>CM030367.1:114829847-116029847 GCA_017893485.1 Hemerocallis citrina | reverse complement strand
CACTCTATTACGGGCTCGACATGGAGGCTGAATCACTAGACCATACCTTAGACATTATTTGGAAAAAAATAAATTACCTGGGAAAAATATTGCGAAACTAACGATCATTGATATAAAAAATCTTGCAGGAATCGAAAAGTTAAAGAGAGAAAGCGGTGAGGGGAGAGAAGCTCTGAGGAAAAATGACCAAATAAAGTGAAGAATGAAGTGGGGTGTTGGTTATATAAAATGGAGGGGGGATCTGAAGACATCTTGATATCCGCAAGCGATAACGTGGCACTATCTACACCCTCCACGCACCATCTATCAAACAGTGGGAACAAATGGGAGTGAGATACTCCTTGATAGCCACATCGATGACATGGCCCAACTCCATAATTACATCGATGATGTGGCTCACCCCGATAACCACATCGATGATGTGGCTCACCTTTATAACTACGACCACAACGTGTCACAACTTCTACCATTCGGAAATCCTTCAGCGAAAGTGCAAAAAACTCGTCCACCTGATACCCCAACACTCTGCACTGCCTATCTTCATAGACTCAATGCTCGATGTTCCATTCGAGTCTTCCATAAAAAAAGTCTATCTTCATAGGCTCGACGCTCGAGCCCCCGATAAAAAAATTCCTACCTTCATAGCTTTGATGCTCGACGTTATTCGAGCCCCCACAAAGAACACATATTTTCATAGGCTCGGTGATTGACATGTCGTTCACATCACCCCAAGGAAAAGCGCAAAAAATTGAAGCTCGATCCTTGGCGCAGCGGAACCCCCTGGGGGCGACTTGGCCGAGCATCTTGTGGGTCGGTGCTCGACATGTCGTTCGAGCATCTTAGTGCAAATGTGCAATATAGGCCGTCAGATCTCCCAAAAATCCGTGCTCCCTTTGATTTTTGCTAAAATTCAGAAAAATAATTAGAATTTGAAATTTTAATTAAAAATTTCTTCAAAATAATAATAAATTCCAAAAGTTGACTAAAATTAAAAAATCAAAAATTAATTAAAAACTCAAAATTTTGTTTTAAAATTCTGAAAAAATAGTTAACAATCTAAAAAAATCCGAAAAAATCCAAAAAAATTCAGAAACATAATTACTTCCCCTAGAAGCACCAAACGTGGTTCCCAGCATCTCTCACCGTCCCCAAAAATTAAGGAAGCTCCAAGATCTTGCAGAACAAGACAAACTACTCATCAAAGGCCGTGACATCCGACCTTTAATAGTGGGGGGCTTATAATGTAACACCCCGGACCGAAATAGCGATTTTTCTAACAACTGCCCATCATAGCCTTGCCTCATAAAAGGTATTATAGCTTATTGATGACCACTACTCCAAGGCAATTATATATATGTAGACAATTAATCTCAAATACTCCTAATATGGGATAAACAATTCCCACACCCGAGACTCTCAACAGCCCCAACCCGGGCCTACCACCACGTCACACAGTTGCACACCGCAGCTGCCACTCTTCACTAGCGGGCCCCACGTGACCCCCCTCCACGTCACTGACATGGACAACCTCAAAACCACAGCCAATCTTTGGTATACACCGGAGCCCACCTCCAACCATTAATTCATATAACACTCCCTATAGAAAACTCTATAGTGGGCCTCTAATTAATTATATATATATTCTTAACACAGGGTGTTACATACACCCCCCCCCCCTTAAGAATTCAGCTTCCTCGCTGAAGTCGGGATATGCAATGTAGCGCAGGCTCTCCTTTCTAGCCAATGTGGAGTGGAGTACCCTGATTCTGCTAGCTTCACCCTGATTCTGCTATCTGTACAGCCCTGCCTAGGACACTGGTTATCTACCAGTGTACATCTACTAACTCCATCTCAGGCATACATCTACTAACTCCATCTCACGCATACATCTCACCCACTCTTACCCACATGCGGTGTCGAAAGTTGTCTTTGATACCATTTGTAACACCCCGGCCCGAAACAACGATTTTTCTAACAACTGCCCACCACAGGCTTGCCTCATAAAAGGTGCTATAGCTTATTGGTGACCTCTAATCTCAGGCAATTATATTATATATATATATATATATATATATATATATATATACTAGGTATGCCCGTGGCACGTGCCTACGGCACGTATTCGGAACTGCATATCAATTTAGTTAGAGTTATTTGATTGGATGAACTGCATATAAATTTATGCATTGTACATGCATATAAATTTTTCCTGTCATGGTGGATTTATAAATTTAGTTCTCACATCTCTTGACAAAAATCTAATTTAAGGCAAGTTTGAGATATTTAAGGCAATAAAGATAAGTCAATTTTGAGAGATTTAAGGCAATAAAGATAAATTCCTAAAAAAACTAAAACATTTTAACGAATAATTGTTAAAGAGGTACAAAAAACTGAATGTAAACAAATACAGCCACTTTTCTAATACAATCAACTACTCTATACAGGCCTCCTCTGAAATTATATTGCTTCCTAATAGTTTTCTAATACAACGTCTTTAAATTGTTTACTATGGCATGTTATCGCGAAGAATGATTAATTAATTAAGTTGTTTAGTAAATATTTCGACAGTCTTATTTAAATTTTTACAGGCAGGATTGTAGTAAAAATTTCGATAGAATCTCTTAAGAAATATTATTCCTTTGAGAGCAATCCCTTACGAAATTCTGCTCAAAATTTAAAAATTAACATCATAGACACTCAAATTGAATCCTCCCCAACCCAATCCAAGCTACATTACAGAGACATCATATATATTAGGCTCTGCGAAAAAAAACTTCATATGACTAAAGATATAAAATAAAAGACCAAGATATTGTTTGGAATCATAAAAGATTTTAGGAAATTTTATAAAAATTTGGACAGAACTTCCCTTAAAATATTAGCCATTTTACAGCAATTCCTTACGGAATTCTGCTAACAATAAAAAATATGAGATCACAGACAATAAATATCAATCCTCACCAGGCCAAACCAAGCAACATCACACAGCCATCATATATGTAAGGCTCTGGAGGGAAAAATCAAAATATAATGCAAGATACAAAATAAAAACCCAAAATTCGTTTGAAAATGTAATGAATTTTTTGAAAAACCTTCAAAAAAACTTTAAAAAATCAAACAAAGAACCCAATACTCCACAAAATTGCGGGTACGGGTATTAACATAACTATATTATATCATCATTATATACAGTTACTTACATCATCTCCCAAAATGCTAAATATTACAACTATTACAACCGAATGAAAATAGGACCAAACAGTTATAATAAACACCAACCAACGAACTGAATGAAAAAATTATTATAATAAACACCAACCAACCGAATGAAAAAAAAATTTATATGGTTGTAGGAGAACACAATGGTTGAAGTCTTCAAAAATAGGACCAAACAGTGAACCTAAAAAAACAGTTAGAGTTATGAATCAAATAGTAAGAGTTTACAATAAACAATTAAAACAATGAAAGTTTGAAAACAATAGTAAGAATTTTGAAACCATTACCTTTCAAACAGAACAATGCCTTGAACCAAAAATTTTCTTCATCACTCTACCAAAAGTGAAACTGTCAATATGTACATAACGATTCTGAGTGTAGACGACAATCTGGGGGAAAAAAGAAGCATTAAATTAGCGTTAAAAAAAGAAGCATTAAAAAGAAGCAATTGATCTGTATATATGATGATTAACTTTGACGTTCTAATTATTTTAACAAACCAATCAAGACATGGTTGTGTTCTGAGCCTACATTTACTTAAAATATTTTGAGATTGGTTGTGTTGATATCTAAGATAAATAATTACAAATCATCTATCTAAACGCTTTCATTCTTATTGCATGCAGTTTGTATAGTGACTGAAGGTGACCGAAGGTGTGATGCTGAAAATGCGTTACGGCAAAATGAGCTCTGTATTTTATTTCACTGTGTACATTTGAGGACTGTATGTAATATATTTGAGTCTGTTCATTATACTACTATAAGTCAAACCATATATCAAATTTCTATGATTGAGTTTTGTTTATTTGAATGTGTTAACCCTTTGCGTTAACCATATACTACTGTACAATGTTCAAACCATATATTTTAGATAAGAAATTTTGTATGGATTAAGTTGTTGGTTCTTGGTTCAGATTAAGTTCAGTTTCAGTTCTTGGATATTGATTAACTTTGCAGATTAAGTTATTTGGTTTAGTTGCAGATTAAGTTCTTTGGTTCTGTTTCAGATTAAGTTCAGTTTTAGTTCAGTTTAAGTTCAGCATGGAGAAAAAAAAATTGTTCAGCTTCAAATTTGTATGTTTGAGCTTCAGATTGTTTCAGAGTAAATTTTGGTTTGAGCTTCAAATTTTGGTTCAGCTTCAAAATTTTTGTTTCAGTTTCAGATGAAGCTCAGTTTCTGGTTCAGCTAAAAAAAATTAGTTTCAGTTTGAAGTTATCAAGCCAAGCAACTAAAGTATATCAAGATCGTGAAAACTAAAAATTTCTCAACAAACCTAAAATTCTCTATGTTAGATGCAGAAGAATGGCATCTTGTGAAAACATCTCCAAATCTTGTATAGGAAAGCCCTTTTAATGCTCTGCAGAAACCCACGAATAAAAAATTACGCACTGGATATTGGATAACAGAAGGAAGATAGAGGAGCAACCTTTCTATTGAATTCCTTAGTGCCTGAGTAAGTGCAATTGCGACCTCCTCTGAGTCTCCAGGAGCTAACCAAAGTCCATTTCCAATTTCTTCATAACACAACCCCAGACAGTGTCATAGAAATCAGCTTAAAACATATTATAAAATTCTTTTAAAAAAGCATTAGATAAGAGGGGAAAAAATCACAAGCTCATTTCTACTAACTTGGACTCACCCTACGCCTAATGCTTCGAATCAATCACGCCGCAAAAAAGAAATTATAACCTCGACAAAATATTTGGGAATGTGCTTTGTTAATCAAGTATGAACAGTCAGCTTCAAGTTGTAACTACACTCTCTAATACCTCAGGTCAACGTAACTGAGTGTGTTTTCAAGTTAAGATATATTATGCAGGTGTGAACAGCAAATCTGTTCTCTTTGTTCAATACCCAGATTAACACAAATTATTCCAAGCCTTTCGGTTTATTAGTTCACTTAATCTATAACAATTCTAACAGTTGATAATATGAAACATTGTTATCAAGGACATAATTATCAGCAATCGACAATGCCCCTAAGTTAGGATACAGGATTACTTAGATAAAATGACTATGAAAAGGAAAATTATGTTCGCCTTTTTAAATAAGCAATCTAATAAAAAAAACAATCTACATCTTATACTGAGAGTGAAATTAATAAGCACAAACGAATAACACCAAGATTCTTTAAATAAAATAAAAAAAATACATACCACAAGATCAACACCATCATCACCATAGTGCCAGGGAGTATCGGATTTAATCACCACAAAAGAAACATGAACTTTATCTCCTTCATATGGAACTGAATGAGAGAAGCACTCATCCCTATCTATTACAAATATTAACCCTAGAGTTGAGGGAAATCCAGACAAAAGACCTAGCACTATAAGAAGTACAAACCCTGACAATACTACCAGCTGTAAATTGACCACAAAAAGATAAGAATTATTATAGAAAGAGAACTATTTGGCTTAAGTAAAAAAAAAACAAATATAATAATCTCAAAGAATGAAGGAAGAAATTTGATTAGGAAAGTAGGAAAGAAGCATTTATTGGGACTAAATACAGTTTTCTATTCATCCACATTAAGCAATATGAGTGTTTAACTTCAAGCAAAAAAGTCACATTTCTATGATTTCTCTCTACCACTAACCTTGTGTTTCCTCTGCACCCTAAAGATCTTAATGACAATCAAGACTTCTGAACTAAAAATACGATGGCCTAGCGAGAAACATCATAGTTTTGATCCAAGGGATAGAAAAGCCCTACATATAACACAATTAAAGTAAAGAAAATGTTGATAGTCCATAGTTCATTGAAGTGAAGTGCTACCAACCTTTAAGATAGACCACCCTTACTCACTCTGTTGCCTCACATTCTTTTACTCACAAGATAGTCCAAGCATTAGATAAAAGAGCATGTAAAGGCCAAAATAACAGTGTAAGATGCTATAAAAGAATATACCTCTCAATCTTGATACTGCAGCTTGAGCAGTAATATCCTTTATTGATGAGTGACGTCCCAGAAGGAAAAGCCAGAGCTTAATTTTCTCATCTGCAGTTCGATTATCATTTCACTATCAATGGGGTGCATGATACATAATGTAAGAAGCTAAGTATTGGTAGAATCCTCACCAGGGTTGTGCACACCCTGAGAAGGATCCCATGGGCCAACAAAAGAGTTGGTCCACGTGCTGAGAAAGCCATTAAGCTGAAGCTGAAGATGTGCAGAAAGCACCAAGGCAGAACCATCTTTCCGTTCTGCTTTCAAACTGGAAAGAGGAGGAAAAATTGAAGTGACTAACAATGTCAAACACATCGTTTTTTTTCCCAAATAAAAATAAAAAATAAACAGAGAACATGTTACTTAATTTACACCTTTTCTCTGGGATTGGGTTTGGATCATATTCATTAGGAAGAAACTGAAACCATGAAACAGCTTGAAGTTCTCCCTGCAAGCATACTCGGAAAAGAAACATGACTCATCAAGAAATGATCTAAACCCAAACTCGAAAAGGTAACATAATAAAGAATAATAATAACAGAAATCAGCAAAGTGCGAACAACATTTAAAGTCCAAATGCAACAAATTGGGTTTTATGTGATATGCTAACAGCTATGAAGCACGGACATTTTTTAATTGGTGATCGTGTCGTGTCAGGCATGTGCCGGATACTTGTGTCAGACACACAAATTCCGACACAACACGTGCCGGATACTTGTGTCAGACACAAATTCCGACGCAACACTTGATATTGTAGGGTAGTTCTTTTCAAAATTTTTCCCTTGCCATGTCGGTGTATCGTGTCACGTCATGTCATGTCTATGCTTCTTAGACTAACAGTTAACACAATTGAAGAGCTGCACAAATTGCTCATCTGACATTAGTTACTATTGCATCTGACATTAATATAATCCTAAACAGATACAATCCTAAACAGATATAACCCTAAACAGTCTCAATTAGCTAAAATCTGCAACCCTAAATAGATGGAAAACAGTATAAATTTCAGTGCAAAATTAGATGTTAAGTTATATGGAAAACTGTATAAATTTTGAATAACACTTACAATCCTAAAATCTACGCTGAGGTGAAAGTTGGGTTGACGAAGCTAGAAAACAGTACCAAACCTAAAATTAGATGCAAAATTAGATGCAAAATAGTATAAATCTAACAAAAACCCAACAAAACGATTGCAACCTGAGATGTGGAGACAGTCAAATCGGTGTTCAGGATTGAAGTTAACCTTTGCATTCAATCCACATCTGACATCATATTAGGAAAAATAGAAAAAGGATTGAAGTTAACCTCACATACATCATATACTCAGGAAGAATATGCGAGAGAAATTCATTTGTGTTTCTTGTAATTAAAAGAAATAGCTGAAGTTAACTAATGGGTAGAAAATACGAACATAATATTAACTACTATGATCTATCTTCTAGAAACTGTAGAGTAATGGGTACATGCATGTGCATAAGGTGGCTTGAAGACATTGTTAGTTGGTTGGTTTCAAGACATGGTTGGTCTTTTGCATGTGCATAAGGTGGCTCAGGTTAATATCCAGGTAATGAATGCATTGTTGGTGGTTAATCTATACAAATTATACTCAACCTGTTACTACAGAAAGCAACAATACTTACTTCACCAAGTATTAAGCCTTGATTAATAAGACATTTGAAAGGCTCCTTGGTAGAAACTACACCTATATCATAGAGGACCTGACAGTTGACAGCTTTTAGAGTCAAAAAGAAAATCCAAAAAGAGGAGAAAGAGCATAAGCATATGTGTTGTAAATACTACACTTTAATGTAACCTGCAATATTTACTATGAATTCTTCTAAAAAGGAAATGGACTGAAGTAATCTAAGAAGCATAGATATGGACACAAATAGAAATGGACTGAAGTAATCTACTATGGACAACGTTAGTTTGTGTATAACTACTAACTATTAGTTTCTTCACCAAGTTTACTAAATTTGTGTATGACTCCTAAATGTTAGTTTCTTCATCTATAATCTATACTAAATTTATCATACTAAATCGTTTCATTGCAACTACCAGGATGTAGAATGACTAAGCACTGTTTTTTAGGAGATTCTCACTAAATCCCAAGATTCCATATCTGAAGAGCAGAAAATATCATGAGTGCAACCTTGAACAATCTAGTGAACCTACTATCACTGCTGACAGTGTTTCTGATGTTTCTTTTTGCAATATTTTTTTCAAATTCGCTGGTTTACTGAGTATGTATAATATTTAAGATTATGAATATGAGATGAATGGAATATATAAGAGAAAAGAAACATGGTCTATTCTATGAATGTAACTAAAATAGTTAATTTTCTCTATTAACTCTCGGCAAAAAGGAACTTGTTATTCAATATTGCAACTACATGCTTGATTTGTTGTTATACCAATTTCCATTGATTTCTTCACCAACTGCATACTTGGTAACTTGAATGTTTCTATTATTAATATTGCCTTGGAAATGAAATTATCTCACGAAACTATATAGTTATCTAAACTTTGAATTGTTTATAATCCTTTTTGAGGAGTTGAGATAATCCCAGTTAACTCACCCCAGATTTGTAATATCCGTAGTTATCTAACAATTCTAACCTCTGCTCCTATCTAATAAACCAACCTACAATTAGATGAATAAACGCTATATAGAGAATAAATATTAGCAAAAAAATTTAAATCTCTCCCAGTTTAATAAATTTCATACATAGAAAAAGAACAAAAACGAAGTCAAACAAATGAGCACATGGAATGCATGTATCAAACAAAAGGTTGTGCAACATAAACACCATAACTTTTGGAACATGGGAGTTCCTTACAAAGCAATGAAATTATACTATTATGCAATAAAATAATGGCTAGTGATGACATGTGAATATTATAACCCACTATAACCAGTACATAATAAAGTATCCTGCATGGTATAAAGAAACTCACTGGATGCCGAAATACACAGTTTGGATTGCGACAGCTGCGATTCACCCAATATCAGCAATCTCTCGGATTGAGTCTTGCATTCTCACAATGACGATACTCACACTCACTTCCCTAGAAAATATATATTGGGTGAGGAACTTGTTTGATAAGTTAATTATTTGATAGGAACTTATCAAATAATTAACTTATCAAATAGGTAATCCTAAAAATAAATCTTATATCATCCAGATCGAAAATATACAGCAGTAAAAGGTGACTTAACGCCTCACTTAATGGAGCCAGCCTGATGCCAATCTTACATTAATAAATTCCTTTCCATATAAAATTTTGGATACTAAAACTAACAAAACACATTTTATAAGAGCCCTATATATTTTGTATCTTAGTCACTTTATTTTGTATCTTGGTTTCTACAAACACATTTTTTTCTTCCCAGAACCCTATATATATAATGTCTATGTGATGTTGCTTGGATTGGCCAGGGGAGGGTTTATATTTTTTGACTGTGATGATAAATTTTTAATTGTGAGCAGAATTTCGTAAGGAATTGCTGTCAAATGGCTAATATTTTAAGGGAGGTTTTGTCAAAATTTTTAGAAAATTTCCTAAAATCTATTATGATTCCAAACTATATCTTTAGTCATATGAAGTTTTTTTTCCCCAGAGCCTAATATATATTATGTCTGTGTAATGTGGCTTGGATTGGGCTAGGGAGGATTCAATTTGACTGTCTATGATGTTAAGGAATTGTTCTCAAAGGAATAATATTTCATGAGAGTATCTATCGAAATTTTTACTACAATCCTACCTGTAACATTTTAAAGACGTCGTATTAGAAAACTATTAGGAAACAATATAATTTCAGAGGAGGCCTGTATAGAGTAGTTGATTGTATTAGAAAGGTGGGTGTATTTGTTTACACCCACTTATTCGTTAAAATGTTTTAATTTTTTTACATGCAGTCCCGAATAAATCTAACTAAATTTAACTAAATCTAACTAAATTTACACCCACTTATGCAGTTCACCCAATCAAATAAATCTAACTAAATTTACATGCAGTCCCGAATACGTGCCGTAGGCACGTCCCACGGGCATACCTAGTTCTTATATATAAAGACATCATGGATAGCAAGTTTGGAGATTGTAAGTTCTCACCTGCAACTTCTATTTTTCACAAACTCTACACAAATTGTTTTTTAACAGTGTTACTGTGTCCATCTCACAGCTAAACAGTAGTAACTAAAATCTAGTTTGCCTTCATAGACAACAAAAGTTAACCATGGCTTGAACAATGAAGATTTGTAAGATGCTTGTGTATATGTGAGAGAATCTCAACAACTAAACAGAATGACACTGGAAAATTTTGTTCTTTACAAACTCTCCTTGTACACTGGAAAATTTTGTTCTTTACACTGACACTGACATAACATATTGGATGAGTTATACTCTCCTTGTACAGCTCATTCGCCGTAGACACTGACATAACACAACGCACTGACACGGAATTGGATGAGTTATAGTCACCTGTCGCAGAGGATGGTCCCTGGAAAGAAAGCTCCCAATGGTCTTCCCAAACACCTCGCAAGTCCAGAAATGTATCAACCTCTTCCCATTCTCCGAACAATACTTAACCTGCACAGCATCACAATTTATTCCAATCAAACCCTAATAAATCCAAGATCTGCACCGACAAACAAATATGCCGAAATCTTAAAGAAATTCTCACCACCGGCAGCGCATCGACAAAGTTTCTGTAGATAGTGTCAAGCGGGCGTGTGTTGTAATCTGCCGGCGTGGAGATCGCCGCCAAGTTGATCGTCTAAAATCAAAACACGCAGATCTACATCAAGAACTACCCAAAGTAAATAAAATCAAGAAAATCAAAACGGGCATACCTAGTCAACCTATACTTCACGATCAAGCTCTCTCCACGTATCAATTCACAATCCTTGCAATCTAACCCTAACCCTAAATAACTTCACCCCTCAAAATCCCATATCGTTAATAACTACCATTAGCAATCTTGCATATAAAAAGTCCTACAACACTTGCTATTACCAATTGCAAGGTATTCTTTGGTTTGGGAAACAGTAAGCTTAATATCAACGCCTACAACCAAGAACAATTTATAAATCCAAAGAAGACTGTTAGATGTCCCTAATCAATAGAATGTACATACAAAGGATACCTGGGTCAATAGTTTTAGCTACTTCAATGTAAGCACTCCATAGAACTTGCACTTCCTTGCGAATACTGCCTCATTTACCTAGTTATCAAGTTAATCTGAAATGGGAGATCAATTGAAATCTTGGTCAAGAAAAATAGACCCATTGAAATTGCCAAAATGAATAAATCAATTATAGCCCTTTTCACTACTGAAATTTGGATGCTCATGACATTTTCACATCCTTCTAATGTCATACAAAGAATTCTACCATTGATCCATTACTTATGACAGAGGTAGTCATATAAAGAATTTACATAGCCCCTAATAAGATCACGCTTTGCTGTAAAAAATTATAGGAGGTAGGCACTTGTGCAACCAAGACGTGTTCATAGAAAATGTCATACTAAAATGGAAGACTGCACATAATTAAGAACTTCGAATGAGTATGCTGTAAATTTTTCTTATTCAAACAGGTCAGATAAATTCTCTCTCAAAAAATGGTCAGCACATTTTACATGGAGAAATGGTCAGCACATAATTCCGATTCCAAAATTCTGTTGTGAGGTGAAATCAAAAAAATAGCAAAAAAATAGCTGTCAGGTGAAATCGATGGAGAGATTTTGTATACCTGAGATGTGAAATCGATGGTTGGATGGGGTCGCTGTGAGGTGAAATCGAGTGCGATGGCGACGGGACTGAGCGGAAGGCGACGGGAAGGCGACGGGAAATCGATGGTTGGTGGAGGAGCGAAGCTCGAACGGGGGAAGGCGACGGGACTGTGGAGTTGGGAGACAGTGAGAGACGGGACTGCGGAGTTGGGTCGTGGGCTGTCGATGGAGAAACGGCGCTGGGAAGCTGCGAACGGCGCTGGGAGGTCTGAGGTGGAGGATGAGAGGGCGGAGGAGGGAGAGAGTGAGAGAGCGGGAGATCTGGAGGTGAGAACGGAGATCGGGAGGATGAGGGGGTTAGGATCGGGAGGTGGGAGGGGGGCGCTGATGGATGAGAGCGGAAGGGATCGAGGAGGAGGGAGAGAGTGAGAGAGCGGGGAGATCAGATAGAGAGAGGGAGACAGTGAGAGAGAGAGGGAGACAGTGAGAGAGAGAGAGTGGGCGGGAGAAAGAGAGAGAGAACGGGGAGAAAGCGAGAGAGAGAAGGGGTGTTTTTTGTTTTTGGGAAAAAAAAGAGTGTGTGTGTGTTTTTTTGAATTTGTGGAGTTTGAAATTTGGGCGGGAAAATATGTTTTGTGAGAGTAGATCTAGTCCATTGATTTTAGGATAGATTGAATGTGAGCCACTCGATAGCTTTCTTTGTGTTTTATTATATATATATATATATATATATATATATATATATATATATAATCTCAAATACTCCTGATATGTGATAAATAATTCTCACACCCGAGACTCTCAACAGCCCAAACCCGGGCCTACCTCCACGTCACAAACCTGCAAACCACAGCTGCCACACTCCTCTAGCAAGCCCCACGTGACCCCCTCCACGTTACTGACGTGGACAATCTCCAAACCACAGCCAACCTGGTGTATACACCGGGGCCCACCTCCAACCATTAATTCATATAACACCCCCTATAGGAAACTCTATAGGGTGCCTCCAATTATATATATATATATATATATATATATATATATATATATATATATATATATATATGAGAAAATTGAGCCTCATAATAGAGTATGAGAAAATTTTCCTCATACAAAGTGATTATACTCACTTGGTGTGACCCTTATGGAATAGCCACTCCATCCATCATGTTTATTATGCTAATTGATTTATGTGTAGAAAAAATCAAGTGGTTTGGAGGTCATTCACTCATGCATCATGTGGTTGAAAAATGAACGATTTCAACAGTAATACATATTGAACCACAAATTAGATCCACATGATGCATGGGTGAACGACCTCCAAATCACTTAATTTTTTCTACACATACATCCATTGTCATGATACACATAATGGACCAAATGGATCTTCCATGAGGGACCCCACCAAGTGAATATAATAACTTTGTATGAGGAAAATTTCCTCATACAAGTATGAGGCTCACATTATATATATATATATATATATATATATATATATATATATATATATATATATTCTTAACACAGGGTGTTATATATGATATTGTTAAACTCACAACAAATTACATACGATTCGAGCATGCATCTCAAAACTTCTAAGGGCATAACGGTGATTTTACAGAAACAACAGGCCCACTAGCAGAACATGGGCTGCATCCAGGCCCATCAGCTCAATCAGGTCGGTAGAAAAGGCTTACTTACAACCTGAGAAATAGGGATTTTCAGCTAATCATAACTGACAATCAAATTTCCAAATCTGGAATTAAATAACTAATTATATCCTTTAACTAGGGGAATCTTCAACCAAACCTGAAGAAGATATCCTCTCAAGTCTTTCTGATGAAGCAAAACTCCTAACCTATAAATATTTGAACCCCTCAAAAAGTAAAAGGTAATCAATCTTCTACCACTAAAAACTCATCTTTTTTTTCTAAGTTACTGACTTTAGCGTCAGAGGGTCTTTCGTCAGGGCCAACCCCGGTATTCAGACTTTGTGCAGCTTTGTCGGTGATATCTTAGCTATCCAGCTCAGATTCCAGTGCTCTCAACAGTTCAAACTTAAATCCAGGAGACTCCAGCCATCCAAAGTCACATATGATCGACGATCTAGATTATAAGTTTTCTCTTTAAAATGAACGCATTATCTGATTGCTCCCACATGATAACACAGCAGCAACACTTACTATATATGAAAGAAAAACCAGTGCACTTTTTTTTCTTTTCATTTTAGTCATCATTAATAATAATAACTAAGATGTAATTAACAAATATGAGAAAGCACTAAGAGCATCCACAGTCGTTTGCTATTTTTGCCATTTTCTCATTTTATGAGAAATGAGCGGCTGCAGTCATTTGCTATTTTTCCATATTTTGGCAAAAAAGCTACAACCGCTTCTCATATTTGAGAAACAAATTGACGATTCTCAAATTATAGGGGAAGGAATATATTGTTCCGGCCCTTTTTTTTAATTTTTTAATCGGATCAAACGAAACATATTGTTTCGTATGACTTTTTTTTTAATAATCAGACGGTGTTGTACCATCTGAACAAAAAAAAACCATAAATCGTCAAACGGGACATGTTGTCCCGTTTGAAGCCATTTTTGGCTTGGACGGGACATGTTGTCCCGTCCAGCCCATTTGGTTAGTTTAGCCTAGATTAAATAGTATGTTAGTGTTAAATTTAAGTGATTAGTATATATTTTATTATTTAATTTATTTAATTGACCTATTTTAATATCTAATCATTAGTTAATTAACTGTAAATTAAAAAAAATTTAAAAAAAAAACTGACGAAACAAGATGTACCGCCTTTCTCAAATTATAGCAAATCACGACTGCAGCAAATTGTAATTTTTGCTATATGCTATTTTACCATATTCTCATATTTGAGAAATTCCATTGTGGATGGTCTAATGGCCACACTTATTTCACTTTTAGAAACAATAGCAGCTAAAAAGAGATTGAGTGAGCAGGTGTTTGCATGCGCAAAACCAAGTATAATGTATATGAAAATTTAATTATCATATTTAAAAACATAAAATCTTAACATAGTATATATATTTATCTGTATAAGCGTATATTAATTATGCAATATATATTAATTATGCAATTTTTAGAAAACGATACTTATTTTTTGGATGTATTTGAAATTACTTACAGGTTTTTTTGTTCCATTTGTGTTAGGAAAAGAATTGAACATCAAATTGCGATTCGTTGTTGTGCTTGCGTGTTAAAATTATCAGTTGCTTTCCTACTTAAATAAAAATTTTAAGGCTACATATAAAAAAAGACTAGGTCAGTTTAAAAAAACCGTACTAAATTTTTTTTGTTTAAAAAAAGAACACAATGTTTCAAATAACTCCACTGAATTAGTTAGGATTAGGATTAGGGTTAGGATTGGGTTAGGGTAGGGTTTTAAAAAACCACTTTTATCTTTCATTTGTGTTTAAAAAAACCACATTCATCTTTTATTTGTGTTTAAAAAAATATCACTTAACTAATCATATATTTAAATAAGCCCCCCCCCCCCCGCGAACTAACCCTAATCCTAACCCTAACCCTAACTAACCCAGTGGAGTTATTTGAAACAATGTGTCCTTTTTTTAAACAAAAAAATCTTAGTGTGATTTTCTTAAACTGGCCCAAAATTTTGTGTCATTTTCTTATATTTAGCTAAATTTTAATTTATAAGATAGGACTTTCACTTGCAACCAAATTGAAAGATCTAATTCACTTAGGCCATGTTTTGTATTGTCCTGAACCAAAAATATTTCCTTTTAAAATACCGTGAAGAAAAAGTATGTTTGACATCAAAATATTCATGGTAAGAAATGATACTTTTGGGGGAAAAAGATTTATATGGATTTCTTATGAGTGGTAAGATATAAGCCAAAAACTGCAAATTTAGAGCATATGTAGTAGTTCCGACTCAAACGTTGGGTATTTGGCATATAGGAATAAAAAAATATGTTTGAGCTGTAGTCGTTTGAACCCAAATCTTAAATTTTAATTTTAAAAAATGAACGAACGATGAATGGTTTCTCATCCGTTAATTTTTATTTTATTTTTTAAAATAAAAAAAAAACAACGGATGAGGAATCATTTCCCGTCCGTTGTTTAAATCCTAATTAATTCCTAAATTACTGTTAAATTAATCCTAATTAATTCTTCTTAAAGCTTAAATAAATCTTAATTTTCAAATAATTTCAATTAAAACCTAATTTTTATCCAAAGAAATAATTATATGGTGTATTCTATAGAATTTTTTTCAAACCAAAAGAAAGAAATGGCTGGGACAGGGTTTCATCTCCCGTTCCTGCTCATTTTACTAATTGTTTTTTTTTTTTAAAATGAACAGACAAGAAATCATTTTTCGTCCGTAGATTTTTTTTATATAATAAATAGCCACGGACGGGAAATGATTTCCCGTCCGACAGATTAAAGAAAAATATATCTAGAAGAGACGAAAGATCATTTTTCGTCCGAGAACTTTTTTTTATCAGCGGACGAAATACGATCTTTCGTTAGCTATATTTTGACAATTGTCATTTATTCTTCCAAATATAGGAGACTACTGTAGCTCTCAAACTCAAATTTTGAGTATTTGGCTAACAACTGCAGCACTTTCTTTAAAAAAAATTTACAAAATTTGGATAAAAAGTCAACGAACTACAAATGCTCTTATAGAAGGGTTTTTGGCTAAACACAGTTTTAGTTAAATTTATGAAATACTTGAGTCGTGCGTTAGAATCGTGTATATTGAGGAATTATTTAGATACTTATAACATCAATATAGTACTAGTATTAACCCTAAAAATATGAGTTGAATTTGAATTATTAATCTTTGGAAATAGAATTAGAATTGGGTTATTCGTTTACTAGTTCTAAACAATTCGCGTGTATCAATGGGGATTCACTAATTGAGTATGACCTATGAACTTTTCTTGATAGCCATATGATATGAGCTATATCATATATGTTTACACATTATATCCCATTACACGTGCTCGCACGTTTTAATAATTTAAAAAAGAGGATTTGAAGGAAACCTTTTTTATATTAGTTGTTGATGCGGTTTGTTTTTTGGGAGAGTGTGGATGCACCAGGTATGAGTTCGGACTCGATTTGTAAAGGTGGAAAGACGCGGTGCCGGACGGTGAGCGGGAGGCTCGCTTCGGTACTTGGGGGATCGGCTCGGATTCGGATGCCTCGCCTCGCGTACCTGCAGACGGTCTTGGAACACCGTGGTTGATCCCGGTGGCAAACCCTCCGACGATCTAGTTAGTCTCTGAGAGAGAGTAGCAGTAACTAGGGTTTTTAGGTGGTAAAAGATTGATTACCTGTAAAGGTGGGAGAGGGTCTGGTATTTATAGATAATCCCAACCGGGTTTGGATCCGTCTGGGGGCCGGGTCTAGACCCGAAAGCCTACGTGCCTGACGTGGCAGGAGGCCCGGGGGTTTAGGACAGACGTACCAGTACTGTGGGTGGTTTAGGGCTGACGTGGCAAAGCCCTAGGTGGTTTTGGAGCTGACATGGCTGATCGTGGGGCCCCTGTGCCTCTGGGAGAATTGGATGGCCTAGGTTGTGCCAGGTCATCCTCATCCCTTACCAGACTGAGTGGAAGGCCCGTGGGACTGTCGAGGATCGGAGACCGAAGGTCGCGGCGGATCGTCCAAACGAGGAGGCCGGTTTCGTGGTGGTGACTTAACGGCTCGGCTCCGACCCTGTGATGGTCCGGGGCTGAGCTGGCCTGCCCTTGAGTGAGAGCCATCCTGGGCCCTGGCTGGGTCCCAGGTCATTTTTATCCCACCTCATAAGCCCCCCACTCCTGCGGGGATGCGAGAGTTAGCCGTGAAGGAGTATTTTTCGGAGGCCGTTGTGTCTTTGTGAGAAGGCTGCCCTGGTGCTCGGCCTGACCTCGGTCTGACGAGGGTTTATGGGTCGGCAAGGACGATGGCGAACCGTTGTGCATTCGTGAGAAGGCTGCCCTGGTGCTGGACCCGACCTCGGTCTGACGAGGGTTTATGGGTCGGCAAGGACGGTGGCGAACCGTTGAGCCTTCGTGAGAAGGCTGCCCTGGTGCTGGACCTCACCTCGGTCTGACGAGAGTTTACGGGTCGGCAAGGACGATGGCGAACCGTTGTGCCTTCGTGAGAAGGCTGCCCTGGTGCTGGACCTCACCTCGGACTGACGAGGGTTTACGGGTCGGCAAGGATGATGGCGAACCGTTGTGCCTTCGTAAGAAGGCTGCCCTGGTGCTGGACCTCACCTCAGTCTGACGAGGGTTTACGGGTTGGCAAGGACGATGGCGAACTGTTGTGCCTTCGTGAGAAGGCTGCCCTGGTGCTGGACCTCACCTCGGTCTGACGAGGGTTTACGGGTCGGCAAGGACGATGGCGAACCGTTGTGCCTTCGTGAGAAGGCTGCCCTGAGTCGATTACTGTCTTCATGGGGCATTAATGGCGCTCCGGGGTTTGTGCGATGTTCCAATTTCTCGGGGGCATTAATGATGTCCCCTAATAAATGCACGGCGCTTCAATTTCCTAGGTGTGACGGTTGGGCTTCCGTTGCTTGGCCTCCCAAGGGCCATGATGGCAGGTTTTTTGGCGGAGGCTATAAATACCCCACTCCCCCACTGCTGTTTCGATCACATCGAGGGTGGTCCATCGACCATCTGAGGTGTCTGCCTTGGCGGACGCCTGATACTTGAAAAATTCCAACCCTGGGAGCCTCGGATTGGTGGTTATTCTGCCGTCCGGATCTTCTGTTGGGTCTGACGGCCCTGATGAGGTTGTTTGCCCAAGGGAGATCGGGACAGGAGGGATACCGACCGAAGTCCGGACCTGGGGGATAAGGAGCTTCGGGTGGATGGCTCTTCTGTCATCACTATCTTCCTTCTGGGCTGACAGTTTCTAAAGGCTGTCTGCCCGGAGGAGACAGTGATGGGAGGCGGGCCGATCCGTTTTCCGATAGGGTCCCAGGCAATGGTGGTTTTTCTCCCACCCTCGAACAGTTTGGGGTTTCGGCTTCCGAGGCCGTAAGCCCCGAGTTGTTCGTGGGTGAGAGGGGAGCCGACCGAGTCCTGGGGCCCGGGGCGCTCGCTGAGGACGGATGCCTTAAAACTTTTAAACAAAACTTTCTCTGCTGACAGTAACATAAGTAGGGGTGTCCGGTTCCCGAAGTCCTCCTTCCGGACCGACCCTTGTGCCTGGTAGCGGTTGAGCGCGAACCGAGGGTTGCCAACTGCACAACTGGGTGACGTCACTAGCGCGCGTTACTAGGAGACGTGGCGCGATTTTCTAGGGGCAGTTTCACGCCAATCGAGGAACTTAAATGCGAAAATCGAGGAGTCAACTCTTCCTCTATAAATACCCCCCCACTCTTTTCCTATTCCGCCTATCTCTCTCTTGCTGCTTTCTCCAAATAGAAAAACACAAACACTTCGGCGCTCGTACTCTCTATTTGCAGCTCCGGCTCGTCTTCTCGAGACAACACAGGTTAGTTTTAGCTTTACTTCGTAATCATGTCTAGGGCTCAGTCTGGCTCATCCGCTTCGACCTCGAGGGGGGGAGACAACCCTGGAGCAGGGCTATCAGACTCGACGTCGTGGGAAGAAGACACCCAGGTGTATGATGTGAAGCCTCTGCGTGTCCGGAAGCCATACGTGGTCCAGAGTAGTGACTCCGAGGAGGAGGGGAGTGATAGCTCAGACTCGATGCAGATATTAGATCCGAAGCCGGAGGAGGGTAGTAGCGACAGTGAGGGAGAAGGAGAGGCCGAAGCAGCTGAGGCTCGGCGGAAGGGTACGGGGAGAGAATACTCGGCTCGAGGGCGGAGTCGGGGCGTAGGTTCCTCTTCCACGGCGACCGGTCTCGAGCGCCTGGCTACCCCCTCGCCGGAGAGGGCTAAGAAGAAGAGGGTGTCAAGGAAGAAGGGAGCGAAGGCCGATGGTCCGAACGAGGCATCGCCCATTCGAAACATTGTGATGGGGTCACCGGTGCAACCGAAAAGGATTAGGCAGTATCCCGACAACCTCTCCGACAAGGTGTTGTATGGGGTGCAGCCTTCTTTGCCGAGCCGAAAGAAGATCAAGATGGATACGCTGCCGACAATCCTGGAGGTAGTCGATTTAGAGGTCGCTCAGTCGGCCTTCCATATTGGGTCCGGTTACGAACTGATGGTGCCGAGCCCGAGCCTCCGTCCTACCGACCCGCTGCCTGAGTGGTACTGCGTCTTCCCCATAGACGCTTTCAGCTCCGGATTAAGGCTGTCGATCTATCCATTTATCCGGGAGGTGCTTAATTGGGCGTCCCTGGCCCCGATGCAGTACGGACCGAATTCATGGAAGCAGATAGTATGCTTTGTGCTGCTCTGCGAGGAGAGGAAGGTGCCGCTTTGGTTGGATGTGTTCTGCGCGATGCTGGGGATCAGCTCGTCGGGGGAGTCGGAGGGGATCTACTACATCTCACCTCGGAGTCGGGGGAAGGTGGTCCACGGCCATCCGGACTCCATTAAGGAGTGGAAACAAAAGTACCTCGTGCTTCGGAGTGCGGAGCCTTGGGACATCCCCACGCATTGGAACTATTGCCGGCCGAACTTCAAAGCGCTGAAGCAGAAGGATCTGACTGCCGAGGAGTGGAGATTAGTCGAGCGCCTCCGTTTGTCGCACAGCATCAGCTGGCTGAAGGTGACGGAGGGTCACCTGGCCAGCGTCGGACTGAGCCCGACTATGTCTAGTATGTCGTCGTTTCTTTTTTCTTGTCTTACTGTTCTTTCGAGCTCATTGTCCTTAATGGGTCTTCTTGCAGGTATGGACCCAGAATCGATCAAGGCTAGGAGGCTCGCTCTAAAGAAGCAGAAGGCCGAGGAGGGGGGCCAAGCGAAGAGGACGAGGGAATCGTCCCAGGTCGGCTCCGAGGCCCCAGGCGACCAGAGGACTAAGAGGACGCCCTCAGAGACGGGCAAGGAGGCGGTCGCTCCGATGAGCTCGGTCCTAGCTAAGGTGGTCAACCGCAGCAAGGGTAAGGCCCTTATGGTCGGAGCCGAGGGAGTGGACGTTGTGGTGGAAGAGGTGCAGTGGCCGTGGACGCCGGCTTGGTCGATACGGGAAGGGGACAGCTTGACTCGCGGACCCCAGGCCATCGAGGTGGTGGAGAAGCTGGCCACTCCCCGGGATCGCGAGAACATGAGCGGCGAGATCGTGGAGGAGGCGTTCATGCGCTTGTCGTAGGCAAGCGTGCTGGTAAGTCTGCTGACCCTCATCCCTTGCAATTTTTCATGACGTGAGTTTTTCCTGAGCCGTTCTTGGCTGCCGCAGGTTTGTCTCCAGGCGGCAAAGGTGAAAAACCTTTATGAGGCGGCCGTGGAGCAAAAGCGAGGACGGGCAGACAAGTATCAGCAGGAGATGAAGGAGATGAGGGTCGAGCTCGAGGGCTCGCACAAGCGAGAACAGCAACTGAAGGTCGATCTCGAAGCCAAGGAGGCCGAGTGGGCTAAGAAGGTGGGCGTCCTCAAGAAGAAGTTTGCGAAGGAGAAGGAGGTCTTAACGACGACGGGTCAGGACATGGTTATCGCGGCCCAGAACGAGGTCTACGAGAAGGCCCTCAGCCACGTGAGGTACTTCTACCCGACCATCGACCTGTCCGGCCTCGATTATGACTTGGAAATCGAGTCGAAGCCGCAGACTCCCGAAGGGGACGCGCGTGACGACCAGGTCGTCGGATCGGCTGCCGACCCTCCTGTGGACCCTGCCGACGCAAAGGTGGGGAACTAGGCCGCTTGCCTCCCTGTTTGTCTTTTTTCTCTTCTTTTATTGTATTTGCTGAACGCGGACTGGCCACCGCATTTTTGTACGGATTTTTACTTCATTATATATAAAAAATGGAATTTTTGATTGGCCAAGTGTTTTGACCCCGGATCTTTCCGTACCCTTTTGCTGATGTGTTCTGAGCGGTGGTTGGTTCCCTTTTAGGTGATGGCTCTCATTCCTGAGGCGGATCCCCGTCGTTCCGACGTGGCATGGCTCCGGAGTAAAATCAAGGTCCTGGAGGCCACGTTGGTCCGCTACCGTGAGGGGGCTCGCGATCAGGATGTCGCCTTCAACTATTATCGGGGTAAGTCCAAGACTCTAGGCGCGGAGGCGGCCCGGCTGAAGAAGGCAATGGTGGATCGGGACCTTGGAAGCGCCGGCCTTGAGTACACCATGTCGAGTGCGTCAGTACAGAGGCCCTCATCTGAGAGGCTCCTTCATGACGTCATAGTGGAGAAGGAGATGGAGATACACCGTTATAAGACGATGCTGGGTATGTCTGGGACGAGGACGGGATCCTCCTCGGAAAGTCGGCGAGTGGAGGGGCTTCCCTCGGCATTGCTGTTGCCGGAGCGTGTTCGACCGGCTGACGCCCAGAGCTCCGTGATCGGCGTGTCGACCGTGGCAGAGTCCAAGGACCATCATGACAAGGAGAGGGCTCCTAGCCATTCGGTCGGAGTGGGATTATCCTCCTTCGGACCCGAGGGCCCCTAAGAGGTCCCTTAGCCAGTAATTTCTTTCTGTTTAGATGAGTGGAGTAGTCTTGTAACGGTCTTTGTTCGTTTTCCGAAGTAATAAAGGAGTAAGAATAAGGGGTCTTGTAACTCTTCACTCTGATGAATTTGTTAGTTGACTACCTGTGAAGTTAAGGGTTGGACCCATCGATCCGTGGGGGATCGGTACCGGGTTTGGCCTTGGTGGCCGGCGCCGGAGTGATGACTCGGGTGCCGCAACTTTGAGAAAGCGATCCCTTTGTCTGGCGTTGGGTCGAACCCATCGAGGCGTTTGGGGTTTATAACAAAAAAAGGATCTCCTTCATACATATAGAGCGGGGCGCTAACGGCCCTTTACATAAGAAAGTTTACAAAAATCATCATTTACATTAGCCAAGCAGCAAGACCTATATCCGTTCTTCTAGGAACTTCATTAGGTGCTTGGCATTCCAGGGTCGCATGATCGCCCGACCTTCCATATCCACCAGTCCGTACGTGCCGAGGCGTATAGCCTCGGCTACCCTGTATGAGCCTTCCCAGTTGGGGGCCAGCTTCCTCTTCTTGGTCGGGTCGGAGACGGACAACTTGCGTAGCACGAGGTCTCCGACATTGATGTCCGTTGGTCGGACCTTCTTGTTGTAAAATCTCTCGATCCGCTGTTGGTAGATGCTCCTTCGGACAGAAGATTTCTCCCTGTCCTCGGCAACGAGGTCCAGGTTGGCCCTTAGGCCAGAGGAGTTGCCTGCTTTGTCGAAGGCCAGGATCCGGGGAGAAGGCAGGCCAACCTCGACGGGGATCACTGCCTCCGTCCCGTAGGTCAAGCTGAACGGCGTCTCTCCCGTAGGGATCCTCTTGGTGGTTCGGTGTGCCCACAGCACGCTAGGCAGCTTTTCGACCCACTGCCCCTTGGGGGAGCTGTCGAGGCGTTTCTTAAGCCCGTCGAGGATCTGCCTGTTCGCATTCTCCGCTTGGCCATTGGACTGAGGGTGGCATATAGCTGAGAAGCGTTGCTGGATGCCGATGTCTTCGCAGAATTTTCGGAAATTTTGACCTGTAAATTGGGTCCCGTTGTCCGTGATGAGGACCTGTGGGATTCCGAACCGGCAAATGATGTTCTTCCAGAAAAATTGCTGGGTCTGGCGCTCGGTGATACTGGATAGTGGCTCGGCCTCGAGCCATTTGGTGAAATAGTCGATGGCGACTATCAGAAACTTCCTTTGTCCGGTGGCTATAGGAAAGGGGCCTACCAGGTCCATGCCCCACATGGCGAATGGCGTGGGACTAGCCAAGGATCGGAGGTTTGCTTGAGGGAGCCTTTTGATGGGGGAGAACCTCTGGTACGGGCCGCACCTCTTGACGAGCTCTTGGGAGTCCTACAGCATGGTTAGCCAATAGTACCCTTGATTCAGAGCCTTTCGAGCGAGTGATCTGCTCCCCATATGGCATCCGCCGATCCCCTCATGAAGTTCCCTCAGGGCGTAACTAGCTTCGTCACTGGCGAGGCAACGGAGGTACGGCTTCCCGTCTGTCAAAGTGTACGAGCGTTTGAAGAGGATGTCGTCAATCATGATGAACCTTTCAGCTCGGATCCTGACCCTCCTTGCCTCGGCTCGGTCTTCGGGAAGCTCGGCATTGATTAAGAACTTTTGGATGGGGGTGGTCCAGTCGTCCGGACTGGTGCCATCTTGCACACACATCGCCTCTTGGTCTTGGTCACTGATGCTGGGCTTTAAGAGGATTTCGATGAGTACTGTTTGGTCGAGACCCTCAAAGGAGGAAGAGGCAAGTTTCGATAATGCATCTGCCTGGGCGTTCTGCTCCCTGGGGACCCTAACAACCGTGGAGCAGCAGAAGGATGCTAGGAGTCGTCGGACCACTGCCAAATACTTTGCCATCCGATCGTCACGGGCTTCGTATTCTCCGGTGATCTGATTGACCACGTGCTGAGAATCGCTGAAGGCCCGAATTTGCTTGGCTCCGGCTCGGTGGGCTAGGGTCAGTCCGGCGATCATGGCCTCGTATTCCGCCTCGTTGTTGGAGGCCGGAAAGTTGAGGCGGAGGGAGTATTGAAGGAGGAATTGGTCGGGGCCTCGGAGGATGATCCCAGTGCCACTCCCGGTTTCACAGGAGGATCCGTCGACATAGACTTTCCAGGTCGGATCCGACCCTTCGACATTGGCCGGCTCGGAAATGGTGCATTCGGTGATGAACTCGGCCAGGGCCTGGCCTTTGATCACAGTCCTCGGCTGATAGCCGATGTCGTATTGGCTCAGCTCGATTGACCATTTGACTAAGCGGCCAGAGTTCTCGTGCTTGTGGAGGGCGGTTTTTAATGGCTGGTCGGTCAGTACTTGGATGGAGTGAGCTTGGAAGTAAGGGCGGAGTTTCCGAGCCACCATGACCAGGGCATAGGCCATTTTTTCTATCTTCGCGTACCTTGCCTCGGCGGGAAGTAGGACTTTGCTTACATAGTACAACAGTCTCTGAATTCCGTCCTCTTCTCGGATGAGGACTGCGCTGAGGGCGCTATCCGAGGCGGACAGGTAGAGCCACAGTGGTTTGCCCGGCTCGGGTTTGCTGAGGAGAGGGGGGCTGGCGAGGTACTGCTTCAGCTGTTCGAAGGCATCTTGTTGATGGGTGCCCCATTCAAAGCACCCTTTCCCGCGCAGAGCCTTAAAGAAGGGGAGAGACTTCTCCCCTAATTTGGAGAGGAAGCGACCGATGGCCGCCAACCTGCCCGTGAGTCTCTGAACCTCCTTGACATTCTGGGGAGGGGCCATGTCTATTATGGCCTGGATCTTCTCTGGGTTCGCCTCGATGCCGCGCTGGCTGACGACGAACCCCAGAAATTTTCCTGATGAGACCCCGAATGCGCACTTGGCCGAGTTGAGCCTCATGTTATGACGTCGGAGGATTCCGAAGGCTTCCTCGAGGTCGACGATGTGGTCTGGCCCGGCCCGACTTTTGACGAGCATGTCGTCGACATAGACCTCCATGTTGCGGCCGATTAGGTCCTTGAAAATTCGGTTCACGAGCCGTTGATAGGTGGCTCCGGCATTTTTCAGCCCGAAGGGCATAACGCGATAACAAAAAAGACCCTGGTCGGTGATGAACGAGGTCTTTGCAATTCCAGCGGAAACATCCGAATTTGATTATACCCCGCGAAGGCATCCATGAAGAACAGTAGCTCGTGTCCCGAGGTCGCGTCGATCAAAGCGTCAATGCTGAGGAGGAGGAAAGGATCTTTTGGGCATGCCTTGTTTAGATCCGTGAAGTCTATACAGATCCGCCATCCCCCGGTCGCCTTTTTAACCATGACGACGTTGGCCAACCACTCAGGGTAGCTGACCTCTTGAATGAACCGAGCGGACAAGAGTTTGTCCACCTCCTCCTTCACAGCTTGCTGCCACTCCGGGGCGAATTTGCGCCTCTTCTGGGCGACCGGCTTGGAGCCCGGGATGACGCTCAGCCGGTGCATGATTAGGTCTTCGGATATCCCGGGCATGTCGGAGGGCTTCCAGGCGAATAGATCGACATTGCGGTGGATGCAGTCGATTATGCCTAACTTCAAGTCTCCGGTGAGCGATCGGCTCACCCGGAACCACTTTGACTCGTCCGTGGTCCCGAACGGGATCTCCTCCAGCTCGTCGGCCAGCTCGAGGTTGGAGCCGTCCTTCTCGGACTCGAGCTTGACGGCGTCGAGGGGGAAGACGCCCCCTCCGACCGCGGTCATGTAGCAAGACCGCGCCACCTCTTGGTTGCCGCGGACAACACCAACTCCTCGCTCGGTGGGGAATTTTAACTTCATGTGGTAAGCCGACGGTACCGCTTGAAGGGAGCACAGCCCGGATCGGCCAGTATGGCATCGTACGCCGCCTTGACGTTCACCACCATGAAGTCCATGGATTCGGTCCGCCTGATCGGAGCTGAGCCCGCTGTGACGTCAAGAGTCACGATCCCTTCTATGACAACAGGGGCACCGGAGAACCCGTGCAGGGTGATTCCGGCCGGCTTGAGTTTGTCTCTGGGCAGCTTGAGATTCTCAAAGGATTCGACGAAAAGGATGTTGACCGAGCTGCCATTGTCGACGAGGATCTGGAGAACCTCAAAATTGGCCATGTGGAGGCAAACGACGAGGGCGTCGCAATGAGGAAGGCGAACGTCTTCGAGGTCCTCACCGGAGAAGGAGACAGGTAGCGGTTGTACGCGAGGCGAGGGGAGGTCTTGGACAGCGTTCACCTCTCGGATGAATGCTTTCCGTGAAGTATTCGACTTTCCCTCCATCGGTCCTCCGTGGACGCAATGTAAGATGGCATGTTCCCCTGCTTCCTCGGGATTGGGATCGCGCTCTTGGCGGTGGTTCGGAGTGTGGGTCGGACGCGAAGGTCTCCGGTTCCTCATATCCCTCCGATCCCGTTGGCTTTCTCTGGTGAACTCGCGGAGGTACCCTCGGGAGATGAGGGCTTCGATCTCGTCTTTCAGGGCCCGACACTGGTCGGTTTCGTGTCCATGATCCCTATGGAAGCGGCAGTAGAAGCGTTGGTCTCGCTTCTTGTTGTTGCTTGGTCCGGGAGGTAGTCGGACAAGGCCTTTGTCCTCAATTTCTAGGAGGATGGCGGACACGTTTTGTGTCAAGGGGGTGTATCTCTCGAAGCGAGGGACCGGAGGTACCCTCTTCATGCCGACCCCTTCCTTTGCCACTTTTCTGGCAGGTTCGACCTCGTCGACCATGCGCTTGCCCTTCCCTACGACTTCTTTGCTGCCCTCAGGGTTCAGAGCTTCTTCAGCTCGTATGTACTTCTCGACTCGGCTAAGAAGGTCGGGGAAGTCCAGGGGTGGCTTTTTTGCCAATGAGACCTTCAACTGGTTGTGTCGAACATTGTGTCGGAAAGCGGCCGAGGCAACCCCGGCGTCGAGGGCAAAGACGGATCTTGCCTCGGCGGTGAACCTCCTGACGAAGTCACGGAGCGACTCCCCCTCCTTCTGTCGGTGGTCGAGCAGTGACGCGCTCGTCTTCTCGGCCTTCCTGCTGGTGACGAAGTGGGCCAAGAAGTTGGCTTCCAGCTGATCGAACGAGAAGATTGAGCCTGGGGAGAGTTTGGAGAACCACTCTCTGGCCGGACCCTGGAGGGTGGCCGGGAACGCTCGGCACAGTAGGGGATCCGAAGCGCTGTGAATCATCATGAGGGTCTTGAAGCCCTCCATGTGATTAGCTGGATCACCCTCGCCGTTGTAGGTTTCAAATTGTGGAGGCCAGAAGTTCCGGGGGAATTCTGCTTCCAAGATGTTGACAGAGAACGGCAGCCGGGAAGGCCTTCGGCCTAAGATGGGTTTTGGATTCCCGTCGCCGATGTGTTCGAGGCGACTCTCCATCTCTAAGAGGCATTGGAGTACCTCGTCGGTGCGCTCAGGGGGAGGAGTTGGGTCACGGGTGTAGCTCCTTCCCTCGCTTATTTGACAGGGTCGGTCGAGCGTCGTTGCCCTTGGCGCCCCGTGAAGGGCCTCCATAATCTCGTCTCAGAAGCTCATGTACTCGGCCCTGGTAACCGCGCCATGGTCAGTACGGTCGGTATATGGCGTCGGAATTCGGCCGATGCGGCTGAGTACCGATGGTCTTTCCCCGGGTGCCGGCCTGGAATGGTTTGAGGCCGAGTTGGAAGCGGTCCCTCCCCTGGCCTGGCTGGCCCTTCGGTTCTGGATAACCCGGCGAAGGTCGGGTTCGACGACATGAGGTGCGCTCCGTTAGGGTCCGGGGTTTGCACCTGGATTGTTTGATCCGTGATTCCTGTCGAGGTAGTCCTGAAGAGGAGGTCCGTCTCTCCGGACCTTACGAGCCATGGGAGAGCGGATCGAAGGGATACCGTTGGTGGCGAGGCTTGGGCTGTCGTCCGCACCGAACAATTAAGGTTCCCATAGACGGCGCCAACCTGATGCGGTTTGTTTTTTGGGGGGAGTGTGGATGCACCAGGTGTGAGTTCGGACTCGATTTGTAAAGGTGGAAAGACGCGGTGCCGGACGGTGAGCGGGAGGCTCGCTTCAGTACTTGGGGGATCGGCTCGGATTCGGATGCCTCGCCTCACGTACCTGCAGACGGTCTTGGAACACCGGGGTTGATCCCGGTGGTAGACCCTCTGACGATCTAGTTAGTCTCTGAGAGAGAGTAGCAGTAACTAGGGTTTTTAGGTGGTAAAAGATTGATTACCTGTAAAGGTGGGAGAGGGCCTGGTATTTATAGATAATCGCAACCGGGTTTGGATCCGTCTGGGGGCCGGGTCTGGACCCAAAAGCCCACGAGCCTGACGTGGTAGGAGGCCCAGGGGGTTTAGGGCAGACGTGGCAGTACTGTGGGTGGTTTAGGGCTGACGTGGCAAAGCCCTATGTGGTTTTGGAGCTGACATGGCTGGTCGTAGGGCCCTTGTGCCTCTGGGAGAATTGGATGGCCTAGGTTGTGCCAGGTCATCCTCATCCCTTACCAGGCTGAGTGGAAGGCCCGTGGGACTGTCGAGGATCGGAGACCGAAGGTCACGGCGGATCATCCAAACGAGAAGGCCGGTTTCGTGGTGGTGACTTAACGGCTCGGCTCCGACCCTGTGATGGTCCGGGGCCGAGCTGGCCTGCCCTTGAGTGAGAGCCATCCTGGACCTTGGCTGGGTCCCAGGTCATTTTTATCCCACCTCAGTTGTGTACGTGTGTTGCATATGTTGGTAAAATGACAAAATAATAAATGATACTAAAGCCTTCTTCCATTAGAATATGAAATATTTTCCAAACTACCCCACTTTTTGAAAGTTTTTCCCAAATTGCCCTACTTTTTTTTTAATTTCCAAACCATCCCACTCGGTCTTTAAAAGACCAAGTTTAGTTAAAACTAACTCGGTTTTTCATAGATCGAGTGTTAGTCTTGGATTTTTTGAATTTTAACACTCGTAGTCTTGGATTTTTCGAATTCTAACACTCGGTCTTTAAAAAACCGAGTTATTTTTAACTAAACTCGGTCTTTCAAAAACCGAGTGTGTCATTTTGATAAATACTTTCAAAAAATGGGTCATTTTGGTACAAGTTCTTAATTGTCACCCTCAATTTTTTGTTTTTGTTATGAATCTTTCATTGGTGATTCAAGGTTGAATTACATGAAGGTTCATGTAACTTGTTGCAATTGGTTCTCGATCTTGACTTATTTAAAGCTACATCAGTTTTTAAACTACATGACTCAAAACTCACTGTCTATATATATTTTGGACTGCATTTTGGACGTCGCAAATAGCAAGCAGACTCAAACCAACTTCTAATACTTGGCAGCCTTTAAATTGTAATTGAGAGTAATGCATACCTTATTCTTTTACTATTGTATCTTCAAGATGGCTGACACTTCTCTTTAAATTAAATTCATATATGTATAAGAAAATACCAGAGTCTGTCATTATGATATATACATTGTTATAATGCACTTCTTTCGATCTGTTACTTAAAGCAACAACATTTACATTGTATTTTTTTTAAATTTACAAAACATAAAAAGATGACATCATGAAAAATTAACCAAATATAGTAAAACATATTCCATCAACAACTATACGTCAATGAAACAACATTTACATTTCTTGGTTGAAGCATCACCAAATACTGTTCACTGCTGCCATTCACCTTGTTTACATATATTTATAGAGAAATCTTCGGTTGCACACTACTTTGGTGAGCACTCACGAACTAGAGACCCTATGAAAAATCCGAACCGCTCATATTGTTCTATATGCCTTAGATAGCCTAACAATAAAAAATCAAGTAATTTGAAGTTCATTTTGCCCATAATTTACATCATCACAAAATTGTATGGCTGAAAATTCTAACAGCATGATGGATGGGCAAATGAACTTCAAATTACTTGATTTTTTATTGTTAGGCTATCTAAGGCATATAGAACAATATGAGCGATTCGGATTTTTCATAGGGTCTCTAGTTCGTGAGTGCTCACGAAGTGCTCACCAAAAGTAGTGTGCATACTAATATTAAGGTTTTCCCCCTCTTTTTTGTCTTGCCAGCTTATTGGAAGCTTGCTAGGAGTTATCATCCAGATGTAAACAAGTGAATAAAAAGATTCATATTTGGTTGACATCTTTCATATTATTTCACTTATAGTATGAAAAGTTTATTTTAAAGTTAAATTTTAATCCAAGTTTCCTGTCTATTTGAATCTTTTTATTGCAGTATCAGTTTACTAGCATGTTTTATTGATGCTGATGTTTAACAATGTCAGGAATTATTATTATTATTATTTTGATTAAAAGGATAGCTCGCAAATAATCTCTAATATTATATAATGGGGGAAGACCTTAGTGTCATTTGTAAATCTACCAACATGTGCAACACACATATATAACTAATATAAATGAGGTTTCAAGTTCGAGTCCTTCCTACGTCAGAGATTTTATTTTTATTTTTTAAAATTATTAAAGCGTGCACCGCACCTGTAAATTACTAGTATATATTAATGAGAGATGAACGTTACAAAGGATGGGCCAGTTTACAAAAAGTCAAACTGAAAAAATACAAAACTCTAGAAGAAACACGATAAAATAGTCGCGAGTAGATAAAAAGTCTGCTCAAAATTATAGGTAACGCAAAAAATTACAGGTAAATAGTCGCAACTATCTAATCTCAATAATTTATTTTTTAGTGGAAGTTATATTAACTATTCAATTACTCAACTATTGTTATTACCATGATACCCTAAAAGTTTAAATTTATTTACATAAGTGTCACTCATATAAAATAAAAGTTGATGCCACTGAGGGCAATTTGTAAATAGTATGTTATGAGTAAAGAGAGGTCTTAGATTCGAGGCCAGATTATGTATTAGTATTTACATTAAAAAAAAGAATGATTAGGACGTGCATCGCACGTGCAGATTACTAGTTACATTAGTTCATAAATGGATGCCCAAACTTAATAAAAGTGAAGAAAATAAAAAAAAAAACAACGAAAAACTGTATAAAACATTTTTTTAAAAAAATAATGAAAACTGTATTAAAAAAACAATGAAAACTTGTGTCAAAAATAAAAAACAATGAAAAACTGTATAAAATATAAACAAAAAAAAAATGAAAATATGTATTAAAAAAACAAAACTGTATTATAAAAAAATAAATGAAAAACTGTATAAAATATATAAAAAAAAACAACAATGAAAAATTGTCCCAAAAAAAAAACACGACAATTAAGAACTTGTTACCAAAGTGACCCACTTTCTAAAAGTATTTACCAAAATGATCCACTTTCGAAAGTATTTATCAAAATGACATACTCGGTCTTTGAAAGACCGAATTTAATTAAAAATAACTCGGTTTTTCAAACACCGAGCGTTAGAATTCGAAAAATCCAAGACTAACACTCTGTCTTTGAAAAGCCGAGTTAGTTTTAACTAAACTCGGTCTTTCACAGACCGAGTGGAATATTTTGAGAATTTTAAAAAAAAAGTAGGACAGTTTGAAAAAAACTTTCAAAAAGTGAGGCAGTTTGGAAAAAAATTCTTAGAATATTAGAGATCAGAGATTAGAGATTAGAGATGAAAGCATGAACCAGTATAACTATGGAAGGGTTGAGGATTTAAACGCCAAATATTAATTTTTTTGTCCCTCATAAAGAAACACAGCATACTTTAACAAATAGCGAACTTTAAGGGGTTTATATGAAAATTTTCAACGGGGCAAGGTCAAAATTTAATAGAAAAAAACATAATAGACTTTAGGAATTTTTAATTTGAGCCTTGCAAAACAAGCACTGAGAAAGCCCAAATCAAAAGTTCATACAGGCTACAATTTGGGCCCTGTTTTAGGTTTAGTTCTTTGGTGTTTTTCTTCCCACAATCGCTTGAACTCCTATAAGAAGGTTGAACTCCTATACTGTGAATTTGGGCTATAACTGGGATTCACTCTTTCTGTATTGAAAATATTTTGAATCTATAATTATTGAGATCAAATAGTTTATAGTTATCTGTTCTTTTGAATAAAGGGCTAAGTCATAGGCTGGACCTTAAATCAGATACATCCCTCTACCCATTATGAACTGTTTTTTTTAAGGAAAAGGTGGAGTATGGCCACCCTGTTTCATTAATAAGAAATTAATGGTACAAACCCAGAGAACCAGGGCAGATTACAACCTACAGACAGGAAATAAAACATATATGAAGCAACAAGACCCGTACAAATAACAAATCTCTCCAACAACCCTGGAGGGTGGGCCGACAAATAAGCTTGGTCCAACAAAATTGTATGTACGTCATTATAGCTTCGTACATTGCCTCCACGGCACATGCACACACACCTGAAACTAGTCTGACAGAATTTTATCACCCGCCGATTCATGCCTTTTCCTCGCTGGGGGGACCCCATCTTTGGGCCCAAGCCCCGCAGGCCGACTTACGACACCACGGCACATGCACAGCAACCACACCCTCCCACCATCTCCACCACTCATCCTACAAACGCGCCAACAGCTCCCACATCCACTACCAAAGAGATAGCCATGAAGAGGATACCTTCACCTCTCTCACGATTGTGCTTTCTCAGGCGATTTCTCACCAAACAACTATCTCGCTCACTCCATCAAAAACCACGCTTCAGGAGAGAGCCGTGAAGAGGATACCTTCACCTTTCTCACGTTCTTGCTCTCTCAGGCGATTTCTCACCACACAGACTCATCTCGACTCTTACTTCCAACGAGGAAAGAGGCGATACTGTCACGAGACAGTGGCCTAAGCTGGAGGAAGCTCAATAGCCTGATAGTAGGCGCTGTCAAGACTGCATCAGCGGTATCACTGGACACCCAAACAAATGAGCGCACATTATGGAGGGACCCCATCTTCGGGCTCAAGCCCCACAATCGTGCAATACAACGTGCTACACAGTCCCCACCTCCCACCGCAACCACCGGCCTAGCCCCACGGGCCCCATGCCGAACCACCGACCTCACACACTTGAGGTCTGGGTCATCGTCGGGAGCGATGTGAGGCAGGCAGGCAGGCGGGGGCTAGGACCAGGGCGATCGCGATCCCATCCCCAGATCCATGACGTTCGCGACAACAGGCACGGGAGAATGCGCTAGCACGACATAGTTGCTCCGCGACCCGAGGAGACGTGAACCACGATCTGGGGGTGGGGGGTGGGACACCGTCTTCGGTTCCTAGCCCCACAACCATACTACACCACAATCATCACACCGAGATAACCAACACAGACAACTCCACCCCCCTCCAATCGCAGAGAGAGAATCAAACCCCGGCTTCTTTGCACGCCCTACCAACCCTCGAAAACCAACACACAGTCGCAGATCGTTGTGATTGGCCCCGAAAGTGTGGACATTGTGGCAACCGCAAAGAACATCCGAGCCCCAAGAAAGGACAAACTTCCAGTAAAAACATTCAATCCCAACCAAACCCAAACCCCAACCAACTCACCTCCGACGCCACAAATCGGGTCCTAGTGGACAAAGTCCAAGCTGCCACAACCCGAACAAGGCCGAACCCTGTTCCTCGGCACGACCGTAGGGCACGATGGCATCACTCGACGGGGGCTGGAGAGTAGCATCTCTCAACGGCGGCTGGAGATGTACGACGACACGACGGCCGGGGAGACGGGAAGGGAAGGCGTCGAAGGGAAGGGAAAACGGGAGGGGAAGGCATCGAAGGGATGACTGGGTGATCGACGATCCAGGTGGGACAACGTGGTGCGGGGGGGTGGCGGCGGCGCCGAGGGTCACCGTGGAGCTTCGTCGATAGAATAGCGAAGGACGGAGCCGCATCTTCGTCGTCGTGGAGCGAAGGAGGGATCGAAGTGCTGCTTCATCGAGCGCGGCGGTAAGGAAGTGGAGGAAAGGTTGGGGTGGGGGGGCGGCGAAGAGGGCTAGCCGCCGCCACCCCTAGGGTTTTGTTGGTTTTTTTGAATGGGCACTACAAACCACGATGGCTTTAGCGGCGTTCCTATCCCGACGTTTTACAACAATGCCGGGATAGTTTAAGGGGGGTTTATTCTTTTAAAAATCTAGTATCTATAGCGGCGTTCACATTACACGCCGATATAAGTGGGAACCTATAACGGCATTTTTAAAAGAAAATGCCAGCATAGTCCGTTTATATCGCTAGTTCAGATTTTTAAATTTTTTATGAATAGATTCAGTTTCTATCGCGGCGTTTTTTGCAGTACACGCCATTATAGGTATTCGTTATTATGGTGTGTTTACGAAACCGCTGTCGTTTCCAATATAAATCATTTCTCTCATTTTCATTTCACCGCCCCATTTTCATTTCCCCGCCCCAAAATTCCCCCAAACCCATACTCAATAAAAATTTCCCCCAAACCCTAGCTACATCTCTACTCTCTCTCCTCTTCCCAAATTAGTTACCACCGCAATCGCGGCCTCTCATCCTCACCCGACGCTTTTCGCCACAACGCTCCACCGTCGAAACCATCCATCCGACGCTCATCACCGCAATCTCCATCCATCGTCGAAGCTACCGCAATCTCCTCAGCACTCCACTGCAATCTCCTCAGCTTTCCATCGCAATCTCCATCCATCCTCAGCGCTCCACCGCAATCTCCTATCACCATCGAAGTCGATTCTACACCTCCCCCCCGCTCACCGTCGAAGTCGACTCTCCACTTTCCCCCCTTTCACTGTCGAAGCCGACTCTCCACTTTCCCCCCTCTTGTACCTCGATCTCACCGCCGCAGCTCCCCCAGATCTCCTACCTACCAAGGTAATTGGTACAAATTTATTTGGAGTTCCTTATCATAATTTGTGTTCGGTTATGGAAGTGTTAGTGTGTTGTTTTTGTAGTAGTTGTTGTTGTAGTAGTAGCTCGGTTATGAATCAATTAAACCTTTGTCGAATGATAATTTTTTGAATGTGATCATGGGTGCGAGATGCCCTTTTGAGATCATGGGTTTACTTGGAAACCCAAATGGAGTGGACCCTTTTGTTAGTATGTGTTATGGGTTTCTGAAATGTTATGTTGGGAGAATTTCATCGAAAGTTGAGGTTTCGGATTTTGGGTTTTCAATTGTGCTTGGAAAGTTTGGATTTTGCATTTTAGAATCAATTATCTGGCAACAAGTTTATAGGTTGATTGATAACTGAATTGCAGTGTATTGTGAATAAGTGATGCGACAAAAGACATGCACTCTTGCAAGAACGCTATGAGCCAATTTCGCTATTCACACACATTGATCTTTTACATTAAGAACATTGTGAGCTAACTTTGTTGATGGAAACTTTGTTCTCCTACTCCAAAATGGAGAAATGGTGGTTATAGCTTGAAGGAATAAGGTCTACCCTCGTACACCCCCTTCCATCATTTTTCGTCTGCCTTGCTCCTCCTCTATCCACACTTGTGCATATGATGATATCCATTTTGTACAAGTTAGCTTTAAGCATGCTTGTTGTACACAGTTTTGTGATAAAGGCTTTGTTGTTGTTGTTGTAGCTTTAACTCCTATACTTACTAAGATTTACTTCCCAAGTGATGACAGTTCAAAACTCTACATCCATCCATTTAATCTTGGCATCTTGTGAGTACATTTTATCATAGCTATATAGTATTGGCACTTTCTGTCTTGATTGTTCAAGCCATGTAAATACAGATACTCTGCACAATTTCTATGGGAGTATCTTTGTTACTATATGCAAATTTTAGTATCTTTGCCTATCAAGTCTGGCACAATGTTCAGAACTTGCTTCATCCAATGCCCAAATTAAAGAGAAATATTTGGTCTCGTGCTATCCATAACCAGAGTTACATCATCCATTTGGGGAAAAAAATATTTAAAATGAGATAAATTCATACACTGAATTTTGCATGCTGTTATGAAAAATTTACTCCCTCGCTTCTTCAATCTGTACGTACCCAAGCTAAAAGGAGACTAATATTCTAGAACTATATAGAATAAGTTCTCAATCAGTGACACTGAATAGAATGCAATTTAGAACTGATTTTCCTTCCACTTTGTAATACCCCGTATTTCTGAAATATATATATATGATTTGAATATATAATAAATTGGGGTTGTCCTATAGAAATACTCTATAGGAGGAATGTATGGAAATATTGGTTAAAAGGTGGGGGCCCACCGGTTTGGGAAGAAAGCACTAACGTGCTGTATGAAAAATGGTGTAGGTGATGATGATGTCACCGGATTGTTGGGGGGCCCACCTTTGATTTCGGAAATGATCAGATTAAAAAAGGATTTGAATAGATTTGGAATGGTTAATATATAGTGTACGTGAGGTACACGGTGAAAATTGTGAAGAAGATTGAAAATATAGTCCCACATGGGAAGTATACAAAAAATAGTTTGAGTATAAATATAATTAGCCAATGATTAAGAGTCACCTAATTGGTTAACCACCTTTTGAGAGGCAGCCTGTGGTGGGCAGTTGTACTACATAGTATCTAATTTGTCTTCTAAAAATATTAAAATTGTCTGAGTATTGGGGCGGGGCGTTACACACTTCCTTAGACTTTATCCATTTTAAAATCCATTAATTTTTACCTAATATAAGCGTTTAGTTCGATATTCAAATAATGAATGTGGTCTTATCCATCGATAGGCTAGGAATTGAATTAAAGCCTAATAATTGATATATCTTGTTAACTATGTAATGCATTAATGGGGATGTTTGAGGCAAGGCTCACAGTCTCGGTATAGCGAATGGTACCAGGTATGGGGTTGCCAATTTTTTTCGTATGCAGGGTTTATGAGATTTGATGTGTTTTCTTGTTTTTGCATTTTTCGTCTACAGGAATGAATGTTTGTCCAAGTGATACTATTGCCGAACCAAGTGCAGATGAACAGACTGAAATGAGCAAAGAAGGTGAGAAGTTTTACTTCATTGGACTCTGTTTTCCTGATAAATGCCTCACGAAACATAATGTACCTCACGAAACAAATTTTGAAGTGTTGGATAAAGGAATAATCAGTAGTCGGAAAAAAGTATGTTATACCTCTAAAAATGAATTCTTACCTAATGCTAAATCATTTATGCTAATTGTTTGTTGGCATTTTGTGCGTTTGCTAATTTTTTTTTTGCAAGTAGCATATGTATATCTAGGAATGTAACTTCTCATGTTGTCCAGTTATTCATGTTGATTTCCTTTCTTTAGTGTGTTAAATAGCAATCATATAACCCCATATGTGGTAGTATATGATCAACTACTTTGACTTGATGCCAATTGTTTTGTCATAGTGCTAAAGTCTTAACGCAAATAGACGTGTTGGATCGTGTACTGAGCAACTACTTTGACTTGATGCCAATTGTTTTGTCATAGAGCTAAAGTCTTAACGCAAATGGACGTGTTGGATCTTTCATTATGAACACTCTTGATCTGCAACCTACTTATTTTGCACATTTTTTGATGATGTTAATGTTTTAGGAAGAATAGAATGAATCTGTTATGGAACTGGCCCTTGACTCGTTGATCCGGTGTCCTTATCATCTTGTTCACATGCACCTCATGGGATTGAATCGTCGCATCATTTTCTAGCATTTGCTAGTATGTACTTTTTGTGATACTTTCAGTTTCTTATACACAGACATATAAGTATGGTAATTAGTTCAAAGAGATGTGTATGCTTGGTTGAAGTAGCTTCCATTGTTCTATCCACTTGCTAAATAAGTACATTGGTTGAAGTAGCTTACATTATTTGTGTTTGTCAATTTAAATCTTTGTATGGGATCTTGATTTTATCAGACACATTTTGTTGCATATCATGATAGCGATAAACAAAAACTTGAGAAGGCTTTACTTCTTTATGATGCCATCTCAAATCTCCCTCAGGTAATAATTAGCTTAGTATATGTATATTCCTTGCTTTTTAAATCTCTTGACATGTCAAATTCATATTTTGTTCTTATAGTTAAATGCATTGTATTTTGTTTAGGTTGCAAATAATGAATCAAGAGATGTGATGCCTTATGGTGATATTCCAAAGACAGCTTTTCAGAGCTATATTCGACTTCCACACGAAGGTAGAATCTGAGATTAGTTTTTGTTTTTCTTAAATATGAAACTAAGTTTGTGGTATGTTGTATGCAGTTTTGTTATTTTTATTATTATTACTGTATTTACTCTCTTTGGCTTGTTATCTTATTTGCGTGTAAGATCTTTATTTAACACTGTTTTGATTTTTCCATTACAATTTTCTCACTAATGATCTTGTCTCTGGTGCAAATAGGGTTAACTACTCCCCCCTTGATAGGACATCCTAAATAAGTTTGCTATTACATGTAGAATATTTTTATGTTTGAAGAATTGTGCTTTCATTCTGTTTATTTCTCGTTGGTGGTTTAAAGGATGCGTTCATTTCTTTTGGCATGACTGGGGGCTGGGGCGCTTCTTAAGTTGCATAAGTAACTAGTCAATTTTCAATGAAATGCTTACATGTACAGAATTCTTTAAGAAAACAACGAAGGGGTTATCATAAACTGGCAAATTACAGTAGTAGTCAAATTACAATCTTGATAGTTCTTTTTTTTAAAAATTATTATTTGATGGAGTTTGCATAGAAGACATAAGAAGATCTGAAGTGCATTAATTGAAGATGCAATCCCTGTATGTAGAGATGGACTAGAAAACTGAGATTGAGTTGCAAAGCAGGGCATGCTTCCTAGAGGACAGTTGTTTATATATCAAATCAGAGAAGAAAGATAAATGACATTTGGAGTTCTGTCGTTTAAGTCTAATAATATCTCATTGTAGAGTGTAATTAATATGACACAAACATATTAGTTGTTACTCTCAATAAATAGCAAATTTGTTTGCATCGAGTAACCATATATGGTAAGTTTCTTACCAATTAAGCAACTATGTACCAAGAATATTGTACAGTGTTGTTTTGTTTTGTTTTTTGGAAATTCTGTAGCTATTTTTTCAAATTTTTTTGGCTCAAAGGTCAAAATTTTATTGATTTTTAGAGAAAATATAATGAATATTATCAGATGTTCAAGATGGACGTCTTTTCCTAATCAATCTGAGCAAAGAAGATAAAGTTACAATTAAGGTTAGTGAATTAGAAGTTAAAGTAGGTTATTTCACATGCATAGGTATAGGCACAAATGTTATGTAAGTAAACAAGGTAGGCACACACTAGTGCACAATTTATATGACAAAACAAATGATGTCTCTGGCTGAGACAATGGACTTATGTATTCTGAGATGGCAGCAGTGGCAACCTAAGTTTGTGGTATGTTATACTTTTTTTTATATGCCTACCCAAAAAAGTTCTTGTATATTTGTAGCAATACTGGACCAATGGAGATGAGCCTAATCAGTATCTAAAACTTCTTGACCATCGCCCTCCCCGTTTAAATGAAGATGATTATCAGTGGGTTTGTGAAATTCTTAAGCGTAAAATACATAAGCCATTTTAGTAACAGTCCGGAAAAATTCTTTCTTTATTTCATTACAGTTTTCAATTCTAGCATTGTTACCTATCATCTTAATTTGGAACAGAGAGCAAACTTTAGAGATTTACCAGGTGTGTGTTGGTGCCAATAATATTGTAGAGTGGGACAAAAGTGTTCCGAGAGTTCTTTTACCTTCTGGAAAACCACTGGTATTTTTCTTACTAACTTGTTAGAAATTTAAGCACTAGCCTTTCCTTTTCTTAAAAATTTTAATGTGTATTTTTCCCTCTCCCTGTATTAGGTTCCAGATTATGCAATGAGTTTTATTAAGGGAAAATCGTTAAAGTAAGTTTATCCAATTCTTTTGGTTTTTTTGGCATTTTGTTGTCTCAGTCAATGATTTTATGTTTATTATAGGTCATTTGGTCACTTGTGGTGGGATGAGACTGTTCTGATGGTTGTCACAAGAGCGGAACCACATAATCAGGTTCTTTTCTTCAAAAAAGTTTCTTCATTATCGTGTTCTCTAATAATTATTTTTTTAAAGAATGGAGTGTGAGATATCTTTGATTTTCTGCTATTTATAAATTTAATTTCAGATCATAATCCATCCCGAACAAGATCGAGTGCTCACTATTTGAGAAAATGCAAGATTGCAAGGATTTCCTGATTATTACCGACTGTTTGGGCCAATCATGGCTCGGTAAGTTCTGATATTTTTCTGTTTCAATTTTAATTTTCTACTTTTTCATCTAAATCATTGAATTTAAACAAGTACATTTGCAAATGGAAGTGAATAATATCATATGTTTAGTTGTAGCATTTGTTTATCTCCGGCCCCTTTGATAAAGAAGTAGGATTAGGTGGGGTTCTTTCTTATCCTTTTTCTGATAAATGCCATAGAATTTGAGTTATATCATCTCAATTTATCATTAGATATTTTGAGACATAAATTAAACTATATACCATCTTGTGTGCATGCATTAATTAATAACAAGACAACAAAGAAATTGTCAATCAGATTCACATCATTTAAACACCAATTCAATCCAAAGAGTGAAGGCATAAACCTATTTCGTTAAACAAGCATAGCATATGTGAGTATCCACATGAACTGACAAATAATGTCAATCTGTTTCCCGATTAGTTAGAATTCAATTATGCTCAGTTTTGTGATAAATAAGTATGACTACAGCATGTTTCCTCGTAGTCAACTCAGTTATGCTCCAATTTGTGCTTTTTTTTGCTTATGTTTGACAAATTGATGATCAAATATTTATGTTTTTTCTACAGGGCCAGCGTATTCCATCGGTTTCCAGCCACGCACATATACTAGGGAAAAATAACGATAAAATTGGAAGCAACAATGGGCCACACGAGAAGACTCACCTGCTGTAGTTTGTCAAATTTGGACTTTTTAAAAAAATATTTCGTAGGAATTATATCTATATTTTGTAATAACTAAGTGTTGTACAACATATACCTTTGGTACTCATTGTACGACAGTTTATGTGTTACATATTTTGTTTTCTATTGAATTGTTTTTTGAGATGTGTGACTTTTGGTTCTTGATTATGATATTATTGATTTACCTAATTTGCATTTAAATTTAATATGATTACATGTATTTGTAATATGCGATTAATTACTAGTTTTTTCAATTGAAAATTTTATAATAAAATGTCAAAAAAAAAAAAAAAAACCCTATCGCGGCGTTTTCCAAGGAATGCCGCAATAGGTATTACAGTTTTTGAGTACCCTCTATCGCGGTGCTGGACAAGCGTTGCAGCAGGGTACCAATGGTAGCTTTTAATCGTGGTGCAGTTCCGGTGCTTGCAAAAAGCACCGCTGTAGCTCTATTTTTTTCAAAATGAACCGTACCTGTAATGGCAATTTGGCAACGCCGTTATAGGTGGATACCCTATAGCGGCGGCGTTCGTAAACGCCGCAATAGCCTATATGGCTATAATGACGCACATTCTAACGACGTTTTTAGCGGCGATTTCAGAAGCGCCGTTATGAGCTATAACGGTGTCAAAAAATGTCGCTATAGCCTTATAAAAGTGCCGCTATAGACTATGCGGTTTGTAGTGGGGGATTAATCTCTCTCTCTAGAAAATTCTAGAGAAAGAAACTCATGTAAAAGAGAAGTTGTGAAGTATTGAAACACGCATGAATGTTTCCTTCGTCTATTTAGCTGTCTTTTTCATATGAACTGTTTACCATCTCAATAACAACTTAGTGTTAGTATTACTTATTACTATAAATTACGCAAGCCATTTTCCTTTTTCTTTTTTTTTTCTTTTTTTTTACCTTGAACTTGTCTTATTATGCGCGACAATGAATTTGCCGCTAACTTCGGTTGCCTTTTGCCATATCATCATGGACTAGGGTAGTAAGGCTCATGATAATACAGTAAATAGGGTATAGTTCTATTCAAAAATTTATCTTAATCATCACGAAATAAAAGAAATAATATTATAAGCTCATCTCTACTATTTTAATGGGAGAATTGGGATTTGTAACAACAAAATCCTAACTTTATAACTATATAAATATGTATAATATACGTTTAAGCTATATACAACAAATATAATTGTGCACCGCGATTTGTAGCCCAAATCAAAACATTCAAATCTAAACCTTTTTTTAAAAAAATTCAATATATATTCATTTAATTTAAAATTTTTAATTTTTTTAGACGTGCATCGCACGTACATTATACTAGTGTATAAAAAAAGCAAGTTCATTGTAGTAAAGTAGGCAAACAAAATAAGTTTTTGGAATTTTATTGGAATTTACTTGAACAAGAAACCCAACACAAGATTAACGGTGACTCAAGAATGAGATTAAAGATTTTTTTTTTCCTCTCTCTAACTGTCTGTGTTAGTACAATGACAAATCCTTTTGATAGTGTACATCTGAACTCAAATTCCACTTAATCACAAGTGAGTATTTCTCACAAAAAAGGGGAAGATTATATATATTTTTCTAGTTATTTATTTGTTTTCTTTCTTTTTCCGATAAGGTTTTTATGGAAAATTTTGCCAAAATGCCCTTATTTTTGAAAATAATTAGCGAACTATCCTTGTTTCGAAAACATTTAGCGATTTGCCCTTGTCTGTGACACGTCAGCAACAAACGTTATTGAGAAAAACGGCATCAGCTAATTGTATGCCGTTATTCCCAATAACGACATCTTCATTTGAAAAAATTTGTGTGCCGTTATTCCCAATAACGGCATTGGTTATTTTTAGTATAGATCTATAATGTATCAACATTGGCTCGAGAATGGAAAGAAAAAAGAAAAGAACTGATGCCGTTATTCTGGAGAACGGCATCGTTTGTACTGATGCCGTTTTTCAGAATAACGGCATCAGTTATTTACTTTTTGCACAAATCCCTATAATCGAAAACCCCTTCTTCTCCCCCTCTTCACTTCTGATTCGTAAAACTTCACATCTTTGGCTGCGAAAACCCTAGACGCTCTTAAAAAAAAATTCCACAAAATCTTCGGTGTGTTATTGACTTCAATTTCGAAGTATACTCTTCAATCCTTCATTCAGAGTTCCTTCTCATTCCGAATCCGAAATCTTTGTAAGTAACCAAAAACCCTAATTTGTATTTTGTATAGTTGATTTTGACTGTTTTATTATGTAGTATAGTACAAATATTGTAGATTAGGGTTGTTGAAGTAGTAATTTTGGAAGTATTGTTAGTGAAGTAGGGTTTAGTAAATGTTGAATTTTTTAGAAGCTCAAATTCTTAAATATTCAAGTACTTTATTTTGAACTAGGGGTTTTGAAGATCCTAATACACTTAATTACTACCAAGTAAACCAGTCCTATGTTGTTCAAACAATTGATAAGATGTTAAGTATTGTAGAGTATATGTTTTCCCGTTTTTTGAAGTAGGGGTTGTGCGCACATGATCAAAAGTTTCATCCCCATTAACACATCCAGTATATGTGATTAAGGAGTAGTTGAGTGTTGTGTTTGGTAGTTCTTCTTGTATGCATAGAAGATCATCTTTTATATATATCCTGCATTGCTAATTTCAACAAAAGGGCATTTGCTACACTATCTGCCTAGGCTCATCTCAGTGTAAGGAGAATTGTATACATCACCTATATATATACACACCTACTTCATGTCAGTGTGAGGGGAATTTATATCAGATACATACATATACACACTACAATTCACTAGCAGATCTCTGCTCATGCTCTCAATTTTTCTACTGAAAATATTGTTGATTAGTCTTTGTTAATGTGTACAGGCCAATGGATCCTGCACAACCATCTTCTTCGCATGGTGTTGGTGCTTCTTCTACGTCTTCATTTGGACCACGGGGACATCCGGGTCCATTAGATCCTACAGTTCTGTTTCTGCAAGAAGACCACAGATCACAGGCTGTTTGGACCAGGGATGTAGAGAAGATGAGTTTCAGGATGCACAAGATCATGCCTGTCCTCAAGAACTGTATTGCTATGGAAAATTATTTGGTTAGCAGTGGATTTAGCGGTATGTCAAAGCTGACCAACATAAAGTGTGATCACGCCTTGCTTACCGCACTGGTAGAGCGATGGAGGCCGAAGACACACACCTTTCACTTACCGTGCAGTGAGATGACGGTCACCCTACAAGATGTAGCGGTGATTTCGGGTCTTCCAATTGACGGGGTGGCCGTCACAGGCAATTTGATGTTTAACAAGGTTGCACTGGTGCGAGATTATTTGGGGTTGGATGTTGATGAAGTTGACCATGTCATATGGGTTGGGAAATCCATTAGACGTTCATTCCTAGAAGATAGTTTCACTCATATTCGAATCGCAGGTGTGCATACGGACATCGAAATCCAGAACTATACGCGGGCATACTTACTGTCGATGATTGGAGGGATTCTATTCCCTAACTCTTCAGGTGACATAGTTCACCTCATGTATCTTCCATTGATAGCTGACCTGCAGACAGCCGGCAAGTATAGTTGGGGAAGTGCAGCTCTAGCCTCCCTTTACCGTGCACTCTGCAACTGTTCGATGAGATCGATTCAAATGATCGGGCCGATGTCCATACTTCAAATTTGGTGTTGGGAAAGAATACATCTCGGCCGACCCCGGGTGACGGTACTATCAGAGAGTTGGAGAGTACTCCAGGATAATCCCGTGATGAGAGCTCCTCTCGGTGCATACTGGGCGGGAAAGCGTACGTGGAGGGATAACCCACGTGGTGTCCTAACTTATTATAGGAACGAGCTAGATCAATTGAGGGAAGAGCTCGTCAATTGGACCCCGTACACGGATGATCGGGTGCAACGTCTACCACCTATTTGCACTGCTAATGCACAGTTGTGGTTGACCCTAGCTCCACTAGTGAATTTCTCAGTTGTGGAGTTTTATTACCCCGGCCGTGTTCTTCGGCAATTCAATGCACAACAACCCGTCCCCGTGAACTCATTATACGATCGTAGACTACACAACATCACGGGCCAAGGACGTTTACCGAACATGGATTGGGCCGATCACCACCGCGCTTATGTAGGAGCATGGAATGAGCGGAGGTATGAGTTGGTAGTCGAGGGTGTTGAACGTCCATATGATGGATCAATGCACACAACTTATATGGCCTGGTACCGTCGCATAACGAGACTTTATATTGCGCCAAAAACGGATTTTCCAGCGGGTATCCAACAACCGATACCCGCGGCTCATGTTGAACCACCACCGGCATTTTCATCATCACAGCCGATGTATCAACCGAAAGCTTCATCATACCGTATGATGGTAAATTAGTTTGTTTGTTGAATTTCAATTATTTCGATTAATTTTACTTATGAATCTTTACTTACAACATATATGGTTTACTATTATAGATTGAAAGCACATGGGACATGGCTAGAAAATGTGCGAATGTGTTGAAGAGCAATGCCAATAAGGCATGCAAAGAATTGGCACGAGACCTCCTGTGCAATTGTCGTACCTCTCTTGAAGAGGTTGGAGATGGTCCTCGTTTCAATGAACTAGTACGTTCAACCGAAGGTCAACGCCAACAAGAACGGCCTACCGCTACCCAAGCTTCACCTCCACCACAACAAGCATTGGTATTGGGAAATCCATCACATCAACGAAGATCCAAGTCCGTTCGTGACCCTCCACCGCAAAGCGCATTGGCCATTCCGGAGATTGAAGAAGGAGAAGGTCACGAAGATGAAGGAGCTGGTCCAAGTGGACCCCCAACGCAAGAACAACGGGAACGTAGGCGGAAAGTCCCGGCTCGGATGAGAAGAGCACCCCAACATTTCACACCGAGTTAATTGGAAGCATTATTTTTCGTTTTAATGGTTTCTTTGGTAATACAACGATTACTTTAGTATTACACCTTATTCTAGCATTTTTAAGTCTGTGCATGTTTTTTGAAGTATGCACACATGGGAGTATCAGCATGTTTTGAAGTTTGTGCAGGTTTATGCATTTGAGATTGTTTAATTTGAAGTTTGTGCATGCTTGTGCAGGTTTGGAGGAGTATCAGCATGTTATTTTGGAAGCTATGTCGAACTTGTACAGATGCACATGTATGAGTTGAATTGAGTTGAAATTAGAGTTTGATGAAGTTGATGTATTTGTGAATCTGGTTGAGTGAACTTGGGTTAAATGATTATGTGAAATTATTGTTGAGTTGAGTAAAGTTGATGTAAAGTGAAATTTGAAACTTGAAGTCTGAGATGTTAAACTTGAAGTCTATGAAATTTATAATGTTGATTCTGTGGAAGTTGATTCTGTGAAAGATGAAGTTAATTCTGTGAAATTTGAAATTTGTATTCTGAGATGTCGAACTTGAAGTCTGTGAAAGTTGATGTAAAGTGAAATTTGAGGTCTGAGATGTGAAATCTGGTTCATGTAAATTTGAAGTCTGTGAAATTTGAAGTTGGGTTGAGTAAAGTTGAGATGTGAGTAAACTTTATGAAGTTGAAATTCTATGAAGTTGAAATTTGAAGTTGTGCATGTCTGAAATTCTATGAAGTTTAAATTCTATGAAGTTGTGCATGTCTGAAATTCTATGAAGTTGAAATTTGAAGTTCTATGTATTTGTGCATGTCTGAAATTCTATGAAGTTGAAATTTGAAATTCTATGTATTTGTGAATCTGGTTGAGTATAATCTGAAGTTCTATGAAGTTGAAATTTGAAGTTGAATGTATCTGTGCATGTCTGAAATTCTAAAAAAAAAGAACAACTGATGCCGTTATTCTCAATAACGGCATCTTCATCCTGTAACGTTATTGAGAATAACGGCAACTTTGTATATGGAAAATTAGCCAATTTGTAGTTTGCTGCCAATTTCCTGTCTCCACAGTCGTTTTTGAGAGTAACGGCATAGATCAAAGATGCCGTTATTCTCAATAACGGCATCTCTAAACTATGCCGTTATTCTCAAGAACGGCATCAGTTATACTCAAAATCTCCAGATTTGAGTGTTCTGCCAAATTCCTGTCTCCACAGTCGTTTTTGAGAATAACGGCATAGATCAAATATGCCGTTATTCTCAATAACGGCATCTTCAAACTATGTCGTTATTCTTAAGAACGGCATTAGTTATACTCTAAATCTCCAGATTTGAGTACTCCGCCAAACTTTCTGCCTCCACAGTCGTCTTTGAGAGTAACGGCATGGATCAAAGATGTCGTTATTCTTAATAACGGCATCTATTAAATGTACAGTTGTGCATGTTTCTATGCAAATTTTGTCCTGTTTTATTGTAAACAACAAATATAACTATGTCCACCATTGATTAAAAACAAAAATCAACGTAAATTACTCAACATTAACAAACAACATGAAAATAATTCAAATAATTCAAATGTAAATTACTCAACATTAACAAACAACATGAAAATAATTCAAATAATTCAAACGTAAATTACTCAACAAACAACAAACAACATGAAAACATTTAACTAACATATAATAACTAAGAAAAATATTCAAGTGTGGGTAGATTGTGAAGTCCCCACACTTTGTACATTCTTACAACTGCGTCTATTATGTCCGCTCACACCACATTTCGAACATACTTTTCCACTACTCCCACCTTCTCGAGCGTCCATGTCATTGCGGATACGAGTACTCTTAGGCCTCCCCTTGACCCGACGAAGACTAGGATCAACTATTAGTACCGGTGCGCTTTGGGTAGGCCAATAAGATTCGTCTGGGAAAGGATTGAAAGATGGTGCCCATGTTTTTGCTAACGAGTCTGTAGAGTAGAAAAGATCTATGTACGGTTGATAATCAAGCGCCCGGGAAGCACATGCCGCTAACACATGAGAGCATGGAACGTGGAACAATTGAAATTTTCCATATGTACAAGTTCGGCCTTCTAGGTCCACCGTATGCCAATGCCCACCCTTTTGATATCCACCGTCCATTCTAATGCCCGTTTTCACCCCAAAGACACCATCGCGATTATTGAACATTATGGCCTCATGTAAATTTGATTTTTCACGCCGGGCATTAATAAGATCCTGGATTCGGGGTGCCCATAGTTTACCTTCAGTGATAAGTGTCTGCGCGGCCTCACGCCGGTTGGTGAAATACATGTTCAGACGGAAAAATATCTGTTTTACAATTGCGGTGACAGGTAAGCTACGAACACCTTTTAGAACCGAGTTGAACACTTCGGACAGATTTGTTGTCATAATACCATATCTACGCCCACCATCAGCAGTAAGTGCCCACTTCTCAATTGCTTTCTCCTTAACCCAATTAGCCGCATCAGCATTGCTAGCTTCAAGTTGTGCCATCTTTTTCTCATACTTTCTCCACTGATTTTGACTAGCAATTACCTTTAATTTATTCATCAAAAATTTCGAACCAAATTTTTTATGAAAGTTGCTAGCAAAATGCCGCATACAATATCGATGATATGCAAAAGGTTCCCTCTACGTGCCAAACTCATTTTCCATTGCTGATAAAATACCGGCATGTCGATCCGAGATGACCCAAAGACCTTCACGATCTGTCACATAGCATCGAATACAGTTCATGAACCATGTCCATGTTTCTATACTTTCACCTTCAACAAGTGCAAATGCAAACGAAAACAACCTACCGTTTGCATCTGGTGAAACCGCAATCAACAAACAGCCTTTGTATTTTCCGTACAAGTGAGTACCGTCAACACTTATAACTGGTCTACATGATTTGAATCATTCGATCGAAGGACCGAATGACCAAAAAACACCCTTAAACGTTTCTATACCCGGCCCGGTCGTAGTCTTCGCCCACTGTACAGCCGTACCCGGATTTGAAGCTTGAATTGCATTGAGTAGGTATGGTAATTTAGTGTACGCTGTTTCAAAAGAACCATATAGTTTCTCAATTGCTTTATGTTTTGCCTTCCAAGCTTTCCAATATGATATTGTGTATTGGAGCCTACCCTTCACCTGCCCAATTATGGCTCTTGGTGTTACTGAGAGTTGTTCCCTCAGAGTATCTATTATCAGCATCGATACAACCGTCGAGTCAATTTTGCTGTGATCCTGAGTCAATGTAGGATTCACACATGTGTGTACACCTTCAAGTTGTTTCACCACAAAATAATCACGACCTTTGGGAATAATTGCACGCAAGCGCCATGGACAACCAACTACATTTTGAAGTGATGGATTTTCTGCAATCTGCTCGGCTGAATGGTTGATGGGAGCGTATTTACATTTCACATGGTACAGACAACGATCTGATTTTACCGTCACGAATTCCCTGTGGTTCTTCACGGCATACATCTTTACTTGATGTTGTAGAGCATCTTTGGATGGAAATCTTTGACCTATGAAGAGTTCATCCAAGTTGGAAGACCCAATGGAAGACTGGCCATGTTCATGTACGGTGGCACGGGACATCCATTCGCTTGACTGCAATCCACGCATAGCTGGACTTGTGTCCTGACTTGGCAACACGCGGGCATTGTTAACCGGCACATGAACATTGGCATCAACAACTGGAGCTTCAAGGGCGATCTCCTCATCATCATCCTCGAGACCGCGTACCTCATCTTCTTCCTCTTCTACCAAGTCGTTATTTACAACGGCGTTGTCAAAGTCTGCCAAAGTAATGCCAGCTACCAAAAAATTTTGTGGCAATGGGGTCGGATGTACCTGCTCGTATTCGGAGGAAACAGGTTCCGTTGGAGTTGTGCTTGTATCTCCAACAGTATTAGAAATCCTTGCGTGTGACTCTTCAGATGGTCTCAGAATCCTAGTTGGCCTTGGACCGTCGATAACAACTCTTGTAGTATTTGGAAGCCTCGTTTGATCAATATATAACTCAACTATATTCCAACTACAACTTGGATGAAGTGTCCTAAGCAGGACAGACCTCAGAGAACTGTCACTGTCTATGGGTACCAACATGAAGTACTGCCCATCCCCTTTACCAGCAGAATAACGGGCTCTCAATCTCAGAGTCATTTCACTTCTGTCCCAATTGGTTACTTCATATATCTTATCTGTTAATTCTGAGTAACCAAAATTGGGGGTAGCCCAAATAATTACAGGATCAACGTCACTATAAGAATATCCAATTTTTGGATCCTTAATTACTTCACCCCCAAAATATAACCAAATAGGGATATCAAATTCCATACCTATGCATAAAAATTAAAACATATTCAAATCATTCACTACTCAAAATGTGATGAATCTTTAAAATAAAAATCAAACATAAGGTTAGTATGATAATACCTTTCAAATGATACCAAAAAAACCACCGGCAAAATATTCGTTGTTGAGGAAGACTGAAAATGAGAGTGGGAGTGAAGAGTTAGGATGTATGGAATTTTATAGGACTCAAATGGTTGAAATTTTTTGATTATGAGATCTAGGGTTTGTGGGTAAAAGGGGTGATGTTAGAGAGATGTGTTTTACGAATCAGAAGTGAAGAGGGGGAGAAGAAGGGGTTTTCGATTATAGGGATTTGTGCAAAAAGTAAATAACTGATGCCGTTATTCTGAAAAACGGCATCAGTACAAACGATGCCGTTCTCCAGAATAACGGCATCAGTTCTTTTCTTTTTTTCTTTCCATTCTCGAACCAATGTTGATACATTATAGATCTATACTAAAAATAACCAATGCCGTTATTGGGAATAACGGCACACAAATTTTTTCAAATGAAGATGCCGTTATTGGGAATAACGGCATACAATTAGCTGATGCATTTTTTCCAATAACGTTTGTTGCTGACGTGTCACAGACAAGGGCAAATCGCTAAATGTTTTCGAAACAAGGGTAGGTCGCTAATTATTTTCAAAAACAAGGGCATTTCGGCAAAATTTTCGTTTTTATGAGGAAAGTCAAATAGCGCACAGTTTCATTTTTTTGTGTAAACAATACATTTTACGGTTTTTTTCACACAGATCCCCAATAAATATTAAAATTTAATATTACCCCATACAACCATCCCCCACAAATATTAAAATTATATATTAGTCCCCCATACATCATTAGTCCCTCAGTCAACTAAAAAAAGTGATCAATCAAATTTCAATTGCAACATCTTAAAATTTTTGACTATTGAACAGATAAAAGTTTAATTTTAAGGGCGTCATTCTCGTAAAATAATCTTTCTGGTATTGTGATCTTATTCTCATATAGATCATTCTACTTTAGAGTTTTTCTACAAAACAAGTTCAATGAATCAAAATTTTTATTCGGATGTACTTGGGTCCCAAATTGGCCAATTTTGATCACTTTTGGAACTGAACATGGAACTAATATGAAATAGCGATTCATAGAGGACCAATATTGAATTTCAAATTTTGCTGGGGACTTGTATAGAAAATACCATATATTTTAACAGCAACATCAAAATGTCTTCACACTAAAATAGTCAATTTCATATGTTGCAACAAAAATGAAACCAACTTTAACTATAACAAAAAGGGTTTTCTGATATGTTTGGGATGATTAACGGTATCAAGTGTTTGAGAAACAAAATAAAAAATACTAATGCAAATTCAAAGTAAAATGAAGGGCCTAAAGAAATTTCCCCTGAATAAAACAGCACTTCACTTGCCAAGGCAAGAACCCAGCTCACCTAGGATGGTAACAGGGCCGGGCAGGCTGGGCCGGTTCACGACCCGCCAAGCCCGATGTATATCCACGCCGTTCCGGTTCCGGACTGAGCAGAAACCGGTCTGGGCCGGTCTAGTTCCAATAGGGAAGGAAGTGATCTCGGACTGGCCCAACAGCCTTGTCCCTCCGATTCTAGACAGGGGCGGCTGGCCGATTTTTTTTTAATTCTTTTTTTTCTCTTAACATATTAAATAAGTAAAAAACATTTAATATTGTAGTTTGGAATGATGTACAAGGGTCATATAAAAAAATATAAATATATGTAATATTTTTTTTGTGTGATATTGTGGTCTAGACCGATGAAGAAGTCATATAAAATAAAAAATATGTAACAAAAATTATGTAATGCAAACTACGAAAGGAGGAAATTTAAAAAACGGGTAAGACGATAAGCTTGGGTGTGATCTAGAGTTTGAGATAGCCTAGGATTAGATTGAAGAGAGAGCATTAGACTACTTTCGTGCATCTCAACTTAACTTTAACCTAGGATCTCATCGCTCTATATTTTCTAGTGAGCTAACACTGCCAGAATCTTCAAACTTCAATCTTCGGGAATTAGTGAGATTAGGTCTTCATACTCGGAGAATTCTTGAGATATGGTTTTCATTCCTCAGAGTTCGTGAGATGTGGTCTTCATTCTTCATGAGTTTATTTTCATTCATCGTATTCGGGAGTGCTGCTTCCACTTTAGCCTTCTTGTATTCCTCGAGTACTTTCCTCCATTTTTATCCAATCTTTCAAGCAAACTAGTATTTGCAAAGTCTCAAATGTCAAACCATTATTTTTCTCGTTCAGTATCCTGTCACCAAGAGAAATTGCACTTTTCAATGTAATATTTTTTTCATGTGATATTGTAGTCTGGACAGATGTACAAGTCATACAAAATTAAAAAAATATATAACAAAAATTATGTAATTCAAACAAAGAAAAGAGGAAATATGAATACATGGTAAGGCGGTAAGCTTGTGAGTGATTTAAAGTTTGAGATAACCTAAGGTTAGATTGAAGAGAGAGCATAGGACTACTTTCGTGCACCTCAACTTAACTTAGGATCTCATCTCTCAAAATTTTTAGTGAGCTAATACTGCCAGAATCTTCAATCTTCAATCTTCGAAAGTTAGTGAGATTAGGTCTTCATACTAAGAGAATTCTTGAGATATGATTTTCATTCCTCCGAGTTCTTGGGAGTGGTCTTCATTCTTCAGGAGTTTATTTTCATTCATCGTCTTTGGGAGTGTTGCTACCACTTGAGCCTTCTTGTTTTCCTGGAGTGCCCTGCTCCGTTTTTATCCAATCTTCTAAGCACACTAGCATTTGCAAAGTCTCTGATGTCAAACGATTCTTTTTCTCGTTCAATATCCTGTCATCAAGAGAAAATTCACTTTTCAATGTAAATTTTTTTCCTGTGATATTGTAGTCTGGACAGATGTACAATTCATATAAAATAAAAAATATATAAGAAAAAATATGTAATTCAAACTACGAAAGGAGGAAATCTAAAAACAGGGTATGGCGGTAACCTTAGGGGTGATCTAGAGTTTGAGATAGCCTAGGGTTAGATTGAAGAGAGAACATTGAACTACTTTCGTGCACATCAACTTAACATAAACCTAGGATCTCATCGCTCTAAATTTTCTAGTGAGCTAACACTGCCAGAATCTTCAATCCTCAATCTTCGGGAGTTAGTGAGATTAGGTCTTCATACTCGGAGAATTCTTCAGATATGGTTTTCATTCCTCTGAGTTCTTGAGATGTGTTCTCCATTCTTCAGGAGTTTGTTTCATTCATCATCTTTGGGAGTGTTGGTACCACTTGAGCCTTCTTGTATTCCTGAAGTACTCTGCTCCGCTTGTATCCAATCTTCCAAACACACCAGCATTTGCAAAGTCTCCGGTATCAAACGATTCTTTTTCTCATTCAATATTTTGTATCTTGTCACCAAGACAAAATGCACTTTTCGAGAGAGGGGGCGGGGGGGGTTATAGATCACGTGTCATACGAGAAAACATAGAATATGAACCTTCAGTATTCCACCATATTAACACATTAATGTTGCGTTCAAAAGCAGTGAGGGTTGTGCATTTTACCAATGTAATTCGTTTGGTTCATTTGTCTTAGGATTTTTTAGATATAATTAGACTTCATACAATAGTTGTTGTATCCGCAATGTCTTTACCTTTGTATGAAGATGAAGTTGTGGTTGTATTTTGAGGAGTAGAGATGCAAATTTTCTATCATAACTATCTTATAAATTATCTAATATTGACTCAAATTGTACTAAGATTTCTTCAACATCATAAGATAACTCTTCAACCATACTATAAAACAAAACAACCAAATTCTTCGTACCATCTAACTTGATACAAGGATCCATTACACTTGCCACACTATAAAACATAAGAAAAGAATGTTAATATTTCATAAATTTTTCATAAGCGGAAACAACAATTGAGCTAATGAAAAGGTCATGCATCATTGCTTGAAAAGTTTTCATCATACTAACTATAGTAATTAAAGTAGAACTAAAAGTGGACTCTATGATTTTTAAAATTGAAGGGTTTCATCTTGAAAATATTTTAAAAATTTTAACAAACTTTTGGCATAATCCCAACATTGTTCATTCATGCAAAAGTTTTTTATGTTTTTTGCAATACAAAAATTATTTATAACTGTTTTTTTATTTATGAACAACTCTAATCAATTTGGAACTAGAATTCCATCTAAGTTTAGCATCTTTAGAGAATTTTCTAAATTTTATTTCTTTATGCTTACACCAATTTTTGAATTCATGAAGATTATGACCACTCAAATCTATAAATTGCATACAATCTTTTATTGTATTAATATATGGTTCAGCTATCTTCAATGCATCTTGCATAAACAAGTTGAGGATATGACATTCACATTTAATATGAAATAATTCAAAAACTAGAGGCATTAACACTTTCTCTAATGAAGGAACCGTTTTTTATTATTTGCGGCATTATCAAGACTAATAGAAATAATTTTATCTTGAATACCAACATTATTGCATGCTTCTCTAATTTATGTTGTGATAGCCGCACCATTATAGGGATACATCAAATAACCAAATTGTATGTTCCTTTTTTGAAGGATCCAATCACTATCAATCTAATAACAAGTAGTGTACATAATATCATTACAACATTTTCAACAATCACTATTTAATGTAACTTTACAAGTTAAAGAATACAAAGTAGCAACTAAAGTCTTTTTAAGCTCATTATATATTTTGATACAATCGGATTTAACGGTGTTTCTAAAAATTCTTTTGAAATTGGGTTTAGACTTGGTTAAACATTTATAGGTTCTTACTTTTAGAATAATGAAATAGTAACTCATCCTTAATAGCGAGTTCAGTAATTTTTCTACGTACAATTTCATGATCATAACTATAACTGTCTACTTGATTGGTCTTGAGGTTTGTTTCTTGTTGGGTGATGTGGCTAAAAACAGGGGTTTAATCGAGACCGTCCAAATTGCACACGAATCCTAAAGCTCAGGGGTAAAATAGTAATTTCACTTACAAACGGGTCTGAAGCGGGTACTGGGTCTCCTTCTCGCAGACCCAATAACCCGCGAACGGATCCACCTCAACTGGGTGCGGGTTTCAACCCGCAACAAACCCAGTCCAGCGGGATAGAATTAGGGTTTCTGATTCATATTAATCAACGACCCAGATTCATATCTATCCTTCCACTGGAGATTAAGGATTACATTCCTTATCTATACACAGGAATTACATGCCTAATCTGTTCCCCAAGATGCCTATAAATACCCCTCAACCATCTCCATTAGGAGGTAATCAATCTTTCACCAGTTTTTGCGCTCTTTCATAGTCTTCCAGATTACTGACTTGAGCATCGGAGGGTGCGTCGCCGGGAACAACCCCGGTGTCTCGCACTTTTTGCAGGTGTACGGCGGGATTGACGATCAAACCCCGACGGAACAGATCTTCTCTAGCCATGCCTTCTAGGAAAGTCAGATCAAGAGGGTCCAACAGAGGACCCAACCCCGATCAGCAGCAAGAAGTTCCCGTCCAGCCTACCCAACAGCAAGGGCAACTTCCCCCTCCAGCGGAAGACCCGCTCCAACAGGACCTTCTTCCTCCAAATCAGCCACCTCCAAAGGGTCCCAACCCTCAAAAACAGCATCTTCACTCCCCTCAAAGGGGCTAAGAAGCTCCAGAAGGATAATGCCGGCCAGCGCCGACCTCCCTCCAGATTCGAGAAGTTCACTCCCTTTACCACTAATGTCTCAACTATTCTGATGGAAGTCGAAAAGGAGGGGATCTTACCTCCAGCTCCGAGGATGAACACCCCCGCCAAGAGGAGGGATAAAGAAAAATGGTGCCGTTATCACCGGGACCATGGGCATGACACCAACGATTGTCGTGCTCTGAAAAACGAGATCGAAGCCCTTATCCAGAGGGGGCAGCGACGAAGTTTGTAAGAAAGGACCGAGCCGAACTTCCGCCCCAGCCTCGGGGGGCTAACAAGCGTCCGGAACGAGAAGAGACGCCAGACTTTGAGGAAGAGCGAGTCCTCCACCTCATCCATGGGGGTCCAATGGGGGGCTCCTCGAACTCCTCTCGGAAGGCATTTATAAGAGAAGTCAACTCGGTCCGAACCACCCCTCCTCCCAAAGGCCTCGGAGTGCCCGTCACGTTCTCTGACAAAGATCTTGAAGGTGTCCGCACCCCTCATTGTGACGCACTCGTCATCAGTCTCCACATGGCGAACTTCAAAGTGGAGAGGATCTTAGTAGACAACGGCAGCTCCGTCAACATCCTCTTCCTCGCCGCTTTTAAAGGCCTAAAGCTCTCCTGGGACAGACTCAAGCCTTCCGGTTACACGCTCCATGGGTTCATGGGGGTGCCAGTGACTATTGAAGGGGTGATTACCCTCGACGTAACCGCTGGCAAAACTCCTTCTACCCGGACGGAGTCGATGGATTTCATGGTCGTAGACGTCCCAGCAGCCTACAATGTCATTTTGGGTCGGCCCGGCCTGGCTGCCCTTGAAGCCGTCCCTTCTGCCTACCACCTCAAAATGAAATTTCCCACTCGGGCCGGAGTAGGAGAAGTAAGGGGCAATCAGGAGCAGGCCCGCAAGTGTTATATGACCTCTACCCTCGGACCCTTCCTCTCCTTAGAAACTCTGGAAATCCCCTAAGATGCTGCCCGGCCAACGTCCGAGCCGGTGGACGAATTGGAGGAAGTGCTCTTCTCTGAGCAGGAGCCAGCCCGCAAGTTCTTTGTCAGCAAGACCCTCCCGTCCGCCCTACACTCTGACATTGTACAATGCATCCGAAAGAACCAAGACCTCTTCGCTTGGTCAGCTGCAGATATGCCCGGTATCTCCGAGGAACTCTTAGTCCACCACTTAAGCGTTGATCCGGGGTCCAAACCGGTTCAGCAGAAGAGGCGCAAGTTCGCCCCCGAGCGTCAGCTCGCTATTAAAGAGGAAGTGGACAAGCTCTTGAAGGCCCGGTTCATACAGGAGGTGAACTACCCTGAGTGGTTGTCGAATGTAGTAATGGTGAAGAAGTCCAATGGGACTTGGAGGATTTGTATTGATTTCACCGACCTCAACAAAGCTTGCCCCAAGGATCCCTTCCCTCTTCCGAGCATTGACACCCTGATCGATGCAACTTCGGGACATGAGCTCCTCAGCTTTATGGACGCCTTTTCGGGCTACAATCAGACCCGGATGTTCCCTCCGGACATCCCGAAGACCTCGTTCGTAACCGACCAGGGCCTCTATTGCTACAGAGTCATGCCGTCCGGTCTAAAGAATGCAGGGGAGACATACCAACGCCTCGTCAACAAGGTTTTCCAGGCTCAGATCGGCCGGAACATGGAGGTGTATGTTGACGACATGCTTGTGAAAAGCATCCGAGGCATTGATCATGTGACCGACCTCCAAGAGGCATTTGACGTTTTAAGAAAGCACAATATGAGACTCAACCCGAACAAGTGTGCGTTCGACGTCTCATCAGGGAAATTCCTCGACTTCATGGTTAGCTAACGAGGAATTGAAGCAAATCCGGAGAAGATCAAGGCCATATTGGACATGGCCCCTCCTAGAAATGTTAAAGAAGTTCAAAGATTAACAGGCCGCCTCGCCGCCATAGGGCGCTTTCTCTCAAAATCTGGGGAAAAATGCCTCCCCTTCTTCAAGGCCCTCAGGGGGGGCTAAAGGATTCGAATGGGGGCAGCAGCAACAGGAGTCCTTCGACCAGCTCAAGGCTTACCTCGTCAATCCCCCTCTCCTTAGCAAATCGATCCCTGGCGAACCCCTCTACCTCTACCTGGCAGCCTCCGAGCAAACCCTCAGTGCAGTCTTAGTGAGGGAAGAAGACCGGGCTCAGAAGCCCATCTACTATGTCAGCAAAGTGCTTCGGGACGCCGAGCTCCGGTACCCGAAGATAGAAAAAATGGCCTATGCCCTGGTGATGGCTGCGAGAAAGCTTCGCCCATACTTTCAGTCCCATTCGGTGGTCGTTCTTACCGACCAGCCGCTGAAACAGGTTCTTCACAAGCCCGAGACTTCGGGTCGCCTTATGAAATGGTCGATCGAGCTGAGCTAACATGATATAACTTATCAGCCTCGGACCGCGATCAAGGCCCAGGCACTAGCCGAATTCATAGTTGAGACTACTATCCCCGAGTCCAGCCAAACACTGAAGGGGCCACCCGGCTGGTCGGTTTATGTTGACGGATCCTCTTGCAACGAGGGAAGCGGGGCAGGAGTCATCCTGGCAGGCCCAGATGACTTTATCCTCCAATACTCCCTCCGTATAAACTTCAAAGCCTCGAACAACGAAGCTGAATACGAGGCGCTCATAGCCGGCCTTGGAATGGCCCGAAATGTAGGGGCACAATGCCTGCGGATCTTCAGCGACTCTCAGTTGGTCGTCAACCAGGTCCTCGGCAAGTATGAAGCCTGCGATGACAGGATGGTTAAATACTTGGCTAAAGTCAAAAGCCTCATGGCACTGTTTGAAGAGGCCCTCATCCAAAGGATCCCCAGATAAGAAAATGCTCAGGCCGACGCCCTGTCCAAGTTAGCCTCCTCTTCCCTTCAAGGCCTCGAACAGACTGTATTGATAGAAGTTCTCCTGAAGCCGAGCATAGAGGACGACACGCTCGACTCTGTTGAAACATTGCCTGTCCTCCTCGAAGACAATTGGATGAAACCCCTCGTCGAATTTTTAAGGGACGGACTCCTTCCCGAGGATCCGAAGGAAGCACGAAGGATAAGAACCCGAGCCGAGCGTTACACACTGATCGGAGGCATCCTATATAAACGCTCTTTCACCCAGGTGGACGGACGGCCCTACCTGAGGTGCCTCTCCCCCGGGCAAGCCGACTACGCCCTGCAAGAACTTCATGAGGGCATCGGCGGGGCCCATTCCGGCTCCAGAGCCCTAGCACGCAAAGTGTTGAACTACGGGTATTTCTGGCCCACTCTCCTACAGGACGCCAAGCGACACGTTCGGCAATGCAGCTCCTGTCAGAAGCACTCAGACATCCGACGCCTTCCACAGGCACCACTCACTTCCCTATCAAGTCCGATCCCCTTCGCAATGTGGGGGATGGATTTACTAGGGCCGTTTCCGCCAGCCCCCGGACAGCTCAAGTTCCTAGTCGTGGCAGTCGACTATTTTTCGAAATGGATAGAGGCCGAACCACTAGCCACGATCACCGAAAACAAGATTGTTCAATTCTTCTGGAAGAGCGTGATCTGCCAATTCGGCGTCCCCAGGGTCCTAATTACAGACAACGGAAAGCAATTCACAGGGGCTGCCTTCCGAGCTTTATGTGAAGACCTCGCCATACAACACCGTTTCTCCTCCGTCTCCCATCCTCAGTCGAATGGCCAGGCCGAGAATGCCAACCTACAGATCCTTTCAGGCATTAAGAAGAGGTTAGGCAAGTGTTCCAAAGGCTTGTGGGTCGATCAGCTGCCCAACGTGCTCTGGAATTACCGCACCATAAAGCGAACCCCAACAGGCGAGAGCCCATTCAATCTCACCTACGGGTCCGAAGCCATTATCCCCCTAGAAGTCGGGTTACCCTCTCCTCGCCTGATAGCTTATGAAGAAGAACAGAACGCTAAGGAGCTCAGGGCAAGTCTAGATCTGATAGACGAAATCCGAGAGAGAGCTGCCATACGCCAGCAAACTTACCGAAGAAGGATCGAGCTAGCATACAACAAAAGAGTCCGCCCAACGGACCTCAGAGAAGGGGACCTGGTCCTCCGAAAGTTGGCCATCTCGTTCCCTAGTCAGAAAAGCAAATTGGCCCCGAACTGGGAGGGTCCTTACAAGATTTCTAAAGAAATCCGCCCCGGCACATACAGACTAGAAGATCTCGAAGGCAGGGAAACTCCCAGGACTTGGAATGCCGACCATCTCTTAAAATACCAAGAGAGAGCAACAACGCCTCTCTAAGTAATTTGAGATGTCGAACCGTTCCTTTCCTGTTACTTGTAGTAATTTTCTTTTATTTTTCATTGTAATAACGGCTAGCAACTTTAGAAGCAGCCGATCATTGGATATTAATAAATAAAGTTTTTTCAAATTTTTGCTACTATTATATCTCTCTGCCTTTAACTCTTTAATCTCACGGTGGTTTGGAGTCCAACACTCGGCTCGACTTTACTTCCCCGGCTCGACCATAGGCGAGCCAAAAGTAGATCGCCGTTCGGAATTGCTCCCACAACCGTTGAATGGTTCGGAGTCCAACACTTGGCTCGATTCTACTTCGCAGGTTCGCTTCTAAGCGAACCAGAAGTAGTTCGCCATTCGGAATTGCTCCCACAGCCGGCAAACTAATCTCACGATGGTTCGGAATCCAACACTCGGCTCGACTTTACTTCCTCGGCTCGCCCATAGACGAGCCGGAAGTAGATCGCCGTTCGGAATTGCTCCCACAGCCGTTGAATAGTTCGGAGTCCAACACTTGGCTCGATTCTACGTCGCAAGTTCGCTCCTAAGCGATCTAGAGGTAGTTTGCCATTCGGAACTGCTCCCACAACCCTTAAACTAATCTAACGATGGTTCGGAGTCCAACACTCGGCTCGACTTTACTTCCTCGGCTCGTCCATAGACAAGCCAGGAGTAGATCGCCGTTCGGAATTGCTCCCACAGCCGTTGAATGGTTCGGAGTCCAACACTTGGCTCGATTCTACTTCACAAGTTCGCCCCTAAGCGATCTAGAAGTAGTTCGCCATTCGAAACTGCTCCCACAACCCTTAAACTAATCTAACGATGGTTCGGAGCCCAACACTCGGCTCGACTCTACTCCCCTGGCTCGCCCATAGCCGAGCCAGAAGTAGATCGCCGTTCGTAATTGCTCCCACAACTGTTGAATGGTTCGGAGTCCAACACTTGGCTCGATTCTACTTTGCAAGTTCGCTCCTAAGCGATCTAGATGTAGTTCGCCATTCGAAATTGCTCCCACAACCCTTAAACTAATCTAACGATGGTAGGGGTCCTATGGCTCGATTTTACCTCACCGGCTCATCCTCAAACGGGCCGGGGTTAGATGGCCATTCTGACTTGCCCCCACGACTATCGAGCCGAGCGGACGAGGTACCGACCCTCGTATATGGTGAAAAAACCTTCCGAGGCGAAACCACCGTCAGATCGTCTCAAATTGTGTACTAGAGTGTGGTGAACTGATCTGATTCAGCCACGTGTCCACAAAACGACAAGATAACGTTTTCTTGGGAACTGGACCCGCCTCAAGATTCGTGCCACCATCCAACGGCTCTGATCACCTCACTTCGCTCGGCCCCAAACGTCAAGTGACAGGCAACCAGAACCAACCTTCGGCGAAAGACACTCCGGTTACCAAGCCACGAAAGCACAGCTGACCCGTGCCAAGCAAGTATCCCGCTGAGCCTTGAGAGAGTTTGAGTTAAGGTTTAGGGGACTTTCCCCTCGGTTCCGGACTTGGGTCATCACCTCTTCTACCATGATCTTCCCCGACCCTGACACCCACATCGGGGCAGTCAGAATCAGGAGAAGATCATGGTGGAAGAGCGACCACCCGTCCTCCCGAAGCGACCTCCCTTCCAGGTTGTGGACTTCGGTCACCACCTCTTCTACCGTGATCTCCCCCGACCCTGAACCCCGCATCGGAGTCGTCAGAATCGGGAGAAGATCACGGTTGAAGAACGGCGACCCATCCTCCCAAAGAGCCTTTCCCTCGGGTCTGGACTACGGTCGCCAACTCTTCTGCCTTGTCCTCCCCCGCCCCTGACACCCACATCGTAGTCGTCAGGAACGGGACAAGAACAAGGCAGTAGAGCGACCACCCCTCCGAACCTTTAGAGGCGAAAATTTTTCACAAGCTTGGCATCCGCCCAAGGGCAGACGCCATCGATGTCACTAGAGTTCAAGACTGCAATGACAAAAACTACAAGGGGGGTGTGGGATTTATAGCCCTCCCCCAAGAGACTGTCATTATGACCCTCGGGAGTCCAAAAGTCGCGCCTAGGGAGCTGGAGCGTAGCATATTAATTAAGGGGCACCATTCCCAACGCCCTTGGGAAGGTGAAACGCCCCCACGGATCCCGGAGTGCCATTAATGCTGTTATGGGACTGGCCTCATCTTTTCAGAACCACGCTCAGACGTCCGAGGGCCCACACTCCTAATCAGGCCGCGTGGCCGCCGCTTCGAAACAGCTGTACCTTAGCGGCCGCACCGAGCCGCACCTGAAGGCGCCGAGCAAGGTTCAGAACCGTGGCAAATGTGTGAGTTTCGAGGCCAAGATGCTCGACGAAGCAAACACTTGCCTCGCGATTCACTTCGATCCTACCCTAGCTAGTGCAATTACAGCACAATAAGAAGCCAGTAGAAAACAGTTCGGATAAATCAACTCCAATTTTATTAATATAACTTGGATAAATTTACAAAAAGATTACAACAAAACAAAGTTTGCAAGTCCGAAGACAAGACGCGACCCGTTCATTGCCTCCGAGGAAGGGGGACGCTCCGGTTCAGCGACACCTTGGGTCGGCGCTTCTTGACCTCCGAGCTCGTCTCTAGACCGACGAATCGAGACGTCCCCTCGCCGCTGACCCTGACAGTCGGTCCAACCGAAGCACCACTTGAGGACACCGCTACCCCACTTTGGGCGTCGGCTGCTGTCCTACCTATGATGGGGGTTCGGCTCGCGGCCTGATAAAACGTAATCCCTTGCTCGATCTCTTCGCGAGTGCACGAGGTGCTCCGGACGTTAGCCCTCACCGGCTGAGGCTTGAGCCGAGCAACCTCTTCCTCCAGTTCGACGATCCAATCCTTCAACGTGTCATCCTTTACTATCACTTTGAACCGAGGAAGTTTTGCCGAACCAGGATGCTCGGCGCTATCGGATATAATGCGGCGCAAGTGGGTCACCTCGATGCTCTTGTCGACCGTCACCCTTTGCAACTGTTCTACCTTCCTTGCGAAGTCGTCTCGTTCGGCCGAAACCCGAGCCAACTCTTCTTCCTTCGCAAATAGTTCGGCCTCGACTATCCGTAGATGATGCAGCTCGACCAACAGCTCACTATTCTTCTTCTCTACATTATAAAGTATTCTCCTCGTCAGATGAACCTCACCCTCGAGACGATCCTCCCGAGACCGCTTAAACAACTCAGCCCGGTGCCGATCAGCCGAGGTGATAAGAGTCTGCTCGGCAATCTGAAATGAGAAAGGAACAACATTGAAGTACTATATTGCCGAACCAAACACTTGGACAAAATTCCGAAATCAAAACACTTTTCATTCATCAAAAGCGGTGGCCAGTCCGCAGAAGGCATTACACTGTTTGAAAGAAAAAACGAAACAAAAACTACAAAAAACTTAACGAGGGGATCAGGGGTCCACCTGCGTCGCCGCTTCGACCACGGGCGCGTCGACAGATGGCCCCTCGATCCTCCCCTCGTCCTGGGCGTCCGCCACAGGTGGGTCGGCCTCCTCCTCCTCGTCCATGCCTTCAACCTCGTCGCCTTCGCCTCCCTCCTCCTCACTGCCTGAGGGCGACCCAGGCCACAGTCAGTAGTCGACCCGCTCGAAGCCGGGGACACGATCCTGAACATGGTCGAGCGCTGTCTGATAAGACCTCTCCATGTTGTCGGCCATGTGCTTCTTCGCCTCAGCCTCGACTTCGAACTCTACCTCGGCCCTAATCTTCACGGCCTGCGCCTCCTTCTCCGCCTTCAGGTCGGCCAGAGACTTCACCGATGCGGCCAGCTCCTCGGCAGCCTTCTTGGCCTTGGCGGACTTCGCATCAAGTCGCCCCTTGACTCTCTCCAAGTCCGCCTCAAGGTCGGCGACCCGGACTTCCAAGGACTCGGCCCGCCGCTGCTCAGCCTCGAGCTGCCGAACCGCCTTGACCTTCTCAGCCCTGTCCTTGTCGCTGGCAGCCTTCAGCTCCTTCTCCTGTGCGGCGAACGTCTCGAGGAGGTGGCCGAAGTGGCATGTGGCCTGCAAAGACAACGATCAGAGCAATGTGCAAGCCGAGCAGCAAACTTAAAGAAATTCGTAAAAAGACACTTACCGACACGAGCGACCGAGCCACTTCATAGGTATCGTCGCCGACCGTCCTCGCCTTCAGCGCGGCTCTGTCCTTCGGGGTCGCCAAGTGCTTGATGACCTACACTGACATCTGCGAGTTGTCGAGGAATCCGTCGTGATTCTTCACCCGCCAGTTCGGCACAAATAGTTGCTTGTGCTGCTCGGTCAGGATTTCCTCGGCCGCTTTAGTCAACGGCGGAGCCTCAAGCGTCAGCGCCGCGTTGACATCAAAGGCCCCCTCAATCACGCTCGGGGCCACAGGGGTCGAGGGCTCCTCGGCAACAACCACCTTCGAGGGCACCTCAGTAGTCGGAGGAGGCGGGGTGATGGTAGAGGCGACCGTGGGCTGCGGAGTCGACGAGGCAGCCGCGGCCGCCCTCTTCCTCTTTCTACCCCCGGCCAACTTAGACCTATCGGCCATCATGGCGTTGAAATCAATCTTCATCGCTTCTGCATCGGACAACAAAAAAAGAAACGAGTTAGCGAGACGAACTAAAGACTTGAAAGAAAAACGAAAATAAATGAGATGTCAGGAGCATACTCGGGTCGATGGGGCTAAGGCCGGACCCGAACAGCACCTCCTCCGTTAACTCCCTCCAACTCAACAGGGGAAGGGCCATGATCTTCCTCGCCACCTCCTCCTCGGCCTCAGACAGTACGGGGTCGGCTCTGGCAAATTTCGGCACCTCCACTTTCCACCGGATCGGAATGTGCCGTATCGCCTCACCCCTTAATATAAAATACTTCTCCTTCCAACCCTTAATTGAGTCCGGGTTTTCTATGATCCTAACGCCCTTCCTCGGCCCCAAGTAGTACCGATGCTCCGTCTTGTGCTGCCGGTTTATTCGATACAGGCCTCGAAAGACCATTAGGTCCGGCTCTACTTCAGCTTTGTAGCACTGAAGCAAAAAAGCGTTCACGTGACGCCATGTGTTCGGCATGAATTGGGTCGGCGCGAGGCAGAACCAGCCGAGGATCTGGAGGATGAAAGGATGCAGCGGGAAACGTAGTCCGGCATTCAAGGAGTCGAAGTCGAACATGCACATATCCGACGACGACAGCTTGGAATTCGCTCGCATCCCGGGACCGGGGATCATCAGTTTGAACTCCGGAGGGATGGCGAATCCCTTTCTGATCTGAAGGAGATCCTTCTCGGATAACACCGAAATGAGCTCGTCGGCTTCGGTAGGAAGGGCCAGGTTAGGTTCTTCGATGACCTTCGACTTTCCGTAGATCGCTTTCTCCAAAAGGTCGCCCTCGTACTGTCTGACCCCCGAATGCCCGGACAGAACAGAGGGATACCATCCCATCTCGGGGGCTTGCTTCGGGTTCTCCACAATCACCTCAACCACGGGAGATTGGGTCGCCACCCTCCTCTTCTTCTTGTCCTGCCTCGCCTCGGCAGCTGACGGCTCGGCAATTTGCTTTCCCTTCCTTCGAACCTCTGCCCTTCTCCTCTCCTCGGCGCCATCATCGCCCGAAGACGAGGCACCACTCCCCGAGTTCACTCTTGACATCTCTAGAAAAAAGCTAAGGCAAAGTAGACTGACCTTTGAAGTGACGTACACGGTCAGAATGTGCTCGCCGGAAATCGTCTGGCCCACGCGACAGCTAACGTCACCACCTTGGAGCAAGAATCGCCGCTAGCAGAGAACTTAGAGAACAAAAGTGAAATCTTGGAGTGAAAAGTAAAAAATGAGCTTGGGGGTGGGGGAGTGAAAACTTATAACCCCAAGGGATAATGGGCCCCCTTGGGAAACTCAAAAGCCCACTAAGAAGCCAAAGCGACAAGCAGAAAGTTGCGACATTACGAGAGGCAAAAAACCCCTCAAATCACGCAAGTCAACGACTCGGCCACCGGTCTGCCGAGCCGAGCTATCGAACAGCCGGCTAAGCAACCGAGCTACTGAGTTTCTTCGAAACACCAAACTCAATGCCTCGGCCAGCAGCACTGAGGCTCCGAGCCGAGATGACGAGGAACCGACCCTCGTATATGGAGAAAAATCCTCCCAAGACGAAGTCACCGTCGGATCTCTCCAAAATTCGCGTCAGAATTTGATGGACGGTTCAGATCTCGCCACGCCCACAAAATGACAAGATAAGGTTTTCTCGTGATCTGAACCCCATCCTCGTGATGCGCGCCATGATGAATGGACTAGATCCGCCCACGTGCACCTTTCAAACTGCCTGCCATCGGCCTGCTCGACCGAGCTACAGAACAGCTTAGTCGAGCAGCCGAACCACTGGGCTCGAAAAAACGGAACAGTAGAGGGACGCTTCCTTCAAAATATCCAACTCAGCGCCTCAGCGAACAGCTCTGAGGCTCCGAGCCGAGATGTCGAGGAACCGACCCTCGTATATGGAGAAAAATCCTCCCGAGATGAAGTCACCGTCGGATCTCTCCAAAATTCACGTCAGAATTCGATGGACGGTTTAGATCTCGCCACGCCCACAAAATGACAAGATAACGTTTTCTCGTGATCTGAACCCCATCCTCGTGATGCGTGCCATGATGAACGGACCAGATCCGCCCACGTGTACCTTCCGAACTGACTGCCATCGGCCTGCCCGACCGAGCTACAGAACAGCTTAGTCGAGCACCCGAACCACTGGGCTCGGAAAGACGAAACAGTCAAGGGACACTTCCTTCAAAATATCCAACTCAGCGCCTCGGCGACCAGCTCTGAGGCTCCGAGCCGAGATGATGAGGAACCGACCCTCGTATATGGAGAAAAATCCTCCCGAGACGAAGTCACCGTCGGATCTCTCCAAAATTCGCGTCAGAATTCGATGGACGGTTCAGATCTCGCCACGCCCACAAAATGACAAGATAACGTTTTCTCGAGATCTGAACCCCATCCTCGTGATGCGCGCCATGATGAACGGACCAGATCCGCCCACGTGTACCTTCCGAACTGACTGCCATCGGCCTGCTCAACCAAGCTACCGAACAGCTTAGTCGAGCAGCCGAGCCACAGGGCTCGGAAAAACGGAACCATCAAGAGGTGCTTCCTTTAAAAAGTCCAACTCAGCGCCTCGGCCAGCAGCACCGAGGCTCCGAGCCGAGATGACGAGGCACCGACCCTCGTATATGGCAAAAAAACAAGCCGACCCATATCAGCCATTGGATCTTGTGAAAAAGCGCGCTCGTCATGATGGACGGCCCAGATCTTGCCACGTCCACTAAACGACAAGATAGCATTTTATGGGATCCACGCTGAAATTGACGGCCCAGATGATGCCACGTACCTCGGATCCTCCGAGCCGAGGCACTGACCTTCCGAGCCGAGGCACTGACCTTCCGAGCCGGAGCGCTGAGGCTCCGAGCCGAGATGACGAGGAACGACCCTCGTATATGGCGAAAAAACACGCCGACCCATATCAGCCGTTGGATCTTATGAAAAAGCGCGCTCGTCAAGATGGACGGCCCAGATCTTGCCACGTCCACTAAACGACAAGATAGCATTTTATGGGGATCCACGTTGAAATGGACGGCCCAGATGATGCCACGTACCTCGGATCCTCTGAGCCGAGGCACTAACTCTCCGAGCCGACCCTCGTATACGGCAAAAAAGCCTACCGAGGAGCAGGGACCGTCTGATCGTTCAGAAATTCGCGCTTCGCCCTGATCGATGGTCCAGATTCCGCCACGTCATAAATAAGTATTTAAAAATCGATTTTTATTTATTTAAATCGTTTTATTTATTTAAAAATTGCGAAAAAATTGCTAAAAATTCGGAAAAATTATCTAAAAATTCTAGGAAATAATTAAAAATTCGGGGGGATATTTTTGAGCCCCTGGACGAATAATTATTGCCCAAGATATACTGCTAAGACCCCCGAACGATTAGTTAACACATCGCAAAATTAAATAAATAGCCCGAAAAAATGGATAAAAACTCGATACGACCTCGGAACATCGTATGGCTTCAAAAAAGAAGGAGCTACCTTACCCCCCCCCCCCGCTTCAGGATTCAAAAATCACCCATTCGGATTCCGATACAACTCCGTTAGCCACTAATACAGTCAAACTACTCCTCAAAGACTGATCGCCCTCAGCCTTTAGGAGTGGGGGGCTCGTGATGTGGCTAAAAACAGGGATTTAATCGAGACCGTCCAAATTGGACACGAATCCTAAAGCTCAGGGGTAAAATAGTAATTTCACCTACAAACGGGTCTGAAGCGGGTACTGGGTCTCCTTCTCGCAGACCCAATAACCCGCGAACGGATCCACCTCAACTGGGTGCGGATTTCAACCCGCAACAAACCAAGTCCAGTGGGATAGAATTAGGGTTTCTGATTCATATTAATCAACGGCCCAGATTCATATCTATCCTTCCACTGGGGATTAGGGATAACATTCCTTATCTATACACAGGAATTACATGCCTAATCTGTTCCCCAAGATGCCTATAAATACCCCCCAACCATCTCCATTAAGAGGTAATCAATCTTTCACCAGTTTTTGCGCTCTTTCATAGTCTTCCAGATTACTGACTTGAGCGTCGGAGGGTGCGTCGCCGGAAACAACCCCGGTGTCTCGCACTTTTTGCATGTGTACGGCGGGATTGACGATCAAATCCCGACGGAACAGGTATACAGGTTTACTATTCAGTTTTTCTAAGAATCCACAAATACTATCTGTTTGCCCCCACACCAAATTTAGCGGCAACATTGGGTAAGATCATTTTGTGTTTCTGGGTGTTTACTATTCAAGTGGCACTTAAGTGTACCCATCATGCTACCCACTTTCCATTTGTAAGCCATTTGATACTTCTTACATACCTTATTTCCCTCCTTTGGATTGGACGGATATGCAACAAAAGTAAAATTTTTGTGCACATCGAAAGTTTGTTCTCTAAATTTTTGGGAAGAAGCGTTAGAATTGTATGTCTTGCATACTTCTTAAATTAGAAGAAGAAACGACGAAGCACGCGTCGATGAGAGACGAAGTCAGCAAGCAGTAAATAGAGAGATGTACAGTCGACTATAAACCCCTCGAGTCTGGGCATGCTGAGTTGCAATTGACTGCACATGTTGGGTAGTCGAACACCTGCTGTTGCTACATTATTTTTGTGCATATATTCAATGATTCTTTTGGTCCCATCTTAAACTCCAGTAGTGTAACTTCTTCTACAAGGTATATCATATGGCTTATGTATCAAGATTAGAATTAGGGTTTCCCTAGATCTCTAAATATTATAATATCATCCATGAGAGGTATAGTACGTCATTGATATTATTCTTTATTGCAAGTGAGGTTTGAGAGATAGTTCTTGGTGAGTGAGTTTGAATCTTTGTTTTGAGTGAATTTGTAATTTCTGGTAATCTTCTCTAGTTGAATATTATATCTCCCTATATTTTCCTCTAGGTTAAGCGAAAGCTAATCGAGATAAAATTGTGTATTTTGTGTTGCATTGGTGGATCTACTAGTTTGATTATTCGATTGATTCATCTTAACTAATTCGCAATCCTCATTGCTTTAATCTGATTCACTGCGCCACATCATTTTTTCCAATAAGTGGTAACAGAACTTCAGGTTGCCGAGTCCCTTGGTGAAGATGACAGGTCATGGTCTTTTGACAATCAAGCAGTTCAATAGAAAGATCAAGCAGCTCGATGGAAGGTAGACATGTATAATTCAAGAACATCTACAGTTAGCCATCAAGATGAAGGAAAACCATCTGATATGAAGGAGGATGCTTCGATGATATTTGTGAAAGAGCCGTAAGTCAAATTCGACTATCAATAGCAGACGAGGTCAAGTGCAGGTTTCTTCTAGAAACTAGTACGGCGAGTTTGTGGGAAAATCTCATAGCTAACTACTATAGTTCGTCGTTATTAGATCAGATGGTTTGGAAGAATAAGTTATTCTGTTTCTCAATAAAGGAAGGTACCAATCTTCACGACCACATCACAGAGTTCAACAAGGTGTTATTCGAACTCAAGGCGATAAACACGGATGTAAGTGAAGAAGATAAAGCTTTCAACTTGATATATCCACCGTCGGGTTCGTACGAGATTTTGATAACTACCTTGTTACACTGTAAATCTGCCAAAGAAATTATTAAGGTGGATGGTTTAATCAAAGCCTTGAAAGAAAATCAACTTAGGAAGGACACTCAGAAATCGTCATTTATTCCCACAGGCTATCTTGCATCTGAAGATTCTTTAATTGGAAGTCAAAGTGTGAGGCACAAAGGATTGATCCGTTATCGATATTGTAAGAGGTTAGAGCGTCTTAAGAAAGACTGTTGAAAATTGCAGAATCAGAAGAGCGTCAAGGATAGCAATACTACTGCAAATGTGGTTTACCCTTCTGAATCAAGTAATTTGTTCCTTCTTGTTTCAAATTCTTTAGAAGTGGATTTTGGTTGGTTTCTTGACTCAGGAATTTCTACTCATATTTGCTCCAAGAGGGAGTTATTTTCTACTTATAGGTCTACTATAGGGTATTATGTGAGAAGGGGAACTAGGGAGATTTGTGGAGTTGTGGGTGAGGGGACAACTAAGTTGAAGATGCCAGATGGAAAGAGCTACACTATCGATGAAGTAATGCATGTTCCTTTGCTTAAACAAAATCTGATTTCCTTGGGAACTCTAGATGCACACGGCGGTAGGTACACAGCTCGAGGTGGAGTGTTGTCTATTTTTCATGGTCGTCGTAAGGTAATTAGAGGTATGAGAATTATTGGGCCAAGCCAGCAAAATCTCTTCAATTTTTTGGGGATCCGAAATACCTGCGCATGTGTTGTTTCTTTTCCCGATACCCCCGCAAGTTCAACTAGTATGCCGCAACTAAAATCATCAATGCAGGACCACAATGTTCGAATATCGTCGAGAGGTGGAGAGTACCTTGGGGTAGGTGGAGTTCGTGCGGAGGTTGACAACTCTGTGTCAATGCCTACTAAGGTGTGCCTTTAAGAGACATATTGATTGGTGAGATTATGTAGAAGATTGATTGAACTACCTAAAGAAACTACTGAACCGAGTTCACTTATAAGTGGTGTCAAAGAGTTTAGAGATGATTAATAACACAATGTTGATAGCATGCGTATGTAATCCAAGGTGGAGATTCTTAGGATTGTATGTTTTGCATACTTGGTCAATTAGAAGAAGAGACGATGAAGCACAGAGGTCAAAACATTGATGAAAGACGAAGTCAGCAAGCAGTAGACAGAGAGATGTACAATCGAATATACACCCCTTGGGTATAGGCACGCAGAGTTTCTGTTGACTACATATATTGGGTAGTCAACTGCCCGCGGCTGCTGTATTATTTTTGGGCGTATATTGGGTATTTTTTGGGCCCATCTTCAACTCCATATTAGACCGTACGGCTCCTATCGTCTGACTTCTTCTACAGGATATATCGAAAAACTTATGTATCACGACTGCAATTAGGATTTCTCGATATCTTTATATATTATAATATCCTCCATGAAAGGTGTAGTACTTCATTTATATTATTCTCCATTGCAAGTGAGGCTTGAGAGATAGTTCTTGGTGAGTGAGTTTTATTCCTTGTATTGAGTGGATTTGTAACTCCTTGTAATCTTCTCTAGTTGAATATTATATCTCTCTATATTTTCCTCTGGATTATGCGAAAGCTAATCAAGATAAAATTCTTGTGTGTTTTCCGTTGGATTGGTAGATATACTTGTTTGGTTGTACGATTGATTTGTCTCATCTATCTCACCTTCCTCATTGCTCTAATCCGTTATGCTGTGCCACGTCAACTTTCCCAACAAGAAGATGGGTTCTCAGTATTTTATGTTTCGGTATCTTCACAATGAATTTCATCATCATTGTGGCAAAGGCTAGAATGATCAAAATAGGGAGTATTTGTGGTATTAAACTCTCTAACATCCTCAGTATCTAAATGTGGAATATAAACATAGCGAAATGTATTGACAGACTCTTGTGCACTATGACTACATGATGATGCTATAATTGTATGAAAATTATAAAATTAATATTAAAGAAGTAAGAAATTCACAAGTAACAAATATTGAACTATAAAAAAGATATGTTTGATCCTTGATGTCAAATTGAAATTTTGTAGCAAGTAATGTATTTGTAACTAGTCATGAAAAATTTATTTCGGATTTTTAGTCATCATAAAGTTGCAGATTTTGTATATTTGAGTTGCAAATTGTATGATATAGATCTATGTTTTGGGAAGATATAAATTTCAATTTGAAGAATTTAATGTTTCAGTTTGAATGATAAAATTTCATTCAACACTAGAAGAATGAACTAGAATGAACAGTACAGTAGTAATAAGTGTGAGAATATTGGCTTCCATAATATAATAATTTAATCTTCTTCTTTTCTCTCGCAATAACTCGGGATCTAATCCCGTAGATGATAAGTTTGACTCTTGTAAATTCATTGGGAAGAATTCTCAAAGTTGTGTTGTGAATGTTGATTGACTTCCATAATATAATAATATAATCTTAAAAGTTGATTAATTCCAAAAGAACTTCATGATTGCACTTCTTCACTTCTTCAAACTTTGTGATTTATTGAATTGCAAAAATAAATTGAGAAAGTTGAGAGAATTGTTTGGAAGTTTTGATACGAAGAAAATGGTATGGAAGAGGTATCTATTATAGAATTTCATTTTTTTTTGTTTTCTATTTTACTCTAAAAAAACTAGTACCGTTGGAAGGGTATTTTAGAAATCTAGTATCTTTTAAAAAAAATCCAACAGCCGGCCCATCGGATTGGACCGAACCAGATCGGTCTAGCCGGGCCGGTTAGGTTCACGACCCGGCGGTTCAGATCCTCTGCAGTCCGATTCAAACATGGTTGTTGTCCCGTTTATCCAAAACCATACCAGCTTGCCTAATTTATGCCGACCGGTCCAGTTCGGTTCACGGCCCAGTTGCCATCCCTGTAAGCTCACCCCACTAAGAGCACTAATTTTTGGCTTATTACTAGCTAGCAAAATTAAAGAACTAAGAGTTAATGGTACTCTAATCTTGATAATGTATGGGCACTAATCTCTTATCTTCACTTTATATATTTATATGATAATAACCTTCATATTGGATGCGTAAGTTGGGGATGTTTCTAGTTATATATACTAGCTATTTGCACGCGTGCGATGCACGCTCTAATATTTTTTTCTTTTTTGGGTCACCCACCTTGCATCGTTCCCAATCAAATGACAGTGATTAGCAACCCGATTAGCTAGTGTGTTGCCCTCACGATATAATTGAGAAATTTTCACCTCATACAATACTCGTAGTAATCTCCTGTATAAATATGTAATTACTCTTAACAAAATGGATAATTAATGTGTCAAATTTTCTAGTATGTAATTACTGCACAACTTGTTTCAAGCTGTACAGCAAAGATCACGCAAGTAATCAATATCATCCCAGTTTGACAAACTACACAAAGTTAGAGATGATAAGTCCAAAGTTACTATCGAAGAAACAACTGAAACAATTGAACCAAGTTGTATACTCTCTAGAAAATAAAACTACACAAAAAAACCACTGCATAGAAGAATGGTTTTTTATTACCTGATGCTTGGTGAGCTCCTCCTAATGGCCCTGGTCTTCTTCGGCCTGAGATCCTGCGGCAAGTACTTTTCATCTAGTAAACCTCCCTCAACGTCGCCTTCTGCTTCTGTGATATCACCGTTAGCACCTGCGCGATCCCCAACCTCACAACCTTTCTGCAAAAATCAAATCAAATCGAATCAAGAATAGTCACATCTCAACAAACTAATTACATATCAAATGAATTCAAGAATCAAAAATCAAGTAGATGCGTAGTACATCTTGGAGAGCTTGCTGGGGGCGCCGCCGGTGACCTTGGCGACGCGGAGGAGGGCGAGCTCGGCCTTCAGATCCTTGAGCTGGTTCAGGAGATCCGTCTTCGACTTGGATTGGAGCTCGTGGGCCTTGATTCGAGCTTGATAAGAAGAAGAAGAATAGGAATGGAGGATTGAAGATTAAGAAGGGGATGGATTTCTTACCCATTGGAATGGGATGGAGGTGGCGGCGCTTCGGCTGATGAGAGGAGAGAGCAGAAAATGAGAAGGAGAAGTTCCTTTAAAAATCCTAGGCGCTAAGAAACCCTAGGTTTGAGTTGGGTCGGGTTAGAGCATGAGGGTTAAAATTTGACAAAATTAACCCTGCATTATGAGGGTATAATAGTAAAAAGCCGCCAAAACGGGGCTTTGCTTAATAATAATATAGATATTTTTTTAGCCTTTTATGTTGATGGGAGCATGATAGTAAAAAACCGCTAAAATAGGGGTTGGCTTAATAATAGTATAGATATGATAACTAACTCAATTAGGCGTTTTGTGCTTTAATAATTGGTACCACGAATAGTAGATGATGATCTGTTATGATAGTGGAGGTACCACTTGTCTTCCATGCATTAAACTACAAAGATTCGATTGTTGTTCATGAAAATGGACATCAAAGAAAGAATAATATTGTATATTGTATATTTCCACACACACACGAGCACGCGAGTAGGGTTGAAACGAATCAAGCCATTCGTGAGCTATTCGGCTCGAGCTCGGTTTAAGCTCGGTCAAAGCTCGGCTCGAGCCGAGCTCAAGCCGACTGAGCTCGTTTTGTAAACGAGCCGAGCTCGAGCTTGGATTTTTTTTTTCAGGCTAAGCTCACGAGCTATTCGGCTCGAATACGGTCAAAGCTCGGCTCGAACCGAGCTCGAGCTCAAATCGTAAATGAGCCGAGCTCGAACGTGAAGGTATTCGGCTCGGCTCGGCTCGGCTCGATTGGAGCCCTACATGCGAGCACGCTAAAAAAGGCATATAAAGCGTACATATTGTGTATATTTATTACATGCCGTCTAATGTATTTGTGTTATAATGACTTATTTTATAACTTCTGAATATATCCATGCACTTCCTTGTCAATTGGATCTATATGTTTAATTAAGTACAGAAAAACATACACTACAAAACATGTGCGATTTACTGGCGTATATTCCCCGGCGTTTTACCATTCGCGCCGAGGTAGGGAGTGATTAGGAATGGGGCGCCAGATTGGATGGTTATACACCGACGGCCTCTATAAAACGCCGGGGAATCATGATATTCACCGGCATTTTATTTATAAACGCCGGTGAATGGTATTATTCACCGGCGTTTTAATAACAAATACCGGGGAATATATAGATACATTCACCGGCGTTCGTAACTTCAAACGCCGGTGAATTAACTGAGATAAACCCTCGCGAACCCTAACATTTCGCTCGCTAATTCCCAAACCTAATTTTCGCCGCCTTCGTTTTCCCTCCTCCCTCTCTCTATTTCGCGCGCTTCGCCTCCGACCCTTCGTCATCTTCGACAGCCCAATTCGATTTCCCTCCTCCCTCTCTCTATTTCGCGGTGAATTTGCGATCGAAAACCACCGCTCGTCGCCCCGCTCTCTCTCTATCTCCTACGCCACTGCTCGTCGCCCCGCTGGTCGGCCCCCTCTCTCTCTTCGGTAATTACTCTTGATTTCTCTCCTTTTCACTGTCAAAGATGCTGAATTCATGCATCTAATTGGCAGCTTAGCATGATTTTTTTACCAAAATGGGTTCACTGTCAACTAAGTATGCTGTATGTATACCAAAATCCTGCAAATCTGTACAAGAATTGGGCGGAACAAACCTTGTGCAGGTTTATTTTGGAGCCACAAACATCATGATTTAGTTGGGATGAAGAATTAATAGAGAAACATATATGCTTAGATACTGGAAATTTTTATTTCCTTTTACTGTTAAAGAAATTGAATTCATGCATCTGATTGTCATCTTAGCATGATTTTTTTACCAAAATGTGTTGACTGTCAAAGATGGATGCTGTATGTATACCAAAATCCTCCAAATCTGTACAAGAATTGGGCTGAACAAACCTTGTGCAGGTTTCTTTTGGAGCCACAAACATCAATGGTTTAGTTGGGATGAAGAATTAATAGAGAAACATATATGCTTAGATACTGGAAATTTTCATTTTCTTTTACTGTTAAAGAATATGAGTTCATGCATCTGATTGCCTTCTTAGCATGTTTTTTTTATCAAAATGGGTTAACTGTCAACTAAGGATGCTGGCTGTATACCAAAATCCTCTAAATTTGTACAAGAATTGGGCTGAACAAACCTTGTGCAGGTTTCTTTTGGAGCCACAAACATCATGATTTAGTTGGGATGATGAATTAATGGAGAAACATATATGCTTAGATACTGGAAATTTTCATTTTCTTTTACTGTCAAAGAAACTGAATTCATGCATCTGATTGTCATCTTAGCATGATTTTTTTACCAAAATGGTTTCACTGTCAACTAGAGGATGCTGGCTGTATACCAAAATCCTCCAAATCTGTACAAGAATTGGGCTGAACAAACCTTGTGCAGGTTTATTTTGGAGCCACAAACATCATGATTTAGTTGGGATGAAGAATTATTGGAGAAACATATATGCTTAGATACTGAAAATTTTCATTTTCTTTTACTGTTAAAGAAACTGAATTCATGCATCTGATTGTCATCTTAGCATGATTTTTTTACCAAAATGTGTTGACTGTCAACTAAGTATGCTGTATGTATACCAAAATCCTCCAAATCTGTACAAGAATTGGGCGGAACAAACCTTGTGCAGGTTTCTTTTGGAGGCACAAACATCAATGGTTTAGTTGGGATGAAGAATTAATAGAGAAACATATATGCTTATATACTGGAAATTTTCATTTTCTTTTACTGTTAAAGTAGCTGAATTCATGCATCTGATTGCCATCTTAGCATGATTTTTTAACCAAAATGGGTTCACTGTCAACTAAGGATGCTGTACGTATACCAAAATCCTCCAAATCTGTACAAGAATTGGGTGAGAACAAACCTTGTGCAGGTTTCTTTTGTAGCCATAAACATCATGATTTAGTTGGGATGAAGAATTAATAGAGAAACATATATGCTTATATACTGAAAATTTTCATTTTCCTTTACTGTCAAAGATGCTGAATTCATGCATCTGATTGTCATCTAAGGATGCTAGCTGTATACCAAAATCCTCCAAATCTGTACAAGAATTGGGCTGAACAAACCTTGTGCAGGTTTCTTTTGGAGCTACAAACATCAATGATTTAGTTGGGATGAAGAATTAATAGAGCAATATATTAGTAGCCATATTAGTTTCTTTTGTGCAGGTTTATTATTATTATTATTATTATTATTATTATTATTATTATTATTATTATTATTATTTTGGGATGAGTAACTGATTATTAGTAGCCATGAACAGAATAGTTCATGAGTCATCAGATCTTCTTGTTACCGTATTTACAGCACGACGCCCTCGTTATTCGTCCGATTCCTCTTCCTCAGCAAATACCCTTTACCATCATCATCTCCTTGAACGGAAAGCCAAATACAGGGGAGACTATAGTCGAATCGATATTAGACTCGAACACAAGGTGTGCGATAAAATGCCACTAAGGTGGTTGTGATAATTTCCACAAATGTAGTTTAGAGTTATGTGAATAAAGTAGATTGTATTAAGATTTAATTATTTTTTTATACATTTTTGGAACCACGATTTCTTTATTTTACAGTTAATTGTTATATCGTTTATTTATTTGCAGCTAGGGTTGGTTTAATTCCGAACATGTTGTATGTGAATTTAATAATTGGTTTAATTATCTTTCTATTTTCTACTGCTTGGTGTCATTTACATTAAATAATGCTTAGTGTCATTTGCATCAAACTATCATTGTAGTTGAATTTGTTACAAATCTCACTTTTTTAATTTTTTGTAATTATGTTGGTTTGTTAATCCTAGATAATAGTGGCAGTCAAACAGAGGAGGGAGAGGGTAGCACGCCGCCCACTGTCGGGCAACCGGTTGGTGATAATGCAAGCAAATTCTCATTCTTTATTGTGGTAATAGCGAGGAACCCACGGATAATTCCACCGGTAAGTCTTTAAATTGGTAATTTTGAAGATATTATAATTTTGAATGCATGAAAGACACGTATTAGTGTTTGTGAGTCTGCATTGTGGCTGTCGTCTATGTTTCTTAATTGGGCTGTGATTAGAAAGAAAGTGCTCGAGTGGAGATCTGGAAACCCATATAGAGACATCTCGTTTATTATAATCTATTATTATAGTTGGACCAACCCCCTCTTGCTGTGTGCGTGTGTTGAAGAGAAAGAAGGGATGAGAAAGAGTTGAGGAAAATGCCGCTATGTTAGCCTGGTGTATCCTCACTCTCTACCATTCCTCTTTCTGGCTCCATTTATGGCTTCTATATTAAATTTGTTTCCTTCCACGTTGACAGTTCTGTAAAACTACACTTGATCTGAGCCCTGTTCTTATTGTTCTTCAAACACTAATACGTGTCGTTCATGCATTCTATGACCAACCCCACTTTGGCATATAGCATGCTTAGATGACATTCTATGACCTGCACAAGGTTTGTTCAGCCCAATTCTTGTACAGAATTGGAGGATTTTGGTATACAGCTAGCATCCTTAGTTGACAGTAAACCCATTTTGGTAAAAAATCATGCCAAGATGACAATCAGATGCATGAATTCAGCCTCTTTCACAGTAAAAGAAAATGAAAATTTGCAGTATCTAAGCATATATGTTTCTAGATCCAGGATCACAAATTTTGATTGGGCTGTGATTGAATTTTTTAGTGACTATCAACAAGTGTTCTTAATTGGGCTGTGATTAGAAAGAGAGGGCTCGAGTGGAGATCTGGAAACCCATATAGAGACATCTCGTTCATAATAATTTATTATTATTGTTGTTCTTGTCGCTCTTGCTGTTGTTGCTGATGTCTCTTTATGTGCGTTTGCTGAAGAGAAAGCAGGGATGAGAGAGAGATGAGGAAAATGCCGCTATGTTAGCCTGGTGTATCCTCATTCTCTACCATTCCTCTTTCTGGCTTCTATATTTGGTTTCCTTCCACGATGACAGGTCCTTAAAACTATACTTGATATGAGCCCTTTTCTTATTTTTCTTCAAAAAAAAATGGGAGTTTTGGTTATCCAACAAACATGTACCCGCATACTTCCAAATGGCATTTCCTTTAGAAAGTCGGACTCCGAAGAATCGATCTATGACTAGAATCTCCATTCAAAGCCCAATCAAAATTTGTCATCCTGGATCTAAAATCTTATTTGAGCCACAAACATCAATGGTTTAGTTGGGATGAAGAATTAATAGAGAAACATATATACCTAGATACTGGAAATTTTCATTTTCTTTTACTGCTAAAGAATCTGAGTTCATGCATCTGATTGCCTTCTTAGCATGTTTTTTTTACCAAAATGGGTTCACTGTCAACTAAGGATGCTGTATGTATACCAAAATCCTCCAAATCTGTACAAGAATTGGGTGAGAACAAACCTTGTGCAGGTTTCTTTTGTAGCCACAAACATCATGATTTAGTTGGGATGAAGAATTAATAGAGAAACATATATGCTTATATACTGGAAATTTTCATTTACTTTCACTATCAAAGATGTTGAATTCATGCATCTGATTGTCATCTTAGCATGATTTTTTTACCAAAATGGGTTGACTGTCAACTAAGGATGCTGGCTATATACCAAAATCCTCCAAATCTGTACAAGAATTGGGTGAGAACAAACCTTGTGCAGGTTTCTTTTGTAGCCACAAACATCATGATTTAGTTGGGATGAAGAATTAATAGAGAAACATATATGCTTATATACAGGAAATTTTCATTTTCTTTTACTGTCAAAGATGCCTAATTCATGCATCTGATTGTCATCTTAGCATGATTCTTTTACCAAAATGGGTTCACTGTCAACTAAGGATGCTGTATGTATACCAAAATCCTCCAAATCTGTACAAGAATTGGGTGAGAACAAACCTTGTGCAGGTTTCTTTTGTAGCCACAAACATCATGATTTAGTTGGGATGAAGAATTAATTGAGAAACATATATGCTTATATACTGGAAATTTTCATTCTCTTTTACTGTCAAAGATGCTGAATTCATACATCTGATTGTCATCTTAGGATGATTTTTTACCAAAATGGATTCACTGTCAACTAAGGATGCTGTATGTATACCAAAATCCTCCAAATCTGTACAAGAATTGGGTGAGAACAAACTTTGTGCAGGTTTCTTTTGTAGCCACAAACATCATGATTTAGTTGGGGTGAAGAATTAATAGAGAAACATATATGCTTATATACAGGAAATTTTCATTTTCTTTTACTGTGAAAGAAGCTGAATTCATGCATCTGATTGCCTTTTTAGCATGATTTTTTTACCAAAATGTGTTAACTGTCAACTAGAGGATGCTGTATGTATACCAAAATCCTCCAAATCTGTACAAGAATTGGGCTGAACAAACCTTGTGCAGGTTTCTTTTGGAGCCACAAACATCATGATTTAGTTGGGATGAAGAATTAATGGAGAAACATATATGCTCAGATACTGGAAATTTTCATTTCCTTTTACTGTTAAAGAAACTGATCGCATGCATCTGATTGTGATCTTAGCATGATTTTTTTACCAAAATGTGTTAACTGTCAACTAAGGATGCTGGCTATATACCAAAATCCTCCAAATCTGTACAAGAATTGGGTGAGAACAAACCTTGTGCAGGTTTCTTTTGTAGCCACAAACATCATGATTTAGTTGGGATGAAGAATTAATAGAGAAACATATATGCTTATATACAGGAAATTTTCATTTTCTTTTACTGTCAAAGATGCCTAATTCATGCATCTGATTGTCATCTTAGCATGATTTTTTTACCAAAATGGGTTCACTGTCAACTAAGGATGCTGTATGTATACCAAAATCCTCCAAATCTGTACAAGAATTGGGTGAGAACAAACCTTGTGCAGGTTTCTTTTGTAGCCACAAATATCATGATTTAGTTGGGATGAAGAATTAATAGAGAAACATATATGCTTATATACTGGAAATTTTCATTCTCTTTTACTGTCAAAGATGCTGAATTCATACATCTGATTGTCATCTTAGCATGATTTTTTACCAAAATGGATTCACTGTCAACTAAGGATGCTGTATGTATACCAAAATCCTCCAAATCTGTACAAGAATTGGGTGAGAACAAACTTTGTGCAGGTTTCTTTTGTAGCCACAAACATCATGATTTAGTTGGGGTGAAGAATTAATAGAGAAACATATATGCTTATATACAGGAAATTTTCATTTTCTTTTACTGTGAAAGAAGCTGAATTCATGCATCTGATTGCCTTTTTAGCATGATTTTTTTACCAAAATGTGTTAACTGTCAACTAGAGGATGCTGTATGTATACCAAAATCCTCCAAATCTGTACAAGAATTGGGCTGAACAAACCTTGTGCAGGTTTCTTTTGGAGCCACAAACATCATGATTTAGTTGGGATGAAGAATTAATGGAGAAACATATATGCTCAGATACTGGAAATTTTCATTTCCTTTTACTGTTAAAGAAACTGATCGCATGCATCTGATTGTGATCTTAGCATGATTTTTTTACCAAAATGTGTTAACTGTCAACTAAGGATGCTGGCTATATACCAAAATCCTCCAAATCTGTACAAGAATTGGGTGAGAACAAACCTTGTGCAGGTTTCTTTTGTAGCCACAAACATCATGATTTAGTTGGGATGAAGAATTAATAGAGAAACATATATGCTTATATACAGGAAATTTTCATTTTCTTTTACTGTCAAAGATGCCTAATTCATGCATCTGATTGTCATCTTAGCATGATTTTTTTACCAAAATGGGTTCACTGTCAACTAAGGATGCTGTATGTATACCAAAATCCTCCAAATCTGTACAAGAATTGGGTGAGAACAAACCTTGTGCAGGTTTCTTTTGGTGCAGGTTTCTTTTGTGGCCACAAACATCATGATTTAGTTGGGATGAAGAATTAATAGAGAAACATATATGCTTATATACTGGAAATTTTCATTTTCTTTTACTGTCAAAGATGCTGAATTCATGCATCTGATTGTCATCTTAGCATGATTTTTTAACCAAAATGGGTTCACTGTCAACTACGGATGCTGTATGTATACCAAAATCCTCCAAATCTGTACAAGAATTGGGTGAGAACAAACCTTGTGCAGGTTTCTTTTGTAGCCACAAACATCATGATTTAGTTGGGATGAAGAATTAATAGAGAAACATATATGCTAATATACTGGAAATTTTCATTTTCTTTTACTGTGAAAGAAGCTGAATTCATGCATCTGATTGCCTTCTTAGCATGATTTTTTACCAAAATGTGTTAACTATCAACTAGAGGATGCTGTATGTATACCAAAAATCCTCCAAATCTATACAAGAATTGGGCTGAACAAACCTTGTGCAGGTTTCATTTGGAGCCACAAACATCAATGGTTTAGTTGGGATGAAGAATTAATAGAGAAACATATATGCTTAGATACTGAAAATTTTCATTTTCTTTTACTGTTAAAGAATCTGAGTTCATGCATCTGATTGCCTTCTTAGCATGTTTTTTTTACCAAAATGGGTTAACTGTCAACTAAGGATGCTGGCTGTATACCAAAATCCTCCAAATCTGTACAAGAATTGGGCTGAACAAACCTTGTGCAGGTTTCTTTTGGAGCCACAAACATCATGATTTAGTTGGGATGATGAATTAATGGAGAAACATATATGCTTAGATACTAGAAATTTTCATTTTCTTTTACTGTCAAAGAAACTGAATTCATGCATCTGATTGTCATCTTAGCATAATTTTTTTACCGAAATGGTTTCACTGTCAACTAGAGGATGCTGGCTGTATACCAAAATCCTCCAAATCTGTACAAGAATTGGGCTGAAGAAGCCTTGTGCAGGTTTCTTTTGGAGCCACAAACATCATGATTTAGTTGGGATGAAGAATTAATGGAGAAACATATATGCTTAGATACTGGAAATTTTCATTTTCTTTTACTGTTAAAGAATCTGAGTTCATGCATCTGATTGCATTCTTGGCATGTTTTTTTTACCAAAATGGGTTAACTGTCAACTAGAGGATGCTGGCTGTATACCAAAATCCTCCAAAACTGTACAAAAATTGGGCTGAACAAACCTTGTGCAGGTTTCTTTTGGAGCCACAAACATCATGATTTAGTTGGGATGATGAATTAATGGAGAAACATATATGCTTAGATACTGGAAATTTTCATTTTCTTTTACTGTCAAAGAAACTGAATTCATGCATCTGATTGTCATCTTAGCATGATTTTTTTACCAAAATGGTTTCACTGTCAATTAGAGGATGCTACCAGTATACCAAAATCCTCCAAATCTGTACAAGAATTGGGCTGAACAAACCTTGTGCAGGTTTATTTTGGAGCCATAAACATCATGATTTAGTTGGGATGAAGAATTAATGGAGAAACATATATGCTTAGATACTGGAAATTTTCATTTTCTTTTACTATTAAAGAATCTGAGTTCATGCATCTGATTGCCTTCTTAGCATTTTTTTTTACCAAAATGGGTTAACTGTCAACTAGAGGATGCTGGCTGTATACCAAAATCCTCCAAATCTGTACAAGAATTGGGCTGAACAAACCTTGTGCAGGTTTCTTTTGGAGCCACAAACATCATGATTTAGTTGGGATGATGAATTAATGGAGAAACATATATGCTTAGATACTGGAAATTTTCATGTTCTTTTACTGTCAAAGAAACTGAATTCATGCATCTGATTGTCATCTTAGCATGATTTTGATTGTCATATTCATTTTCTTTTACTGTTAAAGAAGCTAAATTCATGCATCTGAAGATTTAAGATCCAGGATGGCAAATTTTGATTGGGCTGTGATTGGATTGTTTAGTGGTTGTCGTCTATGTTCTTAATTGGGCTGTGATTAGAAAGAGAGGGCTCGAGTGGAGATCTGGAAACCCATATAGAGACGTCTCGTTTATAATAATTTATTATTATTGTTGTTCTTGTCGCTCTTGCTGTTGTTGCTGATGTCTCTTTATGTGCGTTTTCTGAAGAGAAAGCAGGGATGAGAGAGAGATGAGAAAAGTGCCGCTATGTTAGCCTGGTGTATCCTCATTCTCTACCATTGGATGAGAGAGATGAGAAAAATGCCGCTATGTTAGCCTGGTGTATCCTCATTCTCTACCATTCTCTGTTTCCATTTCTGGCTTTTATATTTGGTTTCCTTCCACGATGACAGTTCCTTAAAACTACACTTGATATGAGCCCCTTATTATTTTACTTATTTTTCTTATATTTGGTTTACTGTTGAACTAAATTATTGTTTTTTTTGCATAGAGCGGTCACTCAGATCAAGGAAATTCTGATGATCAGCACTGAAGCTACTCGAGGGGTATGGATCTGTGGTCGGCGACCTCTAGTTGTTGTTGTTATGTTGTTCTTGTTGTTGTTATGTTCTGTATTGTTGTTTTAAGTAGTTGTTGAGATATTTAGGATGTTAATTACTGTATTTGTTAATTATGATGTTAATTAAGCAGTGAATTTGAATGATTAATGGACTATGTGTGAAACTTTATTATATTAATTAATTCTTGTGTTTGGTTGTGATTTGCGCATTAATATGCCTGAAATTGGTTGATTCAGTTGTGAATTAGTTTACAGGTTTTTTAAATGAAATTGTGAATTAAAATCGAATGAAAAATTGGAGCAGGAAAAACCAACGAGCATACATCGGCGTTTGATAGAACGCCGGTGTATCTAATTGTTTAGTTGAAAATTTCGTTAGAGAGGCGTTTCCACACAGGCGGGTGTACCCGTAAGTTGCAGCACTCCTAAGATACACCGGTATTTTATAAAATGCCGGTGAATATCTATATGGCAGCGTTTTACGACACGCTGGTGTTTGTAAGTAGGGAAAGAAGGGCGCTTAGAAACAAGCATACACCGGCGCTCTATGACCGCCGGTAAATATTACACATTCCCCGACGTTTGTACACTCGCCGGTGAAAAGATATATACCGGCGGTATGTGACCGCCAGTGAATGTATATTTGGGGGAAAGAACGGCACCCAGAAATCGCCATATACCGGCGTTTGTCTGGCCACCGGTGTATTTTAAAGATATACCGACGTCCAGTTAAAACACCGGTGAATGCGCCTATCTTTCCGCGACGCTCGATTTGGTGGCATTTGCACCGGCGTTTTTATAAACGCCGGTGAATGTTTCACCGGTGTAAAAAACCGCCAGTGAAGGTCTAAAAATATGCCGGCGAATAGGTTCTGTGTTGTACTGATAATACAATTGCACAAGTTTTTTTTTTTTTTTAACTGTCAATACCTAGGAAAGATTCTTTCTCACATTAGCATTATATATACCAATACACATACAATAACATCTTAATAAATATAGTTTTTTTTAAAGTAAAAATTCGGACGTAGTCTGAGTTTGAACTTAAGACCTCCTTTATAATAGTTATGCACGTGTGTTACACGCATTGGTAGATTTACAAATGACACTAAGGCATTCTCCCATTTATATATATATATATATATATATATATATATATATATATATATATATATATATATGCTCTATTGAAAACACTGTTGTAGCATTGAAAACGTGAAAACAACTTAGGCCGTTGTTGGGAACAACGGCTCAACAACGGTCTAGTTGTAGCATTGAAAATGTGAAAACAACTTAGGCCGTTGTTAGGAACAACGTCTCAACAACGGTCTAGGGGATTTTCACGAGTTTTCACAACATTTGTATTTTCAATGGAACAACGGCTCAACAACGGCCTAGGTGATTTTCACAAGTTTTCACAACATTTGTGTTTTCAATGGAGCATTTCTGATATATATATATATATATATATATATATATATATATATATATATATATATATATATATAAAGTTAGTAATTAAGGGTGGGAAATTTGATAGAGGATAAGCCTAAATTAGAACTAAGTTTTAAGATAGCATAATCCTAAACTGAAGAGAGTGCAAATGACTACTTGTAGCAGAATCTACCAACAACTCGTAGTGCTAATTGCGGAAACACACCACAAGCAATAGAAACTTTCCAAGAACTAGATGAACTAAGAATAAGTCACCACGATATATGCAAGTTTTCACAAGACCACAATCAATATGCAAAAATAACCAATACTTCTTATTCCCCAAGAAATACAAAGATTATAAAGAGATTACAACTCTCAATCTCTCTCCCTCACCTTTGAAACACTCGGCACAATCACCTTTTGAAGTTGAACAATATTAACAGCTCACCTCGATTAACACTTGATCTCATTAATACAAACCATAGAGTCTACAGCCATATATATAGTCCCCAAGTAAATCCTAAAAGATAAACACAATTTCAGCTTATTGGGCCTTAAACTTGTCAACCCAAATAACACACATTGCTGATGTCGATCAACTGCACCCCTAGGTCGGTCGACCACGACGTGTAAAGCAAACTCCTGAACTCTTGATCGGTCGAATGTTCCGCTCTCTGTCGGACCCTGTACACTAGAAGAACCTCCTTCAGTCAGGGTCGGTTGACTGCAACTCTCCAGACTGCGCATTTTCTACTTGTTATTTTCTTCTCTTGCTATCTTCGTCTCCTCCTCTTATTCTCCAACTTCAAATATTCCTTGCCTAAGTGTATTTGAATCCACAATTCTAACAATCTCCCACTTAGACCAAATACACAATGCTTCGAAGTTATTATAATCTTTACCTCGCATTATCTCTGTCAATCTCCCACTCCCATGGAAAATTCAAGTACTCCCTACTCTCATGAAGAGCACCTCTGCCACTCCACCACGTGCACCAACCAACCCTCATCGCCTCATAAAGGATGTGCTCCACCAATCGCATAGAGCACGAATATCGGAAAAACAACCTCTCGTGTCGGGTTCCATGTTACAAGACTCTCCAACTCACTGAATCTCCATTAATACCGGACATGGTTCAAAGCCTCTTAGTGCACCCTCTGCACTAGAAGTCTTCGTGGACGACACCTCCACAATATCCACAGACTGTTCAACCCCTCCAGCCCTATTTCAGTTACCCTCATCGACATCACCCCGCATATCGATATCAGTGTTCTTTATCTCACAAGAGCGACTTGAAGCTTCGTCTGCCATATCGCAAAGTACCTTCACCGCAGCAATGTCTTGTAGCGCCCCAAATTTCCAATATGATATCTCAGAAATATGTGGCACAATTCCCAACATCTACCTCAATGTAATAGTAAACATAGCCAATCACAAAAAAAATTAACTTTTATTACATCAATTCTTTACAAAGCACAGCGGAAAACAAACACATTGAATTACAATTTTTTTCTTTTACAACATACTTTTACAAATTGGATAAGCCACATTATTATTCCACCACATGCATCCAAATCCAAAGCTATAGGTACGTACCTGTAAAACATGAGGCTAGAGATAACCCTAACCCCCAAAACTACAAGGGTCAGCCATAACGGTGTGAGTGACATCAAAGAAATGCAATATAAATAAAATATAAAGAATAAAGTCATAATCAACACATACTAACAGTAGTAACGAGTGGAAATGAAATAACAATAAATAAAGTATGAAAACATCGAATAAAACTAGACTAAGTGTCAAGTGTAGGAAAACAGAAAACAAACATGCATAAAACCAAGTCAAGAAAACACAAATGCAATATGATGACTCTGTAATGCATACTTGTCGGATTTTATGCATTTCATATTACATAGGTCCAGTGCAAGCCCATATCGTTCTCCACTTTATTGGGTTAGATCCCTCGTTATGCAGCTAATACTATTATGGTGATAGAAACAAGATCTAGATTACTTCGCGACTAGGCCTGACAACCCTCGATGCGCAAGCATCATGTAAGAGTAGCTCTGACCCCCCGAAGAATCACCTCCCTGTCGGGTACCCTACGAATAGGCCTGCCGATCCTCAACGTGCAGATACACAAGTACATCCCATGAATAGGCCTACCGACCCTCGACGTGCAGATACACAAGTATGTTCCGTGAATAGGCCTGCAGATCTTCGACACGCGAACATACCAATGTCTTCTCGAGAAAGAACAACACACAATCCTGCAATGCATCCGTTAGACTAGACCCCTAGAGCATATACTTACGTTTCCCAAGTTCTATCACATTTCCACTAGTGCATGTCCTTAGGTTGATTATTAATAATATATAAATTTCCCCTCTCTAGAGTTAGTGTATCATGACGGACTTAATTCCACACAAAAATCCCAAGACCCAACTGGTCAAAATCCACAAAATCTGATTTGCTGGTTCACGGGAATCCCACTCAACTCCTAGCGATTCACAAATCTAATATCAACACAAAATATTTCATTAAAACTCTTAATTCCATCATCAAAATATTTATATCAAGAAAACTTCTTTAATCAACAAAAATCCAAATTCATTCAATATACTCACAAATTTCCAGAGCTGAAATAAGATATTAAATCCATTAAATAGTTGAGAATTATATTTTGAAGTCGTAGAAAATCGCATAACATCAATTACTTCGAAAACCGTATATATTTCACTTTATAAAGTCATATAAATACAATTTAAATTCTATTATAATCAAAATATAACTCTTTGTAAAATACTGTAATCTGTAGCAAAAACTTCATCTAAAACAGTAGATAAATAATCTAGAAGTTCAAAGAAATAATCGTTCAAGAAAACGACGAAAAACCCAACAAAACAATCAGCAAAACCCCTGACGGTCGACTGTCAAAAGTAGTTCAAAACGGGACGGTCGACTGTCGAGTAAAAATCCAAAAGTAAAGAATTGACAGTCGACCGACATCTTTAGTTCAAAATCAAGCGGTCGACTGACATGTCAAGAAAAATAGCGCTTTAATATTCGTGCACTTTTTAACTGATACCTTGTTTAACCTTTGTAAAATCATAAATTTGTAAAAAAAAAATCCTGAGATGATCAAATACAACTTGTCTAACATACTGGAGTTTATAAATCATATCAAAATCTGATTAATTTCATAAAAGAGATTTTTTTTGACAAAACTCTTCAAAACAGATAATATGAATATATAAGTGTGTATATGTGTGTGTTTGCATCAGTTAAAGAATCAAAATCCATCAAATATGAGTAGTAAAAATTTTCAATTCAATCCCAGTATCAAAACAAATCAAGATCCAATCGAAAACATCATAAAAATAAAAATAATCAAGTTTCGGCTGTACATCTATAGACCCGAAATCAATAACTCCCTTTTCACTTCAAGATTTGATCTTTTGATACTTAAAACTCTTTGCAACTTGTTATACACATACCCCAACTAATTTTACATTAGTTTACCCCTTGATCATATACAGATACAACATGTTTTAGTCAAGTTCTCTTAATCAAAATACCCCAAACAGATCATACCTATACATACAGAGTAAAGAACTCAACCAAATTCACTTTTATGCAGTTTACATCATACAATCTCATTATAAACGATCAAATCGGTAAGAACATGAAAGAAAACAACATACTCATGATTCCTACAAAGTTCTTTAACATTCTAAATCATCTATATAGAATTTCAATCATCAATTGCATAGTTTTCATGAAAAGATTCAATTTTTATTCATCCATCCATCAAAAATTCATTATATTATCATACAATCCTCTAACATGTTTTTGAATAGACAAATCATCATATACAACATGCAATGAATAGTAAGAAAGCAAACATATGTCACTCATCTTATTGAAGAATCAACCGAAATAATAAAGAAAATAAGAAAAGTCCTTCCTTTCGCAAGAAATCCAAGATCCACGCTTCGAAACTCTAAGAAATAAATAATAAAGAAATCCCCTTTGTTTAGTGCAGCAAAGAGATGGCTGCAACTTCTCTTTTAATAGGCCGGAATTCAGGTATTAGGGTTTTGAGAAAATTTTGCAAATTATCCCTTTAGAATATATCTTTACATATATAAATCCTTATACTAGAAAATTAGATTAATCAATTCAATTGAGGTTTAAAATAAAAAATAACTACCCTGATCTAGCCTGCACTATTTTCAAACCCAGAAAAACGAATTATATATTTTTTGCCTCTAAGTGGCAATTTTGCAAAAAAAAAATAAAAGACCATTCTTTAACAAATTTGCAAAATAAACCAAATCTATTAGAAAAAAAGTAAACTCTTTACCTCTGAGTTGGCTAGACATCATGCTCTGTCCAGAAAACCAAAATTTTGGAGTTTTTACTCTAAGTGGTAATTTTGCACAAAAGCCCCTCTTTTTGTAATATTTGCAAATATACCAAATAAATATCAGAAAAATTCAGAAATTTCATAAATAATACCTACTAACAAATATTAGGTTTTCCCAAAATAATTTCTAACTTTGAACTTTCCAAGAAAATATTTGCACATGTTTTGCACGCATAAAAAGATAATTTCAGAAAAATATTTATTAAATCACCAAAAATCAGTTTAATTCATTTATTAATCCCAAAAACATTATTTAAAAATCTAGGGTGTTACACGTCTTTCCCTCTAGGATCACTTCCATGGCCAGCAGCTCCAACTAAATTAGTAACCTCCCCTCCACAACTGAAAGAACTAGGTTGCACCCCACACAACCTACTACTCGATTCCAGCTGAGAGTCAACTACATGAGAAATGCCCCTCACGTCTCTAAGAAAATACCGCATTCTCTCACGCTTTCCTTTTGCAATCGTCCTTGAACCTGCAGCTATACGCCACTCCCCACTATTAACTGTAGTAGACATACCATCTTTTTCTATCATTCTAATCGAGATAAGATTTTCCTTCAAGTCTAGAACATGCATTGTCTCTCGCAAGATAACACTCTGATCATCATTGGATTTCACCCGAACAGTACCAACCCCACGTACAGGATACCTGTGACCTTTTCTTACGATCACATCTCCAAAAAAATTCTCTTTGTAGTCATCAAACACCTCTCTCCTTGGATTATAATGAAAATAAGCTCCTGAATCAACACACCAATCTTGAGCGCCCAACTCCTCCTGAGCTGATAAGCATAACTCTTCAACAAGCAGCTTCCTTTGGGTTATCTATCTTCGGTGTCTCTTGCTTCCTCTTTCTATAAGCCTTAAAAATGTGCATCATGTGACCCCTCTTGTGACAATTCCAACACTCAGGTCCATGTCCCCCATCGCTGTCATCAGACCCACTCTCAGATGAATTACTCTGATCTTTTCTTCTTCAACTGCTCTTAGATGTCCCACGTCTCCACTCAATTGACATTGCGGAATCTCTATAGGAAGATGATGAAAGTCCCCCATTTCTCACCTTCTTGTTCAGAATGCTGCTCACCATATCCTGTAGAGTCGTTGAATCTGTCATAGTGTCTGTAATGGTCTGTTCCACCGTACCATAACTATTGGGCAAAGTAGGCAGAAGTAACAATGATTGTCTCTTTCTGAAAACTTTAAACATGCCGCTTCCATCTGGTTATAAATCATACAAAATTGTTCACATGTTATGCTATTAAATCCCTTTTCCTCAACTTCATATTAACCAATTTTTTCAGATAAAGAATTTGATTAGATGACGATAGTTTCTCATACATATCCGTGAGAATCTCCATAGCTTCATTTGTGGTCTTTACCTTTGACATATGAAATAACGCATTCCTACTTAGTCTCAACTGAATCTGCCCCAGCATCTTCTAATCCAAACGATTCCACTCTGCCATGACCTTAGCATCCTTGTCTCCACCTTCCGGCTTCTCATCAAACATCAAACCATCTAGATCTTTCTGACGAAGATATGCTATCATCTGGACCTTCCACAATGCGAAGTCACTCCCATCGAACCTCTCGATCGTAGACTTGCTATCGGTCATCCCGAACCTAGTGCTTTGATACCACTTGTTGCAGAATCTACCAACAACTCGTAGCGCTAATAGCGGAACACACCACAAGCAATAGAAACATCCTAAGAATTTAATGAACCAAGAACAAGTCACCAAGATATATACAGATCTCATAAGAACACAATCAATATGCAGAGATAACCAATACTTCTTATTCCCCAAGAAATATAAAGATTACAAAGAGATTACAACTCTCATTCTCTCTCCCTCACCTTTGAAACACTCGTACATTCCCCTCTTGAAGTTGAACAATGATAACGGCTCACCTCGATCAACACTTGATCTTATCGATATATACCCTGGAGCCTACAGCCATATACATAGCCCACAAGTAAAACCCTAAAAGATAAACACAAATCCAGCTTATTGGGCCTTAAACTTGTCAGCCCAAATAACACACAGCACCGATGTCGGTCGACCGCACCCCCATGTTGGTCGACCGCAACTCTCCAGACTGCACATCTTCTACTTGATATTGTCTTTTCTTGCTGTCTTCGTCTCCTCCTCTTCTTATCCAACTTCAAGTACTTCGTGACTAAGTGTATTTGAGGCCACAATCATAACACTATTATCTTGCACCTCTACTTGACTTAGAACCATGATCTCTAGTCCCAGTTATCTCTAAAAAAACTATATTTGTTACAAAATTGATTCCACTCAATAAGTAACATAGAGTATCTAATTAATATTACACACCAGGAGTCAACATAATTACAGATCAAGGTCTGATAGAAACATCAAAAATCTATATCAAATGATATGCTTTATGTTTCCTTCTTCTTCTGCATCTCACCCTGGGTTGCTTGCTGTTTCACTTGATGCATGTGTCTCTACTTGTGCTACCCCTCCTATCAGCAAGTCTCCTGCCTGTGTAGCCTCCACAATTTGCATTATCTTCAGCTTCTTCGTTGAGCTGTCGCTCCCATCTAGCCAATGAGAGAACCAAAATTTTGCATTAGCAATCAAATAATCATTTGTGTGCAGTTTATTTGAAAAAAGTCCTATCATTTCTAGCAAGCCATATACTCCAGCAGACAGCAATAGTATGTCAAGTGTGTGTGTGTCTATGTCTTTATGGAGCAAAACACCAATGTGTGATGTAGACATGTATGGAGTCAGGAAGGTGTGCAATGTTGAACAAGATAGTGAAGTAATCCTAAGTGTTAGTTGCTAAAGGATATTCAAAGAATATGTGGAAGGTGGTTTCAATGTGACATACACAAGTTGTACATGTTAGATCACAATCCCATCCTTTGGCCTGAAGTCTGGCCTTGGAGTTGAACTTTTCCCTACCCAACAGTCATTGAAGATTTTACATTTAAGAGGGGAAATGTTGTTCCAGCTAGCTTTGTTGTAGGGGGTAAGTAGGCATTAAATGCTGAAGAAATTATAAGCTAACTTGACTGAGAACCCACCAGATGTTGAGTGTCTCCAAGTTGGATTATCTGCTACATCTGATACATGAAGGTGGGCTATGAGTTGCAGCAATTGTGTCTTCTCTGTATTGAATAGTGTATTAGAAATAGTATGTAAGTTAGGTATCTAATTCCATCTATTATTTGTCTAGCCTACCTGAGATAATATAGTAGCTTCTTTATTCCATGCTACAGAGAATAGAGAGGGAAATTGTAACAATATGGTAGCTTCTTTATTCCATGCTACAGAGAATAGAGAGGGAAATTGTAACAGCCGCAAAATTTTTTTCTAAAAATATTTTTTCTAAAAATATTTTTTCCACACGTGCTTTACGCATGCTCTTCTTTGTGCACGTGTTAATCAAAAAATCTTTAAAGTATGTAAATATTTTCTTCTTTGCACTGTATATAAATGTATAGTCTATCTTTTTATGAAACTAACTTCATTTGAATACATATTAAATTGGAGTATCATATAAAAAATTATTAAATAAAATTCCTAAAATCTTTGGTGTGCATTTTATGTAGACACACAAACACATAGAAAGCATGTTCTTTATCCACACCCTTTCTTGCCCAGCCAATCTGCATTGGAGGGAAAAAAATTAATTTAAATGAGTTATGGATCAGTGGGTGGTTAATTAAATTAGTGGGTAATTTATTAAACTACCATTTACATTTCCTTTATAATACCCCCCCCCCCCCCTCCCTTCCGGCCATTGATGAGAAAAGAGAAAAATAAAATAAGAATAAAAATAAAGATTTCATTGTTCACTATTGGAGCTTGCTATTGATCCTTGGAACTCAATTTTTTGGAGGAGAGGATATTGTAGTTTGTCTTTCTAAGAGTTCAATTTGCTAGAAAATACATAAAAAAGGTGGCTGTTTCCTCAATCTCTAATTATTTTTTTTGTAGGAATAATACTACGATTAGAAGTCATGTTATGTGCAAATTTTAATTTCTTTTAGGTGGTGAATTAATCTTAGAACTAAATGCATGCTAATGAAGCTATATGAGATTGAAGATAAGAAAATTTGATTATCATGTGCTAGATTGCTACAATATAGTCAAGTTATTAATGTGATGTTTTGCTAACAAAAATTTTAGAAATATACACATGATTTTGGTAAATCGCATAAGGCAAAATTGTAGAATTGATTGCTTGTAGTGATATGAATAAATTGTGTTGATGCCTGAAATTAAATTTGGTAGAAGTAATTGTAGATATTATGGATGTTAAGTTTTTTTTCGTTTTCTGTAATGTGATAAAAAACTTAGCACTCAAATTGTACAAAGTTAGATTAGTATGCATCATGAATGTTAAAATAACGAAAACTTATTATAGAGCAATAAAGTTTAGTTCATCTTTCGAGAGGCTTTTGGGTAGTAAGTAATACTTGGGAGTCTGGTTAGAGCGTGGTTGTTTGGGAGCTATGTACAAGGTTCAAGGTCACTGGTTCAAGTCCCTAGGACTTTGTTTTTTTATTTAAAAAGAACTCTTATAATTTCTAAAACAGTGACACAAATATATATATAGGAATTGTTGTGTAGAGTCTCTAGTAAGTGGACTTTCTAGTTGTGAGGTGTGAATTGGAGCGCTGTGTACAGTGTACAAGTTGCGGGTTCGAGTCATTGCAGCTCTGTTTTCTTTTAAAAAATTTATTAATCAATTAAAATAGTAGACAGAGGCTCATAAGAAATTTTATGAGACCTTTCCTACACAAACAGTGAATGGACTTTTGGTTGTTGGGTGTGGTTTTGAGCGCTGAGCGTGCTCACTGGTTCGATTCCCGTTGTGGCCAGTTTTTTTTTTCTTTTTCTTTTAACTCTTTTCTTTGAGGAGAAAAGTGTAAAATTAATATAGAGTATTAGTGAAATATGTTCACAAGATTATATATGTTAACTCAATGGTTATTTTGTAGATAAATTAAGTTGTAACTTAAGTTACTCTAAAAAGAAAATTTCAGAGCTATTTTTGCTTTAAAATTAAGTTTGATTAGGAGATTGAGAAATGATGATTTTTAATCTAGATTTATTCTAGAATTTTATATCGTATTGAGAATTTAAGTAGAGTGTGCTAGAGGATGAATTAAGAGATAATTAAAAGATGAATTTGGAAAGTAGACGTATTGACATTTGAAATTTTTTTTTATTGAAGTATTATTGAAATCTTATGATAAGAAGTTATCTATTATTTTGGAGATTGATGAACTAAAAGAGAACGAATAAAAAAATAAAATGATTTTTAATGAATAAGAAATTGTATAAAAGAGGTTAAGAATAACCCAAAAGATCTCTGAATTGGGATGGATGAGTTCTAGAGGCTGAGCGAGACCCGTAGTGACCGGCAGATTGTAATAAATGAAATTATGAGAAAATGGTCAATATGGGTCTGAGTTCTCGGTGAGTGAGTTTAAGTCTTGCAAGGTAAGCTAGCTCTACGCCATGAAAACTATAATTAAAATAATTACAGGCACTAGAAAGAAGAGGTGGTGAGACCTGGGCAAACATAAGTGGGGCGTCTTTATATAGACAGACGGTGGATTCCGAGACTATAGATCTAGTTGGGCGGTGGATTTCGGAACTGGAATCTGTACTCGTGGGATGTCAAAACCTTATTTTGTTACCATAGTAGGATTTCATAATGAGAGATTGAACCCTATAATGAGGTGTACGTTAAGGGCTTGCACTCTAACCTATATCTTATGAGATGCATAGAATCCGAACAAGTGTGCATTAGTGTTGTATCATAAGTATAAATGTCTGCATTAGTCACTAGGTTCATAACATACACACACATAATTAGGGTAGTCACCTTTTCATTTTTGCATTCAAGTTTCTGTTTGCTACATCAAGGAATCGCTGTATTATAGCATTACATCAGTTGTATGCAACTGACATGCCTGTAGTTTTCAAGTTGCAGGACTTAGACTAGTGAGCGACGTGGACATGAGTTTGACATCAAGGGATGTTGCAAAATTGAAGATATTTGATGTTTTAAATTGTATTTCTTTTATGTAAATTTCCGCTGCATATTGTAATTAATACCATTGTATTGAAAAAAAATTAATTCCTTGTATTTTTGTATGAAGTTGAAGTAAAAAATCATGTTTGTGCTACGAATTACATGTGTTTGGAATTTGGGGTGTTACAGAAACAGTGTGGAGATGTTATGTCTCTTTAACCAGATTGAAGACCAAAATTTGATAAGGTTATCATCTCCAAGCTGCCAATTGATGAATTGACCTTGCAGATGATAAACTCCCTTGCAGAAGTTAGAAGCCTAAACAGAACACAGATTGATATTAGTAGATTCATTAAATATAAGGATTGCAATGTTTGACTTACCAGAGAGTCTGTTGTGATAAATTTCCTCCACCACTTTATAAGCAAAGCATCATTGGAGATTTTGAGATCAAGAACTCTTAGACCTCTGTGCTTCTTTAGTTGGCAAATCCTCTCCCATTTTATACATGCACAGGAGCAAAGCTACCATCTAAGTAGGGGGGACAAATGGCCCCCCTAATTTTTTTGAAAACACCCTTTATATGTAAAATTTATATATGGGAGCCTCTTTTTACAAAATAATGCTAGAATTTGGGACCCCCAACTAAGAAAGTTTAGATCTAGGTCACTAAACTTTTTCAATCTGACCTCTATTCTTAATGCACTTATTTACTGATTTAAACTTTACTTTTTTAAAATCAAAATAAAACTCTCTCTTTTGGTTAAACTTTAAGAGGAATAATAAGTAACCCAAAATTTATTCTATACTCATTCATTCACACATTCTCTGTTCTATCATTCAGTAAATGAGATGATTAATCTTCCTCGCAATTCACGCTCCAGCATCAATAAGAAAAATATTCATATATTTGGAACACGGTTGTAATCCATCCCACAATCACTCCCACCTCATAATAAGGGATTGGTGCAACCCTAGCAATTTAGTGATACATCACTTAGATAAAGAATGCGGTATGATTAACGAAGTTCAAAATGAGCAGAGACTTACCCTCAGTATGATATTTTAATTACTCATTCTCAACATATCGAAATTTAGAAAGGGTACAAACCAAAATTACTCATTCACCTCTAATTTCTCAATCTATCGATTGAAGTTGAGTCCAATCGTCAAAATATTTTTTGGTATTTCATTGAATTCATTACTTATAGATTTGCTTGGTTTGAATCTGTTGTAATAAATTTGTTTTTGCAAAAGATATTTTTTTTACAACCAGTGTTTTGCCGAAAAATAAGTGGGACCCCTGATATGGCTAAAAATGGGGTTAAATCGGAACCGTCCAAGTTGAGTACGAATCTTGAGACGTGGGGGTAAAATGGTAATTTCGCCTACAAGAGGGTCCGAAATGGGTATTGGATCTTCTCCCCAAGGACCCTCAAACGGACCCACCAACAAGAGGATGTGGGTCTTAACCCGCTGCACACCCAATCCAACAAGATAAAATCAGGGTCCCTGATTAATCTTGATCAACGGCCCAGATATACATCTATCTTTTCACCGGGATTTGGGAATAAAATCCCTTATCTGATTACGGGGAATATACCTCATCAGATTACATTCCTCATCTGATTATGGGGAATATTCCTCATCAAATCACAGGGATTACATTCCCAATTTGTTCCCTGAGACGCCTATAAATACCCCCCATCCATCTCCATTAAGAGGTAATCAATCTTTCTCCAGTTTTTGCGCTCTTTTATAGTCTTTTCAGATTACTGACTTGAGCGTCGGAGGGTGCGTCGCCGGGAACAACCCCGGTGTCTCGCACTTTTTGCAGGTCTACGGCGGGATCGACGATCGAAGCCCGACGGAACAGGTATACAGGTTTACTATTCAGTTTCCCTAAGAATCCACAAATTCATCTGTTTGCCCCCACACCAAATTTAGCGGCAACAGATTGGCGCCGTCTGTGGGAAACTAACGAATAGAAACCTCTCCTCTTCCCCGAGAACAGGTCTTCTCCAGCCATGCCGCCTCGCAAAGTCAGGTCAAGAGGGTCTAATCGAGTGCCCAACCCTGATCAGCAAGAAGTCCTTCCTGATCCCGCTCAACAACAAGGGCAACTTCCTCCTACCATGGAAGAGCCGCTCCAGCGGAACCCTCCACCTCCTGATCCAAAGGGTCCTAACCCTCAGAAACAGCCTCTTCACCAAGAGAACCTCTCCATCCACAACGCCTCCAGCGCCTCCATGGCCTCCCATCACCCCCGAGCCTCTGGTCGCCACAATGCCCCTCCCAAACGCCCGGAAGATGATGACCTCCGTCGTCATCTGGACGAAAAGCGGGCTCGGGAGGAAGCCTCGCGCCAGCAGGAGCGATCCCCCCATCGCCGAGAGTACAGGAGGTCCCCCATCCGAAGAGGGAGGAAGGACTCCCCCAATCATTACCGAAGGAGGCACTCTCCCGCAGGTCGGCAGCAGCCCAGGAACAATGAGGCACCAATTACCCGCGCTGAGTTCCAGCAGTTCCAAGCAATGGTACAACAGGCCCTCAACCTCCGTCAAAACCCCAATGAGCCGAGGGCCCCATCCCCTCCTCCGGTCCGAAGCCCTCGCCAATGGTCCCCCTCTCCTCGTCCTGCACCAACCAACTCCCGGCGTACCCCGAGTCCTCGTCGTTCCCGAAGTTACCGTCGCCGCAGCCCTCGCTCCCCCTCATACGAAGACGAATCCCGTGGGCCGGTGGATTACCGTCGGAGGGATGACATCATGGACCGCCGTCTTAACGAGGTGGAAAAGCTCCTGGGTCAGATAAACCGAGAAGAGGAGCTCAGGGGGAGGACCCTACGTCCTAGCCGGCCCCCATTCTCCCGAACCATAGTGGGCGCCCCTGTGCCGTTCGGCTTTAAACCTCCCCAATTCGAGAATTACACCGGGGAGACCGACCCAGTTGATCACATCGAAAGCTTTAAGACTTTGATGCTCCTCCACCAAGCTTCCGATGCCCTCCTCTGCAAAACATTCCCCGCGACACTCAAAGGCCCGGCTCGAGAATGGTACTCTCGCCTTGCCCCAGCGTCGATATTCTCCTTCGAGCAGTTCAAAACGCTCTTCATCACCCACTTTGTCAGCAGCCGAAGGACCGAGAAAACCAGCATCTCACTATTGCACCTCCGTCAGCAAAAGGGGGAGAAACTGAGAGACTACGTGAAGAGGTTCACAGCTGAAGCTAGAACCATTGCCTCCCTCGACCAATCGGTTGCTACCGCAGCGTTCCAATCCAACATTCTCAATTCCAACCTCCGCTCCTCCCTCGCCAAGAAACCCCCACATGACTTTTCCGACCTTCTCCTTCGCACCGAAAAGTACATTCGGGCCGAAGAGGCCGAACAACAACCCAACTGGGAGGTGCCCGCCTCCGGGCTTAAAAGGAAGGGGACGGAAGAAGAAGGAGCCAAGAAGCTCCAGAAGGATAATGCCGGCCAGCGCCGACCTCCCCCTAGATTTGAGAAGTTCACTCCCCTCAACGCTAACCTCTCAGCCATCTTCATGGAGGTCGAAAAAGACGGGATCTTGCCTCCGGCTCCCAAAATGAACACCCCCGCCAAGAGAAGAGATAAAGAGAAATGGTGCCGCTATCACCGGGATCATGGGCATGACACTAACGACTGCCGTGCTCTGAGGAACGAGATCGAAGCCCTTATCCAGAGGGGACAACTAACGAAGTTTGTAAGAAAGGACCGAGCCGAGCTCCCTCCCCCGCCTCGGGGGGCTAACAAGCGTCCGAAAAGAGAAGAGACGCCAGACTTCGAGGAAGAGCGAGTCCTCCACCTCATCCACGGAGGTCCGATGGGAGGCTAGCTCCTCGAACTCCTCTCGGAAAGCATTTATCAGAGAGGTCAATTCAGTTCGAACCACACCTCCTCCCAAAGGCCTCGGAGTGCCAGTCACCTTCTCCGACGAAGATCTCGAGGGAGTTCGTATCCCACATTGTGACGCCCTCGTCATCAGCCTCCACATGGCAAATTTCAAAGTGGAAAGGATCTTAGTAGACAACGACAGCTCCGTCAACATCATCTTCCTCTCCGCTTTCAAAGGCCTAAAGCTCTCCAGAGACAGACTCAAGCCCGCCGGTTACACTCTCCATGGATTCACTGGGGTTCCGGTAACTACTGAAGGGGTGATCACCCTCGATGTAACTGCCGGCCAAACCCCTACCACCAGGACGGAGCCGATGGACTTCATGGTGGTGGATGTTCCCGCTGCCTACAACGTCATTTTGGGCAGGCCTGGCCTCGCAGCTCTGGAAGCAGTTCCCTCGGCATACCATCTGAAGATGAAGTTTCCCACCCGATCCGGGGTCGGGGAAGTAAGGGGAAATCAGGAGCAGGCCCGAAAATGCTACATGACCTCAACCCTTGGGCCCGTCCTCTCCTTAGAGACCCTGGAGATTCCCCAAGATTCCACAAGACCGACCTCCGAGCCAGCGGACGAACTGGAGGAGGTACTCTTCTCTGAACAAGACCCGACACGCAAGTTCTTCGTAAGCAAGACCCTCCCGTCCGCCCTATACTCAGATATTGTGAAATGCATCCGAGCCAATCAAGACCTCTTCGCATGGTCCGCAGCAGACATGCCCGGTATCTCCGAAGAACTCCTAGTCCACCGCTTAAGTGTTGATCCGGGGTCCAAACCGGTTCAGCAGAAGAGGCGCAAGTTCGCCCCCGAGCGTCAGCTCGCTATCAAAGAAGAGGTAGATAAGCTGTTGAAAGCCCAATTCATACAGGAAGTAAACTACCCGGAGTGGTTGTCTAACGTAGTGATTGTGAAGAAGTCCAATGGGACGTAGAGAATTTGTATTGATTTCACCGACCTCAACAAGGCTTGCCCCAAAGATCCCTTCCCTCTACCGAGCATCGATACTCTGATTGACGCAACCTCAGGACACGAGCTCCTCAGCTTCATGGATGCCTTCTCAGGTTACAATCAGATAAGGATGTTCCCTCCAGACATCCCGAAGACATCGTTTGTTACCGACCAGGGCCTGTACTGTTACAGGGTCATGCCATTCGGTCTGAAGAACGCCGGGGCAACATACCAACGCCTAGTCAACAAGGTCTTCCAAGCCCAGATCGGCTGAAACATGGAAGTGTATGTCGATGATATGCTTGTAAAGAGCATCCGAGGTGTTGATCATGTGGCCGACCTTCAGGAAGCCTTCGACTTCCTAAGAAAACACAGTATGAGACTCAACCCGAACAAGTGTGCGTTCGGCGTCTCATCAGGGAAGTTCCTCGGCTTCATGGTTAGCCAACGAGGAATTGAAGCAAATCCGGAGAAGATCAAGGCCATATTAGACATGGCCCCTCCCAGAAATGTCAAAGAAGTTCAGAGATTGACCGGTCACCTAGCCGCCATAGGGCGCTTTCTGTCGAAGTCAGGGGAGAAGTGTCTCCCGTTCTTCAAAGCCCTCAGGGGGGCTAAAGGATTCGAGTGGGGACAGCAGCAACAAGACTCCTTCGACCAGCTTAAAGCCTACCTCGTCAATCCACCTCTGCTCAGCAAACCGATACCTGGCGAATCAATCTATCTCTACCTGGCAGCTTCCGAACAGACGCTAAGCGCGGTCTTAGTCAGAGAAGAAGAAAGGGCTCAGAAACCCATCTACTACGTCAGCAAAGTGCTCCGGGACGCCGAGATCCGGTATTCGAAGATTGAAAAAATGGCCTATGCCCTGGTGATGGCCGCGAGAAAGCTTCGACCCTACTTTCAGTCCCACTCGGTGGTCGTCCTTACCGACCAGCCGCTGAAACAGGTCCTCCACAAGCCTGAGACTTCCGGCCGCCTGATGAAGTGGTCAATCGAGCTGAGCCAGCATGACATAACTTATCAGCCTCGGACCGCCATCAAGGCTCAGGCGCTGGCCGAATTCATCGTTGAGAGTACAATCCCTGAGCCCTGCCAAACAGCAAAGGGGCCCCCGGTTTGGTCGATCTATGTTGACGGATCTTCTTGTAATGAGGGGAGCAGGGCGGGTGTCATCCTGGCAGGCCCAGATGACTTCATCCTCCAGTACTCCCTCCGTATAAATTTCAAAGCCTCGAACAACGAGGCCGAATACGAGGCGTTAATCGCCGGTCTCAGAATGGCCCGAAATGCAGGAGCACAGCTGCTACAGATCTTCAGCGATTCCCAGTTGGTTGTCAACCAGGTCCTCGGAGAGTATGAAGCCCGTGATGATAGAATGGTTAAATACTTGGCTAAAGTCAAGAGCCTCATGGCGCTGTTTGAAGAGGCCCTCATCCAAAGGATCCCCCGAGAAGAAAATGCTCAGGCCGACGCCCTATCCAAATTAGCCTCCTCTTCCCTTCAAGGTCTTGAGCAGACCGTATTGATAAAAGTCCTCTTGAAGCCAAGCATAGAGGACGAAGCACCAGACTCCGTTGAAACATTGCATGTCCTCCTCGAAGACAACTGGATGAAACCCATTGTTGAATTCTTAAAGGACGGACTCCTCCCTGAAGATCCGAGGGAAGCAAGAAGAATCAGGACCCGAGCCGAGCATTTTACTTTAATCGAAGGCATCTTATATAAACGCTCCTTCACCCAGGTGGACGGTCGGCCTTACCTAAGGTGCCTTTCCCCCAGGCAAGCCGACTACGCCCTGCAAGAGCTCCACGAAGGCATCGGCGGAGCTCATTCTGGGTCCAGGGCTCTAGCGCGCAAAGTATTGAACTACGGGTATTACTGGCCCACTCTCCTACGGGACGCCGAACGACACGTTCGGCAATGCAGCTCCTGTCAAAAGTATGCAGACATCCGACGCCTTCCACAAGCACCGCTCACCTCCCTATCAAGTCCGATCCCCTTCGCTATGTGGGGGATGGATTTACTAGGACCGTTTCCACCAGCTCCTGGACAGCTAAAGTTCCTAGTCGTGGCAGTCGACTATTTCTCTAAATGGATAGAAGCCGAGCCCCTGGCTACAATCACCGAGCATAGAGTCGTTCAATTCTTCTAGAAAAATGTGATTTGCCGCTTTGGCGTTCCCCGAGTCATAGTCACAGATAACGGGACACAGTTTACTGGAGCCGCCTTCCGAGCCTTGTGTGAAGACCTCTCCATACAACACCGATTCTCCTCCGTCTCCCATCCTCAGTCGAATGGCCAGGCTGAGAATGCCAACCGACAGATTCTTGCGGGAATCAAGAAGAGGTTAGACAAGTCTTCCAAGGGGCTATGGGTCGATCAGCTGCCGAACGTACTCTGGAATCACCGCACCACCAAGCGGACCCCAACAGGCGAGAGTCCATTTAATCTCACCTACGGGGCCGAGGCCATCATCCCCCTAGAAGTCGGGATACCCTCTCCTCGCCTGATCGCTTATGAAGAAGAGCAGAATGCTAGAGAGCTCAGAACAAGCCTAGATCTGATAGACGAAATCCGAGAGAGAGCTGCCATACGCCAGCAAGCCTACCGAAGAAGGATCGAGCTAGCATACAATAAAAGAGTCCGCCCAACGGACCTCAAAGAAGGGGATTTAGTCCTTCGGAAGTTGGCCATCTCGTTCCCCGGGCAGAAAAGCAAGCTGGCCCCGAACTGGGAGGGACCGTACAAGATCTCGAAAGTAATCCGCCCCGGTACGTACAAGCTAGAAGATCTCGAAGGCAGAGAAATTCCCAGGACGTGGAACGCCGACCATCTTTTGAAATACCAAGAGAAGGCAACTACGTCTCTCCCAGTAACTCGAGATGTCGAACCATTCCCTTCCTTTTACTAGTAGTGGTTTGTCCTTTTGTTTTTTATTATTATTGTAATAACGGCTAGCAACTTTAGAAGCAGCCGATCATTAAATATTAATAAATGAAGTTTCTTCATGTTTTCACTACTATTACATCCCTCTGCTTGTAACTCTTTAATATCACAATGGTTCCGGAGTCCAACACTTGGCTTGATTCTACTTCGCAAGCTCGCTCCTAAGCGAGCTAGAAGTAGCTCGCCATTCGAAAATGCTCCCACAGCCGTTGGATGGTTCGGAGTCCAGCACTTGGTTCGACCCTACTCCGCAAGCTCGCTCCTAAGCGAGCTAGGGGTAGTTCGCCATTCGAAATTGCTCCCACACCCCTTAAACTGACAATGGTTCCAGAGTCCAACACTTGGCTCGATTCTACTTCGCAAGCTCGCTCCTAAGCGAGCTAGAAGTAGCTCGCCATTCGAAAATTCTCCCACAGCCGTTGGATGGTTCGGAGTCCAGCACTTGGTTCGACCCTACTCCACAAGCTCGCTCCTAAGCGAGCTAGGGGTAGTTCGCCATTCGAAATTGCTCCCACACCCCTTAAACTGACAATGGTTCCGGAGTCCAACACTTGGCTCGATTCTACTTCGCAAGCTCGCTCCTAAGCGAGCTAGAAGTAGCTCGCCATTCGAAAATGCTCCCACAGCCGTTGAATGGTTCGGAGTCCAGCACTTGGTTCGACCCTACTCCGCAAGCTCGCTCCTAAGCGAGCTAGGGGTAGTTCGCCATTCGAAATTGCTCCCACACCCCTTAAACTGACAATGGTTCCGGAGTCCAACACTTGGCTCGATTCTACTTCGCGAGCTCGCTATTAAGCAAGCTAGAAGTAGCTCGCCATTCGAAAATGCTCCCACAGCCGTTGAATGGTTCGGAGTCCAGCACTTGGTTCGACCCTCCTCCGCAAGCTCGCTCCTAAGCAAGCTAGGGGTAGTTTGCCATTCGAAATTGCTCCCACAACCGTTAAATGACTCGGAGTCCAACACTTGGTTCGATTCTACTCCGCAAGCTCGCTCCTAAGCGAGCTAGGGGTAGTTCGCCGCTCTGAAACGCTCCGAGGACCCTAACCTAGTAAACCAAGGACCTCGAAGTCGAACACTTGGCTCGATTCTACTTCGCGAATTCGCTCCAAAGCGAGCTAGAAGTAGCTCGCCATTCGAAGTCCGAAGCTTTAGAAGTTACGGCGCGACAGACAACAATCGCGAGAACAAGACACACAAGTCCGGCAATAACGCCTTTATTAATGAAACAGATGTGGTACAAAGGCAAACACAACTGGAGCTCAACTCATCAGAGAAAAATTACAATGCCGACTTATTGCACTTAGCGAAAAACAAAAAAATAAGCAAAAAACTCGCAGAATCGACCACTTCAGCGCTTCTTCGGAGCTGGAGCGTTCCGCTTCAAGGACACTCGAGAGTGACGACGCTTGTCCCCGGCGTGCGACCCCAAGCCGGCGAACTGGGACGTATCCTCGGCACCGCTCCTGGTAGCTACACCGACGGACGCCCCGCTCGAGGAGATTGCCACCGAGCTCTGCGCGTCCCCCGGGCTTGGTTGGCCGATCCGCTGACGGGTCGCCATCTCATAGAAGGTAATGCCCCGCTCACTCTCAGCGCGAGTGCATGACGTGCTTCGAACGTTGATCGGCCCTGAATGTGGCTTCAGACGGGCCACTTCCGCCTCCAACTCCGAGATCCTGTCCCGCAACGAGTCGTCTTTGACGTCGACTTCGAAACGTGGGGGTATCGCGGAGTCCGGCACTCCAGATCGGCTAGCGACGAGGCGCCGAAGGTGGGTGACCTCGATGCTTTTATCCACCGTCGCTCTCTTTAGCGCTTCGACTTCGGCGGTCAACTTGACTCGTTCGGTCGTCAACTTGGCCACCTCGGCCGTCAGCCCCTCGCCCTCACTCCGGAGCTTCGCCTCTACGGACTGCAGATGCTGTATCTCGGAAAGCAACTCGTCCTTCTCCACTGTTATTTTGGACAAGTTATGACGAATGCACTGAACTCGAATCTCATTACTGAAATCAGTTGGCAAATGTTCACCTTCGGGTATAAGCTCGGCGATTCTGCTTTCCAAACGACGAATCTCGATGTCTCGCTGACCAAGGACGAGCTGGAGATGCCTCCTCTCGCTTTCAGCTCGGCGCAATCCGAGCTCGACCTCGTAAAGTTTCTCTCTACACCTAGCCAGACACAGCCTTGTCGCCCCTAGGTCGGCCTCGGCTGGAACTTCCTCGTCCGGGCGAGAAAGCTCGACGTCTTGGGCAATCACCATAAGCTGCAAAGAGATCAGAGTAATCAGCACAAACGCCGAACATGGCCGAAGCACCACACTTGGAAAAATTTTCATCTCTAAAAACAAGAGACAGTTCGGCAAAAGAAAGTGCGTAACACAAAAGCTTCCGAACATCAACACTTGCAGAAATTTTCCTTTCATTAAACGTCAAAAAAAGCGGTGGCCAGTCCGCTATTAGGCATTACAAAGTTCGAAAGGAAAAACAAAAAAAAAAACAAAATCAAAAACAACAAAACGAAAGGCGGATTCAGGGCCCGACCTCTTTCCCCGGGCGACGAGGCGGAGTAGGCGTCGACTTCGCCGAAGGAGACGCCGCCGCCAACGGAGTGGTCGTGGTGCTCGGGACTTCGCCAGTAACCCCGGCATCGGCATCAGCGTCGCCCTCCTCCTCCTCCTCTTCCCCTTCGGACTCGGGGTCGAAGCCCTCGACGTGTCCGGGGAAGAGTCACCATCCCGAGACGTCCACCCCGGGGTATGCTTCTCGCACCCGGTCGAGGGCAGTGGCGAAGGCCTTCGCCATGTTCTGCGCGAGGTACCCCTGGGCCTTCTTCAAGGTGGCGTCCTCCGCCTCCTTCACGGCCGCCGCCTGCTTCGCCTCGGCCTCGACCAATTGGTTGGCCGACCCCTCCTTCTCCCGAAGCAACTCGTCCTCCAGCCTCTTCACTTCGGCCTCGAGGTGCTGGATCCTCGCAGACCGACCTTCATGCTCGACTCGGAGCTTGTCGAGCTGGTTCGACATCCAAGTCTTCTCGTTCCGAGCCTGGTCGGACTCCTGCTTCAGCTCCTTCTCGAGGGTGGTCAGCCTCTCGGTGAGGTGACCGAAATGGACGACGATCTACAAAGGAAGGAAGAAGAACTCAGAGAGTTAGAAAAAATTTTGTGATTCAAAGGGATGAAACGAACGAAGGGAACTCGGAACTTACCGATACCGCCGAACGAGCGATCTCGATCACGTCGTCGCCTTCCCTCCCCGCGTCCATGGCGGCGCGGTCCTTCGGGGTGGCGAGATGCTTGACGGCCTGCGTGCTCGCCAACGAGTTCCCGAGGAACCCATCGTGCCTCCGGACCTGCCAGTCCGGAATGTGGATCCGCTTGTGCTCCTCCGTCAGGAGCTCCTCGCCTGCTACGATCAGCGGCGGGGTCGGCATGGCGAGCGCGGCGGCAATGGGGAAATCCCCCACAGGTGCAGGAGCTGAAGGCCCCGCCACGGCGACGACCGGGTCGTCAGCAACCTCCACCACCTGGTCGGGGGCCGCAATCCTCGGCACCTTCGAGGTCGAGGGCAGCTTCGAAGTAACCCTCTTGCGCTTCTTCGGCGCCTTACTGGCGAGCCCCGCCCTGAGCGCCAACACCGCCTCGTAGTCCATGGATTCTGCATCAAAAGCAAAAAATGATTAGCACAAAAGAAAAACAAGGCAGCAAGTACGGAAAAAAGAACTTGGCGAGAGCCGCGTACTAGGATCTACGCGGCAGAGCCCTCCCCTGTAGAGAACGTCCTCCGTCAAATCCTTCCAATCATACTTCGGCCGGTCAAGGAGGGTCCGGACCGCCTCTTCTTCTTCTACTGTAAGCCTCGGCAACGCCGTCGCCCTCTTGGGCACCCCTTCTGCCCAATTAGTGGGGATCGGCCATGCTTCTCGACTCCGCACGACGACCCACTTCTCTCGCCAGTGCTTGATAGAGTCGGGGCAGACGACGAGCCTGCCGCCGTGCCTCGGAGTCAGATAATACCGGTACTCCGACTTGTTCCCTTGGTGGAGCCGGTATATCGTCCGAAGCACGTTCAGCTGCGGCTCGATCCCTGCGGCCTGGCAGTGGAGAACGAAGCCATTAATCACTCGCCACGCGTTCGGCATGAGCTGAATGGGGCAGACCCCGTACCAGCTCACCACGGTAATAGCGAACGCGTGGAGAGGCAGCCGAGCACCGGCGATAAAGGCATCGACCGGCCAGCAACACATGGTCACTGGCAGCGGCGAATTAGCCCTAACCCCGGGGCCCGGCAGCATGATTTCGTAATCCTCCGGGATGAAAAAAGAGTCCCGGATCGCCGCCAGTTCCTCCTCGCGCAGGATCGACGCCGCGTCGTCCGCCTCTGTCGTCTCCCTCACCTCGTTCTCCTCGAAGGACCTCTCCTTCCCATGGATGATTCGCTCGGCCTGGTCCTTCGGGAGCTCCCTGACCCTGTGCAGCCCCGTCAGCGGACCTGGCAGCTGTCCGAACTCCCCCATCCTCTTCGGATCCTCGACGATGGAATCCTTGCCGAACACCTTCCCCTTGGTTGGATTCGGAGTCGAGGCCTCGACGCCTTCAAGGGAGGGCTCGGACCAAGAGACTTCATCTGAGACAGAAGCTACAGTCATAATTTATAAATTACCTTGAAAAGAGAGAGCCACCGAAAAACTTTGCCTGAGTCAAACACCGGTCACCGGAAAAGTCGCCTGAGACACAAGAGAACGCCTGAGCAAACGAGAGGAGAAATGAGAAATGAGAGGGGGGGAGGATTTATAGAAGAGGGGCACACCCCACGAGGCTAATGGGCCCGTACGACCGACCCATCTAAATCAAGCGGCGGAGCGATCCCAATCGTCACCTCGATAACTGCAACGAATCATGAGTTGAATTTAATGCGCATCCCATCTGATAGAACCCCAGAGATCACTGCAATTAATGAGCATCCCATCTGTCAGGGTTGCCAGAGTTGTCAGAGTTGTCAGAGGTGTCAGGGATTCAAATGGCGCACAGAAAAGACAAACCCCCCAAAAAAACGACAAGTCTGGGAGCTCGGTACTCACTGCCGAACGTTCGTGACACCGACCCTGTTATGGGGAAAAAGTCAGGTTCGGCACTCACTGCCGAGCGTTCGTGACACCGACCCTGTTATGGGAAAAAAGTCAGGTTCGGCACCCACTGCCGAGCGTTCGTGACACCGACCCTGTTATGGGGAAAAAGTCAGGTTCGGCACCCACTGCCGAGCGTTCGTGACACCGACCCTGTTATGGGGAAAAAGTCAGGTTCGGCACTCACTGCCGAGCGTTCGTGACACCGACCCTGTTATGGGGGAAAAAGTCAGGTTCGGCACTCACTGCCGAGCGTTCGTGACACCGACCCTGTTATGGGGAAAAGTCAGGTTCGGCACCCACTGCCGAGCGTTCGTGACACCGACCCTGTTATGGGGGAAAAAGTCAGGTTCGGCACTCACTGCCGAGCGTTCGTGACACCGACCCTGTTATGGGGGAAAAGTCAGCTTCGGCACTCACTGCCGAGCGTTTGTGACACCGACCCTGTTATGGGGGAAAAAGTCTGGTTCGGCACTCGCTGCCGAGCGTTCGTGACACCGACCCTGTTATGGGGGAAAAAGTCTGGTTCGGCACTCGCTGCCGAGCGTTCGTGACACCGACCCTGTTATGGGGGAAAAAGTCTGGTTCGGCACTCGCTGCCGAGCGTTCGTGACACCGACCTCGTTACGGGGTAAGAAACGAGTTCGGCAGATCGCCAGACTTGCTCCTAGCGCTCGCAGCTATGCCGAACTCGCTTTCCTCCCCAGAAAAGCTTGCCGAACCACATATAGACCTCGGCCTCCTAGCCGCCGAGCCCTGGGGAGAGTCTAAGGCGCGATACAGACGCGTGAGGCCTCCGAACAACGAATTGACGCTTCGCTAGGGTCAAAAGGATATCCCTGCAAAAATGCCACACGACCGTCAGAACTCATGAGCAACTCGGAGCTCGATCCACTTGGCGAATCACCTCGCTGCCTCCTCCGGGCTCACAACTCTCCACTTGAACTCCGATATAACTCCGCTAGCCATTAAACAGTCAAACTACTGCTCAAAGGCTGATCAAGCTCAGTCTTTAGGAGTGGGGGGCTCGTGATATGGCTAAAAATGGGGTTAAATCGGAACCGTCCAAGTTGAGTACGAATCTTGAGACGTGGGGGTAAAATGGTAATTTCGCCTACAAGAGGGTCCGAAATGGGTATTGGATCTTCTCCCCAAGGACCCTCAAACGGACCCACCAACAAGAGGATGTGGGTCTTAACCCGCTGCACACCCAATCCAACAAGATAAAATCAGGGTCCCTGATTAATCTTGATCAACGGCCCAGATATACATCTATCTTTTCACCGGGATTTGGGAATAAAATCCCTTATCTGATTACGGGGAATATACCTCATCAGATTACATTCCTCATCTGATTATGGGGAATATTCCTCATCAAATCACAGGGATTACATTCCCAATTTGTTCCCTGAGACGCCTATAAATACCCCCCATCCATCTCCATTAAGAGGTAATCAATCTTTCACCAGTTTTTGCGCTCTTTCATAGTCTTTTCAGATTACTGACTTGAGCGTCGGAGGGTGCGTCGCCGGGAACAACCCCGGTGTCTCGCACTTTTTGCAGGTCTACGGCGGGATCGACGACCGAAGCCCGACGGAACAGGTATACAGGTTTACTATTCAGTTTTCCTAAGAATCAACAAATTCATCTGTTTGCCCCCACACCAAATTTAGCGGCAACAACCCCCATTTCGAAATGTCTGGCTCCGCCACTGTACATCCACAAACCTTTAAACTAGTATCAGAGCCGACCTAGAAAAATCTATTCCTGATCTGGTCTATTCTCATAATCACTCAAGTAGTCAATTTGAAGAAGGAAGCATAATATACTGGTAATGCACTCAGAACAGAGTTGATAAGAACTAACCCCCCCCCCCTCTAGATAGCATCTTTCCCTTCATGGTTGAGAGTCTCCTCTCAATTTTAAGAATGAGTGGCTGCCACTCTGCTTCTTTAATCTTCCATTGGCCAAGGGCATTCCCAAATAGGTGATAGGTAGAGATTCTTATTTGCACTCTATACTGTTAGAGAAAGTTTGTAGCGTAACTCTTGACTTGCCAAAATAAACAATTACATATTTGTTGAATTTGTTGTCAAATCATGAGACATTTCCAAAAATATGGAGGAGTAATTTGAAGTTAATAACTTCGTGTTCATATCCCTTGCAGAAAAGTTGAGTATCATCTCCAAATTGCAACACATATAGAGAGGAGAGAGATTCCCTGAGTTGGAGAGGAGAGAATGAGCCATTTCTTCTTCCACTACGTAACATTTGAGCTATGGCATCCATTGTAAGAATGAATAATGTGGGTGATAATGGATCACCTTGCTTGAGGCCTCTGTTGGAGTTGATGATCTTTCCTCTTGTGTCATTAACTAGCACAGAGGACTTCGAAGTTCTTAGGATCATGCTAATCCATCTGCAACACCTTGTTTTTCCAAACCCTCTAGCCTCTGACATTTGAACAATGAATTCTCAATTAACTGTGTCAAAAGCTTTCTTGAAATCAATCTTTAGCATAAGTGTATATGTGAGTCTATTGCTACACATGTTAATGGCTTCATGAAATACAAGAAAACAATAATTGTAGACATGCTTCTGAGAAATGCACTTTGATAAGAGGAGACTAAAGAATCAAGCAGTGGACTTAGTATGTTGGCTAAAATCTTTATGAATATCTTGAATGAGCAGTTTAACAGAGTAATTGGCATGTATTCAGTGACTGATTTTGCACCCTCACACTTAGTGTATCACCCAACAAAATTGAGTTATGACAATCTTGCCCCTACACGCGTATTTTTACAATTACGTATAATGTCCTATGGAATACCCTGAATATTTTTAGTTGTTAGTTTATGGAATATAAATATTTGAGAATGACCGATATGCATATTTAATATTCTATCATGTGAACTTAAGGACATAAGAGCAATTGAGTTGGTGACTAGGGACATCTAGAAAATGGGTCTCATGAAAAGTGCGTTAATGAAATTATTCAATTTTTTTTATCAAGCATGAATCTTACTGGTTGGTGACATATGGGAGGTTTAGGGGAGGTGATTAAATGATGTACAAAGATATTTAGGAGAGGTGGTTAAATGATGTAGGAAAAGGTGTTTAAATAATGCAGGAAGAGGTTTAGGGGAGATGGTCAAATAATGTAGGAAGATGTGGTTAAATGATATAGGAAGAGGTGATTACATGAAGAATGAAAGAAGAGCTTGTGAGTGTTTGAATATAATAAGTCAAGAATGCATATTCTCATTCTCCACAATTCCTCTTTTCTTTTCCACATAAACTGAAGATCTTTGGACTTTGAAGTTGAAGTTTTAATAAGGTTAAGTTTATCAATTTGATGTTGGAACACTTCGTGGAGCATAGAATTTAGAAGTTATAGGTAGGTAACAACTTTACTTCTCTGATTTCAGTTATATTGTATGGTTATGCATGTTGGAGAAGCTATATATGTTGTATTGGATGAGTATTCATACTTAGATTGATTGAAATATTGATGAATTGTTGTCAATAAATTGTGTGAAATTACGTAAGGTTAACTTGAAAATATTTTATAGTTGTATCTTAAATTTTGGACTTGATTCTGAAAATCATTTACCTTTAACTATATGGAATGTAAAGTTGTAAATTTTATATGTGCATCCCGTATATGTATATAACATCTCCATAAAATTTTATGATTGTAGGATGTCATTTGGTAGTTTAAATAAATTCGAACTCATTCCTGGTTAAGTACGGAAAAATGACATATTCTACAATCATGTCCTAAATATCATGCTTACTTCAAAAAGTTATTTCTCTCCAAATATATGGAATTTGAAGCTAAACTTTTTATATGTAAATCTAGTATATGTCTATAATAGGTTCACAAAGTTTCATGAGGTTTGGATATCGTTTAGTATTTTAAACAAATCCGAACTTAGGACTAGTTGATAGTTTCGCCTTGGTTCTGAAAATTTGTACACCTTCTAGTTTCAAACCATTTTAACCACTTATTTTCAGTATTTTGTGGAAACTCAAACCTAAGAATTTGAAGTAGATAGATTCGTTAAATTTTTTTCGAGTCTAAGAAAACAAATTTTCATAAAGCGTGGGATTTTCGGTGATTTTATAAGTAGCAAGAGCTATAGTTTTTTGGAATCTGAACCTACTATTTTGTATATGAATTTAGAAAAAATAATTGTGGTTAAATTTATATGTTCTGAACGACAATGTTGTAATGGACTCATTTAGGTTTCTTATGAAACTAAGAAATCCATTTTTTCTGATAAGTATGAGAATTTATATGATTTTTGCAAGAATACTATGTTGTTGTTTAAAGACGGAGTTGAATATTCAAACTATGGAATCTATATATGAGACGGAGGATACGCCCTATAAATCCACGTGTGGGCAAGGGGTAGGCCAGTAAAGGCCATAGTTACTGAAGATTGATTCGTTGGGGTTCGCGGCTGAGGGTACACCAGGTAAATCCATGTGTGTGGGCTAGGGGTAGGCTGAAATGGTCAAATATCCTGTGAGTTCTACTTACACGTGATTACGCATTAGAGAACTTGTCAACTTTTGCGAATAAGTTAAGTTAGTGTAATAGAACCAAATCAAATATTAGTGTGATCTCAATAGGTTGTGAGACCACGAGTTATGCAAGATTTTGCGGGATGCATAAATGCAAATAGAGTGGATATTATGGGAATTAGTGTAGTCTAGTATATAACTTGATCTAGACATTCTTGGGTGATTAGTACCATTAATCTCATTACTGTCATTAGAAAATGATTAGGTCGTTGTTGGGAAACTTAGTGCGTCATTAAGTTCCCTAAATTAATGTGTGAGTTCTACAATTTAAATATGGCTTAGTTACCAACAAGTGACTGCTAGTGTTGTTGGTGTAAGTCCAGTAAATAGACGCTAGCTCTATGCTGTATGATTGATGTTGTAAGGACCTGCACTAGAAAAGAGACGTGGTGAAACAAGAGTAAACATGAGTTGAGAGCTCCAGAATGATCTGCGAAGTGAGATAAGTCTCTCGTATTCTAGCACGCGAGTTAAAATAGGCTCCGTAATGATCTGTAGAGTGAGATATGGTCTCCAGTATTCCAGGACGAGAGCTGAAACTGACAAGATATTCATGAGATGAGAACTCCAAAATGGTCTGCAGAGTGAGAAGAATCTCCAGTATTCCGCGATGAGAGAATGATTTGCAGAGTGAGATAGATCTCTAGTATTTCAGGACGAGAGTTAAACCTCAAAGGAAGTCCATGTCTTGAATATTTCCTCATAGGGATAGGATTGCATAGCGATGAATTGAACCCTATAATGAGGAGAAGTGTTAGTAGCTTGCAATCAGAAACTATGTTGTATGGGTGGCATATCATTCCAAATAAGTGTGCATTAGAAGGGCATATTTGAATTGTTCATGTCTGCATAGTAAATACATGTTTAACACTCTAGTAAATTAGTTCCACACTCACTCATAAGTTCCACACTCACTCATACGACATTAAATAATTGACTATTTTCCAGTTACGTTTAACATATACATTGATTCAAGTTTTTCTTCTATTATGCTGCGTTTTGGGAGTTAGTTGAAGTTGTTGAGATTTTTACCGTCGGCCTCACAAGCTGACGATCCCACAGATTGTGGTTTTGTAGGTAAGGATGCCTAAGGTTTTAGCATAGAAGTGTGACATCCCGAACCCATCATAATATCAATCCAACTGGTTTGGACTTGTATTAAGATTTCTGTATTTTCCTGTATTATATTATGTTTATGTACTCAATTGAAGTAAAAATTTCTAGGTGTATCACAAATTTTTCTGTGTATGAAATTTGGGGCATTACACTTTGGGATATGCATAATATTAGAGTCGTTTAGCCTATTCAAATAAGCAACCCCATGTGTATTTCTAGCAGTATTTGGAATAGATAATCCATGACTACCCCCCAAAGTTTATGATAGAATCTCTTGGAGAAGCCATCTAGCCCTGTTGCTTTATCTCCACTCATATCAAACACAGCCTTTCCCTCTTCCTCTAAACCGAATGGAGCATCCAGATCTGATAAGTGTATATTTTGATTAGGATATAAAGCTTGCTAGTCAATATTGAAATCAGATGTAGTATTAGACCCACAGATCTCTTCAAAGTGAGCTTCAAAACTAGCTATGATATCTGCTTGTGAAGTCAGCAGATTACCATTATGAATCAGAGAGTATATTTTGTTTCTTCTTCTCCTATCATTCGCAATAGAATGGAAATCTAGTATTTGCATCCCCCTCCTTGATCCATGTCACCCTTGATCTTTGCCTTCACAAATTCCTGATACTCTTTATGTGCTGCTATGAGTTCATCTGAATTGGCTGGGTTGCTTTCTGCATCAATTTCAAGTTGGAACATTATGTCCAATGGAGTTTTTTTATTTACTATGATATGGCCAAAGATTTCATTTCTCCATCTCATAATCCTTCTCTTCGGCAGGGTTAGCCATATGCAAAGACATCCACTACAGAGATCCTTTACAAACAAATCCCCTCCACCAATCTGTTGTTGGGTTTTCGGGGCAAAAATGCAGCGGATTAAAACAATAAAATCGAAACCCAATCGCAGGATCCATGCAAAACAAGACGTTTAATTCGTAGTTATGAACGTTTACCTTAAAACGAAGCTTTAACAGTTGAGAAAAGGATGACTAATGGAGGTCCAAGCTTCTTGAATCACCACGCATCCCGCTGACGCGATCTACGTTCTATCGGTATCCACACGAACACTTGGTATTTGAAGGAGCGATGTACTAGCATCCGAAAAACAAATTCTCTCTATCTCCATCTTCTTCTCTCAAAACGGCTAGGGTTTTTTTCTTAGCCTCAAAAAAACAATTTGAGAGTTTTAGATCTTTATATAGAGAGACAAATCTGTTTTTCTAAAGCCCAATCCTATTGGGCTTTTATTAAAATTAGAATTCTTAATTAAATAAATAATTAAGTCAAACTTAATTAATATTCTAATATAATTCTAATTCTAATCATTAGCAAATTTGAAATTATATTTAATTAATTAATTAAGTCCCACTTAATTAATATCATAAATAAATTCAAATTACTATTTAATTTAAATTCATAATTTAAATCAAATTTCCTTCAAGCGTTCTTGTGTGTGACCCTTTAGGTTATTATTACGTTGGAAATAGTTTTAATATCCAATAATAAAATTATAAACAATGAGCGGCATCTAGTAATACATCATTGCTACCCAAGTAATAATAATAATTGGTGATCCAATAAAACCTTTCGTGATTAATGTTTCCGTGTAATATAATCCCTTTAACCATATATTATAGATTAAACTCGAGGCATGTTCTCAGTCATCCTCTTCAACATTTAATCTGGGTTTCCTTGATCAATGAGTAGACTATTAAAACAAATCATTATTTGAGCATGGCCATGCATTTCATAGTCTCACTCAATCAAGAGGCCAATAATATCTCTCCTAATTATAGGAGGGTTAAATCCTTTATCTATCATTCATATTTCTCATACGACTCATAATATACCCGATGTCCACTTTTATCATCACCCGGTCAAAGGTAACTTTTAATGTAGTCAAAGTATATTAATCCTCTTATAGAAATATAATGATCTCAAGTCAGAGGATCATTACACCATTATCACTGTGAGTCTTTCTTATGACTTTATTTAAACATGAAGAATCTCACTGTGGGTCTATCCAGTGCCATGTAGAATCTTACATGCACCTATGTTCTTGACTTTAGTATCACTATACCTATGACCAATGAGATGTGGTCATCAGTCAACAAACATACTAATCTTTATGCATTATTATTGTTCCATAATGACAATGCTTGATTAGGGATATTTAGGAATATAAACACTATTCATATAATCTCATTTTTAAGTCTCATACTTAAAGATATAGAATACGTATTATATATTACAAGGACATTTATTATTCTAACATTTTTATCGCAGTAAATTAAGACATAATAAATTAACATATAATAATCAATAGAACACAATCATTAATTAACAAAAGTATTTCCTAGAAGCACAATCACAATGTCTCTAGGGCACTAACACTAACAATCTCTCACTTGCACTAGAGCCAATCACTCATGTATCTAATACCCATGGAAACTAGTGTGACCTTCGTGCTTCTGCTGCGACAAAGCTTTAGTCTTGTGGGTCCGCAACGTTATCTTAAGTATGCACTTTACATATGTATGTATTCTGACTTAAACCGATTAATCTTTTAGATCTATCTCTATAGATCCTGATCCCTAAGACATATGTATCATCGCCAAAGTCTTTTATCGAGAAACTATTTCCCAACCAAATCTTCACAACCTGTAGATTAGGAATGTCATTCCCTATTAATAATATGTCATATACATATAATACTAGGAATGACACATGGCTCCCACTAACCCTTCGTAAACACACGACACATTTTCATTTTACATGAAGCCAAACTCTTTGACTGTTTCATCAAAACGAATGTTCCATCTCCTCGAGGCCGGCTATAATCCATAAATGGACCATCGCTTCTCACAGACCATTCTAGCAAACTTTGGATCGACTTGACATCCATTTGCCAGATTTCATAGTCATAGTAAGTTGCTATCGCAAGCAAAATCCTGATGGATTTGACCATAGCCACTAGTGAGAAAGTTTCATCATAGTCACTACTATGAATCTGCTTGAAACTTTTCGCCACTAGTCTTGCTTTGTAGGTCTGTACATTACAATCCACGTCAGTTTTCTTCAAGAAACCCACTTGCACCCTATGGGTTTTACCCCTTCGGGTGGTCCAACCAAAGTCCATACTTTGATTTTCATACATGGAATCCATCTCAGATTTCATGGCCTCCAGCCATCTCTCAAAATCTGGACTATTCATAGCATCTTTGTAGGTGAGAGGCTCATCATCATCTATGATCATCACATCGCCAATTTGAGTCAGAAGAAATCCACGATATCTCTCTGGCACATAGCGAATCCTACTAGATCTACGAATAACCTGTGTTTCTTGAGCAGTGTTGTTATCAACATCTTGAGTCACACTCTGCTCATGTTCCAACTCTTGTTCAATATTATTCTGTGGTTCTCGATCCTCATCGAGATCTATTGTCCTCCCACTATTTTTCTTAGAAAGTAAATCTCTCTTTAGAAACATAGCCATTCAAGCAACAAACACTTTGTTCTCCGAAGGTTTATAGAATTAATACCCTTTTTTGTTTCCATTGGGTATCCCACAAAATCTGATTTTGGTCCTAGCTTGTCAGAGATCATACGTTTCACAAACGCTTCATATCCCCAAATTTTCATAAATGACACGCTGTGACGTTTCTCAGTTCATATCTCATATATGGTGTCTTTTGAACTGATTTAGAAGGAACTCAGTTTAGTGTTTCTGCAGCCGTCTCTAGGGGCATAACCCCAGAAACTAATTGGAAGATCCCCTAGACTCATCATCAATCGCACCATGTCCAACAAAATGCGATTTCTCCTCTCAGACACACCATGTCTTTGTGGTGTTCCAGGAGGAGTGAGTTGTGATACTATACCACACGCTTTTAAGAAATTTTAAGCTTAGGTATTCTCCTCTACGATCAGATCGTAGAGTTTATACTTTCGCCTATTTGTTTTTCTTCTTCAATCTCTTACTCTTTGAATTTTTCAAACGATTCGGATTTGTTCTTCAAAAGATACACATATCCGTATCTACTAAAATCATCAGTAAAGGTTAAAATTAGTAAAAGCCACCTCTTGCCAACATACGTATTGGACCACATACATCACTATGTATCAATTCCAATTGTTTGGTGATCCTCTCACCTTATCCGGTAAAAGGAGTTTTAGTCATTTTGCCAATGAGACATAGTTCACATTCTTCGTATGATTCAAAATCAAACTTACCCAAGTATCCATCCTAATGTAACTTGGAAATGCGATTCTCATTTATATGGCCTAAATGACAGTGCCAGAGGTATGTTTGATTTGAGTCATTTATCTTTAGACGTTTATTATTTACATTATAGATAGGAGTATCAAAATCAAGAACATATAAACCATTAAACAAACGTGCAACCTCATAGGTAACATTATTTAATGAAAAGGAACAACAATTGTTCTGAATCAAAAAGGAAAAACCAATCTTGTCCAAACAAGAAACCAAAATAATGTCTCTGCAAATTGTAGGCACGTAAAATAGTTCTCAAGTTCTGAAATAAGTCCCATGGGCATCGATAAATAATAAGTCCCTACAGCTAAAGCAGCAACCTTTGCTCCATTGCTAACATGTAGGTCGACTTCTCCTAACGCCAAAGTTCTACTCCTTCGCCGTTTATGCACATTTATACAAATGTGAGAACCACATCCAGTATCTAATACCCATGATATAGAAGTAGACAAATTTGACTTCTATAATATAAATACCTGAATCAGAAATCTGAACAGCCTTCAGTTTCTTCAGATCCTCCAAATAAGTTTGACAGTTTCTCTTCCAATGACCCGGCTTCTTGCAATAGTGACAATCACCCTTTGCCTTTGCCTTTGCAACACCTCCAGTAGGCTTCTAAGCCTTAACAGCGGGTTCTGGATTAGCAGGTTTAAATCCAATCTTGTTCTTGCCTTTCCATTTACCCTTTCCTTTGGCATTCCCTTTGTTGACCATCATTATGGGAGCAGGGGATGCCTTCTGAATGTTGGTCTCAGTAGTTTTCAACATAGCCAACAATTCGGTAGGTGTCTTGTCTATCTCATTCATATCGTAATTCATTACAAATTGAGCATAGTCGTTGTTCAAAGATTGCAAGATTAGATCTATCTGAGCTTCCGGACTGATGGCGGAACCCAGAGTAGCAAGGTACTCCATATATCCATCATCTTTAGAACATGCGGTGCAACTGGATCACGATCACCCTATTTACATGCATACAAGGCTTTACTTGTATCGAACCTCTCTTGACGAGCCTGTCCTTCAAACATACGTTTAAGGTGCTCTATCATTATATGAGCATCCATATGCTCATGCTATTTCTGAAGCTCAAGACTCATAGTCGCAAGCATAAGACAAGTGACATCCGTGTCATCATCGATATGTTTCTGATAAACATTACGTTGATCAACCGATGCACCTACAGGGAGAGGTCCAGGGCGAGGAAATGACATAGAGCTTTCACTCTTACCTGAGGACTATCCTCAAATTCCTTTGCCAATCGAGGAAGTTTGTTCCTGTCAACTTGTCCTTCTCAAGGACAGATCGTACAGAGAAGTTATTTGAGTTGTTTGCCATTAGAATATCTATAATGTAAAATGCATAAAAGAATTAGTCTACGGAATTATTAGTTTATGTTCAAATGATTATTCATATATATTCATAATATATATCTCCCACTATTTTGATCAAATTAATAGCCCTTACTATTAATTCGGAAAGCATTTATTATATATCTTTCTAGTGAGCCAAGATCCATATTTCATCATGTCTTGAGTCAGCGTTGGCTGAAACTCCCAAAACACAACTATTTAGGTAGACAACATTTGTCAATTATATCACGTATATAACTCTTGGATAGTTTGGTGAACAACCATTGCTCTAATTTATCTAATAAATTTTTCGCCAAACTCTATGCTTCTAAGTTCATAATCTTATTGTGACGACTTAGTTAAGTTAGGCCCAATGAATCAACATAACGAGTATCACATTTACTCTTTCGCACCTCACCACGATTAAAAGGAGCACTCTGCTTTGGCAAACCCACCCCTTATGATCTAGGCCTTGATGAGTGTTATTCATTGGAAAGCATCTTGTTTAACTTAATATTTATTAAGGGATTTACTTATAAACGATCATGATCCCATCATAAAGAGATTCTCAATTTTTCCTTGAATCAAATATTTCAAATCAAAATTCGTTGAATGAATGATTTCCAGATCAGAGGTTAACACACAGACGGCATTATTGGCACCCCTTTTCTTACAGATTTGTAATCGGTTGTTGACAAAATCATTCAATCGTTGAATAATGAAAATTCATATTTAATTATCGTGTTTCATAAACACAAGAATCTCATGATCGTTTGTTTAATGTTCATCTTAAAACGTTATAGATTTTATCTTGTTTAAGCATGAATGGGGTGTCGTATCTAATACATTCATCTTAATCTAATTAAGCATGCATCATTATCTCTACACATACATTGTATCACATACATTCATACATATGTAAAGTGCATAAAGTAAACGTGTTTGGTTATGGCCATCCTATATGATCTTTCCAAGCTAATGGAAAAATCAAGGTCAATCTATGGGTGGTTTAAAATACTACACTATTACATGTCTTTATCTTCTTCATCTTCATCTTGTATCTCCTTCTTTGGAATGCTCATTAGTTTGCCTCCTTGCTTCCATGTCTTCATTGATCATTACATTGAATAATGGAAAAAAAAAATGTTCTTATGAACTTACAAGAGGAACTCGAGTTACATTCGAGAATATAAATTACAAGAAATTGAAGACGACATGCAAGTCGTATTTAGAAACCAAACCATAAATCAAAACCACTAACCTATGGGTCTTAAGGCTATAACCATACACCATGCTCATATAACAATTAAGAATATCTCATATTTCATTATGTCATCATACCACATCATATTTGTCATGATCCAATCACAAAAATTAAATAGGGTAAAATCAGAAAATTGCAATCAAAATTCTGAAAACAGTAAATCGCAGTTTTCAGGTTCTAAACGGCGTCAAACGCCTTATATCCACGTCGGTGACAAAGTCAGTATTGCTCAGTGACCCGATTCCAGTCAGAAAACATATTTTATTTGCGAAAATCGGACACTGGACATAGATTTCACCAAATCTGCTCATCTTTGCAGAAACCGTATCGTATACAATCTACGCGATAAGAACAAATATATAATATTCAAATAATATCATATATTATCTTATCATGTTATACCATATCATATTTCATCATGATCCAATCATAAAAATCATATAAGGCATAATTCAGAAAATTGAAATTAAATCTGAAAACATAGAATTGCATATTTCAGGCCCTAAACGGCGTCAAACGCCTTACAGACGAGTCGGTGATAGCACAAGCTATCAGTTTTGTTCAGACGCTCGTTTTCCTTTCCGAAAAGGTACTCATTTGTAAAAATCGGACACTAGAAATAGATTTCAGCAAATCTGCAGCAGCCGTTTCAGAATCCATATCGAATACGATTCTCGTAATTAGAACAAACATAAATCATATACATATCAGTATACATACAGATTATAAGATCATCATATGATCATTCCAATCATCATTAACTTACAGTTTATGCATATATATCAAAACTGTAACAAATAAACGAATTAAAACGTTTTCGCAACCTGGCTCTGATACCATTGTTGGGTTTTCGGGGCAAAAATGCAGCGGATTAAAACAATAAAATCGAAACCCAATCGCAGGATCCATGCAAAACAAGACGTTTAATTCGTAGTTATGAACGTTTACCTTAAAACAAAGCTTTAACAGTTGAGAAAAGGATGACTAATGGAGGTCCAAGCTTCTTGAATCACCACGCATCCCGCTGACGCGATCTACGCTCTATCGGTATCCACACGAACACTTGGTATTTGAAGGAGCGATGTACTAGCATCCGAAAAACAAATTCTCTCTATCTCCATCTTCTTCTCTCAAAACGACTAGGGTTTTTTTCTTAGCCTCAAAAAAACAATTTGAGAGTTTTAGATCTTTATATAGAGAGACAAATCTGTTTTTCTAAAGCCCAATCCTATTGGGCTTTTATTAAAATTAGAATTCTTAATTAAATAAATAATTAAGTCAAACTTAATTAATATTCTAATATAATTCTAATTCTAATCATTAGCAAATTTGAAATTATATTTAATTAATTAATTAAGTCCCACTTAATTAATATCATAAATAAATTCGAATTACTATTTAATTTAAATTCATAATTTAAATCAAATTTCCTTCAAGCGTTCTTGTGTGTGACCCTTTAGGTTATTATTACGTTGGAAATAATTTTAATATCCAATAATAAAATTATAAACAATGAGCGGCATCTAGTAATACATCATTGCTACCCAAGTAATAATAATAATTGGTGATCCAATAAAACCTTTCGTGATTAATGTTTCCGTGTAATATAATCCCTTTAACCATATATTATAGATTAAACTCGAGGCATGTTCTCAGTCATCCTCTTCAACATTTAATCCGGGTTTCCTTGATCAATGAGTAGACTATTAAAACAAATCATTATTTGAGCATGGCCATGCATTTCATAGTCTCACTCAATCAAGAGGCCAATAATATCTCTCCTAATTATAGGAGGGTTAAATCCTTTATCTATCATTCATATTTCTCATACGACTCATAATATACCCGATGTCCACTTTTATCATCACCCGGTCAAAGGTAACTTTTAATGTAGTCAAAGTATATTAATCCTCTTATAGAAATATAATGATCTCAAGTCAGAGGATCATTACACCATTATCACTGTGAGTCTTTCTTATGACTTTATTTAAACATGAAGAATCTCACTGTGGGTCTATCCAGTGCCATGTAGAATCTTACATGCACCTATGTTCTTGACTTTAGTATCACTATACCTATGACCAATGAGATGTGGTCATCAGTCAACAAACATACTAATCTTTATGCATTATTATTGTCCCATAATGACAATGCTTGATTAGGGATATTTAGGAATATAAACACTATTCATATAATCTCATTTTTAAGTCTCATACTTAAAGATATAGAATACGTATTATATATTACAAGGACATTTATTATTCTAACATTTTTATCGCAGTAAATTAAGACATAATAAATTAACATATAATAATCAATAGAACACAATCATTAATTAACAAAAGTATTTCCTAGAAGCACAATCACAATGTCTCTAGGGCACTAACACTAACATCTGTAACATTAGGGATAAAGCTATCATTTGAAAACTAGGTCTGCTAAAATCTAAGTAATGGATCTCTTGCACAATTGCTTGTGTATCCAGGATGATTGGGCCATGATCAGAAGAGATTCTTAGGATGGAGTGTTGGATACACCAGGGGTGCAGACTCTCTCATGTATTAGAATTCAAGAATCTATCAAATCTAGCTAGGGCAGGATTTGCTCTCAAATTTGACCAAGTGAACTTTCTACCAGCTAGAGGGAGATCAATGAGCTCTAGAAACTAAATGAAATCTCTGAAAGTTTTCATGTCTCTGCTGGAGCCTTGCCCCCTACTTCTCTCTAAATGTGACAATATAACATTAAAGTAACCACATAGCACCCATGCATCACAAAGTCTTCAACTTTTTGACTGATTTCATGAAAACATAGTGTTTTATCATCTAGACCACTCCTGGCCTGAATCTCTGTTTTTGAGTGATGCTGAGATTGAGAAAACACCTATTGCAATATAGAAAAAAATTAGGGTGTTATCATCCCACCCTATCATAATCCCCCCCACAACTTTCCAATGCATCTGTTTGAAGCCACTTGTTGATGAAATTTTCTGTAATGGATGAGAGCTTTCTACTAGAAAAGTTCATGAATTAGTTTCTTGTAGGCATACAACTGAAACTTCTGAACTTCTAATCCCCTCTTTGATGAGGGCACATTAATTTGGGTTGTCTAACTCTCTTACATTTCAACTAACTATCTTCATTAAGACAATAATATATTAAGCAAACAAAACAACGCTAAAACTACTAAAGAACTATAAACAATCAGATAGATTGTCTCTGTTGATCAGGGGATCAACAGAAACAACCCCTGACTGCTTAATTCTGTCTAATGAGTGGACCTTTAGCCTCAACTCCTACTAATTCAGCCACTTCAAAAATATTCTCTTTCGATAATAACAGTATGCATTTGTAACTGAAGCAAAAGAAGAGTTACCTCCATTTTTGCAGGTGGAAGCAGCTTTGAGAGATGTTGCTAAGTGTTTCATGAAGGCTCTTGTGCTAGGGGCTTTGAGACTGATCTGTTTCTTTTTTGCCGCTTAGCTGCCACATCTTCATATCCTGGTAGGATTGAGGTGGAGCTAGATGGAGTCTGGTAGTGAGTGATTTGGTTTTATAGCTCTCAGTTCGATCCTTGTCAGAGCCAGCATTGAATTTCATAACTGGGCCACTACTCATCTTGTAAACTGCCTTTTGGAAATTGTGTTTCAGAGCACTCTGAACTGCAGAATGAATCTTTTCATAAAGAGGGTGTAACGCCCCGAATCCCAAATACACTGAATTCGAGATGTTCTACAGGATCTTTTTGCTTCCTTTAGTACAATTTTACAAGAAAATTTAAACTTTTCACTTTACATCAGAGTTTATATAAATATTACACTTTACATTTGCACAGCGGAAGTAAAATTTACAACAATTAAATAAATGTACAACAACATGGTATAATCTTTAAGCATCCATTCCTCTTTAATCTTTAACATGTCATTTACCTGCACATAAGACTGTGGGTACGTCAGTTTATTCAACCGACGAACATTATACACGGCCATCCTCTCTATGCCGGAAATAGTATAACTTAACTTTCCATATTTAGCAAACACAAACTTGTCACATTTCAAACTAAAGGGAATACCCTAATGATGTCGTGTTGTAATTGTGCACTTAGTCCTTAATGCAATTATTTATATTAGATGACACTAATGCACACTTGTTCGGATTCTATGCATCCCATACTACATAGGTCCGAGGGCAAGCCTCTTAATCGTTCTTCATCTTTGTAGGGTTCAATCCCTCGCCATGACTTAACCTACTACTGTAATTACGGTGAGTATCCTAGATGATCTATGAGTACAAGCACGTGCACTGGACCCTGGAGGGGAATCCTACGCCATGTCTTGACTCATCAAGCATGCATTCTGTGACAATTCGGCCTCCTTCCTGAACACGATCCTCTTGCAGTCACCAAACATCCCACAAGCGTGGCTAAAGTCCGATCATTACTGAGTTGTGCCCACGCCATGTCTTGACTCATCAAGCATGCATTCTGTGGCTCACACACCCGCACCGTAAACTTTAGTTCTCATACTCGTGTTTTCTCTCACTTTCATCACGTCTTCACTATGCACTATTCTTAATTTAATAGAATCATGAATAAAATCAAAGTTCTAGAGTTAGCCTCTCCACTAAACCGGACTTATTCATTTATACGAACATGATCAACCTTGGTTTTTCATTTCAATATTTCATTTCATTTCTTTCCAAATGCCGGGGGAGACTTAGCTACTCTTTCGTTTTAATTCAAATTCACAATTTCCAAAATGAGCACTTCTAACTCATAAAATTCATATTCATAAACAACAGATTTCTTTTTCATTAACATGATCTCTAATTTATTCAAAACCATAATCGTACATGAATTCATATACTTCATCAATTATTAATTTCACATTGAAATTCACATCACTAATGAATATTCACAATCCATATTTTTTTCATACTATTCTCAATTAGGAATAACCCACATCCATCACATAATATCACTTCAATCTTTACTCTATATTAATCTTCTAATTCTTCATTTTACTTTCTTTTTGCAAGTTATAATTTCACAATAATATACATATAGAACCATAGTTCTATTCATGCATTTTATCTCCAAATCATAGTTTATTTCATGCAAATAATTCCCAAATCATTTTTATAAAGTCCCTTATATTTTTAGGAGAATAACCATATTTTTTTCATAATTTTTGGACAATTAAAAACTCCAAAAAAATAATTTTTCATTCTTGCCGAGGGCAAGATTCGAACCCAGCACCCCAGAGAACACAACCGACCGCACAGACCACCAGGCCGTATGAGCTAAGCGTTATAAAGAGGAGACAGAGTGTATTTGATACTCTCGGTCGGTGATTCTTATATTTAAAAAAAATGTGAAATAATATGCGTGCCACAGGGATTCGAACTGATCACCATAGAGAACCCAACCGCACCATATGACCACTTGAGCTACGCGCTCAGTTGTCACTAATATAATTTCAATTTCATTTAACTCATGCTCTCTGTTATTTAGAACATTTCGATGTTCAACTAGTCCCAATTTCATTTTGCTTTCATGAAAAATTACTGTATAACTCCAGATTAATTCTTCCTCACATAAATTACATACCAGTATGAGCAAAATAACTTTTGTAATAATTAAAACGTATTTTCATACACTAATTCAAATTATACATTATAATACTACATTTCTTCTCTTTTCGACATTTCTTCGCATTGTAGCATTCTAATCCTTTTATCAATAAATTTTCACTTTAATTCTCTGACTTTAATTATTTACTTAGCATACAACACACATATTAAATTATTCATGCCCATATCAACGCAAAAGATCTATTTAACACAAGAAATGGTATTATCTACTACTAACTTTTGTGTGTAGTTCTTGATAGTAATAAATGTGTTTTCCATCAATCAATCCATGATTCTAATCAATTCACACACAACTCAAATAATAGAACCACATATCAATTTGTATGTCCACATTTCAAACATTCAAGAAGTCATTTTTCCCAATCAAAGTGTGCTCTTCTTAATCATTTTCATGCTTCAATCTTTCTAATTAAGCTAGCATGCATTTCTAAGTTAGAAATAAGGAAAATCCACCCACCTTGTATGGAGAGACAAATCCAATTAGCAACAAAAGTCCTTGCAACGAGATGCACCTCCTCCTAGACGATGCGCACACAAGCTCCAAAAGCACCAACACCGAAAGCTCCTATTGATGAATGCCGGCCCTTCTCTTTCTCCTTGGTGAATGCAAGCACAAATCTCACACACACTCAATCTTTTAACTCACAAAATACTACTAGATAATGTAATTGAAACTATAGGTTTGTAGAAGGTATTAAGCACAAAATAACTAGCCATGGGAGGGGGTATTTATACTAAAAATCAAATCGAATGGAGGGCTAGGATCACTTGGTTGGTTGTAGGATGGAGGGCCAAGATGAAAGTAGGAGTTGCAATAACTACCCACATCCAAGTAACCACCACACCATGATCACCACTCAAAATTTGAGTTTCCCTCCAAAGATCACAACCGGCCTACAAGAAGGAATGCATTTTGCACGTGTACGTGTAGTGCACGTGCATGCAACTAGCCCCAAAAATTGTGCATAAAATGTTGTATAAAAATAAAATAGTCTTTTAAATTGTATTCTACATGACAAGTTGTATAAAAATAGATTAATCCATGGGCTTTAGTTTTGGGCCAAAATAATTATTTTAAAAATAAATCAAATAGATTACACTTTGGGCTTTAAGAAAAATGCTTTCTATCTATTTAAAGAAAGGCTTTTGTATAAAATAATTTGAAAACACATATTTAAATATTTATACCCATCACAATGAAAATAATTATAAGATTTAATTCAACCAAAATATTGCACGTACACACTACGTGCAAAATAAAATAATTTTTTATTAATTGAAAAATCAGGACATTACAGAGGGAGTAGGAACTACTTTCCCCTTCCAAATCATTTGTCACACTTCTTCCTCCGACTTCTCTACTTTGGTATCTTTTGAGCTGGTAGGGAATTTGTCTGATTTTTATGATTCATTCTTCAGATTGGTGTTGGTGAAGTCAGTTACGTCCACAATCGATATAGCTTTGTAATTGAAATTTCCATAAAAATTGGTCTCCACACAATCTGTAACAACTTTTGGGGGAGTACCAAATGCGTACCCGCCCCATACTGGAGTCCGTCATTCCCATTATAATAAAAAAGTTTCCACATGATTTTCTTGAAAATCTACTTCCATAATCACCTTCTTTCCATCCATGATACTGCGGGATTTGTCTTCCTCTTCGGCGATCACCGGAGTTTGAAATTTTGTTGAGTCACTTGCTGCTTCTTCCTGGTTGCTTATAGGGTTGATGATGTTATCATTCTCCTTCCTGCGCCAAAAGGAGTTTTTGGCCCCCGTTGGTGCTACTGCTTTCATTTTTGAAAAGTTGGATCTCATCTCCACCGCCAGAGTCTTACGTCGGTTATAGAGAGGGAAGTCACGTACTTTGTGCCTGAATTTTTGACAATTGAATCAGTGAATTCTAAGCATCCTACATTAATCCATCGAGTGGTCAACGTCGCCGTACTTCATGCAGCGTCTCTCCATCTTCTTGTTGGATCTGGGGTTTTTTGGTCTAGGGTTAGGGTTTTTTGTGGAGAAGTTGCCTCTTGGGTTGGTTGGAAGTATGGTTCTAGGAGTGGTTTTGGGTGAGATGATGGGTGAGATGGGCAGTATGGGGGCTGGTTTCGATGGAGGTGGGGAAAACAAATAGGCAGGGGAGGGTAATGATGGTTTTCTTTTTAATTTTTATTTTACTGAGGAAAATACAATTACCTACAAAATATAAAACAAAATAATATAGTTTACCGGCCTCGAAGTAGTTGCTTATTAGCACTGCCGTAAAGGACTTATTGTAGATCTTGTCCTACGCTCCATGACAATTTGTCCAATAGAGATACAGACCCTTGTCCACTAGTATCTCTTGCATGCACGACCATGAAAGAAGAGTTGACTTCGAGGATGTAAGCTATAATATGCCCAAAAGAAGATAAACATATGTAATAGAAGTTTTGATTAGAGGATGAAGAAGGTCATTCTAGTTCATATCATTATCTCTTCTCATTCTCTTATATTCTCTCTTTATCTTCTCACGTGCGATTCTCTTAAGTAGTTAACACTTGCGATGCACGTTTTAATCAATATATAGTTTTTAAAGTAATATAATATAGCACGTGTTAATAAATGCATATTTTTTAAAGTAATATAAAAAGTATAATGAGAGAGTTTGAGTTATATGTGTAATGCACGTAAATTGGTAGATTTAAATAAAGTGTATAATGGGAGAGTTTGAGTTGCACGTGCAATACACGTAAAGTGGTACATTTACTAATAAGATGGTATATTTACAAATGACACTAAGGGCTTCTCCCATTATAATATTAGAGATGAAGAGGAGCTAGTATTAATAGGAATCATCTATTAACCCCTAATAATAAAGTATTTTGAATATCCACAATATCAAACAATAATCATCTTATTTATAAGAGTAATTAACAAAAAAAAATTTGAGTCATAATTAGGCATAACAACTAGTTTGATCATAACTAAATAAGCTTGACTTGCTCAAAATCAATATTAAATTAATTAATAATTATATTTTAGAAAAATAAATTTCTATAATATTTTCCTACAAGAACTCGTCCGACTTTTAGACTGAATATCAGTCTTGTACACACTTATAAGCCCAAATTCACACTATCTGTTTTGCTTAGGATATTTGTGCATACTCAAACAGAAAGGAAATTATTTGATTTTTTTTTCCCACCAAATTAAAACCTACTTAGATACAAACACAAGTAAGCTTCAAAATAGGGGCACAAAAGCAATTTTCACTTGAGCCTCTATGGACTCCTATTCTCTTGGATAGTTGTTTGAATAGAGTAAGGGGGAGAACCCTCTTGGAAAGTTATAACAAACTAACAGATTCATTTAAGAAATCAGAGTGCTCTCATCATAACCATCTCCCAAAATCCATGCTACTGATTATTAATGTTCTTTGTGCTCTATGAATCGTTTCAAGCATCCAAATATAATTGACATTTGAGTCTCCTAGACTGGAATGAGTGTTTCATGTTGTCAATCATGACAAAGGTTAAAAGAACGAGAAAGTGGAGCAAATCAGACTCTAATGCATGATATTGCAACCTTTGAGGAATTAGAGACAACCAAATCCCATCTTTCCACTGATTAAAGTGAGCATGCACAGAAGATATATAGATTAAAAACAAAAGAACAAACAAAGTTTTTTTTTTCTTGTTTTTGGGTGTGATATCCAATGGCCCTTTTGTAACTAGCTTTTGCTTTGTATTGGTTTTTTGAGTCAATTGGGTGTGCAAAAGCATTTCCAAGTCATTCACGGCTAGCTTGCCACAATGTTAAAGCTAATTGGGCATCCTTTTGTTTATGCGGCAATCATCATTACTGCTTATGCAGCTCTATAATTGTGGGAAAAGGAAACAAAATATTAGAGACTAGAGTAACCTAGTCTATAATTATGGAGAAAAGTTGACAACTTCCATGACATTTGATAAGGAAATTAAGATAGGTCTTAGGCTTCATATATATTGGACTTTGGTTTTTATACAATTTAACATATTTTTTCTGGGATAAGTTGATAGTATATTACACCCCAAAGCTGATGATTTATATCCTGAAGTTAAAGATACCCAAATTAGATGATATACATTTAGTATATTTTGCTGGCATGTAGGAGTGGGCATATACACAAAACTTAAAGAGAAAACGGTAGGAATGGTGGCATAGAAGAAAAATTTACTCCTATGGCATCCTTAAAAATGCTAATCCCTCCTATGGCATCCTTAAAAATGCTAATCCCTCCTACCAAATGCATGATCCACATCATTGAAAATGTTTAACATGACATAAAACATAACCTGATGATATATTATCAAAGTTGAATATGTTTTGCTTATGCATTAAGTGGTCACAATAGTTGTTTTGTTGAAAAGTTTTTTTTTTTGCAACCTCATGATAAATAGGCAAAATATATTCAAATTTAGTAATTTTTCTTCGCTCTATATTTTGTGGTATGAAGATCAACTTGAACGGTGTGGATCGTGAAATTTGATTATAGAAATTGGATGTTCAATGTGTCAAAGGAGGAAATTTCCTTTTATGGTATACTGACCTTTTGTACCTTCAATTTTAAAATACATCGGTATATAAGCAAATGATTCAAATAGGGTATGGAATATATATATATATATATATATATATATAGACACACACACACACACACTAGGTTTGCCCGCGAGCACATGCCTACGGAACGCCTTCGCAACGATACAACATATGAAAAGCCCTGTAAACATTAAATATATGTCAGTTGCTTGTCTTCAAGACTAAAAAATATCTGCAGTATATACATATATAATAAATTACAAAGAAAGCTATCAAGTGGCTCACCTTCAATCTCCCCTAAAACCAATGGCTCAGATTGATTCTCACAAAACAAATTTTTCCGTCCAAAATTTCAAACCCCACAATTTCAAAACCCCCTCTTTCTCTCTCTCTTTCTCACTGTCTCTATCTCTCCGGCTCCCATCTCTTTCTCTCTCTCAGCTACTTTCCCCAACCCCCCCTCTCTCTCTCCTCACTTCCTGACCCCCCTCTCTCTCGATGCCCTGCTATCTGAAGCCCCACCCCCTCTCTCTATGTCTCTCTCTCTTCCCCTCGCTCTCTCTCTTTTCCCCCGGCACCCCCCCCCCCCCGGCGCCACTGCCTCTCCCGCTTCAAACCCTCCCTCCACCGCCACTCCAGCCACTCCCGCCGCCCTCTCCCCTCCTCCACTTCCCAACCTACACCAAACCCCGCCGCCTCTCCTTTAGGGCCTTCGCCTTCTCCATCCCCTTCGTGGGCCCCACTCCGTGAATCTCGATGGTGACGGCGGTGGTGGCAGCGGCGGCCGTGTCCGAGGTTCGTTTCTTGAATGGCGAATGCTCCTCAAGGTCATCATCTTCACCGAAAGCAGATAATTTCCTATCGATTAGAGATCTAGGGTTTCATTATTATTATTTTTTATTGTTGATTTGTTGTTGTTAAATAGGGTTGGGAAAACGTCGTGATTTTTTGTTGATTTTTGATTGTTGAACCTGTTTAGGGTACTGTTTGCAAGAAGTGGAGTTCATTCATTCAAAGCAAAGAGTTCATTACTGTGAGAAAGGAGGTTCGTAAGCTTGAGGAATCCATTTATGTTTTGACTGGTGATACTGAAGGAAAAGGAACCCATTGGGAGGTTTTGGGTTCAATAGGCGACAACACCGAAAGCTTCCACCAATGCCAGGTTCGGTAAAAGCTGGGTTTGGAGTAGCTGTTGTTAACCGGAAGCTTTTAGTTATGGGTGGCTACCCCGTTGATATTGGCACTGGGTGTGTTTTTGCTGATGCTTATCAGTACGTATCTTTTCTTAACATGTTAGTGACTATTAACTTCCTATTTCCTTTTAGTATTTATTTCTGCCGACTTTTTTATTGTCGAATTAGTAGAAGATTTCTTATTGGTGAAAATTTATTAAGGTCGTGACAATATTTATATATCCATTGACATCCTGTTGACAGTCCTCATTTTGATGAAAAGGCTTATATATGAATCGTGAGTCAGTCGTCTTCAAAAGCTATGTGATATAACCAATGTGTCCTTTATATCAACCAACACGGATTACTAACTGTGTTAGATGGTAGTATATTGGTATTTAGTTTCTTTTTTAAATTGCTTGGATTGAGGAAACTTCATGACTTTAATTTTGAGTTGAGGACACTTTGGCTACAAAGCTAATAAGTTGATTACTTGCTAGACTTACTACTTTAAGAAAACATTGTTGTTGTTAGCTTTGCAAATTTTGATGTTTTCAGATTATTCATCTAATCAACCATTGTGAACTATTAGCAGCCAGAACTGTAAGCATTAGACAAGAAGAACATCTGAATACAATGTTTTTATCATATTGACTCGAGCCTTAACTTTCATTTCCTGCCTGACTACATGTCGAACTCCTATAGATAGCATTATCTTTGGTGCCTTCAGGGCCTCCACCTTCTCCACCCCCTTCATGGGCCCCACTCCCAGCAATTCATCCTCGGAATTCGTGACTCTTGGTGGTGGCGGTGGCAGCTGCGACCACGTCGGAGGTGCGTTTCTTGAACGACGAATGCTCCTCAAGGTCATCATCCTCGGCGACAGCGGGTAATTCCCTATTGATTGGAGATCTAGGGTTTCATTATTATTATTTTTGACTGTTGATTTGTTGTTGTTTAATAGGGTTGGGAAAACATCGTTGATGAACCAGTAAGTGAAATCCCCAAATTTGTTGGTTCTTGATTTACTATTTTTTGCTCTATACGTGGTTGTTTGACTTTGGAATTTTGTGGTTAGGTATGTGAATCGGAAATTTAGTAATCAATATAAAGTGACGATCGGAGCTGAAGCCAGCCTCGACGCTCTCTCCCGACGCCCCGCTGGCTGAAGCCAGCCTCGACGCCCTGAAGCCCCGCTCCCCCTCCCTCTCTCTTTCGATGCCCCACCTCCTGGCGCTGCCCTCCTCGACAGCCCTCCTCGACTGCGTTTCAAGGTATAAAGTCGGGTTCTTTATTGTAGTTTCATGTTGTTCTTTTAATTTGGGATTGAAATTCGGGTAACTTGGGATTGATATTCTTGATTTGATAGGGAATTGTTGTAGAAAAGGTTTTTTTTTGCAATTTTATTTTGGGTTTCAGTTCTAAATTTGGATTCGATTCGGTTGTGGATCTGATTGTTGATGTTAGATTTGAATGAGTTGAAGTTTATGATCAGATTATTCAACATTAAGATCGCTCAGTAACAAATCGATTAGGAATATAAATAACATCCAATAGTTTCGAAATTGGTGACGAGTTATGTGCCAAATCAAGAAAATCTCTGGCTACTTTTTGTGGGTATTGCGGTTTGTTTATTTAGTTTCCATGACCGAATGGTCGAAACCACGTGATAAATTGATCAAATAGTCGGACTCGAATATATTAGTTCATGAATATATTACCGAATAAAAGTAAACTATCACCAAATATTTACAATCATGTCATTCTATTGTAAGCTTCGTTGGATGTAAATTATCAAGGTTTAAGACGATTTAAATAATTTGTTGTGTAATTGGGACCAATCTGACAAAATTGTTGTAGGCAAGGCAACCTTTTTTGCAATTTCATGTTGTTATGTTTGGGTTTTATTCCATATGGGTATGTGCCTTTAACTTTTGATCTTCAACTGTGCTATTTGTTGAATTTGAATTTGCGTCCTGCATCATTTAGGACTAAAAGAATGTAGATCAACTTCATGTACACCAATATGGAAGGTGGTTAAGTAAAGCTGGGAAGACTATTTTCAAGGAATTGGGGAGGTATGTCAGATGATTGAAGTCTTTAGTTTACAGAAATTCTACTTTGAAAAACATGTCTTTGAAAATCAACTTTGAAAAACTACTTTGAAAATCTACTTTGAAAAACATGTTTTTCCTACATCCTGAAAATTAGGATTGCCTTATATTTCGTGATGATGTGTGATTTTGTTAGAATCGGTGGTTGTTGAAAAGGAGGTGGCTTCTTCGCCAAAAAGAGGTGAAAATAAGGTGGATAATGCAAGTAGATCAAGTAGTTTAAGCAGCTCAAGTAGTTCAAGCAGCTCAAGTAGTGATTCTTGATCTTCCTCCATTGGTAACAATTTTATCTATGTGCTGTTCTTTGCAAAATACATAATTTCCACCTCAAATTGAAAACTAAATCCATGCTACCCATTGACTTGGGGGGGGGGGGGGGGGGGGGGGGATATTTTCCTTTTTGGACAACCTTACTTTATTGTATTCATGGTCCTTTTTTGAATTGTTTTTATATTTATAACTAGGTTCAACATTGATTGTACAGGAAATTTTGTTTTCCTTTAAAGTTAAATTGACTTATACCTTGAGTTGTGTTACAGATTCTAATAGTAAAAGTTCTTCTGCGCGATCCGATGCAACTCAGTCACCGAGAACGTAAACCATAATTCAAGTAAGAATTAGTATTATTCGAGAACTTTATTTTGTACGGTAATTTACTGTTTTGATACTATTTATGTTGTGTTCTGTAACTCTAAATTTATTTAGTTTCTGTAGTACGTTTACTGTTCACTGTTGCTCATTATGTATTCCATTCAATAGGGTAACTGTTTTTGTATTACAATCAATTTTCTTATGAGATTGGGTAATTGTTGTTATATTTTTCCTTAATCAATCTTATCATGTATAAGTCATGTCATTTTGGTAAAAAGGAACACCATCTAAAGAGAGGAATTTGTTTATTGATAGCGTATTCAAAGCAAAGAGCTTTATTTATTAGCAATAGGATTTCTAGGATATTAGTCCCCTAAATTAAGTATCATTAAGTATCTATTTTCTCGAACTTTTATTGAATTGACTTGAACATTGCTAGGGATTTTGTGGTGTAAAGATGTTTCTATTAAGAGAAGCATTGGCTTCGTTACTAAATGTATTCGTTACAAGGGAGTTAGACACACAGAACTTTGGAGTTGGTTGATTGCAGAGTAAAGACTTATAGACTTGGTTGTTGGCTTGGGTGTCTATTGCTCTGTTTGGTGTTGTTGATGCTACTTGCTTTCAGGTGGGAAGGTAATTGCTTACCTGAGTTTGAGTAGATATAGATTGGTTTGTTTATTGCAATGCAGAACAGTGAGATGGATATGGATAATAAGATTTTTGTGTGGTTTGTAGAGATTTCTTGCTGAGGCATTACAGAAAAAATCGGTTGGATTGCACAGCGTACATTTCAATTTCGATGTTTATATTGATTTTGCTAAGCATTTATCCGATTTAGACTCATTCTATATATGGGCAGTGTTTGTTAGAATTTGACATTGGTGGTGAATGATTTTATCTTAACTAGACTGTTGTAGCTTAATTGCTAATTGGTTTCCTTTATTTTGAGAACACATTTTTTATATAGGATGTTAAATAATTTACTATATATATTTTCTTATATACATTTTGTAGGCGTGCATCGCACGTGCATTATACTAGGTTTGCCCGTCTTCGGCTCTTACTATTTGTTTATATAAAATAGTTTATTTCTTTAATTATCATTGGTTTGATTGATTCTTGAAAAACTCTTACTATTTGTGTAGGCTCATTGTTTTGTCCCATATTGAAGACTCGAAGCTTTGTGTTTGATCCCTATTGTAACAACCCTGTAATCTTTTTTTTGTGTAATAGGGTTGGTGAATGATGTATTAGTTGTAGAATAAAGGATTATGTAAATCTGTGTAATATTTAGGATTTTGGGAGATGATGTAAGTATCTGTATAGGATGATGATATAATATAGTGATGTTAAAACCCGTACCCGCAAAGTTGTGTAGTATTGGGTTCTGTGTGTTGTTTTTCAAAAGGTTTTTTAAAAATTCATTACGTTTTCAAACGAATTCTTAGTTTTTATTTTGTATCTTGCATCATATGAAGATTTTTTGCCCCCAGAGCCTTATATATATGATGCCTGTGTGATTTTGCTTGGATTGTCCTGGGGAGGATTGATATTAACTGCTTGTGATGTTATATTTTTAATTGTTTGCAGAATTCCATAAGGAATTGCTGTAAAAATGGCTAATATTTTAAGGGAGACTTTGTCGAAATTTTTACTAAAATTTCTATAAATCCATTACATTTTCAAACAAAATCTTGGTTTTTATTTTGTAACTTGCATCATATCAAGAGTTTTGCCCCCAGAGCCTTATATATATGATGTCTGTGTGATGTTGCTTGGATTGGCCTGGGGAGGATTGATATTAACCGCCTGTGATGTTATATTTTTAATTATCAACAAAATTTCATAAGGAATTGCTGTAAAATGGCTAATATTTTGAAGGAGACTCTGTCGAAATTTTTACTAAAATTTATGTGAGTATTCTACTTGATTTTGACTTGATTGATTCCTTTTTCATTATAATGATTTTTCATCCTTGATCGTGATTTTTGGCGGGTTGAGTCGTCAATCCATCTGCAATCTTCATGTTCTCTTAATGTTTGAATGCCTCATAGTTGGGCTTATGTGTTTTGGTGTAAGTTATAGATTTTTTTTTATAAATATGTCAAATATATCATACATTGAAATATATCAAAAATTAGGGATACCAAGCCTATTTCAGATCAAATTTGCAGTAGGCTCTCCAATATCTGAATACTAAATATATTAATATGGAGATGTAATTGTACTTGATCATTTTTTAACCTCTTTTAAAATCATACATGGTTAACTACATGAAAAAATAACAACAATGAATTAACTCATACAGTTTGAGGCGATAACTGTATTACCAACTGAATTGCTGCTCGTGCAGTTTGAAATCTCTTATGTTTAAGTCACACATAGTAACTGATTTCGATCCACTATTGTTGTAGATTCACAATACTCTTTTTCAATTCCGAGCTCTTGACAAATAATCCTGCAAGATATAAACCAATAAACAACTTAATTTAGAATACAAAAATTTTTCAGTCAAATACACATCTATATAAATTATTCTTCACAAAAATTTCTCAGTCAAATACACATCTATATATAACTTTTTACATGCATTTTAATATGCTGCATCGTTCACGAAAACATGTCATAGGCATGTGTCCACGGGCAAACCTAGTGTGTGTGTGTGTGTGTGTGTATATATATATACACACACACACACACACACACACACACACACTAGGTTTGCCCATGAGCACAAACATTAAAATATATGCAATCATGTTTGACTAGCTAAAAAATCACATAGGTATCAACATTTATGTGCAATACCACTGGGCTACAAACTCTACGATAATTTATAAAATATAATTAGAATGTCACAAAACAATTGCATAGGTATCTCTAAATTTTTTTTTTATATATCATATGGATAGAGTCATCAATGCCCTTGCCAACACATATATAGAACTAACAACATCTATATAATAAAACACAAATAAAGCTATCAAGTGGCTCTCCTTCAATCCCCCCAAAATCAAAGGCCCAGATCTAAACTCACAAAACACATTTCTCCCCCCCCCCCAAAGTTTTCCCCCAAAACTCAAATTCAAATCTCCCCAAAACAACTCCTTTATTTATTTAATTCTCTCTCTCTCTCTCTCTCTCTCTCTCTCTCTTTACACACACACACACACACACACACACACACACACACACTCTTATGGAAAACATGGACTTTTATTTACAACTAATTAATTATTGTCATACTATTCAAATTTGAGCTATATAATTGTTGATTTACTATTTACAAGACTTTTCATATGTTGTCATTTTGAAGACATGTCGTAGGCACGTGCCCACGGGCAAATCTAGTATATAATTAAAATAGAGAATATAGTATAGATACAAAAAGGGTTTCATGCCGATAGAACTAATAACCGAGACGACAACATTAGCCCCAACTCCCTAAAATAGGTATATAGAGTGATTCACACAAAAAACATAAGCCCAACCATCAGGTAATCCACCTATAATATATTGTCCAACACATCAAGTTGGTAAAAATATTTGACGATTAACTCTGGTGTTCTCAGTGTATTCTACAATCAGATATTAATATACTTTCTGAGATGTACATTGCTAATGGTAAAAATCACAGCAAATCAGAGTCGTGCGATCCCAGCACGGATCTCAAAGCTTCTACAGGCGGATTAGTCATAACGGACCTCTTTAACAGGTCCGGATCTTCTCCAGCCTCAGCTAACAAGACATGGGACCCTTCCAAGCCCATGAAAAGTGACAGATTAGGGCCACTAGGAGAGACACCCATCCTATGAGGGTTGTAAGTCAAATCACTTATCGCAGAGAAGAGAGCTTATCTCTTGAGAGGGGGGGGGGATCAGTTGGAGAACAGGAATTCATATCAGTATAATGGAATCATATCAATCTCCTAAATTGTTTCTCAGGTCTATAAATACCATACCCCCCCCCCCCTCAGTCAAAAGGTAATCAACAGTTTCTCTCTCAAACTCTCTTTCTCTTTATGATTCTGACTTGAGCGTCGGAGAGTCTATCGCCGGGGCCACCTCTCGTGTTTCAGGCTTTTTGCAGGTCCATCGGCCGCATCAACAATCGTCAGATCCAGATCATAGTGTTCAATTAATGATCCAGATTCAATCTCAGGAGCTCTAACTACATTTCACGACAAAGATCAAAGGTTAGATTGTTAGTAGTTTCCATCAAATATTAATTCACTGTCTCTTTGCCCCCACACTAAAATAAGCAGCAACAGATTGGCGCTATTTATGGGAAACTACACAAATCTGATTTACCGTCATACCACCAAGACTAAGAGGCAGAGCGTCAGCCACAAGCCATCACACAATTCTCTTTGTCAACTAGCTCTGCCTGTGGAAGATCTGATTCCTCCTCAACAGTCGTCCTAACAGCCTAGTCAAGCTCCTATCAACGGAGAGGCACCGGGGGCTCTCGACAAAGCTATCATGAACCTCATCATCTATACGATCGTGTCTCTGTCCATAATGCGTAAACTGATTCAAGGGCCTTGCGAGGCCCCCAGGGATGTAGCTTCAACGTCAGGCAACAAGGAACTGATCTATAAATCCGCTTGGACGAGAGGCGCGCCCAAACTAAGGCCTACCGCTCAAAATATTAGGTAAACCAGAGAAGCAACTATCCTAGACAGAGATCAAGGCATTCCGCCTCTTACAGGGGCATATTGCAATAAGAAGCCCGATTCATAAGAATCGAAAACTTCATAAGCTGAATAAAGAGAAAGCGGCCCGAGTCCCTAGGGCCGAATTGAAAAAGTTCAAGCTCGACATCCTTCAAGCTATCCAAGGTAATAAAGATCTGGGTCAACCTTCCAAAGAAGAATCCCGCGACTCAACTAGATCCAAGGGGAAGGATGACCAAGTCCTCCGTCATATCTGAGAGATAGAAGATCACTTAGAACATATGAAGAATGAGGGGAACCACTCCAGTGGGGCCTACCGCCCTAGTCGACCTCCTTTCAGCAAAACTATCCTCGATGCACCCATTCCAAAGGACTTCAAAGCTCCTCAATTCGAATCATACGATGGGGAATCAGACCCGACTGAGCATATCGAGAGTTTCAAAACTCTCATGATGGTCTACAATGCCACCGATTTTCTCATGTGTCCAACATTCCTCGCAACACTGAAAGGATCAGCAAAGGAATGGTACTCCCGCCTCACTCCATAGTCAATATTCTTCTTTGACCAGCTCGAGGAACTCTTCATAGCGCACTTCGTTACCAGCTATAAGGCTGAAAAAATAAGTGCTTCCTTATTGGAACTCAAGAAAAGAGATGGACAACTGTTGAATAATTTATCAAGCACTTCACAGCCGAAGCAAGGTCCATGTCCCCCCTAAATTTATTAGTGGCGGCCGCTGCCTTCCACCACAATGTCATTAATAAAGACCTAAAAGCCGCCCTCGCAAAATAGCTGCCCAAAAGTTTCATTGAGCTCCTGGAAAGGAGTGACAAGTATATCAGGGTCGAGGAAGCTCTTTATCCTCAAGGCAAGAAAAATTCATCTTCTGGGAATAAATAGAAGAATACAAACGAGAAAGGACCCAGAAAATTTTAGAAAGACGACGTCGGTCAATAGTAACACCCCGCAAAATTGAGGTATGACAAATTTGCTCCACGTGTGTTGTGCACATGTATTTTGTACCTTTACATATAATATTCATAACATTATTAATATAAATATTGTATGTATTACGTGTTTCAATTATTTATAAATATTTTTCATTCTCTCGAATTCATTTTGTATTTGAATTTACTTTATTTCTCCATTTTGAGCCAACTCAAATATTAATCTTAAACTTAGTATTTTTACGTGCATTGCACGTATTTTCAATACACATGTCAATTATGTATGTATTTTTTTATGAAATCAATTAATTTTGTATATTCATATTTTTGGTGCTTAAATTTAATATATAGAATGTTTGATTTTAATCCTTGGTAGAATTAAGTTAAGCACACTAATAATAACTAAATGTGTTACACATGTATAAAATTCTATACTCTCATATGGAAGTATGAAATTATACAAACCCATGCACAACCCCACACTCTAAATGTCCGGCCTAGTCCATAGAAGGGAAAAGGAAATTTTAAACTATGTTAAGCGGGTAATGGGTGGTTACATTTGCATCATGGGTAGTTAATATGTTTTGTAAATAAAAATCCCTCCTTCATTTCCTCCTCCCTCATTCATTCATTCAAACAAAAAAAAAACGAAGTAAGGTATCCCAGCCATTCTTCTTTGAGGGGTGAGACTTGCATTTTGTAGTGCTTTTGGAAGGGGAGGATCTTGGAAGGTTGCTAGGAACACCAATTGCAAGGATTTTTCAATCAAATAGGTGGGCGTTGCTTAACTTTCTAGTTTGTTCTTATTAAAATTGCATGCTAGATAATCTATATAAATTGAATATTCATACTTAGATGATGTGTTGATTATTGTTAGATTATGTGTTGTTAGTTAAATGTGTGAAAGTATGACATGATTGTTGTCCTGAGTTTTAGTCCCACTTCAAAAAGTTATTTCTTTTTTATCCAGATGGAATCTAGAGCTAAAACTTTTATATGAGCACCTCGTATATGTCAAGAACATTTTTTAAAATTTTTATAAAATTTGGATATTGTTTACTATTTTAATAAAATCCAAATTTAGGACTAGTTGACAGTTTTGGCTTGTTTCTGGAAATTTGTATACCTTTCGGATTTTGATCATTTCAGTATTTTATATGAAGTATTTTAAGGAATGTCAAAACGAAGAATTTTAAGTAAACTCGTTAAACTTTCTCTAGAGTCTAATAAATCAATTTTCCATGAAGAATGTAATTTATAATGAACTACGAGATTGAACAAGTGGCAGTACTTTAACTGTAGTTGAGTCGGTATAACATTTTGATCCTACTGTTGATTTCGAAGAATTCAGGATTATAGACACAATAATTTGGAGGAACTTATAACTACAAAGTAATAGTATACTTGCATACCTTTAATTTGTTCTAAAGAACACAAAGTTTCATGAAGCATAAAATTTTCTGTGATGTTTACAACTAACATGAGCTACAGTTTTCGGATTCTGAACCTACTGATTTGAAAATGGATTTTTGACGAATAAATTGTGGTTATATTAAGATTATCTTAACTACAATGTTGTAGTAGACTCATTTAGGTTTCATATGAGACTAATAAATCTATTTTCTGGTAAGTATCTTAATTTATATAATTTTTGCAAGACCATTGATTTGCTATCCAAAGATAGTTGAACATTCAAATAGCGGATTCTATATATATGTTTTTACCTTTAAAGGAAGTTGATAGAGAAAAAGGCTTGGAGTATTGGTTAGTGCAAGTGAATTAGGACCTTTGAGATTGCAGGTTTGAGTCTTGGTGAGCTCAACTTTGGTTGTTTTTACTATTTTTGAGTATATTGGAAATATAAATTGATTTTTGGGGAAATATTTTGATTGTAATTTGTACACATATTTTTGGGTTGATTTATCCACATAGATAAATGATTAAACACATATTTGGTGATTGTATTTAAAGTATTTGAATAGAGATAATTTTAAAGGATATTAGTATAATGTAAAATTAAGATTTGACGGAAATTGGTACAAATGTTTTGGATTAAATTCCATATTTGAATAAAAAATTTAGTACAGATTTGATAATTAGATTTAAAATATTATATCAGAGATGATGTTGATTGAAATGAGACTTTTTTGAAGTCCTATTGTAACAATTTGGAAGATTTTATCTAGTTATTTGAGAATGACTAATTGGATGGAATGAATAAGAGATGAATTGAGTATATGAATGAATGAAATTTGAAATAATTATAAAAGAGGTCCTAGATATCCTACAAAGTTTGCGAATTTGGAATGTGTGACTCTGAGGCTAAGCGAGACCCAGAGTGCTGGCAAGTTGTGTTTTTATGAAATTTGAGAAATTGCTGGTGTAGGCTAATGTTCTTGTGTGTTGATTTAAGTCTGGTAGGGTAAGCTAGCTCTAGAAAATGTTACCTATGTCTGAATGTAAGGACATGAACTAGATGGAGATATGACGGAGTGAGAGAAAACATGAGGAGGGCGGCCTCATATGATTTGCAGTGGGAGATCGTCTCAAGAATTATCAGTGTGTGAGGAAGATATCCAAAATCATTTGCGGTGTGGGATTTATCTCCAGAATTATCGGGATCGATGCATCACTCATGAGATGTTTGTGTGATGAGGTACCATATGGCTTACGGTGCGAGTTTCATCTCCAGTATTATCGGGGTGTGAGGAAGGTATCCAAAATCACTTGCGATAAGAGAATGATTCTCAAAGATTACCAGGGCGTATACCAGATACTCACAGAATATCTACATCTTATGTTAGTCATGGATTTAAGTTTTGCACAACGAGGGATTGAACCCTATAATGAGGAGTACGTGAAGGGCTTGCCCTCAGACCTATGTTCCGAACAAGTGTGCATTAGTGTGCATTGTGTGCATTTGTTGCTTTCTTGAATATTTGTTCCATGCCACTGTTTTATGCATTTTGATTTCTATTTCATGGCATACACTTATACACTTAGATTAGACTCATTATCTCTTTTTTATTTATCTTTGTCAATATTGATTTTATTTTGTGCATCAAGTTTGTGATTGTTAAAGTTGAGGATCACTGTATTATAGCAATGCGTCAGTTGCATTCAGCTGACATGCCCCCAAATCTCAAGTTTTGCAGGACTCAGATTAGCGAGCGGCGTGGGTATGAGCTTGGTGTCGAGGGATATTACAAGATTGAAGATTTTGACGATATAAGTTGTATTTTATATATATTTTTCATTGTGCATTGTAAAGAACTAATTTGTATTGAAAGAAATTTATATTCCTTAAAGATCCTGTTTGTGCTATGAATTACCTGTTTTTGAAATTCGGGGTGTTACAGAGAATTATCAGAGCCAACTTCAATAAGTAGTAAAAAAATTATAAGGGAAAAAAATTAGGGTTGACATTAGATGTGTGAGTGTCAGTTTTGAGTCATGAATGATGTAGTTAGTGAACTTGCATTGATGAAACCCTCCTCGTATACATTGATGTGATATTGTATGCGAGTATGTTTTCTTTTGTATCACGAGTGCTATGCTTGGTTTGACCTACATTCATGATAACTTATACGTAGACTAACTTTGCTCTTTTATTTTTCTTCGCGTATTTTCCTCATAGTACTTTTTATCTTTAATGCTTAATACTTTTTTCAAAGAATTCTTTTCTTTTCTTTTACTATTAATTCACTTCAATATTTATTATTTTATCAACATTTCTTTGTCTTAATCTTTTAATTGTGTCTTACTCCTTTTTCCTTCTTAATATTTTGTCCTTCTTACTTTTATGCGCTTTTACGTTACTCATTTATTTTTGCAATTACTTTTACGTATTTTATTAAGTTCTAAATTACTACTTTTACATATTTTTGCTATTACTCATCAAAATACTACGGCATACTTGAATCCCCCGTCTGAAGCCACTCCGCTCATTCAAAGGAAGAAATAGTTCTGTCAAAACACATTAGCAAATCTGAAGATCTCCTATTTTCTATGCAAAACAATGGGAGGCTTGCTCCAAAACAAGCATGTCCAGGAAAGGTCTACCAAGTTGTTTGCCTAATGACTCACCAACTTGACGACTCGAGGGGACATGGTGATATCAGCAGGACTTGGAAAGTAGAACATCTTATGAAGTTGAACGACGGCGTCTAAAACGTCATCTCTTAGTAGTTATAGCAAATTTTCTCAATTTGAAATAAAGGTCAGTCACTAGAGCATTTATTTAGTTTCACTTTTCAATAAAGACCAGTTTCACTACCGGTCACTGCATGTAACAACGGTCAGCCACTAGAGTAGCCACTTAGTTTTACTTTCTAATAAAATTTTGTACTAACTTTTGGAAAATTATTGTATAACTCTACAGATGTATACAATGAGTTAAAAACAAGCCTACTCCAACAACGGCATCAAAAACTCATTAGAAGTTCTTTATAAAATGGGTTCGGAGTCCATACCCATGGCTAGTTTTTACTCTAGCAATTTGCAATAAAGCAATTTCACAGTTTGCTTTGCCATTTGATATGCTCCTGCAATCCGTGAGCGCCTTGACGACAGATTCAGAGTCCATACCCATGACTCGATGTTACTTTAGCAATTTGCGAAAAAGTAAGTTCGGAGTTCAACTCTCCATTTGACCTGCTCCTACAACCTGTTAATACCTAAACTAACAAGTTCAGAATCCATACCCATGGCTCGAAATTACTTTAGCAACCTGCAATGAAGCACGTTCAGAGTTCAACTCGCCATTCAATCTGTTCCTGAAACTAGTTTAAAATCCCATAAAGATAGATTAAAGGTCCAAAATCGTGGATTGCAGTTACTCTAATAAAACTTGCAGAAGCTAGATTTGGAGTTCAACTCGCCACTCGATGCGACTCTCATAATTTGTTAGAGGACCCACATAGTAAGTTTGGAAAACAACTCTCCATCAGAATTGCTCCTACAACTAGCTAGGAACAAGACAGATAAGTTCTAAACTTCGTCAAACATTGTTCACACGCCAACAGTTCATTAGCTATACACAACAGACTTAAGGCCCTATTATTTAGCTACAAAGAACCCAGTTGATGACCCATCAATCTCAACGACAAGTGGCACAACAAGGATCAAGCATATGAAAAGAATTCTTCAAATCACAGAACTATAGTAGATCTATGTATTCAGATCTAGTGCCACTACAAATATTTACAAGTACAAAACGGTAACTCTAGAGTCCAACTCTCCCCAAGAGTAGCTCATACGACTAGCCAACCCCCAAGAAGATGAATCATAGGACAATATACAGACATGTAAAAGATTTCTTATTTCCTAAACAAAAAGTCTCATTACAACTGTAGAATTACAATGAGTCTACGTTTCATGTCTAAGAATCGCTACCAAAAGTCATGCAAACGTTGTACAACAAACTGTCCTGCAAGTCATTCTTCATTCTTCTAGCTACACAATAGAGGGATGCTCTGAGTGGTGAGTTGAACTCCAAATGTAGGGCCTCCTCAACTCCTGATAGCCCCATAGGGCCGCCTCAACTCCTAATAATGAAATTCAAGACAAGTCTTCCTTACACGGGCAAGCTCCAGGTTTATCCAACCACCTTCATCTGATCAAGCTCCAACTCCATCTCACTTGAAGCGCCGTGCAAACGGAAGATTCCCAACTCCGTCAAGCACCGCATATCGCGAAGGAAAGCAAGCTCAAATCCCAAGGACCTCATTCGATGTATACAACTACAGGTCAGCGAAGAGAAGAATGGAATCACTTCAACACTTAACAAACACAAGTGACTTCACTTCAATAGTAAGAAGATTCAGAACACCTACAACTCATTCGCTCTGCAAAATGAGTTTGGCACTATCAACAACTCGTTAATGAGTTTAACACCCTGCTCACCACTTGAGTTCCTCCGGCCAACAACTCGTTAGCTCCAAACACCAAGTTCAGTGCTCTATCTTTTGCTCGAGATCCATCAACAACTCATTGACTCCAAACAACGAATTCAACACCCTGCTCGCCACTTAAGGTCCTCTGGCCAATAACTCTTTGGCTCCAAACTACGAGTTCAACGCTCTGCTCTCTGCTCGAGATCCATCAACAACTCGTTGACTCCAAACAACGAGTTCAACATCCTGCTCTCAGCACGAGCTGTATCAACAACTCGTTGACTCCAAATAATGAGTTCAATGCTTTGATCTTCGCTCAGGCTCCTTCAACAATGAGTTCAATGCTTGATTTTTGCTCAAGTTTCGTCAACAAAATATTGGCTCCAAACAACGAGTTCAACAGCTTAATCTTTGCTCAGGCCCTATCAATAGCTCGTTGACTCCAAACATTGAGTCCAATGCCCCGCTTTCCGCACGAGCCCCATCAATAACTCGTTAACTCCAAACAATGAGTTCCATGCCTTGATCTTCATTCAGGCTCCATCATCAACTTGTCTGCTCCAAACAACGAGTTCAACGCTTGATCTTCATTCAAGTTCTGTCAACAACTCGTTGGCTCCAAACAATAAGTTCAACGGCTTGATCTTTGCTCAAGTTGCATCAACAAACTGTTGACTCCAAACAACGAGTTTAATGCCTTGATCTCCGTACAAGCTCCATCAACAACTCGTTGACTCCAGAAACTAAGTACGCTCATAGACTTGGGGTACAGTAAATAGAAACCTCTTTTCCTAAAAGAACTCGATCAGGATTGCTGCTACTCTATTATGATTATGCATGAAAAGTAAGCAAATTAGTGGGGGATCCTAACGCCTTGATCTTTGCCCAGGCTTCATCAACTACTCGTTGGCTCCCAACAACAAGTTCAATGCCTGGTTCTCCACTCAAGCTCTATTTACAACTCGCTGACTCCAAACAACAAGTTCAGTGCCTCGCTTATCGCTCGTGCTCTTCCAAACACCCTTCATCTTCATGCAATAGGATCGACATCCAACACCGGCCTAAAATTGTCTCTACAAACTAGGTGGGCACAAATAGCAAGTCCAAAACAAAAGAGGGTGTCTTTACAAAACTTGATGGGTGCAAACAGCAAGTTCAAATGACCAACTCCATCTCAGTGATGTCTCCACAAAACTTGTTAGGCACAAACAACAAGTTTGAATGTCTAACTCCATCACAGAGTTCCCTATTAAGTTGTTGGGATCAAAATGCTAGCTCTACATACTACTATGCCTCAAAGTCATATCCCCAAACTCGCTTGGATCAAACAACAAGTTCAATGTTCAACTCTGTCTCAAAGTTGCTTTCCCAAAATTTGTCGGGCACAAACGACAAGTTCAAACACCAACTTCGTCTTAGAGTTGTCTTCACAAACTCGCTGGGATCAAACAGCGAGCTCCACGTTCAACTATGCCTTGGAGTGTTCTCTGCAAAACTTGCTGGGCACAAATGGCAAGCTCAAACATTCAACTTCGTTATAGAGTTCTCTATTAACTTTGTCGGACGCAAACGACAAGTTCAACGTTCAACTTCATCCTAGAGTTGTCTTAACAAACTTGTTGGGATCAAACAGCAAGTCCACAGTCTGGTCGCCTCCCGAAGATTATTCCTGCAACAGCTCTTTTAGGTCAGCTACATATACAAGACTCAATAGTCAAAGCACTTTTCGCCTAAACCAACATAATGCTCGTCCAACAGTGAAATGCTCAATCGACAAAATAAGAGAACAACACTTGGTCGGCAATAGAGGTTCAACAAAATGAGTGACAGATGTTTGATCGACAAGTATAATAAGCAATGACTCATCAAAAGATCTTCAAAACTCGAACTCAACTCCGAGCACAATGTCGACATCGACAAAAGCTCCACACAAAGCTTCAAGAGAAGAGATGAACAAACTCTTGCTACTTAGCTCATTCAAGAAGATTAATCTCCTACCTTACCACAGAAACTCAAACGCGAAGCACAACTCACTTTCTTCCAAAATGATCTAAGGATTAGAAGTCGACCAGGCTCGAAGCTAAACAAAAATATCGACAACAAAGAGGAGGGGAGAAGTCCTGAGTATGCAGGCTTAAGAGGATGAATGGGTCCATGGATCTAAACCTGTAATCCAAGGTCCAATAAGACTCCAAAAAAGAGTGCTTGAAAGAGGATTACGGTTTTGAACCCGGCCCGATATCAAGACCCAAAACCCGGATTGCTTCTTTTTATTCCAAATTGCTTCTTCTTCAAAGCCCTTTCTTCGTCAATGAGCCCTGCCAAATTCCAAACAATGTCAAGAGCTCGACGACGACAAACTCTATAGCTTAACGACGCAAACTCCAAGCCAGCGTGAAATTCGAGCTCGACGAGAATCAGCAGCTCGACCAAACTCGAACTCGATGAGAATCAGTAGCTCGACCAAACTCGAACTCGATGAGAATCAGCAGCTCAACCAAACTCGAGCTCGACGAGAGTGAGCAGCTCGACCAAAATTTGATGAGAGCGGAGCTCGACCAAGCCTTGAGGTCGACCAAGGCAGAGGTAGCTCTATAGAAAAACAGCTCGACTACCTGCAACTCGACCAAAACATGAGCTTGACAAGAATCCGTAGCTCAACGAAAGCAGAGCTTGACCAAACTTCGAGTTCGACCAAGGCAGAGGCAGCTCGACCATGGGAGCTCGACCAAAGCGACTCAACGACGAGTTCGGCAATGGGAGCTCGACCGCCGTAGCTTGACCAAGGGGAGCTCGACCAAAGTGAGCTCAACCCAAAGCTGCTCGACCAACCTTAGCTCGCCCAAAATGAGCGTTCAAAACTCAAAGAAAGGAGGGGAGCTTGAAAAACTCGTCAGTCGAGCTGGAGGGAGGGGGGGCCTCGTTGTAGCCACAGTTCATATGATCTCCATAGAAAATGTGTGCTCTCGCAATGGATGCGTGAGATTGATCCACATTGCCCATCGCCTTCTCTGCCGCTCTGCACACTTCGTAGCCGCCAGATCCCTTCAAAGTGCGCACTAACTGCAAGATCGACGTGCCTGATGCCTCCACGTCGCCGCTATCCTGATTTCGCATCAAGGCCGCTCAAAGCCATCAATGGGCAAGTCAAATCTTGATCAGTGTCCCTGATCACGCCAAGAAGCATGCAAAGGTATGATAATTTATGATAAATTCAAGAAATTCCTAAAAAATTGCCAGAAATTCAATAAATTAGTTTAAATCCTAAAAATAATTATTTAAATTTAGGAAATTAACTAAAATTTTTTAGAAAAAAAATTAAAATTGGGTTTACTAATTTAAAATTTTGAAAAAGTAATTTTTAAAAGGGGAAAAATATTTTAAAATATGGAAAAAATACAAAAAATTCAGAAAAATATTTGCCGCCTTTAGAAGCTTCTGATTAGTTCTAGGTATCCCCGATACACCCTGAAACCTAAGATTGTATTCCAGAATAAAAAAATAATGCGAATTACTCCAAAAAAGCCAAGAAAATTGACTCCCAAGAGTGGGGAGCTTATGATAATGGAAAAAATCGCAGCAAATCAAGGTCGTGCGATCCCAGCACAGATCCCAAAGCTTCTACCGACAGATTATTCATAACAAGTCTGTATCTTCTCCAAGCTCAGCGAACAAGACATGGGCTCCTTTCAAGCCCATGAAAAGTGACAAATTATGCCTACTATGAGAGACACCCTGTCCATGAGGGTTGTAAGTCAAAATCACATATCCCCAAACAGGAGAGCTTATCTCTTGAGGGGGAGGATCAGCTGGAGATAAGGAATTCATATCAATCTAATGGATTTATATCAATCTCCTAAACTGTTTCTCAGACCTATAAATACCCTATCCCCTCCTCAGTCGGAAGGTAACCAACAGTTTCTCTCTCAAAATTTATTTCTCTCTCTAGTTCTGACTTGAGCATCGGAGGGTCTGTCACCAGGGCCACCCCTGGTGTTTCAGGCTTTTTGCAGGTCAATCGGCTACGTCAACAACCATCAGATCCATATCACGGTGTTCAATCAATGATCCATATTCAATCTCATGAGCTCTAACCGCATTTCACAGCAAATATCAAATGTTAAATTTTTAGTAGTTTCCATTAAATATTAACTCACTATTTGTTTGCTCCCACACAAAAATAAGCAGCAACATACAATATAATAATGTACATACATAATACTTTATATATTTACTTTCCAGCCTTTTGGATGCATGAATCTGAAACTTCCATCATGGAGTTTATGTAGCTCAAGTTTGAATAGTAAGACAACAATTAGATGTAAATAAAAGTACATGTTTCCATCAGCATATGTTGAAAAATAATTATAAATAGGGGTGTAAATCCAACTTCTTCGAACTTTGAGGGTGCAAAATGATGAAATTTAAATTTTGAGGAGATATTTGCTATTTCGAGTGTAACTTTAGAGGATGAAATTTACCCAATTGAATATCTACATGAGGAATCAAAAGAAGCATAAAAAATCTCTATTTAAATCTTTCATTGCATTTGAAATCAATGAGGGAATTCAGTGAAATTTTCTACATAAGCAATCAAAAGAAGCATTAAAAATCAGAAAAGTCTAAAAATCAAAATTTCTAGTTATATATATATATATATATATATATATATATATATATATATATATATATATAGAGAGAGAGAGAGAGAAATCTGAAAAAGTGAAGAGAGGAGAGAGGCAGTAATAAAGTGAGGAGGATTTTAGTTTTAGGGGAAGGGGGGGGGGGGGGGGGGAGGGATTTAGTTTTGGGAGAAAAATGTGTTTTGGGATGGTGTATCTAAGCAATTGATTTTGTTTCAATTGAAGGATAGCCACTTAATAGCTTTTTTTAAAAATTATCTTGTGATTTATTATATAGACTAGGTTTGTCCGTGGTCACATGCTTACAGCACGTCTTCGGAACGATGCAGCATGTGAAAAACCCTGTAAAAAGTAAAATATATGCAATCATGTTTGACTAACAAATCACATAGGTATCAACATTTAAATGCAATACCACCGGGCTAGAAACTTCACAATAAGTTATGAAAAAACAATTAAATGTTGTAAAAAAAACACATAGGTGTCTCTAAAATCTTTTTTTAAATATCATACGGATAGAGCCATCAAAGCTCCAAGTAACCCATCAATATACAACTAACATCAACATTATGAGCCTAAAGTTGTGAAAATGAATTGTTATAAATGATTTTTTTTGGGAAAACCGCTTACTTTTTCGGAATGTATTAATTTAAGCATGTCTTCGTGAACTTAACCTAGCACTGAAATAAACATCAACTGCTCTAGATACAAGACACATTGATAGAGAAACCTCCAAAGATTCAAACACATAAGAAAATTAAGTAATAGTCATCTAGGCCTTACCAATTCAAAATATGCTCCAGTTCCCATTCAAATTCATTCCTTTCCTCATCAACTAAAAGGAAAACAACCTGCCTAGCAAATTTAGTGGTGGTGTTTCACATTCAAACATCATACAATTTATACCTAAGTTGACAGTGTAAACCGACAGTGTCATTCAAACATCAGACAATTCCTCATCCCCCAAATAAAAACACTAATACACACTTTCCAAACTTAAACTACCCCTAAAACTCACTCCAATTCCTCCAAAATGAAACCACATTCACATAGAAACCTCCAAAGACTCAAAATTTCTCCCCTATCACCAGAAAAAACACTCGCAATACACATTCCAAACTCAAAATATCACAACAACCAATTCCAATTGTTCCGAAACCAACCACTTTTACAACAAAAACCCCAAAGACTCAAACTTTATCAACGAAACCAACAAAAAGAACCAACCTTTAACAGCAGAATAAGCACATCATCCAACATAGAATTCACCAAAATCAGCATCGTCTCTAGCTCCTCAGCAGAGAACTCTACCCCAATATTCAACAACGGCCGAAACACCTACAAAATTTAAAAATATCAAAACTTTATCATCCAAGATAAAAACATTTTGGCTCCAAAACCATAATTGGGGAACTAAACTAAACACTAGTTGCTTACATGCAAGAAATTGAGGAGGGAGGCGAACTGCCACGTAGAGGAGAGGGCCCACCGGGGGATTTCAGTTGGGGAGGAAGGGGGCTCCACCAATGGCATGATGTTTCGGTTGTTCTGGAACTTCTCCTCGCGCTCTTGGAGGGTGAGGCGGCAGGACTGGGGAGGGGGAGGGGGAGGGGGGGCGGAGTTGGCAGGAGGTGCAGACGCGGGAAAGTGGGTGGCACGGGAGGGGAAGGGGGTTGGGGAAGGAGTTTCCTAGCGATCACCGGAGGAGGAGGGGAGTAGGAAAGTGAAAAGGAGAGATTTGAAAAAGTGAAGAGATATGAGAGAGAGAGATCTGAAAATATGAAGAGAGGAAAGAGAGATAGTAATAAAGTGAGAATGATTTTTTTTTTTTTGGAAAAAAATGTAGTTTTAGGGGGGGGGGGGACTTTTGGGAAAAAAATATATTTGGGGAGGGTGAATTTGAGCCTTTGATTTTGTTTGAACTGAATGAGAGCCACTTGATAGCTTTCTTTCAAATTTTCTTGTGATTTATTATCTATACTAAGTTTACCCGTGGACACATGCCCACGACATGTCTTCTGAACGATGTAATATATGAAAGATACTGTAAATAGTAAAATATATGCAATCCTATTTGACTAACAAATCACATAGATCAACATTTATATGCAATACCATTTGGTTATTGACTACACAATAAGTTATAAAAAATAATCGGAATGTTGTAAAATAATTACATACTAAAATAATTAGGGGTGGTTTGGTTGGTTGTAAAAAAAATAAGAGAGGAAAAAGCACTGTAGCGAAAGCAATTCCTTCGATTTGATTTATTAAAAGTACCTTTGGTTAAATATAGGTTTATTGTAGCAATAATTAAATGTTAGCTTTGTTTTGGTTGTAGTAATACTGTAGCAAAAGTAATTTAAAACATTTTTTTAATTTTATTTTTTACATGAAATTAATCCAAAATTAGGAATTAATTAATTTTATTTAAGCTTAATCTCTAATGTTTTGGATGAGTTAATTAAGCTTAATTAGATTGAAACTAATTAACTTTTAATCCCTAAATTTTAATTAATTAAGAAAAGACTAATTAAACCACAACAATTAAGTTCTTAATTAAGATTAGTGTGATTTTAATTAGTCTTTTCTTAATTAATTAAAAGTAGGGATTAAAGGTTAATTAATTTCAAAACTCAAACAAATATCAACTACTTCACACAACATAAAGTATAGATCTGAATGTGACTACTGTAGCTACAGTAACAGGTACTGTAAATATAGTAACGGGTAATATAGCTACAGTAACGGGCACTATAGCTACAGTAACGGGCGGAAAAATATCTTTTGTTAGTATATATCTGGACTGTTGATTTTCTTTCAATTGAAGGAGATCCACTTGATTGTTTTTTTTTGAATTGCCTTCTATTTTATTATATAGACTAGGTTTACCCGTGGACACGTGCCTACGGCACATCTTCTGAACAATGCAATATATGAAAAACACTGTAAACAGTAAAATATATGCAATCCTATTTGACTAACAAATTACATAAGTCAACATTTATATGAAATACCATCTGGTTAGTGACTTCACGATAACTTATAAAAAATAATTAGAATGTCGTAAAATAATTACATACTAAAACAATTAGGGGTGTTTTGATTGGTTGGAAAAAAAATGAAGAGAGGGAAACACACCGTAGCGAAAGCAATTCCTTGGATTTGATTTCTTAAAAGTTGCTTTGGTTGAATATAGGTTTATTGTAGAAATAATTAAATGTTAGATTTGTTTTGGTTGTAGTAATACTGTAGCAAAAGTAATTTAAAACACTTTTTTATTTTTTTGTTTTACATAAAATTAATCCAAAATTAGGGATTAATTAATTTTATATAAGGTTAATCCCTAATATTTTGGGTTAGTTAATTAAGCTTAATTAGATTGAAACTAATTAACTTTTAATCCCTAAATTTTAATTAATAAAGAAAAGACTAATTAAACCACAACAATTAAAGCTTTTCTTGATTAAGATTAGTGTGATTTTAATGAGTCTTTTCTTAACTAATTAAAAGTTGGGATTAAAGGTTAATTAATTTCAAAACCCAAAAAAATATCAACTACTTAACACAACATAAAGTATAAATCTGATTGTGGCTACTGTAGCTACATTATGATAGTGCATGAAATGTCTTTTGTGAGCATAAACTTGGACCGTTGATTTCCTTCCAATTGAAGGAGAGCCACTTGATAGCTTTCTTTTGAATTGTCTTGTGTTTTATTATATAGACTATATTTGCCCATGAACATGTACCTACAACACGTCTTCGGAAGGATAAAGCATACGAAAAGCCCTGTAAACAGTAAAACAACAATTATGTAGTTCAAGTTTGAATAGTATGACAATAATTAGTTGTAAATAAAACTCCATATTTTCATTAGTATATGTTGAAAAATAATTATAAATGGGGGTGTAAAATCCAACTTCTTAGAACTTTGAGAGTGAAAAATGATGAAATTTATGTTGGATGTATTGGTATATTCTCTCTATATAAATATAGCACGTGCATATGTGTAACACGTGTAACGAACGTACAATTGATTGGATATTGGAACGCGGGTTTGTGGGCTTATAACCCGATACCCAAACCAGTATTTAGGAATAAATACTGGCTTGTGATAGCAGTCTAGGTATTCCAATTTTGATACCTAGGGTGAATATCTCAAGCAACTTAGATCTAGAGATAAAACCCTAATTCTCAATTGTTAATTTCTCACAAAACCTAACAATCTTGAGATATCTAAATTAATTTTGTGAGATTTGAGAAGAGACTCACCGGAACCCGATGTCGTCGCCGTGCGCCGTCGTCGCCATCGTGGTCGACTTGAGATCTGGTCGCAGATCTGCAGGAAATCTCGTCTTCTCCTTCTCGCTGTTTTGGTTGGGTCTGTTTGTCAGCCCAGTCGCGGATCTAGCCCTCGCCGTCGCTGTCGAAACCCTTAATGGTCGCCATCGCTGACCATCGACGACCCAGCGTCGGAGTCGATCGCCGCTCGTCGCCTCCTATTCCGTCGATGTGGCGCGCGCTATCGACCACAATCGAGGTTCTCGACTTGAGATCCAGCGAGTCCCGACGTCACCAGCGAGACCCGACGTCGCCAGTGAGACCCGACGTCGCCAGCGAACCTCTCGCCTCCTCTCTTCTCCGTTCGCAGTCGACGGAAGCCACCACCTCAGGCGCGAGAGCAGGAAAATTAGGGTTTCAGTCGAATTGCGAATTCGACCCTTCTCGATTCTGCTCAAATCGAAGAAACAAGGGTTTGTGGAGTTGATCGGCTTGAATCCTTGGGGTTTATGGCTGTCATTTGCTATGAGCATGTTAGTGTTTCCGAAGCTTCTGTGTGTAGAACCCTAATTTGAAGAAGATAGTGAAGGGATTTTTGTATCTCATCATCAGATCTGTTTAGACGCACACAAGGTGTTCGATGCTGGGTCTCTTTGGCGCAGAATGGCTTGTTGTTTGGATTTGTTCCCAACAGACATGAGTCTAATTAATTGAAGGGGAAGTGACAGTAAAAGATAAGTTCTTTACTTTCCTCGTATTAAATTCCTGTTAATTATTTTACTAAGTGATTAAGTTCAAGACCGTATTAATTATTTGTTTAATTAATACAAGTTGAACAGTTGTTTTGGCTATGTGCTAAAACACAATATCTATTTTGTTAAACAGTATGTTGACTATATAATTCGCATCTCCAATTAAATTGTTGCTAGAATTAGATACGCTAATAATTTGTTTAATTGGCTAATCTTTAACAATTTGATGAATGTAGGAACTTTAATGTTACCTACAAATTGTGTATGTTGGAGACGATGGATTTGCATCATGGTATGATAAGTCTGCACTACGCAGGCTTCTCCATCGAATTTGGAAAAACACTTCTAACTTGAAGTGTCGGTATGATCTATCTTAATTTTCTCAGTATTTTATCATGTGATGAATGTGTTAACGTTTTGTGCGTTTGATCATATGATTGAGAGTTTTAGATCATAGTTATTCTCGCTCTGGAAAACTAGCATGTTTAGGGTTGTTAAGTGTTTTATCATACTATGTGTATAGATATTTTGACAAATTCATTGTTTGCAGTTTGTGTGAGATTACATATTTGCTTTTCTAAAATTTAAAATAAAATAAAATTGTATAAGATGTATAACAAATGTCTGTAACTTAGGAGAGAGCATCTCTTAATGTAGAATATGACTCTACTAGTTACGTTGTGTTCCCTCTCGTTCATTGTACTGTGTGTGCAAAGTTGATTTATAATATGTTAGTCATTATCTCATTTAGCGTTATGAAGATGATGAAGAACGAGTAAAGGAAAGAACTCTTTGCTCAATGTGTTTGAGCTAGTGGACATTGTTAGAACCATTAGAGAAAGCAAATAATTTTTGGAAAATGTGATAGAGTAATTTTGTATTAACTCTTATAAAGTACATATATTGTCAATTGTATGTATAAGTTGAGTTTAACAAATGAGACAATTAATAATAATAGTTCTAATTGTGTTCTTGAACATAGCATAATTGGCTAAGATTTGAGAACTATATATTCAATTGTTTGTGAGGAAATGTGATCTAATTATCAAAACTGTGGGGAAATGGAGTTAAAAGCTATTGAGTCAAAGTTTTAACATCCAAGTTGTTTTGAAATTTAGAATCACTATGAACTATATATTAAATTGTTTGTTCTTGTTAAAACTCATAACCCTACTAAATGACACTCCATTAAAATATGACAAATTAAAAGTTGTGCTCAGATTATAATCACTAGAAAATCATTTAGTATGGTCTCTAGGAGCACACAACTTCTTGGGTCAATACATTCTGATATTTGTGATCTCAGTAGCTTTGTGACTAGATGAGACGATTGTTGGTCAGAAGTATTTAATCTCTTTTGTAGATGATTAATATAAGTCTGTCATATATATGAAGAATGAAGCACTTGTTATTCTTAATGAATTAAAAAATCATAGTTAAATGCTAAAAATCAAGGGTTCAGATTTGATAAAGGTAGTGAATATGTTTTAACAACTTTAGAGAAGTTTGCATTGGGCATAATCTCTAGTACACTCTACTTACAACAGTCAAACGGTATTGATAAAAGTTAGAATCAAACACTTAGTGAAATGTTGAATTCTATATTATTGACTGTTATTTGTCTTGTGTAATTATGAGTGATGTTGTATTGTTAATCATATCTCTAATGTGTTACTACACTCTAAATTGAATACACCTTGTAAATCATGGTATGAAAACACAAACAGTTTTGTTAAAGAGAAAATGTGTGTTGTGATACTTTTGTTAGAGTACATGACCCTAGAAGGCCTAAAGTATGACCTACAATAAATATTTGTGTGTGTTTAGAAAGTGCAGAATGTAGTTTCTGTGGACAGATGTTAGATCTATCTAATTTGTGTTAGAAGAATCTAGACTTGCAAAGTTCTTTGAAGATATGTTCATCAAAGATAAATATATGAAATAATCTAGTCCTACAGACATGTTCAATGATTCACAGTTGGAATCAAGAACCAGCCTTACTGACACTTGAAAACTTGAATGACAAATGAGCTAAGAAGAGTCTTTAGTAGACAATGAGATGATTCTGTATCATACAATAATACTTTAATTTAGTTGATATGCCGAAAGGGGCTAAAACTATAGTAAGTAAGTGGGGTTTTGTAGAAGAAACTTAATTTTGATTGTTCAGTAGCAATTTTAATGCTTTTTAGTAGCTAACAGATTGACTGAGAAAATGTGGTAGATTTATTTGATGTCTACTCACATGTTTGTCATATTGCTACAATAAGTATTCTTCTTACCCTTACATCTATTGAAAATTTTGTCATTCATAAAGGATAATTAAAAGGCTTTGTACTTGATGTTTTGTACTAGAAAGTTTTGAACTAATATGTTTAGTGAACAAGATTTACAATATAGTAAAATCATTGTATGTTCTTAAAACATGTATAGCCAACAGATAAATAATTTGACAAATTTTTTGAAAGAGCCTAGTATATGAATCAAGCAATTCAGATCAGTGCCTTCAATTTTGTGGTGTGTCAAATATAGTGGCTATTATTTGCTTGTTCTGTTGACATGCAAGTTCTTGGAAGTGACCTCTTTATTATAAATGAAGTTAAAATTATGCTATCCAAAGAATTCAACACGAAAACCTAGGTACTGTGGACACCATAGGTATAAGGGTGAGTTTTCAGTTGGCAAGGGATAACTCTTAGCCAAACTCATCAAATCAAAATGTGTTTCAAAAGTGGGGATATAGTGATTGAAAGAAAGTGTGTTTTGAAACACCTTATGATTATGATAAAAGGTTGACACCTAACGATGGTGCAACTATGAGACATGTAGATCATTCTAAAGGAATTGACAGTCTCATGTATACAAAGATCTGCACTAGAATAGACATAGCCTTTGAGGTAGGTATGATTTGCAGATTCACTAATAATCCCATACACATTTGAGTGCTCTTAAGAGGCCAATGAGATACCTGAGTGGTATTCAAGAGTTTGCTTTGTGCTACTCTAGTCATTCTTCGAATGAATGGCTGATCTGATGCATTATGTTGCTCAGAATTTAGTGAAAGTCGATAACTAGTAGATATGTGTTTACACTAGGAGAAACAGAAATATTATGGAAATAAAAAGCAAACAGGCACTGTGCTATCATCCATGAAATTAGACCTCTATGTGTAATCCTCTGCAGGGGAAAAGGCTGAGTGGATTGAAGAAATTGTTGCTAGTTATCCATTAAGAAGTTTAAGTAACTCTCTAATTCTGTTATGCGACTATCAAGCTACAATGCACTGTAGCTCATAACTCACTCTATAATAGCAAGAGGAGTATATTAAGGCTTAAAGAAGCCTAGTTGAACTTTCTCATAGATAAAGTGCAATTACGACAAGTATGGCTAATGCTCTTGCTAAGAGACTTGAAAGTGATCTAATTATCAAAACTGTGGGGGAAAGTGGAGTTGAAAGCTATTGAGTAAAAAGCTTTAACATCCAAGTGTTTTGAAATTTAGAATCCAATTGGAGCCATAGAGAAGTTCAAACTTAAGCATCAATTTTAGGTAGTTGACATGTTTTAGATAATTTTGATGATTCGACATAAATTCCACAAATATATAATGTCATTCCAATTTCGATGGTATTATATATCTAGGAATTTACTTAGAACAATCATATTATTCCAATACGAAACATGAAAACTTGTCGATGTGTTTCCGATGATTAAATTGTCCTAAATATCATTCCAATTTTGATGATATGTCTTTTATGGTTACATGTTTCATTCCAATTTTGATGATTCAATGTTAAACCATGATTGAAACGGCAGTCTTTTCATTCCAATATGAAACATAGTATGGTTCTTGTGTAGAAACTATAAAGTTCATGTACTTTACTTATTAAAGATACTTGATTGTGATGCTTGCGTTACATTTTTGCTAAGCTAATTATGAATTGTACTAAGTTCTTTTGTGGAACTAGATACTTTGTGAAATATGTTGGAATTCTTAAAGATGTGTCTCTTGATATACTTGTTTTCAATAAGCTAGCAAAGATGGAGGAGTTGAATCTGTCAACATAGATTTCAAAAATAATGATTTGCTCAAAATGGAGGAGTAAACATAAAGCAGTGTGCAAGGATAGAATTTCAATTTATTTCTTTTGAGAATAAATTAGTCACTTGCTTGGTAAAACTTCTGTTGAGTTTAAGACTCTTGTGTTCATGAGCTTAAAACTCATATTTTGTTCTTGAAGTTTATTTGCTTTGTTTGATTTTGAATCTATGACAGATTATTCCTGTTGGTTTAGTCTTTGTGAACTATTCTGAATTGGATATGGTTTGGAACTATTTAATTATATTGGTTTAGTCTTAATTGAACTATTCAGTTTTATAATTCTATTGGTTCTTATGAAACTGTACCTTTATGATGCTTTTCCTTTATGGACTGCTATCAGCCAGTCAGTTGTATACTGATCTGATGAGATAATCATGTACTTTATATATTGAGAATATAGGAGGAGATTGTTGGATATATTGGTATATTCTCTCTATATAAATATAGCACGTGCATATGTGTAACACGTGTAACGAACGTACAATTGATTGGATATTGGAACGCGGGTTTGTGGGCTTATAACCCGATACCCAAACCAGTATTTAGGAATAAATACTGGCTTGTGATAGCAGTCTAGGTATTCCAATTTTGATACCTAGGGTGAATATCTCAAGCAACTTAGATCTAGAGATAAAACCCTAATTCTCAATTGTTAATTTCTCACAAAACCTAACAATTTAACTGTTGAGGAGATATTTGCTATTTTCAAAGTAACATGAGCAATTAAAAATACTTAAAAATTTTGAAAATTTACAAACCTAAAATCTGAAAATCTAAATTTATAAGTAAATAGAGAGAGAATGGGGGAGAGAGAGAGAGAGATGAAAAAGTGAAGAGAGAAGAGAGGAGAGGGATAGTAATAACGTAATGAGTTTTTTAGTTTTGGGTGAAAAATTTTGGTTGGGGAAAAACTTTTTGGAGGAAAAATATGTTTTTGGTGAGTGAATCTGAACCGTTGATTTTGTTTCAATTGAAGGGAAACCACTTGATAGTTTTTTTTCCAAATTGTCTTGTGTTATATATATATATATATATATATATATGATGTGAAGTAAGCAAAATCTTATTTCACATATTTCCACATTTCAAATACATGATTGACATAGTTCTCAGTTATCAACATATCATAAAACATAGGATGATGAAATATGAAATAATTTGAACATCCTCCATCCGTGCAACAAGTGATTGCAAAAATAAGCAATTTTTCAGCAACAGACAAAATTTAACTCCTTAATACATAGACAAAATATATTCAAACTTCCTAGTTCATCCTCCTATTAAAACAAGTAGATCATGCATTTGAAAAGCATTTAAAAAAAGAAGATAGGTAAAACAAGGTATCACTTATTTTACTTGGGTCACTTATTTCACTTACATATCTATCAACCTCTTTCATCACTTACGTTTCTTTCCATCTCTTTCATTTTCCATTTTGCTTTGTGAAGAGTGACAGATCAGGCAACGGATTAACCGCTGGCTACCAACTTTCTTCGAAGCACTCCAAAGCAAGTACGAACTCTATACGAATGAAGTGGAAGAAATGGACAAAGAACAAATTCAATTTCTTCACCAAATAGTCTGGCCTTCCTTTAGTCTCCTTTATAATTAAGTAGCTGCAATTTATGTCTAAGATACCTTTCATGCACTATATAATGCAAGATAAGAAGAGTAAGAATCAATACATATAGGATAAAACAGTTTTGTGCAACATTTATAGCGTGTTACTGAAAAAAACAACTCCTGGACTCATTATTTCTGATCATTATTGTATTTTTATTTGTATTTAATTAAATTTCTGGTTATTTTATTTTATTTCTGATTGTATCTTTTTTCGTCCTTTTTGAATTGTATGTTGTTGTTCACCTTATAACTCATTTTTCTTTGATTCAGCATTTATATTCTCATTTGATTGATCTACATATTGTTCTTGACTTTATTTATTCTCTAAACCTAATTCATGGCATATTTGTTTCATATTGGACTCCTTTCTTCCTATAGAATACTACCAATTAACCCAAACCCGCTTTGACTCTATATAACCCTACTAAACACACCCTAACCCTAATTACCAAAACCCTAATCCCTATCTCTCTCTCCCTCAGCCTTTACTCTCTCTCCTGATCCTTCTCTCTCCTCCCTGCCCCATCGTCGTAGTCTTGATCCCCCGCCGGCGTCGCCTGCACCCACAACCCTGATCCAAGTGCTCCCCCTCTCCTCTTCCCCTCACCGCTACCCTGTGCCGCCCTGTCCCCGCTCGAGCCCCTGTTTCCCTTGCGCCACGACACCCCTCGACGCTGTGCTAACCCGTTGCCCTAGCGCCGCGATTCCCTGTCCCCACTGTCGTCTCTGTCGTCATCTTCTCCTTCTTGTCGTGGTCGAGCCATCCCCCGTCGCCGCCTTGCTCCAGTGCCATCATCGTCCTCCCCTAGCATCGAGCAACCCTCGACGTTGTCTCCGCCCTTGTTGTGTCGTCACTTGCTGCCGCCGCTCCTACTGTTGCTGTTGCCGTGTGCGTGTGAGAACACGTGCACCGTCTGTGTTTCGTTGGTGTTGATCTTGCTCTTGTTCGTGCATTCTCTTATTCGTGTGTTGGTGTTCGTTGTTCGGGATCCGTTCCCGTTATTCTATTTCTGCATCTTCTTCGTCGTTTTCAGGCAAGTAGCTTGTATGTAAATTTTGTCATACAAGTTAAATACTGTAAGTAGTCTTGCATGCGTTGTTGTCCCTCTCATGATGAAATCATATTTTGTTAGTTGATTCGTTCCTTCATCTCTTGATCATGACTGTTTCACAATCAGTTGTCTTACTCGTTGCATGAATAACAAATTAAATTAGATGGACATCTTGATTGGTATGCATGTTTGTGACACATCGTATGTTATAGATAATTTGTACTTGGATGCTTGTTAGGTATATCATCTCATTTAAAACTTTTTATACACATGCCATGCTGATTTGAGTAACCTATATACCATGCTTTGTATGACATCTTAGGTTGGATCGATTGTAACTGAATTGTTTGATGAGATGTATAAAAGAAGTTTTGTTTTTACTGCTGCCCTATTTTTGTACAGTAATTTCGACCATGTTAACATCAGTAAAATAAATAAATTTGTGAACATGATTTGTAGGTTTTGTTTTCTAGTTTTAAGAACTTTCGACAGATCTGAACTCCGATTTTCGATGCATGAGTTATTGCTGTTTTATTGCAGTCATATCGTATATTCCAGACTCTGAACTATGTGATTTCTATATGAAATATTATTTTAAAACTGATATTAAAATTAGAATTTGAACTTTATATTTTGCTGGGTATGTTTAAACATGACTGGGATCAATTCCTAATTTTTGTGAAATTAATTAATAACATTTGTATCTCATTTCATGTTCATGAAACCAACATATATATTTCCAAACTACATGTTGTTTAGTAAAGAATTATGTTTTCAACATGTATCTATTCATTGTTGAAGAAAACTTTGTGAACATAAACTGTAGCCTGGTTTATCTATTTTAGCACCCTTTTGACAGATTTGGATTTCGAATTGTATTTTGTGAATTATCTCTATTTTGGTACTGCTGTGTCTGAACTTTTAGAATTGAAATTTTGTTGCATTACTCTGTTTTCCCAATTACATTGGTTATACTATCTGTAGTATAATTTCATGATATTTTATATGTTGAGACTAGATATGGTAGGAAATCTCTCATTTTTTTCTCAGATTTAATTATGATGTTTTAAAACCTTTTTCATGCTTATAAGTAAGATTTTGCATTTTCTGGCTGAACATAAGTTCTCTATTAAACGCTGTTTTCAACCTTGTTCTTGTGGCTGATGTATAACTTGTATATATGCGTTGGATTCGGTGGAGAGTCTAGTTTCTGAATTTTTTGACGGATCTAGATTTGCAGTTCTGTAGCAACGGAAATCTTAGATTTGGTACAGTAGTGTCTTGCTGTCCAGAACTGAAAGTTTCGTTGTTTTGACAGTTATAGGCTGTTTTTGTCACCCGTTTGTGTTTCCGATTCATCTTAGACTTTTCATTTGTCCTTACCATGTCTTTAGCCATGTTTTTGTTCGTTCACACCTGTTTAATAATAATGACCTATAATCAAGGCCGGGTTTTTAAGGAAAGATTTAGTAGTGGACAATATAGAAATGTGTTTTCAGAAGGGAACTCGTTCCCCACTGTTTGCCGTGGTACCGACTATTTTTCTCTGGATGCATGAGGGCATGATCCATGAAACCATTACTATTTGTTTTTACTGTTATTGTTACTGCTACTGTTTATCTAAATATACGGCACTATAGGTTCCACTACGAAATCTTAAAATGAAACTGTTTGATGTAGCAACCATGTGGTATAATTTGGGACGCATGAAGTGCTACATAGATAGTAATGAACATTAGACATAAGAATAACTGTTTCACTATCATTTCGTTACTGTTACTATCATCTTGTTACTTTTACTGTTGACTTCACTGTTACTGTTACTGTTATACTCTTTACTATTTACCTTATGTTTACTATTATCTGTAGACTGCTATCCTTGTTGCTTTTCTCCATGTCAGTATCTTCTGTCTTTGTTTTATATTTTTCCCTTTCCTTTTCCTGCTTTTACTACTTGCAGCCCGGAACTTACATCTAACGGGCATTATATTTTCCTGTCTTCATATTTCCCTGTAATTGCTATATGAGTAGATTTTGGTGATCGCTTGCCTACTAGAGTTGGTGATCAAAAGTTTTGAGCTGCGCATTGAAAAATTTGCTTATTGTTTTGTTTGAACTATTTTATTCATATACTATATTGAGACTTGTATTTGGGTTCGTAGTCCTAGGATATTGTTTTGTTTCAGATCTCATATTTGTTTGGGATATTCATTATTGTTGCGAATAAATACTACTGATTTATAATTGTTTATGCATGCCTGGTTGAGTATATTGTTATATTTACTGTTGTGCTGAGTCAAGCAGATCCGTACAGCTTATAGATGGTGAAAACTATTCGCTGGGCTTAGTCACGTAGCGTTATCCGTATTCCTTTTGGGAAGCGGGGCGTGACATTCATAAATGGCCTTGTGCTGGACTCTTAGAGGCAGATCTGCTAATCTACTAATCTTCCTGCAGATCTACTAATAGTGTTAAAAACAAACTTTTCTTCCATTTTGGTCCCCACAAAATCAGCTCCCAACTTTTATGGGGTACCAAATTTGTACCTGCTATACTAGAATCCGCTAATCCTGTTACATTCAAAAGATTCCATGATTTGGTGCTTCCTAAGACTGCACAACTAATTGAACCGGATCCCTGATTATGCTTTTTCCCTACGAATCTCTGATGATCCCCTGAGGTGGTGCCATAGCAGCCTGGATTCGAGAAATTTTCCCCTGCGGAGGCACTGGAGCTTGGGTACTTCTTCATTGTTATTGTCGCCAAAAGGAAGTAGGGCCACTCCCAGAAGTGAAGAGATGGACATTTCCTTGCTGAACATCTTCCACCGCAATGGGTTGTCCAAGAATGAGCACGTGGACTTTATGAATATGTTTCTCTCTAGTCCATGGTACTGTGTATTGGACCTGAACAAGCTTCGGAATGTGAGTTATGTCCTTTTCTTCGATCAACACCAATGCCTGGTCCCTTGTCACGTCTTCTTTCATCTCTTTGCTTATAGTTAACAACTTCCCAATGGGCTTCACAAGGTGCTCAAGGGAGGATTGGTTCCACATGTGGAACGAGAGTGAGGAGATATTTATCCAGATGTAACTAGGCTTCAGCTTCAGTTTGGCCTCATAATCCATGGACTATGGCGAGAAGGTAGCGTTGAATTCGGAGAACTGAAAGATCTTTCCTGCTACCTCATTCTTTGCTTCCTTTTCCAAAGGAAATTGGACATTATACACCGCTTCGCCAACTTGCTTGAAAACCCACCATCATCCCCGGCATTTCCACGCTAGTTCGCGGGTTGATGAGGTGGAGAAAGGTGCTCGCATGCAAAGCCAGGAGCGCTGCCTCAATCTCGGAGTTGTGTTGGATTTCCACAGCAAGGGATTCTTTACGATTAAAAAGGGGGCAGTCTCTCACCTTGTGGTCGAACTTGTGGTAGTTGAAATAGTGGATTACACTCGTCTCGCACTCCATCTTCTGGTGTTCATCTCCCCCGCATTTCATGCATCACCGTTCCATCTTCTTCTTGTTGGATCTTTGATTAGGGATTTTAGGATTTCTGGTAGGCTACGGTTTGGGTGTGTCACGCCCTGTTCCTAAAATACGGAACACGAGTACGTAACGTAGGCTCAGTGAATGATGTAAACACCATCCATAAGCTGTACCAGACTAACTCAACAATAAGAACAACAAAATACAACCACGCAAGAAATATAACCACATGAAACAAAGATAAATTCCAATAATAATGAAATAATCTAACAGTATAAATATCTAACATTCGGGATCAAAACAAACTACGGATCAAAAAGCCCAAAACCAAGTACAAGTTATAACAATATTCAAGAAAATAAATCAAGCAGCAAATAAAAATTATCCAGCGGAGACTGGTTCCAACTCTAGAAACGTTGCTCACCAAATCCTTTGGGAACAGATCCTTCAGTACTTGTAAAATCTTGATCTAAAAAGAAAGAAAAAAGTATCCTTAGAACAAGTTGTGGGCGGCAAGTACAGAAAACAGAGTATAATAGGAAAGCATGAATATCAAAGGAAATGAATATAGTCGAAGACAGAACAAAACAAAGAGCAGGCAATAATATCAAAGGTGTACAATAATCACGCATGTAATGAGTGATGTCAAGTTAAGATCAAGCATGAGATGCAGGTTATTAAGTATTTTATTAGCCTATCTAGTACACGCACTACTGCGTCCGATTCCACAGGTTCGGCGCAAGCACAGTGATCGTTTTAGACCGATGGTGAATTCACGGTTCATGTACTCGGCATTGATAACAATAATTTACAATCATGAATCATCAATAAATCATTGCAATCAATACTCATCCTTCCAAGACAATACAATATAACGATGAGGCCTTACCGAGTATATTTCCCGATTGTTCACTACCAAGTCTACCCATAAAATCTCGGCTTGTTAATAGTTTATTTTCATCGTATGTGAGCATGCAAGAGGGTGTCAATGTTATATATTACTATGTGTGACTAATTCTAAGCATTACGGACAAAGCATGATGCAAAAACATCATATAAACGCATTTCACAAAATCAGGACAGCATGACCTTGCTGTACCAAAACATGGATTATGGTCACTACAAAATAGAAAATCTGAATCTTCCAGAAGATATGGAAAGTAGACTTCCACACGGCTCCAGCGAGTATAATTAAGGCGTATAAAAGATACCGAAACTAGGGTGAAAACTCTATTCTAATCAGGTTTTAGATTCAGTCAGCATGCAGTAAGTTGTGTTCAACTAATTGTTTCGGGTCAGAGAACTCATTAATAAAATCTACAAAAATTCAGGGAAGTATCTATACATATCTAGGTCCAGCCTAATTTATTTCAGATTTGTCTTTTACATTTAATAGGGTCAAATAAAATAAGAAACAGTAGGATACGCATGAAAATATGAGTCTGGAATTACTAACACAGTTGTACTAAAAAGCTAATATCTAGCAGATGATAAATTGGAATTTAAATCCAGACCAGGGGAAAATGATCTTGACATCTAGGGGTACATTTTACTTTCAGCATCTTTCAAATTATGTCATTAATGTGGTTAAAAATCTGATTCAAAGTGAAACATCCAGCAGACCATAAATCAACTTAACATAAAAAGGTAACAAATAAATCATACGATCACATATAATATGCAAATTGGTAATCAAAGCAATCCTAGGTGTCAACATGCAAATTTCTAAGGTTTAGATACAATTATCGAGCAACTTCAATTTAGCACATACAATTTCAGTGTCTAATTAATCAAGTAGTCCTATGCATGAATCTAGTTATTTAAATGTGCATATGTATGAAACAATGGGAACTGGGTTTAAGATCAAAGAGATAGCACGATGTTAAGAGTACGTCGGGTTAGCTCGTGTAAATCCTCGATAATCTTAATGGAATTGTCAAAAGCAGTTATGATAACAAAATGGACAGGATCTACTTGCAGGAGATCAAATAATCTTGAACACAAATAATAAAAAGGATTCAAGAAGAGACTTGCCTGTTATATTGCAGATACAATTAAATAGGAATAACGGGATCAGAATCACGGGCAAAATCTCCCAAAAACATGTGCAAAGAACCAACATCAACAGCAAAAGCCAAGAGAAACCTCACACCGGATCGAGCCAGAACACAGAACAGCAAAACGGGATCTGAGGCGCCCAGAACACGGAACAGTGAAGCTGTCCAATGGGTAGCCTTCCTCACACCGGATCCGACCCAAACACGGGACAGTGAGACGGGATCCGCTGCGGCCGAACACAAAACAGCGGGCTCGACCAATAAACGGTCATCACCTTCCTTGGCAAGGAGAGAGAGAGATAGATGGGAATGGCGGCGACTGCGCGGCACTGTAGCGGGGGCAAAGTGGCGTCGGCACCACGGTCGGGAAGCGACGGCGGCGACGGCAACCTCGACGACGGAGAACCCTAATTTTCTGATGGAAACAGAGAGCTATGACAACGGCGACTCCTGGGCTCGAACGACGATGCTAGTGGACTGTAATGGAGCGGCGAGGGACAGTGGTGATATAGGTGAAGACCATGGAGGTGATGAAGAACGACAGCAATGGGAAATGGCAACGAAAAGTCGGTTGAGTTAGGTTACGGCGAGGATGAACGAGAACACGACGGGGAAAAGCGACGGTGATGAGGGAGAAGGGATGGAGACGATGATGATGGCAGCGGCGGTGGTGAAGGACGATCGGAGTTGGCGATGAGGTAGGGGTTTTCGGTTGGGTTTGGGTGCAGTAAAAACAGAGAAAGGGAGATGGGTATCAGGGAGAGAGAGTAACGGTGGATGAGAGAGAGAGAATAAAATATTAGGGTTTAATAGGATTATTTATAGGGGATCAAGAATTAGGGTTTTGGATTGAGATTATGTGGGTTCTGGGTAACGGTTTTGGCTCCAAAAAGAGAAAAATAAATGCAATGAGATGAGACGAACACAAAGGACAACAAATCAAACTCAAAATAGAAAGTGCAAATTTGCAAAGAGAATAGGATCCAACCAAAAGAAAACAGATCGATCAAGAGAGAACAAAAGAACTCAAGAAAAGACAAAATACACTATAACAAATGAATTCAAATACAATAATCAAAAGAATACAAAATACAGTAAAATCTGAAAATATGGCTTACAAATCCTACCCACCTTACAAGAAAAATTTCGTCCTCGAAATTCATACAAGACTTACATAGGACAAACCCCGAAACAAACAAAGCAAAACAAAACACTACTCAAACAAATGAGGGAACCTCTCCCGAATATCTTCCTCTAACTCCCAAGTAGACTCCCCTGGCGAGCGAGGATCCCAAGAAACTCGGACCAACTTGATGACTCTATTCTTTAGCGCCTTCTCTCGACGGTCTAAGATAGAGACGGGTCGAATTTTATAGGACAAATCCGGCCTCATAGACAAGTCTGAGTAGTCAGCCACATGACTGTCATCTTTGACATATTTCCTTAGCTGGGAAATATGGAATACATCATGGACACCTGCTAAAGCTGGCGGTAACGTGAACCTGTAAGCTACCTTGCCCACACGTTCCAAAATATCGAATGGACCGATGAATCGAGGACTCAACTTGCCTCCACCGCCGAAACGGATAACACCTTTCCAAGGCGATTCCTTGAGGAATACATGCTCGCCTGCCTCAAACTCTAGAGGTCTCCGATGACAATCAGCCCACCTCTTCTGCCGATCCTAAGCGGCCTGCAAATGCTTACGGATCTGGGCCACGACATCAACTGTCTTCGTGATCAACTCAGGACCTAAAAGCTTCCTCTTACCGATATCATCCCAACAGACTGGCAATCTACACTTGCGCCCATACAACGCTTCGAATAGAGCAGACTTGAGACTCACCTGGTAACTGTTATTATAAGAGAACTCGACCAAGTGAAGATGATCCTCCTACGAACCTCCAAACTGAAGAACACAGGATCTCAACATATATTCTAGGGTCTGAATTGTCCTTTCTAACTGCCCATCCTTCTAAGGATGGAACGATGTACTGTAGCTCAACTTGGTACCCAAGCTCTTCTGCAAACTCTCCCAGAACTGAGCCTGAATCTCGTATCTCTATCTGATACGATGCTGATAGGAACTCCATGCAGACGAACGACCTCCTGAACGTACTACTCGACCAAACTCTCTGTGGACTGACCCATACAGAAAGGAATGAAGCGAGCACACTTCGTCAGCCGATCCACTCACCAAGATAGCATTATGACCTTTAGGACTCCTCGGAAAAGCTGTCACAAAGTCCATCATGATATTCTCCCATTTCCATTCAGGGATAGGAAGGGGTTGCAAAAGTCTTGCGGTCCTCTGATGCTCCGCCTTCACCTGCTGACAGATTAGGCACTGGGCGACGAATCGAGCCACATCCCGCTACATACCATGCCACCAGAAATGCTGTTTCAAGATCCTGTACATCTTGGTACCACCAGGATGAATAGAATACGGAGACCGGTGAGCTTCCTCGAGTAACTTCTACCTGACTTCTCCTCTAGGTACACACAACCTAGAGCCAAACCGAAGCGACCCATCAGCATGGACAACCAAATCAGATCTCAAACCAGCTTCAACCTCACTCCAAAACTCTTGCAATTGCTGATCACTCCCCTGAGCTGCCTTGATCTACTTTACTAAGGAAGACTGCAACTGTAACAACATAAGCTGCCGATCTGATCTGGGAAGCAACACATCCAACTCTAGCCTCCTCATGTCCTCCACTAGCTCCTTCTGCTGAGTGAGGAACATAGCGGCAGGCCTCTGACTCAAAGCATTTGGCACCGAATTAACTCTGCCGCGGTGATACTGCAAATTGATGTCAAAATCTGCCATCAATTCCAACAATCTTCTCTGCCTCATGTTCAACTCCTTCTGCATGAACACATACTTGAGGCTCTTTTGATCTGTGAAAATCTCAACTTTATTCCCAAGCAAATAGTGCATCCACAACTTCAAGGCAAAGATCACAGCTGCAAGTTCCAGATCATGCGTAGGATAGTTCTTCTCATGAGGTCTCAACTTGCTCGAGGCATAAGCGATAACCCTGTCTCGCTACATCAGCACTGCTCCCAGACCTCTCCCCGAAGCGTCACAAAAGATCACAAAACCGCCCGAACTGTCGGGTATAGTCAGCACAGGTGCTGACGTCAACCGACGCTTCAACTCGACGAAAGCTCCATCATAAGCTTCATCCCATACAAACTTTTGCTCCTTCCTGGTCAAACTGGTCAAGGGTCCAGCAATTTTGGAGAAATCCTGAACGAACTTCCGATAGTAACCAACCAAACCAAGGAAACTCTGCACCTCAATTCGAACCTTGATAAATGTGAATTATACTGTTCTTCTGGTTTGGTAGTCATATTCTTGTCTACAGAAGAAAAAGAAAAAGAATAAAATTTAATGTCTTAAGTTGTTACAACTTATGTAGACAAAATTAATTTTTTAATGTAAAATTAAAAACAACAAATTAAATTTCTACTCAAATTAGACTTCGGAATAGGCCAGTCCTTGGCAACAGAAACCTTTAACGGATCCACAGAAACACCAGCACCGGAGATAATGTGGCCAAGAAAAGCAACCTGATCCAGCCAGAACTCGCACTTATAAAGATTCCCATACAGCTGGTTCTCCCTCAAAGTTTGTAGAACCACCTTCAGATGCTTAACATGATCTTTCCTATTTCGCGAGTACACCAATATGTCATCGATGTAGACCACGAAAAACTGATCCAAGAACGGCGAAAACACACGGTTCATCAAACTCATGAATACAGCCGGTGCATTAGTCACTCCGAAAGGCATCACCAAGAACTCATAATGCCCATATCTCGTTCGGAAAGCCGTCTTCGGAACATCCTCTGACTTCACCCTGACTTGATGGTACTCGGAATGCAAATCCAAATTCGAGAACACCGAAGCACCTCCCAGTTGGTTGAACAAATCACCAATCCTCGGCAATGGATACCGATTCTTGACAGTAACATTGTTCAACTCCCTGTAGTCAATGCAAAGCCTGTGGCTTCCATCCTTCTTACTGACAACCAGAACTGGGGCTCCCCATGGCGAAACACTAGGTGTGACCAAACCCTTATTAAGTAGCTCCTGAACTTGCACCTTTAGTTTCGCCAATTCGACTGGTGCCATACGATACGGACTCTTGGAAATAGGGGCCGTACCGAGCTGAACATCAATGCTAAATTCCACATCTCGGACTCGCCGCAAACAAAGAAATTCCTCGGGAAACACATCAAGGAAGTCCTGCATAACCAAGGGTGCAATAACCCTATCAGAACCCAGTGACGCAAGAGAAACAACCTTGGGGTCCAACAAGTTCTTAACACATCCCGACAGTGTCTCACCCGCATGGAAAACAAATTTTGGTTGACCAGAAAGCCTGAAAGTCACCTTCTTCTCCTGGCAATCAATCACAGCACAGGAAACACCCAACCAGTCCATGCCCAGAATGACATCGAAACCAGAATTGAGAATCACAATCAAATCTGCCGAGAAAACCACACCACCAATCAGCAATGGACTCTGCTTGCAAACCCTAGAACAGACCGAAAGCGAGTTGCTTAAAAAGGGCATAGGATTTCGAGCGACACCTCCACCTATGGTGATGTTCCAAGCTGCAGGCATAGAATCGCAAGCCAAACCATGCTGATCGACAAAGCGAGAAGAAATGAAAGAGTGGGTAGCACCCGAATCAAACAACACATGAGCAGGGAGAGAGAAGACTAAAATCACACCTAGAAGAAGATCAAACAAAGAATAAGGTGCTAGCAGGATATATACACGAATAATTGTACAAAGGAGGAAAAAACAATAGCAATAGCATGCAGAAAACTGAAAGAAAGAAAAGAAAGTACAACTACTGTGATATACCTGCAACCACTCCAACAGCAACTTCCGCTTTCTCGGTTGTCAGGTCATAAGCCTGACCACGACCACCAACCTGACCTCCTCTAGGAGCCACACGCCTCTGATCAAAGACTTACCTCTGCGAAGGAAGAGACGGCCTGCCCTGACCACGCATCAGCGCTCTTAGCTGAGCAGCACCAGTAACCGGCACAGGAGCTCTGTTCCTCGAACAATCATGAACCATATGCTCACTGCTCCCACACACTAAACACTATCGGTTGGCCATCTTGAAGTCTTGCTGTGAATGCTCAATCTTATGGCAGTAGCCACAAGTCTCAACATTCCTCGGGACAACAGGTGCGTACAGCTGTGCTCTCGCAGGAGGGGGTGGAACTGACCTCCGAATAGGTCCTCCGAAAGGCCGAGCTGCAACAGGGTGCGAAACAGTCCTCTGAGGAACACTAGACGTGCTGAGAATCTGCTCCTGGATCCAAGCCGCATCCGGAACATCGGAATAAGCACGAAGCCGAAGAGCAGCCAAACGATCCTGGAGGGAAAAGCTCAAGTCGACAGAAAATGACTAGCCCAAGCCTCATCAGTGGCAATGAGGGTAGGGGCGAAGCGACTGAGCCGAGTAAGTTTGCAGCATACTCATCCACTGAATGGTTTCCCTGATTAAGATAATGCTCAAATTAATACCGTCACAAGTAAAGTAGGCAATAACAAATGACATTTAAGAACATTATTTAGCTCACCTGAGTTAGGAAAACAAACTGTCACTCCATCTCTGACTTGGTGACATTGGGAAAGAACTTCGCCATGAAGCTCTCAGAGAAAGTGGCCCACTCAATGGGTCGCGGGCTCCTCTCGGATTCAACCCGCCACCAGACTTGAGCGAGATCCACCAGCTGGATGCGAACCACATCCACACGATCCACCTTAGCAACATGAGTGGCGACCAATAGTTGCTCTGTCCGGATATGCTATTGCTCGGCCTCCAACGGCGACTTAGTACCCGAAAACTTATCCAAGTGCAGCCTCATGAAATCCGCTATCGTACCAGGCCTAGGTGGCAGAGCACCAGGTGCAGTTCCAGCGACATTCCCATACTGCCAAAGTGGCTCTCATCAGTTCATTGTGCTCCTACTGAAGAGCCATCATCTGCCGAATCGTCTGGAGAATGTCAGCATTGTCCGGCTGCTGATCTCCCGAGCTAGAAGAAGAATTCCCACGAGCCATAGCCTAAAACACGATCAAAGATAGTCAGTACCCAGATTATATGTTGGTTATTATACAAGTATTCATGTGATTATGTGGTGTGCAAATCACTGAGTTAACCCGGCTAGAGCCAAACTCGACTAATATACCAATCAAAGCCAATCCTCGTAAATATAGTCATGTTTGATTGATATATTACTCAACCTTGGGCTCTGATACTACTAAAAACCATGTCACGTCCTGTTTCCCAAAATACGGAATATGAGTATGTAACGTAAGCCTAGCGAATGATATAAACATCATCCATAAGCTGTACCAGACTAACTCAGCAACAAGAACAACAAAATACAACTACGCAAGAAATATAACCACATGAAACAAAGATAAATTCCAATAATAATGAAATAATCCAACAGTATAAATATCTAACATCTGGGATCAAAACAAACTACGGGTCATAAAGCCCAAAACCAAGTACAAATTATAATAATATTCAAGAAAATAAATATAGCAGCAAGTAAAAACTATACAGCGGAGACTGGTTCCAACTCTATAAATGTTGCTCACCAATTCCTTCGGGAACAGATCCTTCAGTACCTGTAAAATCTTGATCTAAAAAGAAAGAAAAGAGTGCCCTTAGAGCAAGTCGTGGACGGCAAGTAGAGAAAATAGAGGATAATAGGAAAGCATGAATATCAAAGGAAAGGAACATGGTCGAAGACAAAGAACAAAACAAAGAGCAGATAATAATATCAAAAGTGTACAATAATCACGAATGTAATGAGTGATGTCAAGTCAATATCAAGCATGAGATGCTAATAAGTATTTTATTAGCCTATCTAGTGCACGTACTACTGCGTCCCATTCCACAAGTTCGGCACAAGCATAGTGATCGTTTTAGACCGATAGTGAATTCACGGTTTGTGTACTCGGCATTGATAACAATAATTTACAATCATGAATCATCAATAAATCATTGCAATCAATACTCCTTCCAAGACAATACAATATAACGATGAGGCCTTACCTATTACATTTTCTAATTGTTCACTACCAAGTCTACCCATAAAACTCCGACTTGTTAATAGTTTATTTTCATCCTATGTGAGCATGCAAGAGGGTGTCAATGTTGCATATTACTATGTGAGACTAATTCTAAGCATTACGGACAAAACATGAGGCAAACACATCATATAAATGCATTTCACAAAATCAGGACAGCATGACCATGCTGTACCAAAACATGGATGATGGTCACTAAAAAATAGAAAACCTGAATCCGCCGGAAGATCTGGAAAGTAGACTTCCACACGGCTCCAACGAGTTTAATTAAGGCATATAAAAGATAACGAAACTAGGGTGAAAACTCTATTCTAATCAGGTTTTATGTTCAGTCAACATGCAGTAAGTTGTGTTCAACTAATTGTTTCGGGTCAGAACTCATTAATAAAATCTATAAAAATTCAGAGAAGTATCTATACATGTCTAGCTCCAGCCTAATTTATTTCAGATTTTTCTTTTACTGTTAACAGGGTCAAATAAAATAAGAAACAGCAGGATACGCATGAAAATATGAGTCTTGAATTACTAACAGAGTTGTACTAAAAGCTAATATCTAGCAGATGACAAATTGGAATTTAAATCCTGACCGGGGGAAAATGATCTAGACATCTAGGGGTACGTTTTACTTTCAGCAAGTTCTTTCAAATTATGTCATTAATGTGGTTAAAAATCTGATTCAAAGTGAAACATCCAGCAGACCATAAATCAACTTAACATAAAAAGGTAACAAATAAATCATACGATCACATATAATATGCAAATTGGTAATCAAAGCAATCCTAGGTGTCAACATGCAAATTTCTAAGGTTTAGATACAATTATCGAGCAACTTCAATTTAGCACATACAATTTCAGTGTCCAATTAATCAAGCAGTCCTATGCATAAATCTAGTTATTTAAATGTTCATATGTATGAAACAATAGGAACTGGGTTTAAGATCAAAGAGATAGCACGATGTTAGGAGTACGTCGGGTTAGCTCGTGTAAATCCTCGATAATCTTAATGGAATTGTCAAAAGCAGTTATTGTAATCCCTGTTTTTCATTTTTTGTATTTTTGGTGTATTTTTCTTTTCTTGAGTATCTGTACTCTCTCTTGTATATTTTTTTCTGAACCGTATATTGAGTTGTTTCAATATATTTTCATCTTCTGTTCTCAGTCTTGATTTTTGCGAGTTATTTCCGATTTCTTGGTTATTCTTGTTCATGGTTGTTGTTTTCGCTCTTTATTGTTGTCTCGTTCTCTTTATTTGTATTTTGGGTACTCTTGGTGATTTGGAGGTCTACCACATTCCTAATCCTATTATTTTGATCCCTAATTGATTACCAAAGCCATATTACACAATCCTAGTTTGAATCCTATTCAATTTGATCCCCATTTGTCTTATTAGGTCAATCCTATTCATACTCCTAATAAACCCATTAACCCAAATACCCAATAACCCTTTTCACCTCCTTATATATATAACCTACATCCCCTCACACAAACCCTAACCCTAACACCTAAAACCCTAGCCCCGGTCTACCTCTCTCCCTCTCTCTCTCTCCTTCTCGGCTGCACACCCCAACCCGAGCCCCCCAACCCGGCCTGCACCTTGGCCGAGACCCCCTCCTCTTCCCGGCTACACCTCCTACCCGCGCACCCCGAACCCTTTCTCGACCGTCTCCGGCCACCCTACACCCCCTCATCCCGATCATCTACCCCCTTGCCGATCAACACTCTCCAAACCACAAGCACCGCAAGCACATCATCTTCCTTGTTGTGGGTTTTCTCTTCTCCTGCTTTGAGAAGCGTGCTGTGTGTTCGTGCAAGTTGTTCGTAGGTTCATTGCTTGTATTCGTTGATTCATGGATATTCGTTCGTGGGTTTTGCTCGTAACTCTTAGTTCTCACTGTTCTTCATCTTGATTTAAGACAAGTAACTTGTACTCCAATTCATTTGTTTGATACAAGTAAAAAATACCACCTATAGTATAGTTGGGTCTAGAGATGACTCTTGTTTGTGTTTTGCTTGATGGGTTTTGTCTCTATTGTGAAAACTTGACCATAGTTACCTCATGACACAATCTTGACATGAATTGACCTAGGTTTTACCCATTCTTGATTGAACATGTATGTGAGATTTTTTTGTGAGAGATTTGGTTATTTGTTGAGAACCATGTGATAGGCTTGATTTAGATATATTAATAACCCTAAATTATGATGTTTAGACACTTGGTAGACTTGATTTCATGTTTGGGTGTGTTTGGATCAATTTTCTTGAATCTATGTCGATTTTGTTTTTAAGGGAAAAATCTGTAGTTTGACGCTGATCTGTGTTGTTTGCTGTTTTGGACTGTTTTAAAGTCAGTATCTTTATTTTGGTATAAAACATGAGTTTTAGAAAATTTCGTCTATTTTCAAACCCCTCTGACCTTGCTTGATTTTGTTTTCTTATGAGTGAGTTATGGTTATTTTACTACAGAGGTGTCGATCTTTTCCAGATTCTGTTTTTCGGTAATTTTGATGACAAATCATTTTAAAGAACTATGCTACATATATTATTTTTATCCAAAACATTGGTCACTATTTCTTTACCTAGTTAGGGATTACCCAGAATTTTGGTGAATTTTATTGATGAGTTTTATGTATTGTTTCATGCTCGCTTATGAAATCTATACTTGCTGTATTTTGCTCGCTAATCTGTAAAGAACCTTATTTTCACTATGATTCCTTTTACTGTATGAAAAATGTTTGTAAAATGTGAAAGTTAGTATATTTTATCTATTTTCATCTCCCTTTGGCGGATTTGGATTTCATTTCACTGGTTGCGAGATACCTCAGTTTTCGTACAGCAGTGTTGGGAATTCCAGATTTTCCAAAGTGTCGTTTCTTGATGTTTTCTTATTTTTGATGACTAAACTAATTTTACTGGAATATTATAAAACTTTATATTTTGATTTAGACATATAGGGGAATACCCCAGATTTATCCTGAATTTATTTGAGAGGTTTTGATGCAGTTTTCCTGACTTAGAATTTGTTTTCCTGATTTCTGACTGAACATGTTTTCTGTTTTCAAATCTGTTTTGAGTCATGATGTTGTGAATTACTATATGACTTATTTATATTTTCTGGATTTGTGTGGAAGTCTATTTTCCAGATCCATTGACGGATCCAGATTTGGATGTTTGTAGTAGCGGGAATCACTGTTTTAGTACAACACTGTCTCGCTGTCCTGAATTAGAAAGCTATTTGTTTTACCCTGTTATGTGTTATCTTGTACCTGTACTTATTTATCTTGCACCCTAAACCTGATACATATTTATACCCTGTTATCCTTGCTTTGTTTTGCGACACATACATGCATGCTTGATTATAATAATAAATGACCAAACCGGGGTTAAGGGAAAGATCTAGTAGTGAAAAATATAGAAACGTGTACTTAGAAGAGGGCCTGTGTCCTGACTGCCTGTTACGTGTTCATGACTACATGATTCACGATCCTGTTACCTGTACCTGATTGCATGCGTTCCTATAGGAAGGTGTACTCGGAAGAGAACCACTAGGTTCTACCTGTTCCTGTTATTCCTATTTCTTGTACCTGAGTACACTGTCCTATGGACTCCACTATAAAATCTAAAGCGAAACTGTTTGTTGTAGCAACCATGTAGTAAAAGCTGGGATGCATAAAGTGCACTTGACATGACATAATCTGATTAATAAAGTGCACTTGTTGCATAAAGTGCACTTTATGCATCCCAGCTTTATGCATAAAGTGCTACCTAGTAATATAATAAGACTTGACATGACATAATCTGATTTTCTGTACATTATACCTAATTATCATGTTTACCTGTTTACCTGTATACCTGTTACCCGATATCTATTACATGTTTACCTGTTTACTTGACACTTGATACATGTTACCTGTACCTGTTAGTATACCATGATATTTGACTCTAGTTTCCTGATTCATGTTAGATATTATATTTCTGTTAACACACTTATACCATGCTAGGCCGGTTACTTAGAATTTTCTAACCCATGTACTTGTATCTTATATTATAAGTGGCCTGTAACTTACAATTGACGGGTACTTGTTTTCTCTTTCCTTCTCCTGCAAATTTACTAATTGCAGATTAGGATAGTCGACTGCCAGATGGTATTGGCGAGATGATGTATTAGTGCTGGATTCTTCAGCTTTATTATTTTTATTAGTTGTTATTTGAACTTGAAAAAAATGTACTTGATGACTTGGATATTTATTTGTATTTAGGCGATGTGACCCGAGATATTTGATTGTTCAGAACCTGATTATTTGAGATTATTATATTTGGCTTCAAGTAATTTCTTTTGGTAACTTGTTTCAATTATGCATGTCAGGTTGTATCTTTTGCTTCCGACTCTGATTATTCCTGTGGTATTTTGTAAAGATTCCTGAACAGCTTATGGATGATGAAAATCATTCGCTGGGCTTTTGTTACGTATCTGTATTCCATATTCTTTTTGGGAAGCAGGGCGTGACAGTTATGATAACAAAATGGACGGGATCTACTTGCAGGAGATCAAATAATCTTGAACACAAACAATAAAAAGGGTTCAAGAAGAGACTTGCCTGTTATATTGCAGATACAATTAAATACGAATAACGGGATCAAAATTACGGGCGAAATCTCCCAAAAACACGCACGAAGAACTAATAGCAACAGCAAAAGCCAAGAGAAACCTCACACCGGATCGGGACAGAACACAGAACAGCGAAATGGGATTTGATGCGCCCAGAACACGGAACAGCAAAACTATCCAATAGGTAGCCTTCCTCACACCGGATCTGACCCAAACACGGGACAGCGAGATAGGATCCGCTGCGGTCGAACACAAAACAGGAGGCTCGACCAATAGACGGTCGTCACCTTCCTCGACAAGGAGAGGGAGAGAGAGACGGCGAACAGTGGCGACTGTGCGGTACTGCGGCGGGGGCGAAGCGGCATCGGCACCACGGTTGGGAAGCGACCGCGGCGACGACAACCTCGACGACGACGAACCCTATTTTTCGGTTGGAAACAGAGAGCGGCGACAACGGTGACTCCGGGGCTCGAACGGCGAAGCTAGTGGACTGCAATGGAGCGGTGAGGGACGGCGATGATATAGGTGAAGAGCACGGAGGTGATGAAGAACGACGGCGATGGGAAATGGCGACGAGAACTTGGTTAAGTTGGGTTACGGCGAGGATGAACGAGAACACGATCGGGAAAAGTGACGGTGATGAGGGCGAGGAGATGGAGACGATGATCATGGCGGCGGCGGTGGTGAAGGACGATCGGAGTTTGATAAATCCGATAATGTTCACATTTTGGAGCAATAATCTGAATGCAATTAGACAGTTAAATTCTCTATATGTGATAATTTACTCTTCTTTTCTCTTTTCCATAGGAAACAGCCTAAAAGCAACTAAACGAAGCAGATTCAAGATTTACTCAAGACTATAAGGATGATACACTGGAATGAAGAACCCTAATTTTGCATCAAAACATTTTTGAGAAGCTGCTGAATACAGTTGACTGATTCCTTGACTACAGTCGACTGAACAGAGAGGGTTGAGTTTCCGAAGCTTTGCAGAACAGTCGACAGACTCCTAGTCAACAGTCGACTGCTATGACTTGTTTAAAGTTCCCATAAGTTCACGGAACAGTCGATCGATTTTTTAGCAATAGTCGACTGAATTCACTGAGGCTGAAGTTCCAAAGGTTGCAGTACAGTCGACTGCCTCTTAGTAGACAGTCGACTGAAGTGGCTATCAGCGGAAGTTAAGAGATAAAATCAGTTGAGATACACCCTCATCCAAATCCGAATCAATGTGAGTTGTCAAAATCCAGGAAACAGATATGGGATAACTGCAAATAAAAACTTCCCAAAGAGCAAGAGATCGAGTCTGGCAAGTATTGAAGATTGGACTCAATCCATGTCTGATCGTGTGAGGAGATAGAAAGCAGGAGCTTGAGATCTGCAGATAAGGGCAAGGGAAACTATAAGAAGAGGGGGGATCGATCTATCAAAGGATCATCATCTATCAATCGAGCATGGATCTATCAGCATCGAATAATGAAGGAGATCAAGAACTGAAACTCTGCATTAAGGGGGAGGAGAACAAGTCGACTTCAGGCTGATTGGGTTCAAGCTAAACATCATACAAATCAGTGTTCTTCTCCTCCTTAATTTTTGTTCTAGTTTAATTCATTTGAGTCATGTATTCAAATCTTTTAGTCAATAAAAGTTGTATTATGTGCAACTAATTTCATTGTTGGGCTGATTAAAACCTTAGTCATGTAATGTTTACCAAGCACTACTTTTATCACTTATTGATTAAACCTGGTTGTTCCTGGTCAAATTTATAATATGAATCAAACTTTTGTTGGAAAGTCGCAGAATTAGTCGACTGACATCTAACGACAGTCGATTGATCTGAAGAACCTTACGTTATTAAGTTTGCTTATTATAAAACTCACTCTGTTATATGAGTATAGAGATGATCCATATCTTATGCTCATAACTAGTAACACAAGAATCATTTAGGTTCTTGGTTTAATCAACTTGGAGGATCTAGATTTGATACCAACTTCTAGAGCTTTGAGTGTTTGTTAATTTCCATCGTTCCTATGCTTTTCTCAAGTGCAACTTAGTAGATACCATGCTAAATACTTAAGAAGAGAAACGAATTAGAGTAGATACCATGCCTAATTCTTGGCTTAGGAAAATCTTAACTTTAAGGAGTAGATACCATGCCCTTAAATGAACAAACATGAGTGATCAGAGTAGTGTAGAAGTTAATTTAGCATTCGTGACTATAGGTGGAAATCATGCCCAACTACTGTAATAGATATTTTGTGATTGAGGACTACTTGATCTAGATCTCATTTCCTTTCAAAACATACTTTAGGACAAACTTTATGACAAACCTTTTTGATTATTGATTAGTGAGTAATTACTACAATCTCTGTGGGATCGACCCTTGCTCTTCACTATACTTCTATAAACAATTCGTACACTTGTGAGGTTTTAATTTGTGTCTAGTTTATCTGTTCATTTAGATAGCTGAGACTGTACAACATGTTTTTGGCGCCATTGCCGGGGATTGTTTAGTATTTTAACTTGCAAATCAATAAAAAAAATATTTTGATTACTTATTTTGTAAATATTTTCTTTTAGGTTACATGATTTTGGTGTATGCAAGGGAGACAATCAATTCATCCTAAGCTACTACCTATTGACCAAGAGCCAGAGCGCACTCTGCACAGACGAAAGTCGACTGTCTCCAAGGATCAGTCGACTGTACAGCGAACCATTTCAAAAGCAACAATGGGCGAGGAAGTACCAAATCGAGTACCAATGCAGGACAAATTCACTCTGAAGAATATTGAGCAACCCTCTTCCATAGCTTATCAACCTAATGTCATAGGGAATATGCACCTATCTCCTCAATTACTCAGTATGGTTCCCTACTTTAGTGGCAAACTGGATGAGGATCCTCATCTTCACTTGCAAGATTTCTTTGATCTTTGCATAACACAAAGCGTCCAAGGACTTACCCCTGAACAAATCAGGTTAATTTTGTTTCCATTCTCATTAAAACTTAATGCTAAATTGTGGTATAATTCTATGGAACCAGGATCAATACAATCATGGGAGCAATTGGCAACAAAGTTCTTGAAGGAATTTTTTCCAGCTCAGAATACCAAATAGCTAAAAAGGGAAATTCAACTCTTCCAACAAAAAAATGGCAATTTGTTCTTCGAGGCATGGAAGGACTTTAAGAACAAGCTTCTCAAGTGTCCTACGCACAACATGCCTAAGGATGATCAGGTACAAGCATTTTATGAGGGTTTGAATGACACTAACAAAGCGATTGTAGATTCAGCTTGTAATGGAATCTTGATGAGGAAGAGTGGTGAGGAGGCCATCGAGCTATTCGAAGAACTCAGCGAGAACTCACAGTAATTCTCAACAAGGGGAAGGGGTTTTTCGAAAAAACATGGAGTTTACGAAATTTCTAGTAATAATAACATGCAATTAGAAATGGTAACCATGAACAAAAAAATTGATATGCTTGTTAATGCAATTTCGACGTTGGGTGGCATAAAAACAAAAGAAATTTGTGCAATTTGTTCTCATTCTGATCATATAACTGATACATATCCAATGTCTTCTTTCACAGATCAGGAGCACGCAAACTACGTCGGACAAGGAGTGTTTCCACCAAAGAACAACCCCTTCTCGAACACGTACAACCCAGGGTGGAGAAACCATCCAAATTTCTCATGGATCAATAATCAAAACAATCAAGGCACTCAAATCGCACAAGGGCAAGCACGAAACTGCCAGATTGGAAATGGGTTTGATCGGCCAGTTCAAGAACAGAAGAAGTTGGATTTCAAATCCACCGTTCTTCAATTGCTCCAACAGCAACATCAAACAAGCAACCAACAAGGGCAGGCCATTCAAAAATTGGAGACCCAAATTGATCAAATTGCTAAGGAGTTAAGTGAAAGAAAGGCAGGAGAACTTCCATCACAAACTATACCAAACCCTAGAGGACAAGAACAACTCAAATCAGTGACAACCCTAAGAAGTGGTAAGATAATCGACAGCAACGTTGGAACAAACACGAATGAATCAGACACACAGCCAGCAAAATCTTTGAGTTCCAACAAGGTAAGTGACAAAGAAAGGGTAGTATTGCCACCGTTCCCTCAAAGGTTAGTCAAGCAAAAGAAAGAACAACATTTACTTGATATCTTTGAAACTCTCAGGAAGGTAGAAATCAATATTCCCCTACTTGATGCTATTAAACAAATTCCTTCTTATGCCAAATTTTTGAAAGAATGCTGTACTCACAAGAGAACATTTCAGGTTCGGGAGGATGTAGCTCTGACAGAGGAAGTGAGTGTCGTATTGTTGAGAAAATTACCTCCTAAGTTGAAGGATCTAGGTAGTTTCACCATTCCTTGCAGGGTTGGTGAGCATTTCTTTGAAAAGGCACTGTTAGATTTCGGGGAAAGCATCAATCTTCTTCCATACTCTGTTTACGAAATGCTAGGATTGGGGGAACTCAAACCAACATCCATCACCTTGCAGTTGGCTGATCGCAGCGTCAAGAGACCTAGAGCTATTTTGGAAGATGTATTCAAGTAAATGATTTCATTTTGCCCGCAGATTTTGTTGTTTTGGATATGGAAGACTCTTCTATGTCATCTTCTTTACCTATCATTTTAGGTAGACCCTTTATGAGTACTGTTGATATAAAAATTTGTGTTAAAAAGGGCATTATAAGTATGAAAATAAATGGTGAAAAGATTGAGTTTAAAATGTTTAATGCACTAAAATTACCACACGATGATCATGAATGTTATAATGTTGATGTGGTTCAGGAGATTGTCGACCAAACATTTCAGGTACATAGCATCGATCCACTACAGGACACAATCACACAGTCTCTAACACTATCTCATGTTGAACAGGAATATGATGATTGGAGGATTACAAAGACAGTACACTACCTTGAAACTCCAAAATCATATTCAGGTAAGTTTGCACCTATGTTTGAAAATCTTGTGTCTAAAAAAACTTTTGTTTCTTCTGTTACCAGGACACCAGACGTGGAACTAAAGCCACTACCTGAACACTTGAAGTATGCATATTTGGGTGAAAACCAAACGTTACCTGTGATAGTCGCTGCAAACTTGAGTGTGCAGGAAGAAGAGAAGCTGCTGAGAGTATTGCGAGAACACAAAGGTGCATTAGGGTGGACCATTGCAGACATCAAGGGAATAAGTCCATCCAAGTGCATGCATAAAATACTTCTTGAAGACAATGCAAAACCTAGCAGGAAAGCACAAAGAAGGCTTAATCCACACATGAAGGAAGTGGTAAGAACAGAGGTCCTTAAGCTACTGGATGTTGGCATCATCTACCCTATCTCAGATAGCAAATGGGTGAGTCCTATACATGTAGTGCCTAAGAAAAGTGGAGTCACAGTGTTGAAGAATGATGAGAATGAGCTTATCCCTACAAGGATGATCACAGATTGGAGGGTATGCATTGACTACAGGAAGCTGAACAACGAAACCAGGAAAGATCACTTCCCTCTTCCTTTTATTGATCAAATGTTAGAAAGATTAGCAGGATATAGTCATTATTGTTTTTTAGATGGTTATAGTGGCTATAATCAAATTGCTATTTCTTCAGAAGATCAAGAAAAAACAACTTTTACATGCCCTTTTGGTACTTTTGCATACAGGAGGATGCCTTTTGGATTGTGTAACGCACCAGCTACATTTCAGAGATGCATGATGAGTATATTTTCAGACATGGTGGAGAGGTTTATCGAGGTATTTATGGATGATTTCAGTATTTTTGGATCTTGTTTCGATGAATGCCTAAACCATTTGCAGCTCGTGCTCAAAAGATGTGAAGAATGCAATTTAGTGTTGAATTGGGAAAAGTGCCATTTTATGGGACAACAAGGCATTGTCTTAGGACATGTGGTGTCAAAAAAAGGCATCAAGGTGGATAAGGCAAAAATTGACATCATATCAAAGCTACCCCCTCCTACTACAGTCAAGGGTGTAAGGAGTTTTCTTGGACATGCAGGGTTCTATAGAAGATTTATAAAAGATTTTTCCAAAATTTCCAGACTCCTTTGTGGATTGTTAGCTAAAGATGTTGAGTTTGCATGGACAGAAGAGTGCACGAATGCTTTCGTTACATTGAAAAATCTTCTCATTTCCGCACCCGTCATCATGGCACCAGATTGGAACCATCCTTTCGAGCTTATGTGTGATGCAAGTGATTATGCATTGGGAGCTGTTTTAGGTCAAAGAATAAGTAAGGTACCCCATGCTATTTACTATGCTTCTCGAACTTTAAATGATGCACAGCTTAATTATTCCACTACTGAAAAAGAAATGTTAGCTGTCATTTTTGCTGTAGAGAAGTTTAGATCATATTTGATTGGATCTAAAGTCATAGTTTTCACTGACCCATGCCGCTTTGAGATATTTGTTTGCCAAAAAGGATGCTAAGCCTAGGTTGATCAGATGGGTGCTGTTGCTTCAAGAATTCGATCTTGAAATTAGAGACAAGAAGGGAAGTGACATTGTTGTTGCAGATCACTTGTCCAGGTTGCTGCATGATGAAGAAAGAAATGTGCCCCCACTGAATGAAAACTTTCCAGATGAACACTTATTTGAAATAAGTATACAACTTCCATGGTATGCAGATATTGTCAATTATCTCACTGCTCATGTTTTTTCCCCAGGTATGACGAGTCAAGAAAGGAAGCGATTGGTGGCCATGTGTAAGCACTATTATTGGGATGATCCTTACTTGTTCAAATTTTGCCCTGATCAAATTGTAAGAAGATGTGTGTCAGAAGAAGAACAAATGAGTATTCTGCAATATTGCCACCAATATGCATGTAGAGGACACTTTGGGACAAAAAGAACAGCACTTAAGGTATTACAATCTGGTTTTTATTGGCCTAATGTATTCAAAGATGCTTTTATTTTTACAGGACTTATGATAGATGCCAGAGGACAGGCAACATCTCTTCCAGAAATCAAATGCCACTGAAAAACATTCAAGTAATCGAGCTCTTTGATGTATGGGGAATCGACTTCATGGGTCCTTTTCCTAACTCACTTGGTTATTTATATATTCTCGTGGGTGTGGATTATGTGTCCAAATGGGTCGAGATTGTCCCCTCAAAAACTAATGATCACAAAATTGTTGTCAAGTTTTTACAGGATAACATCTTCACCAGGTTCGGTACACCAAGAGTGATAATTAGTGATGGAGGTAGCCACTTCAATAATTTTCCTTTTGCTTCCTTGATGAAGAAGTATGGGATTACACATAAAGTGGGAACTCCATACCATCCTCAAACCAGTGGGCAAGTGGAGATTAGCAATAGAGAGATCAAGAGCATTCTGGAAAAGACAGCAAATACAAGTAGAAGGGATTGGTCGCTACGCTTAAATGATGCATTGTGGGCATACAGAACTGCACACAAGACGCCCATTGGCATGTCACCATATCGTCTGGTCTTTGGAAAAGCATGTCATCTTCTTGTGGAATTGGAACACAAAGCTTATTGGGCTATTAAAAAGTTCAATTTTGATATGAAACAAGCAGGCGACAAAAGAAGATTGCAGCTGAATGAACTTGAAGAATTGAGGCATGATGCATATGAGAATGCAAAGTTGTACAAAGAACGAACCAAGGTATATCATGATAAACAGCTAGCAAGGAAGGAGTTTCATGTGGGACAGAAGGTGTTGATATACAACTCGAGATTACGACTCTTTCCAGGCAAGCTTATGTCCAGATGGTATGGTCCGTACATTGTTACAAAGGTTTTCCCACATGGAACTTTGGAGGTTCATAGCAAAGAAAAAAATCAAACATTCAAGGTGAACGGGCAGAGGGCAAAACCTTATATTGAGATGATTTTTGAGCCGCGAGAGGAAGATATAAATCTTCAAACCATTCACTACATTGCATAAACTCGTCAAGTCTAGCTGAAGACAAGAAACGCAGCGCTTATTGGGAGGCAACCCAATTGTTAGGGAAGTTCTTACACTTTTTTTTATTCATTTCTCTTTATTTCTTTATTCATCTCTTTATTCATTTTCTTTCCTTCAAACCGGATGGTAACACATGCCTATTTTAAGTTTTTGTTTCAAACATTGAGGATAATGTTCCATCTAAGTTTGGGGGTAGTTATTCACATTTGGAGTCTCTTGATTTTGTGTCCTTTCTAACAACAATGATGAGAACATTAGCTCAGTTACTATAGGTAGAGAGTGGAGAACAAGTATTAATTGTGGTCTTTATCTTTAAAAATGTTAATAACTTATCATATGGATCATACTTGAAATTTTTATTCATTTGGTCATGTCAATTCGACGAATTTTGAAAGAGAATAGCAAGTTCAACTGTGAGTAAACTTAAATACACAAATTGTGAGTTTTGAGCCTTATTTATTTTTTTGAGAGAGTCATACACTTGAAGATCTCAGTTGACTGCATTCTTGAGATAAACTAGAACTTGTTTTTACTACTTTTCAAATTTTATTTTGGTTTTTGCATAAAAACTTGGAAATGATTAAGGCACCTAAGATTCTATCACCAAAGACAAATAGCCTACCCAACATCAATTATTCACTAGTTGCCCCTTCGAAGCCTATAAAAGCCTTCTTTTTGTAAGACACATCATCCTTAACCATGCCTAGATGAACAGGTTACCTTACCTATATCTATTGAGTTAGTAGAGCAAGAATTGTAAAAGAGATGTGGTATGTCAAGTGGAAGGGGATGAAAATATAAAGAAAAGTTAGAGGATTTGTCATTAAAAAAAAATTAAAAAAAATTAAAAAAAAAATTTTTTAAAAATCTCTTAGAACAATACAAGTTGCTGTACTAATTCTTTGGAACTTTTGTATTCCTTTTTCCTTCAATTGTTTAAACCCTCACCCATGGCCCCATTACAACCTATATAAGACCTTTTGATCCAAGTATTGTGCAAATCAATGGTGTGAAGATGTAGTAGCAAGATCAAGCAAATGGTTTCATCCAAGTAATGAATATTTGTCAAGAGATCTAATTTGAAATTCCCATGTTAATGAGAGCTATATTTTTTGGGAGTGTATGCCATGGTGAGATTTTGAAGTTGAAATATAGTTGAGCTTGCTAACCTAAATCATGATTATGTTGCAGAGGCATTGGCCACCCTACTTATCGATATTCAAGTTGAGTATTCTTGTGAATAAGTGATTAACATTTGAATTAAAACTTTTTTAGACCTATCTTAATGCTTGTTCTAACCTAGACACTAAAAGTAGCAAGTTCTCTAAGGTAAATGTTGGAAGGGTCAAAATGTTCAAGCGATGCTTGTAGTTTTATTTTGCTTGAGGACAAGCAAAAACTAAGTTTGGGGGTATTTGATAAATCCGATAATGTTCACATTTTGGAGCAATAATCTGAATGCAATTAGACAGTTAAATTCTCTATATGTGGTAATTTACTTTTCTTTTCTCCTTTCCATAGGAAACAGCCTAAAAGCAACTAAATGAAGCAGATTCAAGATTTACTCAAGACTGTGAGGATGATACACTGGAATGAAGAACCCTAATTTTGCATCAAAACATTTCTGAGAAGCTGCTGAATACAGTTGACTGATTCCTTGACTACAGTCGACTGAACAGAGAGGGTTGAGTTTCCGAAGCTTTGTAGAATAGTCGACTGACTCCTAGTCAACAGTCGACTGCTATGACTTGTTTAAAGTTCCCATAAGTTCGCAAAATAGTCGACCGATTTTTTAGCAATAGTCGACTGAATTCACTGAGGCTGAAGTTCCAAAGGTTGCAGTACAGTCAAATGCCTCTTAGTAGACAATCGACTGAAGTGGCTATCAGCGGAAGTTAAGAGATAAAATCAGTTGAGATACACCCTCATCCAAATCCGAATCAAAGTGAGCTATCAAAATCCAAGAAACAGATATGGGATAACTGCAAATAACAACTTCCCAAAGAGCAAGAGATCGGGTCTGGCAAGTATTGAAGATTGGACTCAATCCATGTCCGATCGTGTGAGGAGATAGAAAGCAGGAGCTTGAGATCTGCAGATAAGGGCAAGAGAAACTATAAGAATATGGGGGATCGATCTATCAAAGGATCATCATTTATCAATCGAGCATCGATCTATCAGCATCGAATAAGGAAGGAGATCAAGAACTGAAACTCTGCATTAAGGGGGAGGAGAACAAGTCGACTTCAGGCTGATTGGGTTCAAGCTAAACATCATACAAATCAGTGTTCTTCTTCTTCTCCTTAATTCTTGTTCTAGTTTAATTCATTTGAGTCATGTATTCAAATCTTTTAGTCAATAAAAGTTGTATTATGTGCAACTAATTTCATTGTTGGGCTGATTGAAACCTTAGTCATGTAATGTTTACCAAGCACTACTTTTATCACTTATTGATTAAACCTGGTTGTTCCTGGTCAAATTTATAATATGAATCAAACTTTTGTTGGAAAGTCGCAGAATCAGTCGACTGACATCTAACGACAGTCGACTGATCTGAAGAACCTTACGTTATTAAGTTTGCTTATTATAAAACTCACTCTGTTATATGAGTATAGAGATGATCCATATCTTATGCTCATAACTAGTAACACAAGAATCATTTAGGTTCTTGGTTTAATCAACTTGGAGGATCTAGATTTGATACCAACTTCTAGAGCTTTGATTGTTTGTTAATTTCCATCGTTCCTATGCTTTCCTCAAGTGCAACTTAGTAGATACCATGCTAAATACTTAAAGAGAAACGAATTAGAGTAGATATCATGCCTAATTCTTGGCCTAGGAAAATCTTAACTTTAAAGAGTAGATACCATGCCCTTAAATGAACAAACATGAGTGATCAGAATAGTGTAGAAATTAATTTAGCATTCGTGACTATAGGTGGAAATTGTAATGCCCCGATTTTCATTTAATGAAAATTATTTTATTTTGCACGTAGTGTGCACGTGCAATATTTTGGTTGAATTAAATGTTATGATTATTTTCATTATGATGAGTATAACTATTTAAATATGTGCTTTTAATTATTTTATACAAAGCCTTCTTTCAATTAGACAAAAAACCTTTTCTTCTTAAAGCCCAAAATTTTAATTCATTTATTTCCTTTTATAATTATTATTTTGGCCCATAAAACTAAAGCCCATTAGCTAATTTGTTTTAAATACAACTTGTAATGTAGAATACAATTTAAAAATTATTTTTTTATATAAAACATAATGTACAAATTTTTGGAGACCAAGTTGCATACACGTGCACTACACGTACACGTGCATATGCACACTTGCTTGGCCGGTTGGAATTTAGGAGGGAAATCAAAATTTGAGTGGAGTCATGGTGGAGGTGGTTACTTGATTATGGGTAGTTAGTGTAACTCCTTCTTAAATCTAAGCCATTTGTTCCTAACTCCTACTTCAATCTTAGCCATCCATTCTCCTAAGTTTTTAGTATAAATACACCCCCCCATGGCTAGTATTCTTGTGCCAATTATTTCTCCAAGCCTATAGTCTAAAATACAATTATCTACTAGTTAGTAAGTGAGTAAAAGACTGAGAGAATTGTGTAGGATTGTGCTTGCATCAACAAGAAGAGGAAGGCCGGCATAGGAGTGCTCGGGTTTGGCTTTTGGTGTGCTCGGGTTTGGCTTGTGCGCGCGCATCTAGGAGGAGAAGCATTCGTTTGCAAGGACATTCGTTTAGGAGATTGCTAATTGTATTTTTCTTCAATAAGGTGGGTAAATTTTCTATATTTCTAAATAGGAATGCATGCTAGATTTGAATGAAAAATCATGCATGAAAAAGATTAATAAGAGTACACATTTAATTGAAAAATTGACCTATAAATTGATTGGAATGTGGATGTGCAATTGTATGTGTTTCATTAGTAAAAGTCTAAATTTTGTGTGAAATGATTATAGCCATGGATTGTTGAAGAAAGTTTTATTATCTACACCATGAATTATAGACACAAAAGTTAGTAGATTAACAATGCTACTTTATGTGTTGAAATGAATCTTTGTGTTGTATTGAAATGAATGAATTAAAATATAGATTTTGTATGCTTGGTAAATGATTGAAAATAGGGGATTAATATGAAGTTCGCTAATAAAGAGATTAGTGATATCAATTGTTAAGGAATGGCAAAAAAAAAGGAAATGTGGTAGTGATAATTTAGAATTCGAATTAATTGTATGAAAAATATATTTTAATTGTTAAAAAATTATTTTCTATATACTGGAATATTTTTTATGGTGATGTTAGTCAATCTGGAAATTTACAGTAATTTTTATAAAAGCAAAGTGAAATGAGGACTAGTTGAACATCGAAATGTTTTAATAACAGAGATGATTGGTTTAAGTGAACTTAGAGTTGTACCATTGACAACCCGAGCGCATAGCTCAAGTGGTTGGGACGGCTCTGTTTGCTACAGTGGGTTTTCGGAGCCCAGGTTGCTGGTTCGAATCCCTGTGGCACCATACTTTTGTTTCCTTTTAAAAAATATAAAACTGCAGCCGAGAGCATTTAATGCTCTCAGCTCTCTTTCATACCGATGGCACAAATGGCCTAGTGGTCTGCGCTGTGGCTTGTTTCCCTCTGGTTGTGGGTTCGAAACCCAGTCTCGGCCTGGTCTTTAATTTGAGAAAAAATATTTTTTTTGGGGTGTTTTTGTTAGTAAAAAATGATGAAAAAAATATGGTTATTATCTTAAAAATATGTGGGGTTTATGAAAAATAATTTGAGGATTATTTGCATGAAGTGGAGTATGTTTAGAGAATAAAAGTATAATTTAGAACTATAAGTTCTACACTTGCATTTTTATAAAGTTGTACTTTGCAAATAGACCTAAAATAAAATACTAGAAAAGAAGTGAAATAAAGATAGAAATTATATTTTTGTGAAGTGATGTGAATTGTTCTCAATGGAGAATAGTGCGACAAATTATGAAGTGTAAATGTCCTTCTTTGATTGAATAATTAGTGATGTGGGCTTTAATATTATTTCATGAGTTACATGATGAATAGTTGAATTTAATGTATAATTATGGACTATTGAACAATTTAGAAATCATGATTGGAAAAGAGAAATACTTTTGAGTATGATAACTCAACATGTGAACTTATGAGTTGGAAACGCTCAACTTTAGAAATTGTGAATTGGAATTGAAACAAAAGAGTAGCTAAGTCTCCCCCGGCATTTGGAAAGAAATGAAATGAAATTTGAAATGAAAGACCAAGGTTGGTCATGTTTGAATGAATGAATAAGTCCGGTTTAGTGGAGAGGCTAACTCTAGAGCTTTGATTTTGTTCATGATTCTGAAAAAAACTAAGGATTAGTACATAGTGGAGACGTGATGAAAGTAGGAGAAAAACATGAGTATGAGGGCCATTAGATTGGCGGCGTGAGAGTATTCATAGGCTGTCTTCACGATGCGTCGTGACATGACGTGGATACTGCTCCAGAGCACCGTCCTGGTGGCGACGCTTGTGGGATGTTTGATGACTGCAAGAGGATCGTGTGCCATGAAGGAGGCTGAATTGCCACAGGCTGTCTTCACGATGCGTCGTGACATGACGTGGGATTCCCCTCTAGGTTTTCTGTACACGTGCTTGTACTCATTGATCATCTAGGATACCTACGGTAATTACAGTAGTAGATTAAGTCATGGCGAGGGATTGAACCCTACCAAATGAAGAACGATTAAGGGCTTGCCCTCGGACCTATATAGTATGGGATGCATAGACTCCGAACAAGTGTGCATTAGTGTCATGTAACATAAATAACTGCATTAAGGACTAAGTGCACAATCACAACACGACATCAATAGGGTAGTCCCTTTAGTTTGATATGTGACAAGTTTGTATTTGCTAAATATGAAAAATTAGTTATACTATTTCCGGCATAGAGAGGATGGCCGTGTATGATGTTCGTCGGTTGAATAAACTGACGTACCCACAGTTTTATATGCAGGTAAGTGACATGATAAAGATTAAAGAGGAACAAATGCTTAAAGATTATTCAAGTTGTTGTACATTTATTTAAATGTCGTAATTCTACTTCTGCTGTGCAATGTAAAGTGTAATGTTTTACTTGTAACTCTGATGTAAAGTGAAAAGTTTTAATTTTCTTGTAAAATTGTACTAAATGAAGTGGAAAGATCCTGTAGAACTCTCGAATTCAGTTGTATTTGGGATTCGGGGCGTAACAGAAATCATGCCCAACTACTGTAATAGATATTTTGAGATTGAGGACTACTTGATCTAGATCTGATTTCCTTTCAAAACATACTTTTAGACAAACTTTATGACAAACCTTTTTTATTATTGATTAGTGAGTAATTACTACAATCTCTGTGGGATCGACCCTTGCTCTTCACTACGCTTCTATAAACGATTCGTACACTTGCGAGATTTTAATTTGTATCTAGTTTATCTGTTCATTTAGATAGCTGAGACTGTACAACAGAGTTTTCGACGAGGTAGGGGTTTTCGGCTGGGTTTGGGTGCAGCGAAAACAGAGAAAGAGAGATGGGTATCGGGAGGGAGAGTAACGGCGGATGAGAGGGAGAGAGAATAAAATATTAGCGTTTAATAGGATTATTTATAGGGGATCAAGAATTAGGATTTTGGGTTGAGATTATATGGGTTCTGGGTAACGGTTTTTGCTCTAAAAGAGAAAAATAAATGCAATGAGATGAGACGAACACAAAGGAGAACAAATCAAACTCAAACTAGAAAGAGTAAATTTGCAAAGAGAACATGATCCAACCAAAAGAACCTAGATCGATCAAGAGAGAACAAAAGAACCCAAGAAAAGACAAAATACACTATAACAAACGAATTCAAATACAATAATCAAAAGAATACAAAATACAATAAAATCTGAAAATAGGGCTTACAGGGTGGAAATAAGGTTTGGGTGGAAAAAATTGTTTTGAAGGGTGGATTGGTTGAAGTGACGATGGAGCGTGGAGGGGTTGGTGTAGGTTTTGAGGTGGGTGGGGGATATAAAGTTGTTTGGGATGGTAATGATGAGGAAGAGGACGTGGAGCAATGAGAACTTGAGCAAAAGATCTGCTATTTTTCCAAGGGAGTCATTCTCTCTCCCCCTCTCTCCTCAGCCCTCTGATTTTTTTTTTTTTAAAGCACATTCTTGAGGCTCTAACTGTTGCTTGCTAAAACCTAACTGTGCATTATTCTTTCACAAAGGTTGTGAATAAACACACCTTTACTTTATTATCAAACACCTTGACCCTCCATTATTAGTTCCAATTTAAGTTGGTCACAATTTTTACATCCATGGCAACAAAAATAGTAGGATAAGATCTCCAACAAATTAAGCAAGAGGTTGTCATTTTCTCCCATCAATCATCTGCTCCCCATGGTCCCTGTAATCAATATTTTGAGAAACCACATTAATGTTAATTATGTAGCTAACAACACTTTTAACAACTTCATATTATATGCATGCGCAATGTATTTGTCAAACAATAACTGTTGAGACTTGTCCAAGTCGCAATTTGTTTTAAGAAATATTTGAATAACTTATTGTGATAGCATATATATTTCTCTATGAAAATTTTGATACAAAGTTTTTAAGTAAGGTCGGATTCACACTTATTTTGTTGCTGACAGAGGTAGAGCAATAGATGAGAAGACAAAGCAAACACGACTCTTGTTATAGAATAGAGTAGTATAGATTGTGATAGATTATCAAGTGTTTGTTAAAGAGCTGTAGGGGGGAGGATGAGGAAGCCGGTTGTTAAAAAGCTGTTTAACGATGATTGCGAGGAAAGGATTGTTGTGAAATGGCCAGAGTTTGAGGCCGGGAATAAAACTCGCGAGGAAGAAGACGACCGGTTCAACTTGGCTGAACCGGCCCAAATCGAACGGGCTCCAGAATCTCTTCAGCCACTTATCAGGGACTAGCGCAAGTTGGGAGGAGATCAGAATGTTGGGGAGTTCTCGTTTGGTAAGTCAACAAAGTTGGTTCAGCTTTCTGTGGGGTCCACACAACTGTCACGTCTGCTATTTATAGCTACCAAGACCAAATTCGATAGAATTGAGGGGCCCAATGTTGATATAGAGAGGGCAGGGATGGTCTCGATCGCTCCTGCCTCATGCAATGTGGGGCCCAAGGATGCAGGTGCTGCAGTAGCAGGGAACGTCATATAAGGGTGTGAGACCCATACCTTTGATGGGAACAGTGATCCAAGGTTGTCACTGCTCACGGGGCTCGAGGAGGCATCGATGGGCGAGGAAGCTTCTACTTCACTTTTGAACTCTAACTCTTTGGGTCTCGGCCCAATTATTAAGCTCTTGGGCCCAGAAATTCAAAAGGAAAAATGCAATTTGGTGTTGGGCCAGAATTTAGCCTCGGAGGGGTAGGGGGCTTGGGTACGAATGAGGGGGTGGGGGTACTCTTTAAAAACTCTACCACAAATACACAATATGACGAAGAAGAGGAGGAGGGAGCTAACATTGAAGAGTTGCTAAAAGAGGTGGTGGAAAAAAGGGTTATGCGAGAAGTAAAGAAGAGGGTTAAAGCAATGTTAGGAAACTGGGCTACGGAACACACTAAGATTTTAGACAATTCGTCTGAATCAGATAACGAATCTATCAGATCAGAGGAGCCACAATCAAGGGATGACAGAAGGATAAAGATTTTATTGGAAGATATTCCTACGATGGTGGCAGGTGCAAGAAACAAAAAAAGTTGGTAAAGCTAAGGAGGGGTACAGGCGAAGTGATAAACAACGAAGCCGGGGGGGTGCAAAGAAATATATCAAAGGGTGGAAAAGCAAAAGAGCTACGAGAACATTGCAAGTATTCAATCGCATATATCTATATTCGGTTTAATTCCTGATGCTGTGTTAATTCAACTTGCTAGCGGGGTTTTTTTATTGGGGTTGGAGGGGGGGCTCTAAACAGGATTGTGTCTCACGTAACCTAAAAGAGTTGGGGTCAACTCATCAGGAGGATGGGGGAACATCAACTTTAATGTTTAACATCCTATTGTGGAACGTGAGAGGGCTTGTACGGGAAAGTGTAGGATGGTTGGGGAGGTCATTAAGAATAATAACATTGAGGTGTTCTGCCTGGAGGATACAAAGTTTTCTCAACCAACAGACATGTTAATTAGTGGACTAGGGCTAAATCATATTAAGGAATGGAGGGTTCAGGACGCTATAGGAGCGTCGGGGGGGGGGGGGGGGGGGGGGGGGTGCAATACCAGTAATTTTGACTTACTGGAGGAATGGATAGGTCAATTAACAGCAATTGTGGTTGTCCTTAGGAGAAGAAACAATTGGAAGCAGATGATCACAACAGTATATTGCCCCAAATAATAAGAACCTCATACAAGAGTTCTGGAATGAGTTAACCTACATCAGGGGTAGGTGTAATCTACCATGGCTGGTAGGGGGGACTTCAATATTGTTAGGCACTCGCATGAAAGAAGAGGAGGGGTTGGTAATGAAAATGATAGAAGGAAATTCAATCAAGTCATTCCATCTTTGACATTGATGGAGATTTTTGTTAATAGTCGTAGCTTTACCTGGTATAATCACTGACGGGTACCAGTTCTGGCTAAACTGGACATAATCCTGATTTTTAGTGATTGGGAAACAAAGTTTCCATGGTTCACCGCGAGGTCGTGCTCCGCAACACTTTAGATCACGTCCCCATCATTATTAGCACTGGTGAAGAAGGAAAACAGAAAACGAATGTCTTCCGCTTTAAGAAAATGTGGTTGACCAATAAGGACTGCCACGAACTCATCAAGATAAGCTGGGAAGAGGAAGTCAATCTTACAGAACCGGCTACTAGGTTGGTAAGGAAGCTCGCTAGACTAAGAAGAAGGCTTAGAAAATGGAACAAAGAAACATTTGGGAACATCATAAAAAGGAAGGAGTCCATTTTGAAAGAGAACGAGGAACTGGAAAAGAAGGAGGAGGCAGACACATTGGATGACAACCAATTTCATAAACTAATGTCATGTAGGGAAGAAGTCTTGAAAACCTATAACATGGAGGAAAGCATGTGGCGCCAAATGTCGAGGGTTAAATGGTTGTTGGAAGGAGATGCAAATACTAGATATTTCCATAAGGTCGCGAGCATGCAACGGAGGAACAACCTTATCCACTCCCTATATATTGAAGGAAGTACTATGTCAGATAAACAACAGATAGCACAGCATGTTCATGACACATACAAGCACCTATTTGGGCAGAACAGGAATGAACAGTGCGAGTCCACAGAAGATCTTTGGGAGCAATTACGGGGAGACACTCGGGAACGAGTTGCAGCGCTGCAAAATCCATTTACCATGAAACCATCTGGAGCATGGGTCAGGATAAAGCGCCTGGACCAGATGAGTTCCCTGTTTTTTTCTAGAAGCAGTTTTGGGATATTGTCCAGAAGGACATTATGCACGTTATGATGTCATTCTATGGGGGGACATTAGATTTGGGTAGATTAAACTACGCCAACACATGTCTAATCCCGAAGAAAAAGGTGGCTACGGAGGTTGGGGATTAAAGGCTTATCAGTCTGATTAATTGTTCAGTAAAGATTATCACAAAGTTTTGGCAAAAAGACTTAGAGGAATCATCGGGGGCATTGTAGGAGTATCAGACAGGATTTATCGCAGGAAGAGGTATTCTAGATGAGGTGGCTTTAGTCCGGGAGGTTAAATACGACACCAACCAACGAAAGAAGACTAGGTTTCTGCTGAAACTAGACTTCGAAAAGGCCTACGACAAGGTCAAATGGATATGTCTATTGGAGATTCTGAGCAAGAGAGGGTTTAGAGCCAGGTGGATTGGATGGATCGAGACTTGGTTTAATTCTGCAAAAGTTAGTATGGTAGTCAACCGAAAACCAGGCAAGAAAATCAAGTGTAGGAGGGGACTTAGACATGGGGATCCTCTATCACCGCTGCTGTTCACTATGTTGGTGGATGGATTACATAGAATGCTTCATGCTTACAGAGAAAATGGACTAATTAATGGCTTGAGAACGAGGAGGGGGGTATCCGCGGTGATGAACATCCAATATGCGGACGACACATTGATATTCGGAGAGTGTGACATTGCACATGCCACACTTGTTTATAGCTTTTTGAAGATTGGAAAGTGACTTCCATAAAAGCATTATCACCTTTTTAGGAGATACGGGGGAAACTGGAATCGTAGTTGCAGGTATTCTAAATTGTTGAATTCAAAAACTACCAATCAGGTATATGGGCATGCCTATTGGTAGTGGAAAAATTCGGAGGGTAGACTGGAATGAGTTGATCGAGAAAATTGCGAACAGACTAAAGGGGTGGAAAGGTAACATGCTTTCCTTCAGTGGTCGCTTAATTTTCTTTAACTCAATCGTCAGCTCTATTCCACTATACTACATATCATTTTTTTAGATACCAGGTTGGGCTATCAATAAAATTGATAGATTAAGATGTCGATTCCTTTGGCACGAGGCTGGGAAGGATGAAAAGGCTACGCACTAATCAAGTGGGGGGTCGTTTGCAGACGAAAAGAATTTGGAGGGTTGGGCGTTATCAATATTAGACAAATAAATCATGCACTACTGTGTAAGTGGTGGTGGATGTTCAAAATAAAAACTAAAGCAAGATGGGCATTGCTTATTAAGATGACTTACATCAGGGATGGGTGCGTACACCGGAACAGAAGAATATGGCATCCATGTCAGGGTTTTGGCAGAGAGTAACACGCACTAAGGACATTTTCTTTGTGGGAGTTAACTTCTCCATTAGAATTGGAAAAACAATTGCCTTCTGGAAACATAAATGTTGCGTGCCAATTAACTTGTTGAGAAAATTTTTGGAGATTTACAAATTTGCTACAGATAAGGACGACTGGGTCGCCAGACAATGGAGAAACGAAGAATGAAGACCGAGGGTTTCGGGGAGGATTAGTAAGGAACCGAGAAGGCAAAAACACGAGCTAATTTTGTACCTAAATGATTGGAACCCTACCGGGGATGAACATGAAGATAGGATTAGCTGGACAACTGAGAAAGGTGGGATTTTCTTGGTAAAATCTATGTACAAATGCCTCAACGATGGGTTGGGGGGGGGGGGGGGTTAGGACATTTGACCCTATATGGAAGGTTAAAGTCCCACGTAAGATTCGAACGTTCAATTGGTTGGCGATTAGAAATGCAATCCTATCCAGAGACAACTTGGCAAAGCGGAAGTGGTTAGATCCAGGAGACTGTGTTATGTGCAATATGGACAGTGAAACGGTAGATCACCTTGTCGTCTAGTGCAGATATGCTAAGCCGTTATGGGTAGATCTGATACACAGATTCTGCATTACCGGGTCTTTACCAGAGACGGTCCAGGACATCTGGGGAACCTAGAGTGACACTAATATTAACAAAGGGTACAATGAAATTTGGGGTATTGGAGTAGCAGCTCTATGTTGGGGGTTATGGTTAGAAATGAATAGTAGAATCTTTAGACCGACTCACAGACACATCATGCATCAAAAACTGATATTCAAGATTATTGCTAATTCTATATTTTGGTCTCGACTAGCAGGGCCGGAGCAAATAAAGGAAATCTACGCGATATCAACACTTTGACTTTTGAAGTTCAGTCTGAGGAAGGGGGAGGGGGAGCAGATGAGGAGTGATCGGCATGTGGAGAGTACGACACCTTCAGCCGTGTTTGAGAAGTTATAACTTTTTGTAGATTCGGAGGCTTTGTTGTAAGAGTCTTGTTGTAATTGATGTAATTACTAGTTTTTGAGGTAGAGAGCTATCTTGTACGGGGTGGGCTCTCTTTTGTTGAAAAATAAGGTGCATGACCCACTTGTTGGGACTCATGAACATCATTTCTCTTTCTTGATAGTTGTTTTATTAAAATCTTTTTAATGAAGCGCGAGGGGCTTTCACCCACCGTTTATGGTATATAAAAAAAGAGTATCAAGTGTTTGAAGGAGACAGTCATTGACTTTTCTATACCTTCCTTGTCAAGAAATTAAGAAAAAGTTAGGAAGTCAATGTTTCTCAATCTATATAATAAAACACAAAGAAAGCTATCAAATGACTCTCCTTCAATTCCCTCAAAATCAAAGGCCCAAATTTAACCTCACAAAACACATTCCCCCCCCCCCCCCCCCCCCCACCCCCCCATCCAAAAAAAAAAAAAATCATTTATTTATTTATTTCTCTCTCTCTCTCTCTCTCTCTCTCTCTCTCTCATTCTCTCTCTCATTCTCTCTCTATTTACTGAGAAATTTAGATTTTCAAATTTTAGGTTTGTAAATTTTCAGATATAATAAAACACAAAGAAAGCTATCAAATGGCTCTCCTTCAGTTCCCTCAAAATCAAAGGCCCAAATTTAACCTCACAGAACACATTTTCCCCCGCAAAATTTCAAACCCCAAACCCCAAAACTCAAATTCAAATCCCCCCCCCCCCCAAAAAAAAACTCATTTATTTATTTAATTATTTTTTCAGGTTTGTAAATTTTCAGATTTTTATGTTTTTTTATTGTTCATGTTCCATTGAAAATAGCAAATATCTCTTCAATTGTTAAATTTCATCATTTTCCACCCTCAAAGTTCTAAGAAATTGAAATTTATACCCTCATTTATAATTATTTTTTAACATATACTAATGAAAACATGGACTTTTAATTACAACTAATTATTGTCATACTATTCAAACTTGAGCTACATAATTATTGTTTTACTGTTTACAAAGCTTTTCATATGCTGTATCGTTCCGAAAACGTGTCGTAGGCACGTGACCATGGGCAAATCTAGTTTCTCTAGAAAATAAAAACCACATCAAATCAATTTTGACATTTCTTTTCCATCCCAATCATCGAAAAATAATTTTGAAAAATGAAAAAAAAAAATTGTTTAAATGATTATAACTCCACCAAAAAAGAAAAATTAGTTCCAAGATTGATGTCTTACCAAACTTGTTTTTCTTGTTAGGGGATTGTTTGTTTTAAGAAAATAAAATTATATATATCTGGAAACCTAAAAACATTAATTCTTTTGTTCGGTTGTCATTTTTAAATTAGGAAATTGTATTTCATAATTAGCTTCTTGTTTGGCGTAGGAAGATATGAGGCTAATTATGATCATTTTATTTTTCTATCAGATAAAGTATAGCTCCCGCAATCTTATAAATAATTTTTCTTAATCAATTTTCTTGTGTTTTCTTACCTTTTAAAATAAAAACAATTTTCTTTATATCTATGTGGCACATTATTTTCTTATCAACTCTTTTATCAAACAAAGCTAAAAAGAACTCTCTTCTAGGTGGAAAAGAAAATCAAATTGGGCACGCAAAAAAAAAGTTTCCACTATATTTCTATCGAAACAAATATCCCTTTATTTTATTATTATTATTTTTTTTTGCAAAATTGCAATTGCGTACACCTACTACCCAAAGAAAAACACCCCCAAAAACAATAGTGCAATTTTAAGTTTTGTTTCAGAGGCTTCGAAGCGCTGTAAGTTTCTCCCTTGGCCTTCTCCTTTTCTTGCTTGATTAGCAGTGTAGATTTTGAGCGGAATTGATTTTTGGTGGTTTAGCTGGTGACTTTTTTTAGTGTTCCGGTGTGGTTTTTTTTACCGGTCTGATTATTGCTGTAGTGTATCGTTTTTCTCCTCATTTTCATCTTCTACGATTCCCCTTCGTTCTCCGCCTCCATCTTTTGGGTAGTGTTCAGGAGCGTCCATCAGATCCGAGCACAGGGCTTTTCTTCTGGTGATTGTGCTCGGAGGACCTCTAGTGATCCTATTCCACCTGAATTCTATCACTATTGGGTTTCCCTGGAAATTATTCTCCTCCTATTCCAGGTTTCAGCGACTACTAGTCTAGTCTTCTTCGCCGTAGAGAGTTCTAGCTAGCTTTCTATCGGCGTATACTGTGCCTCTGTATTTGCCAGTATAGCTCCATAGCTGACTTACTGTGGGCTCTATTTTCGCTATTATCATTTGGCGGCCCATGGATCTATCATGGGTCGATGTGGTTAAAAAACCTTAAAAAAGGATTATTAATGTGGGCTGCTCGATTGGGAGGCCGAATGTGTCTTGGCCCACCAGGCCCAGTGATGAGAAGCTTTTGAAAGCTTCCCATCAGCTTTTATCCCGCCCATTCTCTCTTCTATCCCCACCTACAACTCTTCCTTCCTCATCTGTTCGATCCCCCTCATCCATCATTTGCTTTCAATGTTTTCGACCTGGGCACATTAAAAAATACTGTCTTTCTACCATGAAATGCCTCTTCTGTCTTAAGGATGGGCATTCCCGCCCCAGATGTTTCACCTTACAAAAGATTCTAGGGCTTACTATTGGAGTCACGATCGCTGAGCCAGTGATGGCGGCACTTGATTTCACTGCTCTCCAACGCAAGATGGCCAGTGCTGTTGTCGACAAAGCCAAGAAGCTTAAATCGACCTCCAAATCGCCTCTTCTCCCTACTCCCCCACTGGGCAATCGCCTACCAGAACCTGTCTCTTTGCCTACTCCCGTTCTTGTGCCTCCTCCGGTGACCCCCTCCAATCCGTCATTAGCGTTCGACTACATCCCTAGCACGGAGCTTTCAGATAGGCTGAAATTCTTCGATACCTATGGAGCTATTTCCTTTAATGGAGGGTCCATCCCCATCTTCACTCTCAATTCTTTTCTGTGTAGTTCTTGCAATGTGAAGGATTGAGACTGGGTACGTGGGATTTGTTCTAACGGAGACATCGTCATCCACTGCCCATCTCCCAAAATGCTCATTGATCTGATAGAGAACTCTTCATTATCAATTGGTTCGATCTCTCTCACGATTCGAAATTGGATTCAGGTGGCGCACCCGATACCCAATCCCGGCTCCTCTCGCACTGATGTTACGTTACTGGGTCTTCCCCCTTTTTGCGATTCTCTTCGCACTGTGGGTAGCATGGCTAAATGCATTGGGGATATCATTAGTATCTCTTCCTCGTCTAAACTTGCGTCGGGGTGTATGCAAGTGGAAGCTTCTTTCAACATTTCTGAAGGCCATGATCGCATCGAAGCTTATGAGCTTAAAGATGGCAAAGTCTCATTCCCTGTCACCGTTTAGTACCATGACTCAGTGACCTCAGGTGCTTCGGCGCCAGCACTAACCCTTGCTCCACCGAAGGTGATACCCAAGCCTACTACCTCATCATCTCTTTTCCATCCCGGTTCTACTACTTCTTCGAAACCTCTGTGGAAGGGGGCTAACAAGTTAGCGACAAAGAAAAAACATCCTATCCCAAGTAAACCTCTTCCTCGTTTGGGTAGCTCGAAGATCTCCCCCTCCAAGCCGCCCAATTGGTGTGGATCAACCCTGATCTCCCCTCCTTTCAAGCGGGTAAAAAGTCTACCACCACTTCTGCTCCTCCGAAGTCTCTTTCTCCTCCTACCATCGGTGCTTCACAGAGGAGCAAGGAATTGGCTACTCCCGTTTCCATCTCTCCAATTGCTGTCGTGGCGACTTCGGCTCAACCCTCCTCATCTTCACCGTGGCCTCGGTGGGAGATCAATCCTCACTTTGAATCGGATTGGCAAAAATTCCAAAGACAAGCTCATTTTGCAGCGATCACTGCCAAGGATCCTAAATTGTCTCCTATTAAGGTCTTAAGATCTCCTCAATCGAAAGCCAGTGACTGGATTGAGCATGACAACCTGTTATATGATGAGGAGGCAGAGCGGAAGCGGGACCTGAAAAACCTAATGGTAAATCATTCTGTTTCTAATTCAATTCTCGATAGATCGTTTTTTTAGCTGGCTGCTCTAAGGGTTTTTCATTACTGTGGTTTTTATTGCCGATTCTATAATCCTATACGGAACTCTTTCTCTAACGTTCTGATGTTGGGAGAGAACTTCTTTGTATCTCCCGACCTACTCTTATCCATGAAAAAGGCACTGGACCGTTCAATTCCCAAGTTTCCTTTTTTAGAAACTAGTCAACTTACCACGGCAGTTTCGTTGTTTGAACCTCTGCCATTTTCAAATAATCCTGCTGAAGCCAAGCTCAATGTTAACGCCTCCATCGTTAATGCAATTACTTCCTCACCCATTTTGTTAGATGGGAGGCTTGCGCGTCCGGGGGTTTTCGACTTCCCGGACCACAAATCTTCTCCCCGCCTTATTAGATCTAGCGCGCGATTGTTGGCTAAAGCTGCGGCGCGCGGTACTCCCCCTTCTCAGTACAGGATAGTATCCTCTCAGTATTCGGAGATTCACGAACGGACGGAGCCTATGGCTCCTCGTTCGGGAAGCACTCCGTTAGGTTCAATTTTCCAACTGCAATTTGATTCCTGGTCTGATCATGATCTGATTAGATCATCGATGGATTTAGGATTTGTGACTCAATCCTCTCTCCCGTCTGTAGCCAAAGCCATCAGGGATAATGAACGTTGTAGAGTTTTGGAGCACAAGCGTTTTTATGATTAGTGTGTCTTGGAACATCAGGTGACTTAATTGTCCTGTCAAACAAAGGGCGATTTATCACCTCATTTCTTCATCTCATTGTGATCTCATTTCCATTCATGAAACTAAGCTAGTATCTCCCTCTCCTGCTTTGCTTAGAACTATTGGAGGATCCCTCATCTCTAAATGGATTTCTTTGGACGCCATAGGTTCTAGGGGAGGTATACTACTAGGTTTCAAAGATGCTATTTTCTCTCTTATAGCGATTAAGTGTCTCAATTTCTTCCTTATTGTGCAACTTTATTAGGTGCCATTGGATTCCCATTTAACGGTGATTTCTGTGTACGGCCCATCCTCCTATGAGGGTCGTCAATCGTTTTGGAACGAATTTCAAGCTCTTCTACCTTATTCTAATGACCTCTGTATTATCTGTGGCGACTTCAACTTTACCAGATTCGCGACCGAAAGGTCGAATAATTCCAATCTTGATTACCTATCTGCTAAGTTTAACGAATGTATCCGCTCATTGCAACTTTCTGACATCCCCCTCGCGGGTAGATCCTTCACGTGGTCAAACCTCCGTCACCATCCGACCATGGCCAAACTTGATCGCTTTTTGGTTTCCCATAAATGGATAAACCAATTTTACAACACATTTGCCAAAGCGTTACCCAATCTCTCTTCTGACCACGTCCCTATCGCTCTGTACTCTAATTTCCCGTTCACGCATCATCACAAATTCAGGTTCGAAAAATTTTGGTTACAAGACCAAATTTTCGTGAATCTGATCGTTCAATGCTTATCAGCTATTTCCGGATCCTCTGGGCTGGGATCCATTCTACTCAATCTTCACGCCATTAAATTCGGCTGTAAAATTTGGCGCAGTGAAAGACAATCCAATACTAACTTTCTTAAAAACTATTACCTTTCCTCCATTGATACTATTGATAAGATGGAGGAACAAGGTGCTATTTCTGATGCCTTGTTTGAAGAACGACGTTCTTGCAAACGAGAATTTTCAGAGCTCCTGCTCCAAGACCATCTGAAATGGTATCAAAGAGCCAAATTTCGATGGCTCAAAGGGGAGACTGCAATATTGCTTTCTTCCACAATTATGCCTCTTACAGGCAAAGGAGTAACCGTATTTCTTCTATAATTGATAATGGCATCGAATTTTCTACAGACAATGAAATTCATCATGCTTTCTTATCTTTCTATAAAAACCTCATCGGCTCCCCTAAACGTAGAGCAATTACTCTCGACTGGAATCAGCTGTATGGACCGCAAGTTTTCGATCTTTCGTCCCTGGAAGCACAATTTTCCATGGACGAAATCAAAGCGGCAGTTTTTTCTTTAAAGGGGGACGCTGCTCCGGGTCCGGACGGCTTTCCAGCCTTCTTTTTTCAAAAATTCTGGAATTGGCTCAAAGATGATCTTTTCCGTATGTTCTCAGAGCTTAATATAGGCTCTTTCTCTTTCGACCGCATCAACTATGCTCATATTGTTCTCATCCCTAAAATACTGGAGCGAACTCGGTGGCTAATTTTAGGCCGATTAGTTTGATCAACACCACCTTCAAGATCATTATGAAGGTTCTATCTGCCAGACTCGGCGATGTTATCTCCCCTCTTATCGATCCTGCCCAATCGGGGTTCATCAAGGGTCGTTTTATCCTTGATAGCGTTGCATCATCCCAAGAGGTCATTTCTCTTTGTCACAAGAATAACTCAGAAGGCATTCTTCTTAAATTAGACTTTCAAAAAGCTTACAACAACGTCAGCTGGGATTTTCTTTTTGATATTCTATATCATAGGGGTTTTGGGCCCAAATGGATGGCTTGGATTAAAGCTAGCCTGTTTGCCGGAACCTCTTCAATCCTAATTAATGGTGCGGAAGGCAACAAGTTTAAAATTAAATGTGGTCTTAGGCAAGGAGATCCTCTCTCTTCTCTTCTTTTCTCGTTGGTAGCAGATGTATTCAGTAAACTCCTTCGCAATGCCTGGGAAGCCCAGGTCATTGAAGGTCTGGAGAACTCCCGTAATTTCCATGGAGTACTGAACCTGCAATACGCCGACGTCACGATTATCTTCGCCAAACTAAATGTTCATTCTCTTAGAAATCTGAAACTACTGCTCTATTGTTTCGAGTTAGCCTCAGGGTTATCGATCAATTTTCAAAAGTCATCCGTGCTCTGGTTAGGGGGCTCACCTAACAGGCACGACGAAATTTTAAATTTCTTCAACTGTCCTATAGCTTCTTTTCCAATTACGTACCTGGGTATTCCACTCAGATAGGGCAAATTGCATAAATCAGACTGGTCCCCTATGATCGACAAGGTCGAATCCAGGTTATCCGTCTGGTCAGGGAAACTTCTCTCTAGAGGAGGTAGATTGATTTTTCTCAATTCGGTGCTATCCGCGATCCCTCTTTATATGATGTCCTTCTACTTCCTTCCATCTTGGGTCATCAAGAAGATTGATCAGATCAGAAGTAATTTCTTCTGGTCTGGATCTCCTACTCACAAGCCTGGATCGCACCTTTGTAATTGGAAACTCATTTGTTCTTCTAAAGAAGCGGGAGGGTTAAGGGTGTTGAATCTTAGGCACCAAAATATGGCTCTTTTGGGTAAATGGCTCTGGAGGCTCCTCAAAATCAAGGATTTACCCTGGATCAGCAGTGTTAAAGACAGATACTTTTCGGTTGATAACTGGTGGAGTTTCCCACCTATTACACACCGTAACGCCTCCCATTTCTGGAAGGGGGTATGGAAATCGGCGGCAGCTTTCCATTGTGGATTAGCCCATGCATGTTCCGATGGATCCAGGGCCAGATTCTGGACCGATCTCTGGATCGGTAACACTTCTCTTGCCACTGCGTTCCCTGCAATTTTCCGTCTCGCTACCGACCCCCTTGTTTCTGTGGCAGAATCTTACACCACCTCCAACCAGCAAAGGCAGTGGATGATTACCCTATCGTCCGATCTTCCTACCCATCTAGTTTCTGATTTTAACAATCTTCTCTCCTCTCTAAACAATTTTGTTTGGAGGGACAAGGAAGAGTTGTACTAGCGCTGGAATACGTCAGGAACATTCTCGGTTCATTCGTTCTATCGATTTCTTAATTTTAGGGGCATTTTATCTCCTTTCTATAATCTTGTGTGGAAATCCTGCGCACCTCTTAAGGTAAAAATCCTTTCTTGGTTAGCGCTCAACAATAAGCTTCTAACCGTTGAAATTCTAAACAAGAGAAATTTAGCTTGGGATCAATTATGTCCGCTATGCTCCTCAGAAGCAGAAAATGTGGACCATTTATTCGTGAGTTGCGAGTTTACCAGTGCGCTTTGGAAAATCGCCGCGCTAGCTTGGGAAGTGATGATCATTCCGTCCAGTCTATCCGACTGCTGGACTAAGCTTCCTTCTAATAGTAAATATCACAGGTCGTGGTTTTTGTCCTTTCAGATTATCGTCTGGATCACGTGGATGGAAAGAAACAAAAGAATCTTCCATCAAACGGCCTCATCCCCCTATTCTATTCAAAACTAATTTTTATATCTTTTTGACTTTTGGTCATCCGCTCTCACCCATAAAAAAAAAGATTCACTTCTGTTGCACAGGCTGGTTAATGCATCACATTGTCTTCGAAGCCTCAATGCCATCTAATGTTCGCCTATTCTATTAGTTTGGGTCAAGTGCATCTTTCTGTTTTGACCTTGGTTCTAGGCGGTTCTATGTTATGTTTTCATTACTGCTCTAGTTATGTCCTATGTTTTTCCTTTATAAGGTTGGCTTGACATCCATTTTATCAATGTGCATGCAGGGTTGAATGAGCATTACTTTGCTCTGATGGTTATTTTGGCTGTTTCTTTTGGAAGGGCAATTATCAAGCTTTTGGTTAGAAGGGGGCGCGTTCTCTTCTCTCTCCCCCATATCCGAGGCTCATGTATCCTTCACAGGTGCTTACTAGGGATGATCTTTTTGTAGTCGTAATAGGTAGTATGGGTTGTTCTAAATCTTGGGAACCGCATGATGTCCCTCCTAATTGTAATGGACCTAGTAGATTTCTCTTGCGTTTTTATGTGATCGTTCTGAAGTTTTTATGGTGGGTTAGCTGTTGGTTTTGTTTTAGCACTTGGTGCTACTTAGTAATGGTGCTGGTATTAATGATCCATCAGTTCGATTATCTGGTTCTATTGAGATGACTGTAGATGCATGAGTTTGATTCTGTTATTGTTCATAGCTCAGTATCTTTTGGCTATGTTGTTGATATATATGTTTACCATACCTCCATATTCTATCTTGTGACTGGCAGGAGCTTACAGGCTCACCCTGTTGCATTTGTTTGTTGCGTCTACTTCCTATTGATGTGGACGTATCTTCTTGATTTTAGCTGAGTTATAGGGGGGAGTGTCTACATCCTCCAGCCCTTTATTGTCTACATTGTTTGCTCCTCGCGGAGCTTTTTTGATTATATGGAGTGTACTATTATTTTGGCTGCTCTCTGCTCAATTCTACCCATTTGCTATCTGGAGATGCTAAGTTAATATAGAGGATTAGTTGTTCATTTGGATGTTTCCCTTGAGTTGGCTCCTCTGGGTTCTGTTGCTAAGCTTCACATCAGCTTAGCCGGAACAGATACTCTTCTCTTTTGTTCTAATGTGATTGTTAGACATTGTTTCATAGGGGTCTCTGGTTGGCTCGTCAAAGCAACGCTGTTTGGGCTGGATTACCCCCAGCTTTCCCTCTGAGGTTTCTTTCGAGTTGGCTCAATGGATGACTCGATGGTCGTTCGGGTGTTTGGTGGTCTGCGCATAGGTTTGCTCACCTTTTCGCCTTCTTTCTGCTTCTGGTCTCTGGAGGAGGTGCACTTGCGGCCTGTTTCTCCTACGGGATGGCTCATTTCCTGCATTTTCGACTCTATTTTTTAGGATATAGTTCGCTGTTTTAATTAGCGCCTCTTGGTTTGTATTATTCTTCCCTTTTCTTAGTTTTACATCTTGTAAAGCATTTGATTAATTGCCTGTAAATTAACGATTTATTATTCATTAATATATTTTTGATGGCTGGAGCTGTTTGGCTCTATCCGATACATCAAAAAAAAAACTTTATCTTTTATAGGGAGTACAATGCCCCTTAAAATGCAAAATACTTGGAATATACAAGTACAACTACTGTTAGCATAGTCAAACAAACGGTTGGTATTACGGATGGGAATTAATTTTGAAGAACTTTAAAAAATGGTAAAGTAAAGAGATAGAATTAGATAAAGCAAACAGAATAAAAAAATAAGACAACGATATAAGTGGTTCAGATCCCAAGTCTAATTCACTACTTATTACCTACAGCAATTCTGTGCCACATGCATTCCCCTATACTCAATTTCCGTACACTGAGTTCTCAGTATTTAGGCTGAGATTCTTATTCCACCCATATGACTTCTCACTACAAGGAATTTGCCATATACCAACGGACACCTATAGTGACGGATCACTAAAACCGTGGGTATAGCCATCATATACCTACAGACGCGTAGTAAACTGTGGGTATAGACAAGATAAAAAACTTTTAATTCCCACCAAAATTTCAATTTCTAATTTCATTCTCCCCCCACCCGTCTCTCTCAAAACACAAATCGGAACCCAATTCCCACTCTCCTTTTCTCTTCACGTGCTTCTCTGAAAACCTATTTCCCTCTTCTCTTTCCCTCAATCCTCAATCCTCCCTCTTCTCTTTCCCTCAATCCTCAATCCTCAATCTCCCACTCTCTTTCCCTCTTCGTGCTCAAGCCGGCCATTCGCTCTCCCCTCGCCGTCGTCGTTCGCTCTCCCATCCGCCGTCGCCGTTCCCTACCCTTTCCCGTCGTCGCACAGTTTCCTTTATCTCACCCCAAACCACCCCCGTCGACCCATCTCTCTCTCCTTCGGCGTCCTCCCCCATCTCGTCGAAACCCTAGGTATTGTCAAAATTCTAATACTGTGATTTCCTATGTTCATAATTTTTTTCGTTTTTCGTCCTCCTCTATCTATCGAAATAAGTTATAATGAAATACCTTGTAGTCTTACTTTGAGCAGTTTGGTGAATTTCTAGAGGCTGTGGTCATCACTGACAAGGCTACTCGAAGATCCAAAGGCTATTGATCTGGGTCCGACTAGCAAAGAACCCTACACCACTGCCGATGTGAAAGGTCGGTTGCCGGTACATGATCAATACAATCTGTTATGTGTCTTTTTAATGTTGAAATACTGAATTTCGTGTGTTTTCAGCTCCTAGAGTGGCAGGGCTTCTTGTAAAGATTTTTGTGTGGATTTTGGAGTCGAGATTCTTGGGTCCGATTGCTCTGTATATACTGAAGAAGGATAATCGCATTGGTGGTGTATAGGAAAGCAAGTGGTGTCCTTAAAACCTATACCAACGGATATGAAACTGTGGGTATAACACCGATACCTATACCAACGGGTAAAAAAACCGTCGCTATAGGCTATAGTGACGGCATTTTACCGTGGGCATAGCTAATTAAAAACGACGGAAAAATATGTCCGTTGGTATAGGTTTTACGGGCTATACCTACGGTTTTTCGCCCTTTACCCACGGATTTTTGCTGTCACTATATGTCAAATTCCTTGTAGTGTCTATTACTATATAAGCCCCGTAAGCAGCATCATTTCGAAGCGAAAAGAAAATGAAAAAAGTAAAATCGACGTATTAACTAAAAAAACGTTATAAGCACACTTCTCTCATGATCTTTGGTAAAGTGATAAATCTTGAAGTTTATGAGTCAAAATAGATAAAAAATACTCAGTGGATACAGCTCTATTTAAAGTTTTTTGGAATTATTCATTTTCACAATTCTAAATAGAAATACCAAATGTGAATTTGGGTAGGTTGCTATCGATTGTTTGTTTTTGGCAGTCGACTGATATTTCATCCAGACCAAATTCGAGAGGCAATGAAAGTCGATTGAACCAATTTCAACTAATGTTGCAGTCGACTATTAAATGCAGTTGACTATATAATATTTGCAGTGGACGAGACATTTACCGAATTCAATATTCTGGTCAATCCACTTTATATTCTTGACATAACTTGTTCATTTGTCAAAGATACTTTTACATATTTTTTCCTCACAAATAAAGCAGTAAATAATCTCGATTGCACTACCTTCTTGAAGATTAATCACATCTTTCTTCTTGATGCAATTTTCTCATTATTTACAATATGTTATATTTGCATGATTATTTTCCTTTCACTTTGATTCTGAAGATCTGGAGATTTTTTTAAATTTTATTCTACATTATCTTGTAAAGATTTTATATGTAAATATTAGATGCATATATTTGTTGTATATACACCAAACTCAGAATCAACCCGAAACTCAGGATCAACAATTATGTCTTTAATACACATACTCATTTTGCTAAGAAGACGATTAATTTCAAGTATCAATCTACAATAGTTTCTTTCTTTATTCCTTTTGAGTGCATGAAGTAATAAATCTACTATTTATACCCATCAAATTAAACAACCAACTTTGCCTGTTTTATTACTTGCTCCATTCCACAAAGCGCGGAATATAGTTATTTCACGTTAATTAAAAAACAATCTAGATTATCTTCAAATTATCAAACCAGGATTTGTATAAGAATATAACTAGTGTTACCCTGTGCAAATTGCACAGACTAAAATAATTTTGAGAAACTTATAAAATTATATGAAACATAAAAATTTAGAGATGCCCCTTAACTATTTCATTCACAATATAATTAAAAGATGAAAAATCTACATATTAGTTCACACTTTTAAACAAATCAACATCATTCTATATTTCTATTCAATTAAAAGGAAATAAATAAAACATCCAATAATTACTGAAGTTGGGTTGTGATTCTTCTCGGACTCCTTTATGTACTTCGTTATCTCCTTCTCGACTGCGTGCATCTTAACGACTTTCCCTTTCAAATTAAATATAATCAACATCAGAAACACATGGAGAGAACAATAATTTTTTATTAGATATATAAAAAGATGACAAATATATAGATTAACTTATCCACATTTCGAAACCAATATCATTCTAAATTTTCTATTCAATTAAAAGAAAACTCCAAAATTCTCGATGTGTACAACTCTCCAACAATTCGAACACAAAGACATAGGTAAACCCTAGATCCATAAATTTAGAGATGTCAAAAAAAAGGTATTTTCAAAATCACTTACAATCTTGTCAGCTTCCTCCATTCTAAAGCTTGCTTGCAAATACTCATATTGTCTATGAAGTTCCTCAATATTTTCCTCCAACTGTTCTATATTACTCCTTAGTTGTGCCTCTACAAAATAATTATACCATAAAACACACATAAAATACTACAATTTTCCAAACTTTTCAAACAAAACAAAAGATGTATAAAAGATACCACCATCTACATGTTGTTTTCCTTGTAATTCCAATATATTTCGAATGTTCTGTTCCAACATATTTCAAAATTGTTCCTTATCTGGAATCTCAGCGGATACTAATCTATCAATATCTTCAATATTGGTAATCTTGTCTTCTCTTCGAACAGTAATCAAAATGTGAGCATGTAGAAGCCCTCTTTTATGAAATTCAATTACATGTAAATCTGTTTTTAAAAAAAAAAAAATCTTAAAAAATTGCTCATTTCAAATATAAGTCAATGTTAAAAAAATATTCATAATGGAAATTTTGATTCATGTACATTTTTTACAGATTAGAAAACTACAAAATTTTAATCTGCTTGATTAGATAATTCTCCATGACCTGAATTATTCCTTCTGAAGCATAATTCGATAGGATAGGTGCTTCTAATGTAACTTATCTAAACCATTTTATTGGCTCGGGCATATCACGAGTGACCTTCAACATTCTTTCTTAACAAAACAGAATACATCTTAGAAGTGGGCACCATGAACATTTTTTTTAAGGTAAAACATAACCCATCATACCCATCTCCTCAAAATGAAATATATTCTATTCATGTTACAGACATTACCATTTTCAGCCACACAAACTCGAAATGGGTGCATTACATGTTCTATTTACAAAAAGATAAACAACTTATGTCTAATGGGCATTTCGACAAACAGTTGGTTGGCATCATGAACCATGCATGGAGATCGTACCAAAGATATAATTCATGGGTTTCTTTTCTAATTTATAATTAACCCATTATAAATAAGAAATTTACAATTCCTTGATAAAAAGGGAAATTTTTTACCTGAGATTGAGAGAAAAGGGAGCTCCATAAGTTCGAGCAATTGAAATCCACACACTACAGACATATACTATATATAAACATAGGTAAACCCTAGATCCATAAATTTAGAGATGTCACGAAAAATGTATTTTCAAAAATCACTTACAATTTTGTCAGATTCCTCCATTCTAAAGCTTGCTTGCAAATACTCATATTGTCTACAAAGTTCCGTAATTTTTCTCTCCAACTGTTCTATATTACTCCTTAGTTGTGCCTCTACAAAATGATCATATCATAAAACACACATAAAATACTACAATTTTTCAAACTTTTCAAACAAAACAAAAGATGTAGAAAAGATACCACTATCTGCATATTGTTTTTCTTGTAATTCCAGCATATTTTGAAGGTTCTATTCCAGCATATTTCAAAATTGTTCCTTATCTGGAATCTCAGCGGATAGTAATTTATCAATATCTTCAATGTTGGTAATCTTGTGTTCTCTTCGAACAGTAATCAAGATGTAAGCATGAGGAAGCCCTCTTTTCTGAAATTCAATTACATGTAAATCTGTTTTCAAAAAAAATCTTAAAAAAATGCTCATTTCAAATATAAGTCAAGGTTAAAAAAATATTCATAATGGAAACTTTGATCCACGTACATTTTTTACAGATTAGAAAACTACAAAATTTTAATCTGCTTGATCAGATAATTCCCCATGACCTGAATTATTCCTCCCGAAGCATAATTCGATTGGAATAATCATCCTTAGGTGCTTCTAACGTAACTTATCTAAACCATGTTATTGACTCGGGCATATCACGAATGATCTTCAACATTCTTTCTCAGCAAAACAGAATACATCATAGGAGTGGGCATCATGAACATTTTTTTAAGGTAAAACATAACTCATCATACCCATCTCCTCAAAATGAAATATATTCTATTCATGTTACAGACATTACCATTTTCAGCCACACAAACTTGAAATGGGTGCATTACATGTTATTTACAAAAAGATAAACAACTTATCTCTAATGGTCATTTCGACAAACAGTTGGTTGGCATTATGAACCATGGAGATCGTACCAAAGATAAAATTCATGGGTTGCTTCTCTAATTTATAATTAACCTATTATAAATAAGAAATTTACAATTCCTTGATAAAAAGAAAATTTTTTTACCAGAGATTGATAGAAGAGGGAGCTCCATAAGTTCAAGCGATCGAAATCCACACACTACAGACATATACTATATATAAGGGTTTTTCCTACATGGGTAGCGATGGGTGGCGATGGGGGATAGCGACGGGCGGCGATGGAAGATAGCGACGGGCGGTGATGGCGAGGATAGCGACGGGTGGTGATGGAGGATAGCGACAGACGGTGATGGCTAGGGTAGCGATGGGTGGCGATGGGCGGCTGCAACAGAGGAGATTTTGGTGGGTTTTGGGGTAGGGACGGTTAGGGTTAGAGGGTTTGGGGGAGATGTGGTAGAAGAAATACTTTTTTTGTGTTTTTTTAAGTGATGTGAGCTGCACGTGTTAATTCATACTTTTGTTCTTCTTTCTCTATTTCAAAATAGAGAAAGGGGAGATGGGGTAAGCCTGTTAGCTTAAGATATATAATATAATAATAACAATAATAATAGCTTGTAATCTTACAGAAGATATTATGCTAAATTCATCAGAATGAAAAATTAGAATATAGATTCCAACTAGTTAAAAAAAACGGCTACCCAACTAAGTTTAAAAAAATGATTTATTATTGTTGTTGTTACTATCTTAAAATAATTAAACATTCTCTCTAATTAAAGCTACTAAATGGGAGTATTCCTGTAAAACAGTTAAGTTACAAAAATGCCTTCCACTATAATAAATTTATTACGTGAAAAAATTATGTAGAATCTCCTAAGAATACAACTGTCTAATATTATACTAAACTCTGTAAGAGCATCCTTTTTTTTTAAAAAACCCAAAAATTGGAAATCGATTTAGAAATAGTACTCACAGTCGTTTGCTAAAAATCCAAAATTTAGGATAGGAGCGAACAGTGTCTTGCTAAACTTAGCAGTCGTTTTAGCCAATTGCTAAATATAGAAAACGGACGATGTTCATCCGTGTGACGAAGCGACAGATGAAGGTATGTCGTCTGTAGTAAAAAAAAAAATAAGATGAGGTGGTGTTCCGTCTCTCATCGACACAAATTTCTTAAAATATTCACTGGTGTGTTTTTCTGCGATTTTTTTACCAAAATGACATTGTTGCCATTAAAAAAAAAAAATAGACGGAAGATCAACTTCCTTCGCTTCTATTTTTGGACTTTGACGAATGTAGCGTAGTCCTTTTTTTGCTATTTCTAAATGCTATATATAGCAATTAACATAGCAAACGAGTAGTAGATGCTCTTAAGTCTAATAAAATACTAAAAACAATAATTTTGTGGAGCAGCTTTAGCTGTTGTATTGGTTCCGTTGTGTAATGCGCCCCATTGTCTGGATCCATCTAGAGTTGTGATTGTGTGATGTTGTGTCTCCCTTGTTTTCGTTCTGATTTTTCTCTTGTTTTCACAGCGTGTAAAAAATTTCTGTACTTTTTTATTGACTATTTATTTATTGGACTGGAGTCGTAAGACTCTATCCTCGTTATCCAGAAAAAAACAAAAAAAAAATTGGGGAGCAGGGAAAATAATTATTGATTAAATCATTTGCATCCACAATCACTTTCTCCATCAGCCATTTGTCACTTCCCACCAATTGCACCCCACAAGCACCAACTACAAAACCCCCCCGTCCATTCTTCCATCCCTTCTCTTCAATTCCCTCAATATATTCTCTTCACTGTCTCTATCTCACTTGCCTCTGATGGCATCCAAGGAAGAAAACTCTGAGCCTCTGAAATACAAGGTATATTTATTACTTGTTTCGTTATTCTCTTCTTTATTCCTTTGACTTTGTGATAAATGTTGATTAATTTCTTTGTGCTATTTCAGACATGGGTTTTGAAGGTATCAATCCACTGCGAAGGTTGCAGGAAGAAAGTCTACAAACTCCTTCACAACATTAAAGGTAATCGTAGTTTGTCTCAAAACGCCCACCTCATGTTAAACCATCCATTTTTTTTTTTTGGTGGTTTTGAATATGAAATTCTGATGGCGGGTTGTTCTCAGAATTGAATCTTGTGGTTGATTTTCTGGATTTAGGGGTTTTTAAGACCGAAATCGACTCCAAACTGAACAAGGTGACGGTTACTGGTGATGTGGAGGCTGAAACCCTGATCAGGAAGCTGCAGAAATCAGGGAAACATGCAGAAATGTGGCCAATTCCAATTCAGAAGAAACCCAGCAATCCTAACCCTAACCTTAACCCCAACCCAAATCCTAATGCTAATCCGAATAACAACAATGAAAAAGGGAAGAAGAAGCAGCAGAAAGATAAAGAACCCAACGAAAATACTGAGAAAACACCCGAAAAGAAGAAAGAAAATGATGACAAACCGGCCGAAAAGAAAGAAAGTGCTGTGAAATCCCCTACAGAAACTACTGAGAGTAGCAGCAAAGAGGCATCGAGCTCTAAACCGACAAACTCTGAAGCTGATACCGATACCAAAAAAGGCAAGAATAAGGGAAAGAAAGTAGAGCCAGAACCTGTTCCTGAAGACAAGGGCAAAGAAGAGTTACCCATGAAGTCTGGTGGTATGGAACCGATACAGCAAGGAGGACCAATGCACCAATTTCCTGCGTATCAGCAACCAGTGTATGCAGCTAGCTACAACATGGTTCATCCAACTGCTAGCTATTCATACTACGCACCAATGGCTACAGCACCAACACAGAGCTACAACACCTATTCCGGCTATCCACCACCACAGTATTACCCGCACGAGAACTATTACAGCACGATGGAGCAGCCACAGCCATCACAGTATGGATCTCAGGGGAGTTATGACTACTTGGGTGATGACAATCCAAACTCTTGCAACCTTATGTGACGATGGTGTTTGAATTTGTAGTTTTAGTTCCATGTTCATATATTAGAGAGACTGAGAGGCATAGTGATTCTCACTAGTTTAGTATGTTTGGTATTTTGGGGAAGTAGTGTTGGCTTGTGATTTTAGAGGAAGAATTATGTATGTTAACTGGTTCTGTAACCGATGATATCACTATCTATGTTCATAAGTTATGGAACCATAATAATATCTATGACTTCTAATTTGTCTTGTGACATTGTGTATACGATGCTGGCTTCAAATCAGTGGCATTACTATGATTTTTTGGGGCGCAGTACTGTGGTGTTTAGTTCTCAATTCTACACAAGATGTATTGTTCTTGTTCTTACATACGGCACGATGATTTGGTTGTAACTGAAACTGTAGTTACCAAAGAGTTCAACTGTGAAACATGGATTTTGGAAAGCTTGTGAACTCATCTGAATGCAAACAAAGTTTTCTTTACAATATGTCTCACAAGGAAGTTTCAGTAGCTCAAAGCAATATGCTTAGAATAGTGGACTAAAAGAGATTTGTTTGACCAGCTTCACCATTGAATTAGACAGAATATTATCAAATGCTTCGGGTGAGTTTAAATACTAAAAAGTAATAACAATGTGCCTGTATTTCAGAAACTGGATGCCCACAGTGACTAAAAGGATTTTTTGGAATAATGACGATGCAGAGAGCAGTTGAAAAGAAAAATCTATTGCAAACTTCTTTCCTGCAGTTCCAACTCATGAAGGGTAGGGCTGTTGGGGTTTGTGGATTCAATATACAATAATGGGGTTGGAGAAGTCAGATGAAAAGAAGATTCGAAGAAGCAGCAAGCTGCTGCAGGCGAGTTGCAGTCGACCGTAGGTGGACAGTCGAATGCATTCGTACAGGCAAAAGAACGGTCGACTGCGCCGTCGACCGTCACTCTCTCTGGAGGGACCCTGTATCTTGAAGAGGCGACCGGTCGACTGCACAGTCAACCGACCTGCTCTCTGTTGGACCTTGTGCGGTCGAAGGAAATAACCGGTCGACCGACTTGGTGTTGCGGTCGACCGTCCCGACGCTGTTTGATGAGCGGCTAAGATTGAAAGTTGAGAAATCCTATATATATTGTATTGTGTATGATTTTAGGATTAATTGAAAATAAAATAGAGATCTTCCAGCCGTCATTGAGAGGAGGGGAGATAGAGAGAAACCCTACACCTTGGTGGTGAGTTCTTGAGAGATTTGTAAACATATTCTTCAAATTTCTAGTGGAAATTGCAGGAGTGCCTTTACGCGGGGAAGTAGCCATTGTTTTGGGTGAACCACAAAAAAAATCTTGTGTGTTCTTGTGTGTTGCTTTTGGTTGTTCTTTGTTCTCTTGTTATGATTCTATTGTTCTTGCATCTCGTCGTCGTCGTCGTCGTCGCTATTGAGTTATTCCGCAGTTAGAATTCAACAAAGTTGTATCAGAGCTACATGTTAGTAGTATTGATTGGAATGGGGGACATGAGTAGAGTCAAGAGTTCGATGGAACGGATTTCACAATGTGGAAGATCCAAATGATTGCATATCTCTGACAGAATGATTTAGATGATCCGTTATTTGGTTTGAAGCCAGAAGTGGCGGAGGTCGATCCGGTTGCGTTGGCAACTTGGAATAGATTGGATCAGAAAGTGTTGGGGCAAATTCAGTTGTTGCTGAGCAGGAAGACATTATTTCACATTGAGAAGACAAGAATCGCAAAGGAGACAATGGAGATATTGATAGACATATTTGAGAAGCCGAAAGTAGCAAACCAGATCCTACACCTAAAGAAGTTGGTTAACTTGAAGCTGTCGAAAAGGGGTTCGGTTGCTGAGCACATCAACAATTTTTGTATGGTATACAATCAGATGGAATCGCCAAGTTTAAAGTTTGAGGAGAGAGCACAATCATTGTTGTTGCTATCCAGTCTTCCCGATAGTTATGGCACAGTAGAGCAGACTATTACTAGCACCATGACTGATACGACAATCCTAAAGGATGTTATAAGCTGCATTATGAATGAGGATGAAAGGTGGAAAAGACATGGAGAGACTTCGGTGTCATATCCAAGCAATGTCGCGCTGTCAGTTGACAACCGTGGTACAAGTAACAACAAAGGAAAGTCACAGAGCAGGAATCAAAAGTCCAAGTCAAGAACAAGATATCGCAAATGTGAGTGTTAGTACTGCAAGAAGCCAGGACACTAGAGAGACCAATGCGAGGAGTATAAAAAAGCACAGGCAGGATCACAGGTAGCCAATGTGGTAAGTATTGAACCCCGTCTAGCTGAATTGTGTTTATCTACTAGATTTAATATTTTGCAAGATGATTGATGTATAGACTCAAGTGCTTCATATCATTGTACCCCAACGAGGAAAGTTTTTAAGGATTACAGGACAGGTGATTTTGATGCAGTTTCAGTTAAAAATGGGCAGATATGTCAAGTTGTAGGTGGAGGCACTGTGAGAGAGAAGGCTCGCAATGGTGGGCAATTGGTCTTAAATGACACAAGACATATTCCGAGCTTGAAGAAAAACTTGATCTCAACTAGCAAACTAGACAAAGAATGGTTCACAACAACTTTTGGGCATGGAGAATGGAAGGTAACTACAGGTGTTAGGTGGTGACAAAAGAAAAACGTCGTGACACGTTGTACTTACTTAGAGGAGGTGATTCAAGTGATATCATTGCTACAGCATCAGCAGGTAGTTCCTCTTCAATTCTATGTCATGTCAGGTTGAGGCATCTTGGTGAAAAGGGTGTCAAGCAGCTTTGTTCTAGGGACCTTTTCCCGAGGCTGGAGAAGGTTGAAATGGATTTTTGTGAGAATTGTGTGATGAACAAACAGAAGACAGTTAGCTTTTAGTTGGGTGGGCATGAGAAGAAACTTAGGAAGCTAGAGTTGGTACATACAGATGTGTGGTGTCCAGCTCAGAAATTCTCTTATGGTGGTAAAAGATACTTCGTCACATTCATCGATGATGCTATAAGAAAGGTTTAGGTTTATGCAATTACGAGAAATCAGAAGTTTTTGAGGCATTCAGAGCATGGAAGGCCAGGATTGAGAATGAGACGTGTTGCAAAGTGAAAGCAATAAAGTCAGACAATGAAGGTGAGTACACAAGCAAACAGTTTTTTAACTATCTGGCAAAGGAAGGTATCAGATGAATCAAAACAGTTCCTAAGACTCCACAGGAGAATTGTGTAGCAGAAAGGATGAACCGCACGATACTCGAAAGGGCGAGATGCATGAGACTTCATGCGGGTCTTCCAGTCCAACTTTGAGCCGCTACAGTTGATACAACTATGTGCATGATTAACCGTTGCCCGTCTAGTGCCCTTGATGGGGCCATTGCAGAAGAATTATGGTCAGGTAAAACTATCAATTATTCGCATTTGAAAGTTTATAGTTGTTTGGCATATGCACTAATTGATAGGAAAGAAAGAAAAAAGTTGGACTCTAAGTCCAGAAGGTGTGTGTTGATTGGTTACGGTGGGGATGAGTATGGTTACAGGCTTTTAGATTTCGTGGATAACAAAGTCATTCGCAGCAGGAATGTTGTGTTCAATGAAGATGTCTTATACAACAGGTCAAGATAGTAAACCAGTTCAGAGTCAGATTGGAGTTCAGACTCAGATTCAGATTCGATTCAGAAGGCGGCTCTAGTAGTGGAGGCCCTACAGTGTAACAGCAGGTACATGTACCATAGGAAGTACAGGAGGCTCATGGTGAGCTCATTGGGAATGAGCAGGTTATCCAAGACGAACAGGTATAGCCAGAACTATTCGGGGAACCTGAACCAGTCGGTGAACAGGTACCCACATTGAGGAGATCGACACGAGTGAGGAGGCCAACCAAGATATTTGATCCATCAGCTAGTGTTGTTCACGAGCATATTCTGTACACAGATTCGGGATGACCAGAGACTCATGAAGAGGCTTTGAGAGATGAGGCTCAAATTCAGTGGGAGTTAGCCATGAAGGACGAGATGAACTCCTTGGAACAGAACCAAACTTGGGAGTTGACCAAGTTACCTGTAGGGAAGCGCGCTTTTATGAACAAATGGGTTTTCAGAGTCAAAGATGAGGTAGATGTAAGTAAGAGGTACAAGGCAAGGCTTGTTGTGAAAGGATTCTCTCAAAGAGAAGGTGTTGATTATAGAGAGATCTTTGCACCGGTTGTGAAGATGGCTTCAATTAGGGTTCTGCTTAGTATTGTGGCAGTTGAAGATTTGCACTTAGAGCAGTTGGATGTGAAGACAGTATTTCTCCATGGTGATGTCGAAAAAGAGTTGTACATGAGACAACTCGCAGGTTTTGAAGCTAAAGGAAATGAAGGCATGGTATGTCGATTGAAGAAGAGTCTTTATGGGCTCAAACAAGCACTGCGACAATGGTACTTGAAGTTTGATCGCTTCATGAGAGGAAAAGGCTTCGATAGATGTGAAATGGATTATTGTGTGTATGTTCGTAAATATGAGGACAATAATATAGCTATCTTGGCATTGTATGTGGACATGTTGTTAGCAGGTTCATGTATGGAGAAGATCAAGAAAGTGAAAAAGGCGCTAGTTTCGGAGTTTTCAATGAAGGACTTGGGTGAAGCAAAGCAAATCCTCGGCATGAAGATTAGTAGAGACAGGAGTAGCAAGAAGCTTGGATTATCACAAGCAGACTATGTGAATAAGGTGTTGAAGAGATTTAATATGGATGACGCAAGGCCAGTCACTTGTCCCTTGGCTTCTAACTTCAAGTTATTAATGGACTTTTGTCCTAAAACGGAGGCAGAGATGGAGGAAATGGCTGCTATTCCTTATGCCTCAGTTGTTGGGAGTTTGATGTATACGATAGTGTCTACAAGACCAGACATCGCACAAGCAGTGGGAGTTGTCAACCGTTACATGAAGAATCCAGATAAATAACATTGGTATGTAGTAAGGTGGATTCTTAGATATCTAGTAGGTACTTCAGATCACTCTCTTTGTTTTAAGGGAGATTCTTTGCATATACATGGTTATGTGGATGCGGATTTTTTGGCCGACCGTGATGGTTGCAGAAATACTACAGGGTATGTATTTACAGTTAGATGAACAACTGTTAGTTGGGCTTCGCAGTTACAAAAGGTTGTAGCACAGTCAACCACGGAGTTAGAGTATATGACACTTACAGTTGCAACGAAAGACATGTTGTGGATTTCGGAGGTTATGAAACAATTGGGCAGGAATCAACCCATAGGTGAACTATGGTGTGACAGTTAAAGTGTAGTTTTCTTGGTAAAAAACTCGGCATATCACTCTGGGACTCGGCACATTCAAATGAGGTATCATTTTATCAGAATGGAGGTTGAGAAGAAATGATTGAAGCTAACTAAGATTCTTGGCACTAAGAATCTGGCGGACATACTCACTAAGGTGGTGGATAGCAGGAAACATCAATTTTGCTATACCGCTATCGGGTTGTCTCCAGGTTAATTGTTGAGGAGACTCGCAGAGGCACATGCCTAGACTAGGCCAATGGAAGAATGAAGAACATGTTAGAGACTTCGTGTATATGTCTCCAAGTGGGAGATTGTTGGGGTTTGTGGATCCAATACACGATAATGGGGTTAGAGAAGTCAGATGAGAAGAAGAGTCGAAGAAGCAGCAAGCTGCTGCAGGCGATTTGCGGTCAACCGTAGGTGGACAGTCGACCGTATTCGTACAGGCAAAAGAACGGTCGACCGTGCAGTCGACCGTCTCTCTCTCTGGATGGACCCTGTATCTTGAAAAGGAGATTGGTCGACCGCGCAGTCGACCGACCTGCTCTCTGTTGGACCTTGTGCAATCGAAGAAAATAACCGGTCGACCGACTTAGTGTTGTTGGTCGACCGTCCCGACGCTGTTTGATGAGCGGATGAGATTGAAAGTTGAGAAATCCTATATATTGTATTGTGTAAGATTTTAGGGTTAAGTGGAAAAAAATAGAGATCTACCAGCCGTCATTAAGAGAGGTGGGGATAGAGAGAAACCTTACACCTTGGTGGTGAGTTTTTGAGAGATTTATAAACGTATTCTTTATATTTCTAGTGAAAATCGCAGGATTGTCTCTGCCAGGAGAATTAGCCATTGTTTTGGGTGAACCTCGAAAAAATCTTGTGTGTTCTTATGTGTTGTTCTTTTTTCTCTTGTTTTGATTCTATTGTTCTTACATCTCGTCGTCGTCGTCGTCGTCATCGTCGTCGTTATAGAATTATTCCGCAGTTAGAATTCAACAAGAGCAACCAGTATTTCCTTTCCTTGGTATGAAACAAATATCTTTAATTACTTTGTCCATTTTTTACCATTTTACAAGCAGGATTTTGATATTTAAGGCTGCAAATTTTACAATGAAGTTCTCTATCCAATTTAGGAAAAAGTATCTGATAACGTGAGCCAAACAACTAGCAACATATAGTACCTTACAAACATCATTTTTTTTTTTTGAACGAATACAAACATCATTGTTATGTAGGTCTTATGGGTTATGAAATTCACATAAGATCCACATATCGGTTAATCAATATACTTACTACAACTATAATCTGCACGGCATCAAATGAATTGTCTAGTTTGAGTTATGTTTGCGGTAAAAGTCATGTAAGAATTCCGATTTTACCTTTTTACAGGAAGTTCAAGAGGATTTTGATCTTTAGGGCTACAAATTTTACAATGAAATTCTCTATCCCATTTAGGAAAAGTATTTATTGCTTGAACCAAACAACTAGCAACAGATAGTACCTTCAAACATCATTATTATGACGGTTCTGTATGTTGTGGAATTAACATGAGACCCATACATTGATTAATGAACTTAGTTACTGCCTGCCAACTGTAATCTGAAAAAAAGGCAAATGCATTTTCTAGTTTGAGTTAGGTATTTGGTAATTGTCATGGAAGTTAATGATATATAGAAAGTGGTCCCCGCTCTTGGTGGTGCTGACTAGGATGAAGCTAATTGGGAGTTGGTAGATGGTACAGATTAGGGATGGCATTCGAATGGAACAGGCCGGGCCGGACTGGACCCGTCCGGGTTCGATGTTCACTTGGGCGGGTTCGGACAGGATTGGTTGCTTAAACGGACCGGATCGAAAAGTAGAAAAGGCGACCCGTCCAACCCGTGAACCCTTTCGGATCCAATCCTGTTGGGTCGCGGGCTGGCCCGTTTAGATAGGTTTTTTTTTAACCATAAAATAATAATAATAAAATAATAATAATAATAATAATATTGTAAGAGTAAAATTGCAAAAAAAAATTGAAATATTATTCATATGAATTCAAGTTATACAAGTTTCACAATTTCTAATAAGAAATAAAGAATTCACAAATTTGTTTTATAAACATATTTCTTATATACAATTTCAATTTACTTCAATATTTATAATTTGAAATAAGAAGCAAAGATATAATACAATTTTTTTTATCTATTTACAATTGTCTTCAAATTTGTGGCCTTCAATTTGTTGTTGTTGACTTATTATTGTTCAGTTGTTGGTAATTAATTCTTCATTTTGATTGCTATTGTTGTTGTTGTTATTGTTCTTCTGACGAGTTGCTCCCACTTGTGGACGTAGATAATATTTTTCCTTGTGTCCTATCTTCAGCCTTCAGCCAGTCTTCTGTGCAAACGAGCATCTCTAACAGTCAGGCTTCAAGCGATTCCTGTAATCAGTTAGAACCGTATCACTCGAAGAAAATGCACTTTCAGAAGCAACTGTAGAGACAGGAGGAGTTAGTAAATCTTTAGTCATATATTTAAGAATACTATAAGTGTGTTCATAGTTTTTCCACCATTATAAAATATCTAGTGAAGAAGAAGGATACTCAGAATCTTGTTGGTTATACCAATTTAATTTATTTGGTTGATTAGTCCTAGGTTTTTTGGATTGAATTTGTGCAAGTAAATTAAATATTCTATCATTAAATTTACTCTTACCCTTACCTTTGGAACTACCAGAAGAAGAACTAACTACAGAAGTTCTACTACTAGAAACAAAAGATCTATCATAATAATCATACAAGTTATTTAATGTAGATTCAAATTTTACTAAAAAAGAAGTGCAATCAATTTCTATTTCTATTTCTACATTTTTTCCAAGTAATGCAAAAAATATTTCAATAAAACTCTTCGTACCTTCTATTTTGATACGAGAATCCATAACGGTAGCAACACAAATCAACATAGGAGGAGGATAAAAATACTTCAAAATTTTTTTGTATGCAGGTTTTACAATATCACCAACATAAGCATCATTTAACATTTCGTTAAATGTTTGCATCATAGTAACTATTGAAATAAAAATGCTACTAGAAGTATATTCATATGATTTTGAAAATTTTAAAGTTGCGGTTTTAAAAGGTTCTAAAATTTTCAACAAAGATTCGGCATAAAACCAATCGGTGGGAGTCATTTCAAAATTTGGTATATTTATTGCGATACAAAAATCATTTATAACTGCTTTATATTCGGTAACAATATGTAGTAAATCAAAAGTAGAGTTCCATCGGTGTTTTAATATCCTTTGAAAATCTTTTAAAAGGTACATTTGAAACCCTACACCAATTTTTCCATTCTTGAAATACGCTGGGACTTATTACAATAAAATGTACACAATTTTTAATTTTAAGTATATATGAATCGGCTATTTTTAATACATCTTGAATACATAAATTTAAAATATGACATGCACATCTAATATGAAAAATATTGTCAGATGGAAGATTTAATGCGGATTTTAAAGTAGTAATTGTTGTATTGTTGTTAGATGCATTATCAAAACTAATACACATAATTTAATCACGAATATGAAAAACATCACAAATTTCTAAAGTAAGGTTTGCTATTTCAGCGCCAGTATGGGGATAGGGCAACGCGGCAAGTGAAATGATTCTTTTTTGAAGAATCCAATCATTGTCGATCCAGTGACAGGTAATTTCCATCATTAGAATATTGTTGACACCCGTCCAACAATCCGAAATTAAACTAACTCCACAGATTAAACTCCATAAAATTGCAATCACAGCGTCCTTCATTTCATTGTACATTTTAAAACAATCCGATTTGCAAATATTTTTCAGGATTCTTCTAAAATGAGGGTTTAAGGCCGTTTGATTAAAATTTTCCAAATCCCTACTCTCGGGATAGAAAAATGGTAATTCTTCCTTTATTACTAATCGGGCCATTTCCCGACGAACAAGATCGGGATCATAAGGGTGGCTATCAACTAAACCGGTCCTAGAGTTGATTTTTTGTTGGCAGGGTAGGTCAACAAGAAGGTTTTTATAGTTATGTTGGATATGTCTACTAATTGTACCGGTGCCATTACCCCTCTTGAATTTGTATATCTTATAACATGTTTTACAAACTTTCAAACCTATACCCGGATTTTGTTCGTCCGAGATAAAATCGTAAAATTTATGTCAATCACTACTTTTCCCTCTACTTTTCTTACCACTACGGGATTGTGTTATTTCGGTTGGTTGTTGTTGTTGTTCTTCTTCTTCTAATTGTATGTCTCCTACAACCTCATCGTGTGTACCCTATTATTGGGTAGGAAGATCATGGTACTCTTCAGCGGGCTCACTAATTGGGACAATTGGTGGCCTACGGGAAGTGCCGGTAGAATCTTGCCCACTTTGGCTACGACCGCTACCGCGTGATCTAGATATAAGTAGTAATGTATGTAAAAAAAAGTACACAATGTAGGAGCGATGAGTTATAAAAAAAATCTAGAAAACAAGAGGGTTGAGATAGAGAAGATCAAAAAACCAACAAAAATTATAACTACAACAAAAATTAAATAAGAAGAGAGGTATGAAATTTTGATTCCGTTCACCGTGGATACGCGTATATAAAAAAATCCGTGAAAAAGAGAATAGAAGTAGAAGTAGAAATAAGTGATTCCGGAATTGAAGAGTTGAGGAGAGCTTGAAGGAGAGTTGAAGACTTGATCACTTGGAGTTGAACGAGAGTTGAAGAGCTGAAGACGTTGTTGAATTTTGATTTCGATGCGATCGGAATTTGATCGTGTATATGCCTTCAAGAATTGCTTGTTCAATACTTCAATTGTTCACAAATTGCTTAGAAATGAGTTATAATAGTAGAGAGAGTAAGAGAGATTTTTGTGAATTTTTTGATGAAGTTTTTTTTTTTTTGGGGGGGAGGGGTATTTATAGGGTAAAAATTTTAATTAAAAAAAAACAAAAAAAAACCCAAAAAAACGGCCACTAGAGCCGTTGATGACGCTCTGGACAACAGTGCCGTTGGGCACAGTTTTTGTGACCCGTTTGACCCACGGGTTAACGGTCGACCCGTGACGAGTCGAACGTTTAACCCGTTCGGGTCTAACGGTTCGCAACCCGCGGGCCGACCCGCGGGTTGGCGTGCGGGTTGGGGTTTTTAAGCGGATTCGTGGTCCGAACTGAGCAGGTTGGATCCGCTATATTCGAGACCCGGATCGAGCCGTTACTGTTTACAGGTTCGTTCCGAACCCAAACAGTCATTTCGCGGGCCAGGTTATACGGATGGATCGCGGGCAGGTCGATGGTTAATCCGGCCCACTTGCCATCCCTAGTACAGATTCCATTACTTCATCATTACTAGCTCTTGTATGGAGCCCAGAGTACTCGAAGATGTTAAAGCTAGAACAGCCCTTTCTCTCTTTCATATGCACAACACAAAGCTAAAGGAGTTGGTGTTCTTTTTACTGCTGAAAGTGCTAACTATTTGCTCATGTTCATACCTATCTTTACTGAGCTTTGAGCCTTCAACACTAGGTGTAATAAAAAAGCAAGAGTAGGTTGGTAAAGCCTTGGATGATAATGATGATCAATGATGAATGGATGATATTGATACTGGTGCCCAAGGCCAATACTGAACAATTGAATATGTCCCCTTTTTAAGAGCATCCAGTATCCTTTAGACTAAGAATTCCAAATACAGTATTTAGCATTTAACATTCCTTAACGTGCTATTCATTTTTTTGTTGAAACTAAGTACTAGTAGTAGTTCTGGGGTTGGCTTTCCCCTTTCCTTGAACTCGCAGATCCTTTCTCTAGATCCATCCGATCCACTTACTCCCTCCATTAATTTTGCTTCTTTCCACCTTCTCCTCAAACCCTCTTCGCGGATTTATTTTTCCTCTTTCGCGGCCGTTGCTCCCCCCTTCCCCTCCCCTTTTCCGCTGAGTAGTGCTCCCAGTCTCTGCCTCTAGTTCCGTTCCCTCGTGTTTTGGGTTGGCCTCGTATCTAGCGACGCCATCAGCATACTCTCCGGGATCCCCTTTGCCTCTGTCAGGCAATTGGCGTGGTCAGGTTTGGCCTCATTTCATTTGTGCGGTTCAATATTCGGCTCAAAAGGTAATTTGCTCCAAAGCACTGTAAGTTCTCCTCTACTTACCTTAATCATTTTATTTTTGCATGTTTCTTGGTGGTTTGTAGTCTGGTCGTGCTCTCCATTTAAGCGCACCCAGTTTTTAGTTGTGGTGGTATAGATCTTCTTACTACTTTCCGATCTCAGAGTTTTCTTTGCATTGAGGCTTTTTTGACATCCTCTTGAGTTATAAGTGTGCAGATTCTCTTGTTGCCCCTTTTTACTCTTGCTTCGAGGCTCTCACCCCCTGTCCCTCTTGTTTTGAGTTTCCCGTCGATTGCCATCGGCGTTGGAGCTCTTTCGACCGTTATCTTCTCCTCGTTCTTCGTTCCTCTGATCGTCCCTCTTTCTGTATTCTTGGTGGTGGGCCATTTTATTCTGAGGCCCATGGATCAATCTTGGGTGGAGGTTGTGAAAAGAAAAAAAATAATAAATAATACTACAAAAAAACTTCTTTTGGGTCCGTGCTTGCCCTGCTATGGGTCTTCTGATTTGGCCTGTCTTAGGTCTTGTCAAGCGAAGCTTCCTTCTGGCTTCTTATCTTCTATTTCCCGCTCATCTTCAGTATCTTCTCCATCTCTATCCCTCTATTCTCCCTCTCTTCACTGTAGACGCTCTTTCATTTGTTTTCGCTGCCTCCAGAGAGGTCATCTGAAACTTGACTGTCCCAATAAGATGAAGTGTCTCTTTTGCAACAAGTCCGGTCATGCCAAACACCGGTGTTTTGCTCTGCAAAAAATTCTTGGGCTTCCTGTTGGAGTGCCCATTTCTGAGCAAATCGTTAATGCTGTGGACCTTGCTTCTCTCCGCAATCAGTTGCACTCCTCCAAACCGCCTAAGCCTCTAAAGAATCCTTCGTCTTCTAGCTCCCCTCTGCTTCCCCTCCCTCGGCGGAGCTTCGTATCCCTGACAGTCCTCCCCTTCCTCCGGCTTTATCTTCACAGCCTTCTCGCCCAACGCAGTGCCCAGTTACTCAGGTTTTTCTCCCTAAGTCAGAGTTATCAGATCAGTTGGCTTATTTTGGTAATTTTGGAGCTATTTCTTTTACTGGGGGATCGGTACCTTTCTACACTCTGAACTCCTTTCTTAGCAACTATTGCAATGTCGTTGACTGGGACTGGGTTCTCTATAATTGTTCTAATGGTGACTTGGTCATTCACTGCCCTTCCACTAAGATTTTGGAAGACCTTATTGCGAATCAATCACTGACCATTGGCACTATCTCTTTAGCGGTGCGTCAGTGGGTTAAGATTCCTTCGTCATCTCTGGAACTTGGATCCCCTGACTCTAAGGTCACTCTTGTTGGTCTTCCCCCGTTTGGCAATAACATCCGTCTAGTAGGCGAGATGACTAGGTGTGTTGGTGAGATAGTTAGCATCTCTTCTAAGTCCAGACTGGCTTCTGGTAGCCTTCAGATAGAGGTGATTTTTCGTTGTCAACGCTCTTCTGCCTGTATCGAAGAGTCCTGCCTTACGGATGGGATTTCTTCTTTCCCAGTATCTGTGCATTACCATGACGCCAAGTCTGTGAGCCAGCGCCCCCCCAACCCCCACCCTGGGTCTTCGTCTCCGTCCTTTGGAGCTGATCTTTCTTCTCCTTTCCATCCCGGAGCTGTTTCCTCTTCTAAGCCCAAAGTGGCCAAGTTGAAAGTGACTAGCGTAGGTGCTACTCGCAGCAAACTTCCTTCGCCATACAAGCCGCCAGCACATCCCCCCACCTTCAAAATTTCTCCTTCGAAATCTCCCAACCTGGTTTGGATAAACCCTGATCGACATGTTACTAAAGTTGGTACTAGTGCTTCCTCCTCGGTTATTCCTTCTCCCTCTATGGCCCCTCAGCCTTTCTTCTCTAAATCCGCATCTGCGGTGGAATCGCCTCCCTCTCCTGTTAAGGAAAAGAAAGACTCTTCTCAATGGCCAGCATGGGAAGTTAATCCCAACTTTACATCGGATTGGGAGCAATTCCAACAGCTCGCGCATTTTCCCACTCCGAAGAAGTCAGACCCTGCTTTTTCCTCCTCCAAACCCTCCCTTTCCCCATCATCCAAAGACGCAGGTTGGATTGAGCAGGACTCTCTCTTATCGGAGGAAGAAGCGGAGCTGACTCGTGGTCCTTCTAATAAGGTATGCTATTTCAATGTTTATCGGCATTCTTATGACTGTTGTTACTTTATTACAGTATGCATTTTCAAGCTTGTTCAATTGGGTATTTTGTTCCATTCTTGCTCGTTTTTTCTTTGTATTCGACCCAGTTTTTGGAAGGCATCTTCTGTTCATGCTTCCCTTAAATGGACCTCCAAATCTCTCGCGGCGAGAGCCTGGGACTTATTGGATCCCTCTCCTCTCTTTCTTTTGAAATTTGTTAACCGCACCTCCAATATTTCCGTTGGATCGGTTAAGGATTCCGTCCTCTTTCCTCCTTCTATCGATTTGGGGGCATCGCTTGGGACACCCTCGACTAATAGGGAAAGGGATATTCCTCCCTCCCTTATAGTCCAATCCTCTTGTTTTAATCATCATCTCTTAAGGTCGAGCGCTCGTCTTAGAGCTAAAAAATCGGTTCATACCGGGTTTTCGGATTCGCCTGTTAAATGTAGCAATCCCAGTGTTGGACAACGGCTGTCGTCCTCTGCCCACACTTCTCTTATCCCTATCAACCAGCTAGGATCCATTTATGTTCCCATTTTTGATTCGTTATCCGACTCTGAACTTGCATCTTCTGCTCTAGACCTTGGTTTTTTAATCTATCCTGAGGACACTCCTCGTATCCTTTCGCTTAGGAAGCAGGAATACTCTAGAGTCTCGGAGCATCGTCTTTTTAATGATTAGTGTCTCCTGGAACATCTGAGGTTTGCACTACCCGTCAAAGCAGAGGGCGATTTTTGATTTAATTTCTTCGTCTCGCTGCGATCTTATCTCCATCCAAGAGTCCAAACTGGAGTCTCCCTCTCCTGCGATCTTTCGTTCTTTAGGTGGGTCCATTATTTCTAAATGGATCTCATTGGACGCGATTGGAGCAAGAGGAGGTATCCTTTTTGGATTCAGGGAGGCTCTATTCTCCCTTCTTTCAGTTCATCGACTGAACTTCCTCTTAATCGTTAAGCTCCAATGGTATACTTTCAATTGCCCGCTTACCGTCATTTCGGTCTACGGCCCTTCCTCTTCTGATAGACGTCCCTTATTTTGGAACGAATTCGCTTCGTTACAGCAATTTACCTCAGATCTCTATTTCTTTTGTGGGGATTTTAACGTCACCCGTTTTGCCTCTGAAAGATCGAATCAGGTTTTTTCAATATCTCAGTCTTGCCGTTTTAATGATTGCATCCGTGATCTTCAATTATCGGACTTACCTATATCCGGTAGATCGTTCACTTGGTCTAATCAACGAGATCTCCCGACTCTCGCCAAACTTGACCGTTTTTTAGTTTCGCATAATTGGTTGACGAGATTTCACCTATCTTTCGTCCAAGCTCTCCCCAATCCTTCATCTGACCATGTCCCAATTGTGCTCCACTCTAATTTCCGTTTCAATCACAAGCATAAGTTCCGCTTTGAAAAATTTTGGCTGCAAGACCAGCTTTTTGTGAACCTCATGTCTGAATGTCTAGCTTCCATAACCGGCTCATCCGGTTTAGGCAACATTCTGCTTAAATGGCATGCCATCAGACACGGTTGCAAAATTTGGCATTCTGAGAGGCAAAACAATAACTTCCTAAAAAAATTTCTATTACAATCCATTGATTCCATTGATAAGATGGAAGAGTTAGGCCCTTTATCAGAGTCTTGCCGATCAGAACGCCGTTCTTGCAAGCAAGAATACGCGGACATCCTTCGCCAGGACCATATTAAATAGGCTCAGAGAGCTCGGGTCAACTGGATGAAGGAGGGTGACGCGAATACTGCTTTCTTTCATAACTTCGCTTCCTATAGACAGCGTTGCAATCGCATTTCGTCCATCTCTATTCAGGGTGTGGATCAGACTTCCGATGAAGCCATCCACCGGGAATTCCTTTCTTTCTACAAAAATCTTATTGGCTCGAAGAAGCATCGATTGATTGAGCTTGATTGGGTCCAACTTTATGGTCCCCAACAGTATGATCTTTCCTCCCTCGAAGCCCCTTTCACCATTGAAGAGATTAAATCGGCCGTTTTTGCTTTAAAAAGTGATTCGGCCCCAGGGCCCGACGGTTTTCCAGCATTCTTTTTTCAAAAATTTTGGGATCTGCTTAAGGCAGACCTTGTCAAAATGTTTCAAGACCTTCACCAAGGAATCTTTTCTTTTGACCGTATTAATTACGCCCACATTGTTCTCATCCCGAAGTTAATTGAGGCTCATCTGGTCTCTGAATTCAGACCTATCAGTCTCATCAACACTTCTTTCAAAATCATTATGAAAGTCCTTTCCTCTAGATTGAGTGCTATCATCTCTCCCATGATCGACTCGGCTCAGTCGGGTTTTATCAAAGACCGATTCATTCTTGATAGTGTTGCGTCGGCTCAGGAGATCATTTCTCATTGTCATAGATCCCAATCGGAGGGAATCCTCCTTAAGCTCGACTTTTAAAAAGCCTATGACAATGTTAATTGGGACTTCCTCTTAGACATTCTCATTTATCGAGGTTTCGGTCCTAAATGGATTGCTTGGATTAAATCCAGCTTATACTCTGGTACCTCATCTATTTTTATCAACGGATCGGAAGGTCACAAATTCAAAATTAGATGTGGTCTCCGTCAAGGAGACCCCCTATCTTCGCTGCTTTTTTCTCTTGTAGCAGATATTTTTAGCAAACTCCTCCGGAATGCTTGGAACTTGAATATGATTGAAGGTCTCGGCAGCTCCCCCGTTTTTGAGGGAGTGCTCAACCTTCAATACGCGGACGATACTATTATTTTCACCAAACCAAACACCCACTCTCTTCGTAACCTCAAACTTCTCCTTTACTGTTTTGAAATGGCCTCCGGTTTATCGATTAACTTCCAAAAATCATCCGTTCTCTGGTTTGGGTGGATCTCCCAATCGTCAAGTGGAGGTTTCCAATTTTTTTAACTGCTCAGTCGCCTCATTCCCGATCTCTTATCTTGGCATTCCCCTTCGATGGGGTAAGCTGCACAGATCGGATTGGCTTCCTCTTATTGATAAAGTTGAGGCCAGACTCAATGTTTGGTCAGGGAAACTTATGTCTAGAGGTGGCAGGCTCACTCTTATTAACTCAGTGATTTCGGTCATGCCTCTTTATCTTATGTCTTTCTACTATTTACCCTCCTGGGTGATCAAAAGAATTGATCAAATTAGAAGTAATTTCTTTTGGAGTGGTTCTTCTTCCTTTAAACCAGGATCCCACCTGTGTCAATGGAAATTGATCTGCACCTCTAAGGAGGAATGGGGTCTTGGTGTTTTGGACATTCGTCATCACAACATCGCTCTTTTAGGAAAATGGTTGTGGAAACTCCATAACTTTGATCAGTCCCCATGGGTTAGGTGCATTAGAGGCTATCTTTCCACCTCTTCCAAATGGTGGGAGTTTCCCGAGGCGACTTATCGCCACGCCTCCCCCTTTTGGAAAGGTATATGGAAGGCTGCTTCTGCTTTTCAGTGTAGTATTTTTCGTAAATGCTATGACGGATCTAGAGCCAAATTTTGGACTGATTTGTGGATTGGCAATTCCACGCTGGCCACGACATTCCCTTCTGTAACGCCCCGAATTTACAAATAAGGATAAATTCGAGATTTCACAGGATCTTTACTTCACTTCGTACAATTTTACAAGGAATTTAAAACTTTTCATTCACAATACATCAGAGTTCCTTTACACAGCGGAAGAATAAAAGATTACAACAATGAAATACAACTTGTATAACTTTAACATCATTTGCAACATCTTTAACTTCTAAATAGCAACAGCATATCCACTTTATAACTCCATGAATAGTTCATTACCTGCATGTCAATCTGTGGGCACGTCAGTCACTTACAACTGACGACATGTTATACACGGCTATCCTCTCTATGCCGGAAATAGTATAACGATCTCATACTTTAACAAATCACAAAAAGATTGAATGAACATATAAAGTGTCAAAAGTGATTATTCTAAACATAAGTGTATGTCATGTCTTAATGCCTAATGCATACCATTCTACACTAGGATGACACTAATGCACACTTGTTCGGATTCTATGCATCCCATACTACATAGGTCCGAGGGCAAGCGCCTACGTTCTCCACAATACAGGGCTCGATCCCTCGCCATGAAAACTACCCGGTAGCAAAACAAAGTTCAGACTATTCCACGAATTTGAATCCCAGCCTTGGAGTCCACCGCCGGCTGTTATAACAGATTCCACATCGTGCGAACCGTCCCGTATGTGACCCTCTAGCCCAGTATATATATATATATACATTTGACTAGAGGGTCACATACGGGACGATTCGCACGATGTGGAATCTGTTATAACAGCCGGCGGTGGACTCCAAGGTTGGGATTCAAATTCGTGGAATAGTCTGAACTTTGTTTTGCTACTGGGTAGTTTTCATGGCGAGGGATCGAGCCCTGTATTGTGGAGAACGTAGGCGCTTGCCCTCGGACCTATGTAGTATGGGATGCATAGAATCCGAACAAGTGTGCATTAGTGTCATCCTAGTGTAGAATTGTCTGCATTTGGCATTAAGACATGACATACACTTATGTTTAGAATAATCACTTTTGACACTTTACTTGTTCATTCAATCTTTATGTGATTTGTTAAAGTATGAGATCGTTATACTATTCCCGGCATAGAGAGGATAGCCGTGTATAACATTTCGTCAGTTGTAAGTAACTGACGAGCCCACAGATTAACATGCAGGTAAAGGACTAATCAAGGAGTTGTAAAGTGGATATGCTGTTGCTATTTGAAAGCTAAAGATGTTGCAAATGATGTTGAAATTGTAAAAGTTATATTTTGTTTACTTTCAATTGTTTTATTCTTCCGCTGTGTAAAAACCAATATGTAAAGGAACTCTGATGTACTATTGAAAAAGTTTTAAAATTTCCTTGTAAAATTGTACGAAGTGAAGTAAAGATCCTGTGAAATCCCGAGTTTATCCTTATTTGAAATTCGGGGTGTTACAGATGGTATCAGAGCATGCTTCACAAGTAGTACAAGTTTATAAGGAACGATAAAAAGTGACGATAAATTTGGGAACAAACCAAAAGAGTCCTTCTGTCAACCGGGTGTAAACAACCCTAAGCGACACGGTATTTAAGCGTCTTCGGACCACCGCTAGCTGGGAACCAACTCTTACGGCTAACCCAAGTAAATCCGAACTTGATAGACTAAAGATTTGTTTAGGAAAAGTAATAAGATCATTAACTATAGTTTAGAACCCGTGACACTTTAGTGAGTAGTTACAATTTTATTCCTGCGGACACTAAAGTGTGAGTTCAACCTGTAGAATTAGACTCATATTTACATTGCTTTGTAAGATAACCTTTCCTCCCCTTGTTATAAGATGGCCAATCAGAATGAACTCCCTTGGTTTGTCCACCCTGAGGACTTAGAAGAAGAACCAATGGAGGAGAGGACCTAGAGGAAGAAGAAGACCCGGAGGAGGAAGAAGAAGAGGAACCCTTCGAGATAGAGGAGGAAGAATTTCCCGAGTCCAGGGAAATTACTCTGCCACCACCTGACTCTTCCGAAGACTCCCCAGACGAGGAATTTATTCCGGATTACCCAGATGACCTCGTTGCATCCCTTCGTCGAGAACTGGATGCGCAAAAGAGGAAGGTTAACTACTTGGAATCACGCCTGGCACAGGATAAAGTACGCGTCTGGAAACTAAACCACCTGGTATACGAGCTCAAGAAGACCCAACTCATAAATGATCAACGTCGCGACAGGGATAAAGAAAAGCGACCGTACGAGGTTGAAAACATAAGAAAGGAAGTCCAAGATCTGCGGGAAGAGCTCAGAGAAGCCAAGAAAAACCGTAGAATCTAGGATATCTTTTATTTAAGCAATTGTAATGGAAATGTTAAAATAAAAGTTTTATCTCTGAATAAAGAATACAATCTTGCTGTTGTGTTATTTGTGATGATTAATGAAGAATTTTATGACTCAGAAATGGCACGAAGAATTGGAAATGGCGAAGGCTTCAGCGGGGAAAATGGATTGGATTTGGAAACGGAGATGGCTCGGGTGTACCAGACCCTCAATGCCCTCGCTGCTAATATCCCTCAAAATAGAGGACCAGGACCAGCTATCCAGATACCTGAGGCCATCAAACTGGTGGAAGCATTCAAAAGAATGAAGCCTCCGGTATTTGGAGGACAGACGAACCCCAATGCTGCAGATGACTGGGTTCGACAGATCGAAACAATTTTCGAAGTGATTGAAACCCCGGAAGCTAGCAAAGTGAAATTGGCTACCATTCAGCTTGAAAAGGATGCGGGTGTATGGTGGCAATCCTTGAAGAGAAACTTGGGAAATGTGCAACTTACATGGGAAGAATTCCTGGAAGAGTTCAGGAGCCACTACTTTCCACTGGATGTTCAAGAAAAGAAAACCATGGAGTTCTTGTGCTTACAACAGGGTAATATGACGGTACGGGAATATGAAACCAAATTTAATCAACTTTCTCGATATGCACCGGAGATGGTTCAGGAGAAGTCTAAAAAGGCCCACAAATTCGAGCAAGGTCTGAGGCCCAGCCTAAGATCCAGGATGATACCTCTAGGCATTCGGAGGTTTGAAAAGCTAGTCAGAAGGGCCGCTGCAACGGAGACGGACATGAACCAATTCCAGGCAGTGCAAGCCAGGAAGAACAGTTGGAGCTTGGGCAAAAGGCCCGCAGGACCCAGCAACTACAAAAATCAGCCCCCCGCGCAACGATTCAAACCCACTGGCGCCAATGCCATTGCTGTGGCCGGAAGGATACCCACTTGCTACAGATGTGGGGAATCGGGACATATATCTACTGGGTGCACCAAGCCTCAACGAAGCAAGACTTGCTATAGGTGCGGAAAGGAAGGCCATTACCAGTCAGATTGCCCCCAGCTTCAGTGGGGAGGACCAAGCCAAAGGCCGTTCAAGCCAAAGCAAAAACAGCTCAAGCAGGGGCGGGTGTTTGCTTTGACAGAAGCTGATGCGGAGGAGGTGGATCATGTGATCACGGGTATGGGAGACGAAGCTTAATTGATTTGTATTTTCCATTTATGTAATAAGAATGTTATGTAATGAGAATACTCATATGTAACAGGGAACATTTTAATAAATGGAATAAAAGCTTCAGTGTTGTTTGATACGGGATCTTCACACACTTTTGTGTCACCCTCTTTTGCAAAAAGATTGGGAGTTGAACCGAAAATATTTCCTGGCAAGGTTTTATCCGTGGCTACTCCGTCAGGAGAGAATTTGACAACCGATCGATACTATGAGGGGTGTGATCTCGAGATTGAGGGCAGACTCTTTGGCATCGATCTCATTGAATTGGCAGTTCTCGGAGTTGACATCATCATTGGCATTGACTGGATGTCAGTCTACAGTGCAACTATCGAGTGCAAGGACAAAGAAGTCATAATCAAGGCACCAGGAGGACCAGTGGTTACTTTCCAAGGCAAAGGGAAGGGTAAGCAGATAGTAGCAGCATTGTCCGAGCAGAAAGTTCCAGAAGAAGTGAAGCAGATCCCAGTTGTCCGAGACTTCCCAGTAGTATTTCTGGACGATCTACCAGGGCTTCCCCCTCGTCAAGATGTAGAGTTCAGCATCACTGTTCAGTCAGGAAGTGCTCCTATTTCCAAGGCCCCATACAGAATGGCACCAGTCGAACAAGACGAGATCAAGAAGCAGATCGAAGAATTACTGAGCAAAGGATACATCAGGCCAAGTGCATCACCATGGGGAGCCCCAATTCTTTTAGTGAAGAAGAAGGATGGATCTATGAGGATGTGTATCGACTACAGAAAGTTGAACAAGGTAACTTTACAGAACAAGTACCCCATTCCTCGAATCGATGATTTGTTCGACCGCCTGCAAGGAGCAGCGGTCTTTTCCAAGATAGATCTACGGTCAGGGTATCATCAGGTCCGGGTAAAGGAAGATGATGTGCATAAAATGGCTTTCCGAACCAGGCATGGTCACTACGAGTTTCTAGTTATGCCATTCGGAGTCACAAACGCACCAGCTATTTTCATGGACATGATGAACAGAGTTCTACGACCTTTCATCGATTCCTTCGTCGTTGTATTCATTGACAACATTTTGGTCTACTCCAAGACCGAGAAAGAACACGCCAAGCACTTGACAGAGGTTCTAAAGAAGCTTCAGGAGCACCAGTTATATGCAAAATTGTCTAAATGTGACTTCTAGAAAACCGAAGTCGCCTTCTTGGGTCACATCCTTTCTAAGGAGGGAGTGGCTACTGACCCGCAAAAGGTTGAAGCAGTTAAAGACTGGCCAAGACCAACCACGGTGAAGGAGATTAGAAGCTTTTTGGGTCTAACCGGATACTACAGAAGGTTTATTCAAGGGTATTCTCAGATAGCAGTGCCACTCACCGGACTCACAAAGAAGAATGTGAATTTCAACTGGTCAGAGCAATGTGAAGCAAGTTTTCAGGCATTGAAGGAGAAATTGACTACAGCCCCCATCTTAGCATTGCCCAGAGCAGGAGTTGAGTATGACATCTACAGCGATGCTTCACATCACGGACTGGGTTGCGTACTAATGCAAGAAGGGAAGGTGATTGCTTATGGGTCTAGGCAACTTAGACCACATAAGAAGAATTACCCAACCCATGATTTGGAACTAGCAGCGATCATCTATGCTTTGAAGCAATGGAGACATTATGTGTACGAGGAAAAAGTCAATATGTACACCGATCATAAGAGCTTGAAGTACATTTATCAACAAAAGGACTTGAATTTGAGACAGAGGAGATGGTTGGAGGTGTTGGAGGACATCCGACCTGAAATCAAATATCATCCAGGCAAAGCAAATGTGGTAGCAGATGCGCTTAGCAGAAAGGTCAGTTTGTCTCGGTTGATCACTACCCAGGAAAGGCTAGCGGATGAGTTAGATCGAGCAGGAATTGAAGTGGTTCTGCAGAGTGTGGAGGCTTCCTTAGCTCAATTGAGGATTCAACCCACTTTGAGAGACAGAATCATAGACAGCCAGAAGGCGGATCAAGAAATCCAAGGGATGATAGAACAGGTTGGCTTAGGCAGATTGGCAGAATTTCAAGTGAGGGATGCAGTACTTTGGTTTGGGGAACGGCTATGTGTGCCAAATATGGCAGGACTAAAGGAAAGTATTCTTCAGGAAGAGCATGCTACCTTGTTATCAGTGCATCCTGGGAGTACCAAGATGTACAAGGATATAAAGCTACACTTCTGGTGGTCAGGTATGAAGCGAGATGTGGCAGAGTTTGTGGCCAAGTGTGCGGTTTGTCAACAGGTCAAGGCAGAAAATCAGAAACCTGGCGGGTTGTTGCAGCCTTTACCCATCCCAGAATGGAAGTGGGACTGTATCAGCATGGATTTCATCACGGGTTTACCCAAGAGTTCCAAAGGCAATGATACCATTTGGGTAATAGTGGACCGACTCACCAAGTCAGCTCACTTCTTAGCAATGAAACTTACTTGGTCAATGGAAAAACTGGCAGAATTGTATGTGGATGAAATTGTGAAATTGCATGGAGTCCCGATGTCTATAGTGTCTGACAGAGATGCGCGTTTCACTTCACATTTTTGGAAGAGTCTGCAAGCAGCTATGGGGACAAGGACTGATTTTAGTACAGCCTTCCATCCTCAGACAGATGGGCAAACTGAACGGGTCAACAGAGTGCTGGAAGATATGCTCAGGTGTTGTGCGCTGGATTTTGGTGGTAGTTGGGAGAGACACTTAGCTTTGGTGGAATTTGCATACAACAACAGTTTCTAGGCGAGCATTGGAATGGCGCCCTATGAAGCTCTATATGGGAGGAAATGCAGGACTCCGGTTTGTTGGTATGAAGTGGGGGAGAGGCAGCTGTTTGGACCAGAGATTGTGCAGCAAACTTCAGAAAAGATTGAGCTGATCAGAAAGAGGCTGGTCGACGCGCAAAGCAGGCAAAAGAGTTACGCCGACAATAGAAGGAGAGACTTGGAATTTGACGAAGGTGACTATGTCTTTGTGAAAGTGTCTCCGACTAAAGGAGTGATTCGGTTCGGGCGAGGAGGAAAATTAGCCCCGAGATACATTGGACCTTACAAAATAATGAAGAGAATTGGGAAGACAGCTTATCGGTTAGAACTACCGGAAGAGTTGGCCCAAGTGCACAATGTCTTTCACGTGTCCATGCTAAGGGGTTATGTTTCTGACCCAAGTCATCATCTGCCAGAAGTGCCTGAGGGTTTGCAACTGGATTTGAGCTATGCCGAGCGTCCCGTTGAGATCGTGGATCGCCGAGAAAAGGTCTTGAGAAACAAGACGATACCCATGGTAAAGGTCATTTGGAGAAATCAATTTGTTGAGGAAGCAACTTGGGAATCAGAGGAAAAGATGCGGAAGGACCATCCCGAACTCTTCGACTAAGTAAACTTTTCTTTCCTTCTTAGTAGTTTCTCGCTCCTAAGCGTAGTTCCGGGGACGGAACTATTCTAAGGAGGGAGTGTTGTAACACCCCAATTATATTTTTTTTTATTTTAAAATGCATTTTTTGATTTTTGCACGTATGGTGCACGTGCAAATTTTTATTCTCATTTTGCTACTCTCATTTCACTATTTTTGGCATGCATTGGTTTTATTTAGCCTTTCTTTTGATCCATGGGCCTATAAACTAAAATGTAGCTCATTAAGAAAGGAGTCCACTAGATAATTAAAATTAATTAATTAGTAATGGGCCCATGTAGCAAGCCCATTATTAAAATCACATTTTAGGGTTGAACATAAACTAATACAAGACAAGTCACATTTTTTTTTTTTGTACACATTTAGAATTATAACAAGTTGTATTTAATATGTATGTGTGCTTGTACATTTGTACACGATGTTGACCGGTTTGATCATGGAGGGGAGGGGGGTTTCATGAAGAGAGAAAGAGAGAGATTTAATGAGAAGAATTAAGGTTTGAAGAGTGGGGAGGTGGAGAGTTGTAGGTTTTAGGAGTTTAGAATTGGAAGGGTTGTAAGAGTTAATTAGGAGAGTTATTAGGGGTGAATATATGCAAAATAAACCCTCCCAAAACCCTATAAATAGAGCCCTACTTTCTTTTCTCATTGCACCAAAAACATTATAGAAAGAAGAAAAAGAAATAAGTGTAAGAGAAAGAAAATGAGGAAAAGGAAAAAGAAAGAGAGTAAGAAGAAGAAGTGTTCTCTTGCTTGGAGCTTTTGCTAGGAGGAGAAGAGGACTAGGAGGTGCTTGTGAAGCTAGGAGCAAGAAGGAACCATTATCGTGTAGTTTTGAAGCTTCAATCAAGGTGGGTGCCTCCTACTTTCTAAATTTTTAATGTGCATGCTAATAAAAATGAATGAGTAGTTTATAAAATAGAATAACTATACTATGAATGTGGTGAATCATGCTATGTTGACAAATGGACTAATATTATGTTTGTGGGTGATCTCATTATTTTCTAATGTAGAACATTGTATGCTAAAAATAAGTAATATGAGAAGAATCTTGTTATGAATAGATAAAATTCATGTTAGTTTAAAGTGATGTTGTGGTTGATGTGATTAAATAGAAAAAGGAAGTATACCATGCTAACTAAAGAAAAAGAATTACTTGATTGTTGTGAACCATTCTAATATGTTTGCTTAGTCTTGTGTTTACAATAGTGTTAACATATGAGAATAACTTTGATGTGAAATTTACAAATGAGAATCATGCTAATATAATAGATGCGAAAGTAGTCTTATTGTGACAAATACCATGTTAATGAAAGAAATTAAATTCTTGTATAAACCATGTTGGTAAGTTGTAAAATTTTGTGTCTATAGTATTATTGACCATATTAGATTTTATAATAAAATGAAATTTCGTTAGTTTATAATATGTCGACATGTGTAGATTCTATTTTTAAAAGAATGAGAACTATTGTGTGAAAGAGCAACTTCTATTTTCTTTATAAAATATAATTTATGTCAAATTGAGATTATAATCAAATAGGTATGGATACTAGTTTTCCTTTCCTTTGTAGGATTTAATTCTTAAAGAAAAAAAAAATCTAAGTTTTGCAAAAGATGAGAAAAAGGATTTTTTTAAATAAGTGAAAAATAATATTTTAATGAATTGAAAATTTCATTTGTTACTATCTTTTTATCTAACATCTAGGAAAGGATTATTTCTAAATTTCTTTGAAAGAATTGATCTTTTGAGTAAACACATTTTATGGGAAAAGACATACTTTATAGATAGTTGAACAAAAATAACATTTGTACTTTTTTAAACAGAAATACACTAAGACTTACTGGTTAGCTAGAGGATATTTCTTATAGGAGATCTTGGGTTCAAAACTGAATAGTCACATTTATTTTATTTTTTTGAATGATTCCCGAACCCAAAACTAATACCTAAAGTGTTCGGCTTAGGAATTGGACATCAAAGTCCAATGGACTGATTGGTTAGGTGGTTCGGATTTGGCCTTTGACCGGGTTTTACTAGAGGGTGCCGGGTTCGAAACCTGATGGCACTACTTTATTTTTCTTTTTGATTTTTTTTTGGGACTTCTTAATGAGTTTAAATGCAAATTAAATTTGGAGAAAAATTCTAATACTCTTATAAATTGAAATAGAATATGGTAAAAATAGTTATAGAATTTTTCAAGTATATTTGAGAAGTAAAAGAGACATTTGAAGATAGAATGAAATTTTGCTCTTAAGTTAATTATTTTTAAGAATATGAATTTTTTTTAAAGACTTGATGTGAGAATTAGTTTCTCTTGTTGAGATTATGCAATTATGTTGAATGTGAAATTCTAGATTTCTATGTGTACTCAAATTGTTAATGAGTTTAAATTAGATGAATGCATGAATAGAATTCTTGTTGGAAAGAATTGAGAATAAGTGAACATGAATAGAACATTGATTAAGTTGTGAATTATTTTTCTCTTGAAGAGATTGTATTTGATTAATTGGAGAGACTTCATGAGTTTAAAATTTGCAAATGAAATTGCTATTGTTGTTGATTCATGAAGGAATTATAAGAGAATTACGATTGATGCTAAATGAGACATTGATTAGATTATGGATAAATTAGAGATGTGAATATAATAAGTCTAGGACATGATTATTTAAGGGTATATGTACCCATGTTTCTTGTACATGAAAGTTAATGATTTAGAGTTAGTAAGACCTCGGTACCGGCAATATTGAAAGAAAAGATTTGAGAAATGATTTGGAGATATGGCTAAGGAGCCATCTTGTATTTGTTGATTAAGTCCGGTAGGAGGTAAAACTAATTCTTTGAATGGAAATTATTCATGTCATGAACTTAAGAAAATTTAGGCACTTAAGGGGAGATGTAGTAAACTTAGTGAAACGTAAGTGGGGTGCTCTATATAGTCGGCGGTGGACTCCAAGACTATAGACCCAGTTGGTAGACTGAGGTTGCCCTGTGGGAGACGGATTATTATATTTTAATCCGGGACTATGAGGACGGGTCGGCGGTGGACTCCAAGATCTTGAGTAGTCGGACGGATGAGTTTTGTGTTTACCGTCTCCAATGTATATATATATATATATATACTGGGCTAGAGGGTCACACACGGGACGATTCGCACGATGTGGAATCTATTATAACAGCCGGCTGTGGACTCCAAGGCTGAGATTCAAATTCGTGGAATAGTCTGAACTTTGTTTTTGCTACTGGGTAGTTTTCATGGCGAGGGATCGAGCCCTGTATTGTGGAGAACGTAGGCACTTGCCCTCGGACCTATGTAGTATGGGATGCATAGAATCCGAACAAGTGTGCATTAGTGTCATCCTAGTGTAGAATTGTGTGCATTTGGCATTAAGACATGACATACACTTATGTTTAGAATAATCACTTTTGACACTTTACTTGTTCATTCAATCTTTTTGTGATTTGTTAAAGTATGAGATCGTTATACTATTCCCTGCATAGAGAGGATAGCCGTGTATAACATTTCGTCAGTTGTAAGTAACTGACGAGCCCATAGATTAACATGCAGGTAAAGGACTAATCAAGGAGTTGTAAAGTGGATATGCTGTTGCTATTTGAAAGCTAAAGATGTTGCAAATGATGTTGAAATTGTACAAGTTATATTTTGTTTACTTTCAATTGTTTTATTCTTCCGCTGTGTAAAAACCAATATGTAAAGGAACTCTGATGTACTATTGAAAAAGTTTTAAAATTTTCTTGTAAAATTGTACGAAGTGAAGTAAAGATCCTGTGAAATCCCGAGTTTATCCTTATTTGAAATTCGGGGTGTTACACCTTCTCTCTTTAGTTTGGCAGTCTACCCGACGGCAACTATAGAGGACTCTTTTGCCCTGATCGACAATACTCGTTTCTGGTTTATTCCTTTCTTAACTGGCCTTACCCCAGCGTTAGCCGATGATTTTGATGAGCTCATCTCATCTCTCAATAATTATGAATGGAAATCAACCGAGGGCATCGGTTGGCGCTGGTCGGTAGCAGGCTCTTTTTCAGTTAAATCTTTTTATAGCTTCCTTAATTCGAGGGGAGTCCGTTCTCCGGTAGCTAAATTTTTCTGGGATATTTGGGCTCCCCTTAAGGTGAAAATCAATTCTTGGCTTGCCTTTAATAACAAGTTACTTACCGTTGAAGTTCTAAATAAAAGAAATTTAGCCTGGGGACAGCTCTGTGCGCTGTGCGATCAGCAGGCTGAAGATGCTAACCACCTCTTTATCCATTGCCCCATTAGCTTACCATTGTGGAAGATCTCCTCTCTGGCATGGGATACTGGATATATTCCTCCAGATTTAGTCTCTTGCTGGGAAGCTAAGCCTTCGAACTCCTCATACCGTAAAGTTTGGATTTTGTCGATTCATATTATTATTTGGATTATTTGGAAGGAGAGGAATTCCATTTTGTTCTAGCATCGTAGATCCTCAAGAGCTGCGATGATGGAAGAGTTCTTTTTCCTTTTCAAACTCTGGTCGTCAGAGTTGAAACCCACTGTATTGGTCACTTCTGCTAATCTTAAATTAGAAGAAGCTTATCTTTGTCTTCGTACTCTTCAATGCATATAATTTGCCTGGGTTTTAATGGTTTAATTATTCTCTTTTTCATTCTCTTTCACCTTTCTTTTGCAGGCTTGAATCATCCTATAGAGTGCAGCTGCTAGATCAGTTTTTTTGAATCACTCGGTGCTCATGTGCCTCGTCTGAGGTGGCTTCTTTGGTTTTTGGTTTTTTTGTCTTGGCTGCACTGGCAGCGGTTTTTACTATCACTCTCTTTTAACATGTTCTAATGGTCCTCTTTTGGTTCTGATGTTAACTATCATCAGCTTTCTTAGCTGTTTATGTAGCTTGCCCTGTTGGGTGTTTTGTTATCAGATGAGCTTTTATGCTCTAGGATTTAGGCTTCTGGTTTTTGAGAGGGCCATGTGTCGTTACTTGCTCTGAGCCTTACTGCTGGTTATCTGTGGCGTTGTTCGTTAATTAATTTTGGTCACTCTATGTATGATGATTACTGCCTGATCTATTATCTGCTTCTTCTGTTTTCTGTTTTCTATTTATTCGTTATTTCTCCTGAGCTGGATTTTGTTTCTGAGCTGCGGCTAGTTTTTTTCTTCTTCTTCAGTTGCTATCCCAGGTTTATTTGTTTCTTGAGTTATGATTTTAGCTCAGGTGCATTTCTATCAATTCGGTCTTTTGCCTTATTGGGTGGTGGATCCTGCTTTTGGATCGCCGTTTCAGCCAAGCGTTCGGTGGCTTGGGTGTCTCATTGCTTCTTATTCACTGCATAGTAGGTGGATGGTGTTCCCATTTCTCCGACGCGCGATCTGCTCAGCTTGCTGGCCTGGATCAGAAGCAGCATCGGAATTCTCCTTTGCGGTTCTCCGTTGTGTTTTTGTTATACTTTTATTGCTGTTATCTTTGTATGTTTATTCCATTTTACGGCTTGTAAAATTAACTTTTTTTGCATTAATATTATGAGATTATGATGGCTGGGGTCGTAAGGCCCTATCCGATTCATCAAAAAAAACATTCGTTAACGTGCTGCTATCATTTCTACAAAATTTGGAAATAAAATAAAATAAATTAGACGGATGATCTTCCTCCGTTTATTTATTTATTTATTTATTTTTAAATAGTTTTATCATAAATAAAAAATGGCATTAATGTAGTAATATGAGAGGGAAAAAAAGTGAATAAGTGATCGGACGGAAGATCTTCTTTCGTCCGATATTTTTAAATTTTTTTTTTGTAAAATGGCATTTTTGTAAATAAATAATGACATTTTCGTAATATGTTAAAAAAAAGTTTAGGGAGACTGATCGGACGGAGGACAGAAGAACCGTCCGATTTTTTTAAAATGGCATTTTTTGTAAATAAGTAATGATATTTTTGTAATATTTCAGTTGCATTTTCGTAATTTTTAGGAAAAAGTTTCTGAAAAAGTTTTCGACCAGAAGACGTCCATATTAAAAAACAGAAATTTAAATTGACGGAGCTTCATCCTCCGTCTTCTATATTTAGAAGTTTTCTAAAACTGTTGATATCTTTAGCGACCGACTGTTTACTCCTTCTAAAATTTGAATTTTTAGCAAACGATGGTGGAGATTTTTTTTATCTCAATTGCTAAATTTTGAATTTTTCGAAAACAGTAGTGGATGCTCTGAGGAAGTATATTACTGGGCATTTTTTTAGAAATTTTGAATTGATACAAGTAAATTATAGGGGCGTCCAAATTTCAGGAATGGATCCTTAATACATTAGCTTACTTTCTTTTTTGATATTAGTCATGGTAAAAACCCAGCCAAATGTACAGACTTCGACTCTATACAACTTGACCCCATACAACAATAGTAGCAAATTTGCACAAACTGAAGCACATAAAGTTAAAAAGACGGCCCATGAATCTCTAATCTCTAATCTCTAATATCAAATATTATAATGGGTGAAGTACTTAATATCATCTGCAAATTTGTAAATCTACCAACGCGTGTATTACACGTGCACAACTAATATGAAGGAGATCCCAGATTTGAGTCCTCACTACATCAGATTTTTTACTTTATTTTGTTAATTTATATTAAATGTGCATCACACGTGTAAATTACTATCTATTTATCTATCTATCTATAATATAATATATAATAACTATTATAATGGAAGAGTTCGGGTTGTAAATCTACCTACTTACCTGCAACACACGTGCAACTCCAACTATTTCATTATAGTATTCACATTAACTTTTAAAAATATATAATCATATTTATTAAGATATACATCGCATGTGTGAATCAGAGTTCTGTCTTTAATTTTTAAAAAAATAAATACGGTATATCGCACGTGTATATTACTAGTATTTTCAATTAGAATGGTAGCCACTGGTGAGGGAAGTGACGTGCTTAGCTGGCTGTAACAATTCCAATTTAGTTATATAAAATTGCACTAAATTGCGAGCAACACAATTTTGAGCGGATGAGGATGTGGATAATGAGTTATTTGGCTTGGTAACCTTCTTTTTAAAATTATTTAGTCAAATGTCCTTATTTTGGAAATAATTAGTGAAATATCCTAGTTTTTAGTTAGATTTCTATAGTATTGTTTCTATAGTAATTTTTATAGGATGTGTGACCTTTCTACAAAAACTAAAAGTTTTTGGATTTTAGGATAATTTTTATTTTTATTATTAGATTTTAGTTTTTCTGCTTTCTACCTTATAAATTATTAATAAATATGCAGAAAATTTTTTAAAATTAAATTTAATTTACTTACTTTGTACTGGCTCTGATACCACCAAAACTTTGGTGGGTGCGTGGGATCTCTCAAGTAGTATGTGTGAGTAGCGCTTAATCTCCTGGAGGCCTGAAAATTAAAAGGAAGAGAGTATCAAAAACTTTTAAAGTTTAAAGAGTAAAATCTAAATGGTTAAAAAAAAGATCAAAGTTTGAAAAATAATATTCTTCAAAATAATGGATATTATCAATTCTGAAAAAGTAATCAGGAATGATTGGAATTTCGTCGTCATCGTCGTCAAGTTCTCTTATATATTCTGATACTGTCTCATATTCATCACTATCATATGGAGGTTCTTCGAGTTCTTCTGTATGTCTATGTTCTCCTTCATTTTGTTCATGTTCTTCTAGAAATTGTCTGTATGCAGTCGTGGGGCTCCAAACGTAACTACTAAATATACCATTTTCATAAAATAACAAAGATCTTTCGTGATAAGTTAGATCGTCAATTATTTCAACATTTATATTACTAGTTTCTCCAGGAATTATTTGGTTTATCGTTATAATTATTACGCGTTGAATGCTAAAAAAGAATAATTTGAATTCGTAGCAATCGTCCATACTTATTTGTCTATGAGGATGATAAACATCAAAAACTAACATTCTGTCACTTCCTTGGTAATTAACCATTAATTCAAAAATTGGTGAGACAATACCGAAACTATCATCCATTGCTTCTAAATAATAAGGATTTATGAAATAAAGAGCAGAGAGAGATTTCTAAAAATCAAAACAAAATGGCCCATCATGCTTCCGTCCTAGTTAAACTTTTTTGATCTGTTCTGTACCAGTTACTACCAGTGGATAAAATACCCCTGGTATGCACCCCGATTTCTGTGCTCCTTTTACGTTCTTCCCATCTCAAGATTACTATGCCCTCAATAGAGCTTCATCCAAGAGATACGTCTAGAACAACTAGTAGCACTTTGGTACAGATAACCACAAAAGTCTAACTAAAGAAGGTAGCAAATGAGTCTTTTTGCAAGATTATTTAGGCAGAGCCTTACAAAACTCTCTCTAGGGGAAATGAATTTAGTTGTTCATACCTTATTTTCTACGGAGGCTGATAGATGTACTCATAAAAGACATTTTATTTTCTTCAAGCTTGGTACAAACGGACTTACAAGGATTATGAGGGATTTTTTCTTTTCCAAGAAAGTCTGCCCTCTCCCTTACCCTGCCTTCCCTTTTATAGCCGAAGGGATGGCTTCACATCAGATACAATTATTATTCTCCTACATCACTGCTTACATCACATATACAATTATTGCTTCTTACATCAGTGCTTACATCATAGCTAAATAATTGAGATATTTGCTGCTTATGTAAGGAACATCTTCACGTTCTTTCACATCAGGAACAGTTCTTCGTCAGTCTGCTCTTGTCCTTTTCTGCAGTAGTCACATGAATGTTGTGGTTCCATCCTCATCAGTCTACAGTAGTGAATAGTTGTTTCTTCCGTCATTGTCATATCTCCTTTATGTAAGATTCGGTACCAGCTGTCAAAAACTTCTTTCTTTGACTGGGGTTGTTTAATTTTTGCTATGCTGTAGATCATTAATTTTTGTGGGTCAGGGCTGTCATAGATCCATATGTTACCTTCTCTGCTTTGTATGTTCTTTAGTTCACAATACATTGTTCTAAATCCCGTAGCTCTTCTTTCGGGAATCAGTTTTTCAAATTCTTCGGCTTTATATGGTATTATACCGGTTGCTCCAAACAAGATTTGAGTTGTCATCCCTATTTTTATAATATGTTCAGCTGGTAGTTCTTCATTATCTTCAAGGAATTCTGGAATTGCTGAAAATATTCGAACATATATCTTGGATGCCTTCGTAAGACCAAAATAGCTTCTAGCAGCTTTATATACTTCCTTTAGCAACTGGCTAAGTTCTTCACATTCTCGAGATGGATAAATGCAGTGGATAAGTCCTCTTTCGAACAATACTCTTACGGTTTTTGGATTAGCTCCTGGCAGTATGATCGTTTTGTTCATATGTTGCTGAGAAATAGTTTTGATAAATTGGTTGACCTGAGTGGTCTGGCATAATTTCTCAATATATTGTAAAAATAAATCCTTCTTGGAGTATTTTAGAGGTTCTGAGAGTAAACTCTCTTTGTAGGTAGTGGGCTGTATGGATGTGGAGTTTTCTTCTTGTGTGGCTATTTTTGTGTTCCCACTTGTATTTTGTGGGATAGTAGGTTCACTCCCTTCGCTCATTTTTTCAATACGATCAGAACTTATATGTTGATAAAATATACTTTGAAGACCACATATTTGCAGCTGTATTTGGTTAAATGCTCCTTTTAATTGCTCCACTGTCTCCTTTAGGTAGACTATATCATGTTCTATTTGTTGAACTCGGGTTTCCATTCTGCAACAAGTGGAAATAGTTAATTTCTTGATAAGAAATCGGCTAAAATATTAAGTTTTCCTTTTTATGTTTTCTATTAAGAAATCGTAATGTGCTAACTCCATCTGCCATCTAATCAATCTTTTATTTGCTATGGTTGGGTCTATTATTTTGTTGATCCAACTTTTTGCTTGTGTATTATCTGTCCTTACCGTAAATTTTGTATGTATTATGAATAATTCAAACTTTTTTATAGCTTTTAAGATTGCTAGTAGTTCTTTTTCGTTTATGTGGTAATTTTGTTGGGTTTGTGTGAAAGAACCACTAGTATATCTAGCTAATTTTTCTTCGCTTTCTCCTATTTCAATGAATTTTAATACCGCTCCCCAATTAGTTTCGCACGCATCAGTTTCTATTATCCAAGAACATTCTTTAACTGGTAGTCTTAGCTTTGGTAACTCTGAAGTTTGTTGTTTTAATAATTTAAGTTTCTCTTCATCCTCCGGGGTCCATTCCCATTTCTTAGACTTTTTAAGTTTTTGTTGCAACCAATTTGTTTTTGCTGATAAATTTGGTATGTAACCTCTTGTTTGGTTTAGTAATCCTATTATGGCTTGTACTTCTCTTTTGTCTTTTAAGACATTAGGAAAAGTCTTTATTTTTTCTGCTATATGTGGTTGTAACTCTATTCCTTCATGCGATAATTTTGTTCCTAAGAATTCTATCTCAGTTCTGAATAATTCCATCTTCCTTTTTGATAGTATAATGCCTGTATCTTTCACTATTTCTATGAATTTTAGTAGATATTCTTTGTGTGGTTCTTCGTCTTCTCACCCTATTAGAATATCATCTACATATACTAATATAAAATTGTTGTATTTTTCAAAAATTTTATCCATATATTCTTGAAATATTCCTAGGCTATTTTTGTATCCGAATGGTAATACATTCCATTCATAAAATCCTTGAGGTGTGCTAAATGCCGTTAAAGGTTTTGAATCTTCTGTTAATTTTACATGATAAAATCCTGATTTGCAGTCAAATTTTGAATATATTTTTCTTGTTCTTACTGTGTTAAGTAAGATTTGCATGTCTGGTAGTGGGTATCTAAATCTCTTAGTATTTTTATTTAATTCCTTGTAATTTACTACCATTCGAGATTTACCTCTTTTTTCTTCCGAATGCTTTTTTACTATGAATGCTGGTGATGAATGAGGACTTTGTGATTTCCTTATATAATTATTTTCTACTAATTCTTTTATGTGTATTTTGAATTCTTCTAGGTCTGTTGGAGTATGTCTTATTGGTCTAATTTTAATTATTTTGTTCTTATCTATTAACTCTATATGCGTTGTGGGTTTACTTAAGTTCCATTTTGCTAAGGGGTCTTCTCCGCACAGATCCTCTAATTGTTTTTGTAAAATTTCTTCTGTAGTAGTTATTTGAACTTGTTGTATTCTAGTTTTATTTGGTAAGTATTGATATTCACCACGCTGGGTTGAAGAAACTCTGATGTGTGGTAGGTCAGTTCTGGAATATGGTTGTGTTATTCTAATTGCTATTGCTTGGTGTCCGCAAGGTGTTGTGAATACAACTGATTTATGTGATATAGTTATGGGATAGTATTGTTGGAAGAAGTCATTTCCTAAGAGTACGTCATTATTCATATCGTTAAATTGGTATACTATGGGTATTTTTAGTATGTAATTTCCTATTTGTACACTAACGTTTTGTTGGTATTTGTCCAGTATGATTGTTTGTCCGGTCAATCCAGATATGGCTTTTTTATTAAACCCATCTTGTTTCCATTTTGGTAGTATATTCTCTCGGCATAAACTAGTACCTGCTCCGGTGTCTATTAGACTATAATAGTTTCTTGATTTGTATCCGTCGTAAACAAATTCTGTTAGGATGTATAATGTGTTTTTTGTTGCTCTTAATGGATTCATTTGTCCAATATCCTATTTATTACCATACTTTCATTGTTTACTGTTATTGTGAGTTTTTCTTCTTGAATCGAGTAAGGTTGTACTGATGTAAGGAAGTCAGTTCCTAATAACATATCATTAACATGTTGTTCTGGGTCTACATTATAATGTAACAACATTTCCTTTTTACCATTTATCCTTAGTAGTAGTATGATTTTATGTACAATTGGATGTCTATTATTGTAATAATCTAAGTAATAATATGGGTTATCTAATGTTATCAATTCAGTGGTTTTTATATTTGTTTGTTTAATATGTGAATTAGTAGCTCCTGTGTCGACTAAGGCTATTTGTTTATTCCATTTTCCGTTGTCATAATATTCTATTTCTATTTTAAATTGGTTATTATTTTGGTGTTCTAATGTATTTATTATTGGTATTATTTCTAATGCTTGTTGTTTATTTCTTATTGATAGTGACCTTTTTCCGAACATTATTTGTGGTGCTTCTTCTTTTTCTTTTTCTTTTGCTTTATTAAAGTCGAATTCTATATAATTTGGTATGGTCATTTCAGGGTTTTCTCTGGCTGGTTTGTATCTTATGATTTCGCTAAATAGCGGCTCTATTTTAAAATTGTCCGTATTTCTATTCTTTACTTCGTGCTTACTAGTGAAAGCGTAAATATTTCTTATTTATATGCTCATAACTTTGCTTTTTTCTATCATTTCTATACCTGATAACTTATGATACATGACTAGGCTTTTATCTTTATTTTCTTCTGTCATGCTTATAGAGAAATTAGGTTTTATTGTGAACTTTATCTTTTGGTACATTAGGTTTCCTTGCACTATTCCTATTAAGGCGTCTTGTGTACTTGATATTATCCTATCATCCATTAGATATATTTGGAGTGGTGTATTTATTCCTTCCTTAAAATAGGCTTTTATTATTATTTGTACAGCTCCTAAATGTATGTGTCTTAATGTTTTTCTGGTTCTTTCGTTTATCTTTTCCATTTCTTGTCTTATTATTCTTTCTGTTATTAATGGGATTATGGTTTTGCCTTGTGCTTGTTCAATGTCTATAGGTTGTTCATTATTCCTAGCTATTACTATAGTGCTTTTCTTTCTTTCAAATATTGGTAGTTTAAAGATTTCTTTTGGATTTACATCTAATTTGGTCTCTCTTATTTTATCGTATTTTTGTATGTCAAAGCACATTCTTTCTCTTAATTCTTCATTGTTTTCTTCTCTTTCTGAGGGTTCTCCTATTTCTGTTAGATCCGTTAACATGTATATTTCACATTCTTCTGTTTCACCTTCACTACTTCCACTATCTTCTTCCATTACCATTATTTCTTCATCTCCACTTATATCTGACCATTCTTCATCATATTCTATGGGTTCGTAATTTATGCTATTCATTTCTTCAATTTCTTCTACGTATTTTACATTTTCTTTTTTCATTCATTTAGGACAATTTGGTGATATATGTCCTACTTCTCCACATATGTAACAATTACATTTTTTTGGATTTTTTGTATATTGCCTATTTTTATTTTTATTCATTTTTCTAAAGTATTTTTTAAAAGGTTTTCTATATCTCTTAAAAGTTTTCCTATATTTTGGTTGGTATTTTGGGAATTTGTGATTATTCTTCTTTGTGTATTTATAGTTATTGTATCTATAGTTATTATTGCATCCCCAATGGTTCGGTCTTGCATCTTCACAGCAAATTCTTTGTTTATATGTTCTGTAATATTTCATTGTTGCCCTAGCCTCTTGGCATACTTTGTCTCTATAGTCTTTTACAAATTGCGTTCTATATCCTAAAGTGTCTACTTCAGGCTTTACTTTCTCATTTACGTATGCACTATATATGTTTATGCTCCATGGATCAGGTAATTTTAGAAAGAATGAGTCTAAAATTGGACTCCGTTCTTCTTTTGTGTAATAACTATCTTGATAATATTCTCGGAATTTACAAGCATAGTTGTCAAAATGGCACATGTCGCATATTTCTAAGTTACTTAGTCTCCATCTTGCTTGATTCTTTTTATATATAGTGTGTTTTTCTCCTTTATCGTATACGCTGAATTCGGTTCTTATTGCTTTTTCGTAATTTGTAATTATTTCTTTTAAACCTAAAGTCCGTTGTGCTGAACTTTCTTCAGTTCCATTATCATCAATTGGTCTTGATTTTCTTATAGTATTTCTTTCTTCTTCTTCTAGTCCATTCCACCATTTTGCTACTACTCCCATAAAGGTAGCTTCTATGAATTTTTCAAATGCATTTCCGTTAAGATTTTGTCTAAATCCTACAATTAGTGACGCTTTTACCCATTCTTCAATTGTTCTATCTACATCTTTTACACAATCTAGGTCTAACCATTCTCCATTTCCTGCTATTCCTTTTTCAAAATGTTCTGTTGGTTCATATTTTGGGGTTTCTTTTTTTTTACCTTTTCCTAGTTGCGTTCTTCTTTTTGTATTTTGCCATTTCCATGGTAATTGGTATGGCTTTTTGTGAGGTGGTGGTCTTAAGATTTCATACATGTTACTTGGAATTTCTGAAGGTTTTTCAATAATTTTATCTTGGTCCATTTTTACTTCTTCGTGTGCTATATCTAGATTTTTCAATGCTTCTTGCACTTCTTCTGAATTAGGATTTGCCATTAATTCTTCTATTTCTAGAATATTTATATTAAGTTTTGTTATGGCTTCTAGTTCTTGCATACCTTCTTCTGTTATGCCCAGTTCTTCTTCTGGGTATTCTGTCATATATCTTCCTAATTCTTTTATATTTTTATTTATGATTCTTAAATCTTTTCTTATATCAATGAACATTTCAGGACCGGTGTAAACTTCTTCCAAGTCTTGTATGTTTAAATAAATTTTTGGCTCCATGTCCTACTATTTTGTCTGCTAGTAGGTGTTGGTAATACCAACTTGCTTCTTCGTTTCTGTAATCTAATACTTTGTATGCTATTTGTTTTTGTATTTCTTTAGGTAGTTGATTAGTTACTTTTGTTGTTAATAATAGGTATTCTGATATTTCTTTACTGGCAATATGCTTACTTTCTACTAATATTTTGTCAACGTAACTAATCTTGAATTTTGAAAGATCTTTTAATTTTAGTTTCTCTATTTTCTGTGAATTACCCAGCTTTTTTAAGGTTAAGGTGTATTATAGTATATATTTTCTAGAGTGGGGTTATATCTAAAATTTTGCTTTTTGGTTATTTAATTAAAAGGGGTAGCTGGCTAAATATTTTTAGAAGAAGGGTATTTGGCTAAATATTTTTGAAAAGTGGGGTATTTACCCACTATGCTCGTGGATAATATGAATGATTGGAAGTGCTGACAAGCCATTGAAAGGAGGATGCGGATAATACATTATCAAGCATAGGTCCTATAAGTTCATTTTAGGACCTATCATTTTAGGTCCTATGTGGGTAATATGAATGATTGGAAGTGTTGACAAGCCATTGAATGGGGGATGCGGATAATACATTATCTTACTGAATGAAGCATAGATTTTCTAAATAGATTTAGATGTGTATCCTTAAGAGCATCCACAGTCGTTCTTGCCAAATTTTGAGTAAATAGCAATTAAAAAATATGAAAAAAAGAATGTTGCTGCAGTCGTTGAAAGCTAAAATATAGCCGGACGGAAGATTATATCCCGTCCATTAAGAATGACGGAGTATAATCGTCCGTCCCAAAATTTTGGCTTTTAAAATTTTTTTTTTAATGCACTAGAAGACGATAAAAAAAATTAAAAAAAAATAAATAAAAAATAAAAAATCACATTAGAGTAGGGACGGAGTATATTGTGCCGTCATTTTCAAATGACGTGGCGCTTTTTTTATTTTATTTTTTATTTTTTTAATGCACTAAAAGACAAAAAAAATTAAAAAAAAAACAAAAAAATGAGAAAATTGGCCTGGGACGGGAGATTATATTCCGTCAATTTCAAATGACGGTGTATAATCCCCCGTCGGCCAATTGCGTCGTTTTTTGATTTTTTTTTTTATTTTAAAAAATTGGTTCGGACGGGATATAATCTACCGTCAATCTCCTTGGACGGTGTATAATATGCCGTTGGTTGACTTTTTTTTTTTTTTTTTTCAAAAGCTTCTTAATCATTGGACTCTGTCCTTTTTGTACGAGACGGAGTATTATCTTCCGTTAATTAGATCGGACGGAGTATAATGTTGCGTTAGCTATATTTTGCATTTGGCCAGATCGCCTGCTATATTTGGCAACGAACTGTTCATCGTACACCCAAATTTTGGGTATTTGGACGACGACTGCAGCTCGTTTTTTTGATATTTTTCCAAATTTTGGGTATTTAGCCCACGACTGTGGATGCTCTAAGGATCCAAATCCAATAATGATATAAACCTAACTCTAAATAGGAAAATTTTAAAAATTTTAAAAAACTAAATTTACCAACACGTAATTTTAGATTAAATTAGAAATTATAACTATTAATTAGTTTGATAAATTTTCAAGATATAAAATAAGTTTAACAGGCACAGTTAATAATTCAGTTATGACAATCAATAATTATATCTCTAAGCATTTTTAGCAAATAAAAGATACAATATTGATTTGTACTCTAATTAGCAAGTAGAAACGTCCACTCTCAATATTGATAAAGCAGTAACATAAATATTTGAGAAGTTGAAAGAGTTTACTGGGATTGCAGGTTATGTAATTACGGAAAATGAGCAGCCGCGATGGCAGAACAGTGGTAGTAGTGGTGATGTTATGGTTGTGGGTTGTTGAGAATGGATGTAACGCCCCAGCCCCTAGCTCAGACAATTTATACAATATATAAGACAAACTAGATACTATGTAGTACAACTGCCCACCACAGGCTGACTCTCAAAAGGTGGTTAACCGATTAGGTGACTCTTGATCATAGGCTATTATATTTTAGCATTATTTTATTATAGTGTTCTCCCGATATGGGACATTTTGCACTTACCATTTCCCAATATCTTTCTCATCCGAGAGCTCCCGTGTGAAGGTGGGCCCCCACTGAAGAAGCCACGTCATCTCACCCTTGATCGAAGTCAACAGGTATCAACCAAACAGCATACAAAGCTGTATACAACTCGTGGGACCCCCCACCTCATAGACTATTCAATTCCCACATTATTACACAATTGCCATTAAGCTCATTTTTTTACCAAACAGCCACATTCTTAACTTTCAACATATATTATATATATTTTTATACCCTTTTTGAAAATTACGGGGTGTTACACACACCCCCTTCAGAAATCAACGTTCTCGCTGAGCACGGGGCATGCACAATCTAGTGCAGGATCTACTTTCTAGCCGTTGTGGAGTATCTGCTCTTCTATCCGCCCGATTATTCATTGTAACACCCTAGTTTTCATTTCAAGGCCAGCCCAAGGGTAAAGCATCCAAAGCTAGGGCTTTAGGCCTAAAAAAAGATTTATCTAAAGAATAAAGGCCTCCACACATACCAAAAAATCCAAAATAGGCCTCCTCACATACCAAAAAGTCTGAAATTGATTACAATAATATAATAATAAAGGACTCCCCACATACCAAAAAATCTGAAATAGGCCTCCTCACATACCAAAAAACCGAAATTGATTACAATAATTTAATAAATGAATTTGCATTTCAAAAAGTCCGAAAGATAACATTTAAATAAAAATATATTAATTTTAACAAAACATTATTATAAGCTTTTTAAAAGACCTCATTTCGGAGTTCGCTTTAGACCTCAATAAGTGTTGGGCCGGCTCTGTTTTATTTATGAGATTTTTTGTGATTTTACGTGTTTTGCACGTATGATTTCATATAAAATATTTTTATAGTATTTGTTCTCCCCTATTTTTCCAAAAAATATTTTCTTTTAAAGCCTGTTTAAAATCTAAAGCCCAAATTGTCTTTTTAGCCCACTTTATTAATTAATTATTTTAATTATTTAAACCCGTGGTTAAATTGGCCCATTAGTGAGCCCATTTAACTTATATCTCTTTTAAAACAATTTAACTTGTATTGTAGACTCTTTTCATGAAGAACTAAATTTTTATGCACATATACACTTGTAAGGAGGGGGTACTAGTTGGCACGTGCATGCATTAAGGTGTGCATTGCACACCTTACACTAGGCTGGATAATGGACAAAGAGAGAGGGAGAGATGGAGCTAGTGGAGAGGTAGTTATCTCATCATGAGTAGTTGCTACAACTTGCTAACTCATCCTAGCCTTTGATATCTAACCATTTGATTTAATCCTAGCCATCTATTCTCACCCAAAAAAATGTATAAATACCCCTAGTTCTTCTCATTTAGTACACTTGAAAATTGATTAAAGAAAGAAAAGAATTAGAGTGAGAAAAGATTGAGAGTTTTGGTGAGTAAAAGATTGAGGAGATTTTTGTGTGTGTGCTCTTCCAAGAGGAGGCCGGAAGTGCACTAGGAGAGACTCGGGTTTGCTACATCCAGGAGAAGAATGATCCATTCGTGCATTCTAGGAGATTTCTAGGAGCTTTCTATTCGTTTTCTTTAAATAGGTGGGTGTTTCTCATACTTCTAATTCTAGTTACCATGCTAGGAATGCTTTGATAGAATTATTAATGAAAACTTAAGTGAAATTGACTCCATGTTTACTTATGTAGAGATGAATTAATAATTTTGAAGATGTTTGTTGAAATGATTGCTAGTTGATGAATTATGAATCAAAATGCTAAAAGATATCATGTTTTGCCACGCTAGATATTTTTGTGTGAAGAAAATCTATACATTTGAGACAAAGTTGAATGTATCTTGTAAAAGTGATTGTTTAAATTAAGATAACTCTATTGTAGTAAGATGAGAATTTGTGTTTCAAAAAGGTTGTAGATTGCTAATAAATGAAAGAATGAAGTAATGAAGTATTTTTGTAGAAGTTTATATTTCAAAAATGTGTGCAAATATGATTTGTTCTCAATATCGAAATTATGGACAAAGAACATAAAATAAGATTAAAAATGCATGTTTTATAAGCAAATAATAAATTTAAAAATATTGGTTTACTGTGTTTATATATATTTTAAAAACTGGGAAGTTTTGACTCAAAAAGAGAAGGAAAAGAACTAAAAAAATATTTTTGGGAAATTGAAAAATCCAATAGCACAGTCGATCGATCATATTGAAACAGTCGACTGGCTTGAGAAAAATAAAAATATAGTTCAAATCTTTTATGGAACAGTCGACCGACCATAGCTTGACAGTCGACTGCTCTGATTATTTATTTTCGAGCTTTAGAACCTCGCAGAACAGCCGACTGGCCATATTTAACAGTCGACTGCCCTGAAGTTTCAAATAATATATGTATTTTGTGAGAAAATTTCTATGACCTGTGGCCTTGTATAAATGAGACTGTTTTTACAAGAAGGAACTTATTTTAATTATTAACTTAAATTATTTTTTTTATGTAAAGAAATTCGAATGGATTGTTTAAAAAGTTTAAAAATGAGATTTTGGTAATGAGAATTTTGAAAGGTGTGAATTGTGAAACTAAGTGAAATTGTGAACTGTGGAATTAGTATGGATTAAAATAGAATTATGTGGGATTATAAACTAGTGAATGTGACATGTTAGAAGAATTACATTTCTAATTATTTATGCATGATATTTTACTTAAGAAAATTGAAATTAGTTGACGTGATGAGTTATGAAGAGTATCATGAATATGAATACATGAATGTTATGAATATGAAATGTGAATTATGATTAATCATAAGAAAATGGCTTTATGAGTATGAATACTCGATGTTGTAATTATGAGTTAAAATTAAGAACTAGGGTGTAGCTAAGCCTTATACCGGCAATAAAAGAAATATTGAGATGAGAATTGAAATGAAAAGACCAAGATTTGGGTCATGTGAAATAAATGAATAAGACCGGTATAGTGGGAGTGCTAACCCTAAGAGATTGATTTTGTTCATGATTCAATTAAATTAAGGACTAGATACATAGTGAAGAAGTGATGAAAGTAAGAGAAAAATATTGAGTATGAGGGCCATTGGATTGGCAGCGTGAGAGTATTCACAGGATGTCCTATGATGCGTCATGATAGAGCGTGGATACTGCTCCAGAGTACCGTCCCGGTGGCGATGCTCGTGGGGTGTTTGGTGACTGTGGGTGGTGTCATATCTATGGTAGGAGCTGAATTACCACATGATACCTGCATGATGAGTCATGTGTCAGTGCATTGGGATTCCCTCCAGTGCGCCTAGACATAAGTTCGTAGGTTATACAACATCTAGGACACTTACCGTAGTTATAGTAGTAGATTAAGTCATGACGAGGGATTGAACCCTACAAGATGAAGAACAGTTAAGGGCTTGCCCTCATACCTATGTAGTATGGGATGCATAGAATCTGAACAAGTGCGCATTAGTGTCATGTCACATAAATAATTGCATTAAGGACTAAGTGCACATTCACACAACATCAATAGGATAGTCCCTTTAGCTTTTGCTAAGTATTAAGAATCGTTATATTGTTTCCGGCATAGAGAGGATGGCCGTGTATAATATTTCGTCAGTTGAATGAACTGACTTGCCCACAGTTTTACATGTAGGGTAAAGATGCTTGACAAATTGAAGTATACATGCTACTCAAAGATTGATTTAAATGTTGTTTCATGTAATTACTGTAAATTTGCTTTCGCTGTACAAATGTTAATGTATAATGTAACTCTGATGTAAAGTAAAGTTTTATTTTCCTTGTAAAATTGTACAAAAGAAGTGTAAAGATCCTGTGGAACTTCGAATTCAGTTGTATTTTGGAATTCGGGGTGTTACATTCATGATCCCGGAATCCACCGCCCGATCAATCATAATCCCGGATTTAATTGAGCTACCCTCCTATCCGCCTGACTATATAGACATGCCCCACACCCGGTGTCGAAAGTCGGCTTTGATACCATTTGTAACGCCCCTGCCCCTAGCTCAGACAATTTATACAATTTATAAGACAAAGTAGATACTATGTAGTACAACTGCTCACCATAGGCTGCCTCTCAAAAGGTGGTTAACCGATTAGGTGACTCTTGATCATAGGCTATTATATTTTAGTATTATTTTATTATAGTATTCTCTCGATTTGGGACATTTTGCACTTACCATTTCCCAATATCTCTCTCATCCGAGAGCTCCCGTGTGAAGGTTGGCCCCCACTGAAGAAGCCACGTCATCCCACCCTTGACCGAAGTCAACAGGTATCAACCGAACAGCATACAAAAGCGGTATGCAACCCGTGGGACCCCCCACCTCCTACACTATTCAATTCCCACATTATTACACAATTTCCATTAAGCTCATTTTTTACCAAACAGCCACATTCTTAACTTTCAACATATACTATATATATTTTATACCCTTTTTGAAAATTACGGGGTGTTACAGTGTAGGTGACGGCGATGAGGGGATGGTTGTGCACGAGAGTGAGGGAAGTAAGAGGTGGCGGCGCTGATGGGGTTTTCGATGACGGTGAGGGCGAAGGTCGGGATAGAGGAGAGAAAGATGATGATGAAGAAAGTTAGGGTTTGCCTTTGGGTTGGATTTGGGGATTCGGGTTTTGGCGTTGAATTAATTTTGGGAGTAGGGTTTTGGGGTTGAATTAATTTGGGGATTAGGGTTTGGAATTTTAATTTGGGGGTAGTTTTAGAGTTTATCACAACCTCTAAAATTTTATTAGGACTTCTCACAAATCCTAATAAATCTCTCACTTGTCTCACACAAAAAGAGGGATGAATAGCAATAACTCAACACAATAAATTTTTAAATTAATAATATCATATTTTCTCATTATTCTCAAGGCCTATATATAGGCTCAAAACAAATCTTGATACAAATATCAAAATATTCTAAAATCTCATAAATATTCTAATGCATAAAAGAAAATGGTGCAAATTGTCAAACAACTACATAGGGCTAAATCTCAAAATAAGCTAAATAAAATTGATGTCCTTATCATTCTCTCCGGGTGTGAGAGAGCTCGACCCAGTCGAGTCAAAATCAGTGATCCTGTCATGGTGCTCCAAAAGATCTGGATCCAAGCACTGGAGCTCCTTACGATCACTACAAGTGTCATCCCTCTTCGGCTTGTTCTTCCACCTTACCAAATACCTATGAATACCACAATCTCTTATTGAGATTATCTGATCATCTAAAATATTATTCAATTTTTCTATCAGTGGGTAAATAGTATCAGGTAGAGGGGTAAATATAGGAATCTCACCATTACGCTGCAAGGTAGACTCATCTATAAAAGAATTTCTAGGGTTAAATTTTGAGCCTTCATAGAGTACTAGATCTTCAATATGGAAAGTCTTACTTATGCCAAAACCTTCAGGAAGGTGAACGATATAGGTATTATCACTGATTTTATGTAGAATCTTAAACGAGCCTACATCACGTATGTTCAAATTCTTAACGGATCCTGCTGGAAACCGTTCTGAACGAATCCGAACCATCACTTCGTCACTAACATCAAGAATTTTAAATTTCCTTTTAGTATCTGTTATTATCTTGTAGTTAAAATTATTCTCATTAGGAAATTTCTTTATGCAAGTCATGAATGCGATATACAAATGTGGATGCGGACTCTGAGACACTATGATGTTCTAACATAGGGATAAAATCTATAGGCTGCCAAGTGACTTGGGAAGGAATGGGTGACTCAAATATATTCAATGGAGGTGATTGGATCGATCGAATACAGTTGAGAGGTTGGTCATCCTTTTCTTCTTCAAAGTCATCACTTACATGAGGTTCATAGGTAAACTTTGTTAGATCCTGTATGCAAGGCAAATAATACTAGAGGGGGGGGGGAGGGTGAATAGTGTTATATACAAATAAATAATAATTTAAAATTGACGCAATTGTTAAGTCGACTGGAAACAAAACACCAGTCGACTGCAACACCAGATAAAAGAGAAAAAATCAATTGAAGAACAGTGAGTCTGTTAAGTCGACTTAGATCGGAAACCAGTCGACTGAACAGACACAATTTACAATAAAGTGCAGTGAAAATAAAATTGCAAGTTAGAGAATTCAAACCACAGAGAATCAACAATGCCAACACGGCGATATATCCTGGTTCGGTCCTCCCGACCTACATCCAGTCCCCAAACAACCCACTTGAGATTTTTCACTATTCTTGAAAAAGTACAAGAATACTCTACGATATTTTAAAACAACTATGCCAAATCAGTAGACCTCTCTCACCACTAGAGAGAGCAAGACCCCACTCTACAACCTAGAGTGACACTGACTTTATACCAAGAGTCCTTCTCTCCAACCGAGAGTACCACTCTCACAACCCGAGAGTGAACAACAAAATTGAAGATTACAACAACCTAAAGCCTTATTTTTTAGTGTGGTTTTTATATAGAGGCTATAGGTCACCTTCTAACTTCAGTTTAGAACTTAATCTTTGTTGAGCAAGACTGAAATTAGAGAACCAAGTATAGAGAAAGAAAGTGCTTTGAAAACTTTTGTTCTTTATCACACAAATAAGCAAAGACTTGAAAAAAACAATAGGGTAACGTTTTCCAAGTGGATTCTTAACTCTATTTATAAAGTGAGAATCTCCAAGATGTAGAAAAACGGTTCCTTAACCGCAATTAAACGGTAGCAAAAATTTGAGTTTGAAAAACAAATTTTAAACTTCAGAAAAACTGTCAAAACTGCTTGAACAGCCGACTGGGTTGCCATATGATTCGACTGGTCAGAGCTTGAGTGAGTTTAGTCTGTTTTGTACTAGAACAGTCGACTGCTTACCTAAGTAAGTCGACTGGTACTTTGACAACTGAACTTATACATGCTTTATTTTGATATTTTGATTTTAATAAACTTATTTTCATTCCTAGGGGATGTGTGAGTGTGTGTATCAAGGCTTTTACAAAGTTTTTAAGACACAACAAATATTACGATGAAATTACAAGACACTTGTTTTTTAGCTGATCACTTTTGAAGCTCGAGAAAAAAATCTTTGTCTTGTATCTTGAAATCTTTCTTGTCTTTGTGGCTTGATCTAGAGCTTTTGAAAGCTTTCTTGTATTGTGTCCTTGAGATAGTTAAGTACACACTGCAAGAGATATGTAAGATAGAACAAGTGTGTATTGTGGTGTAGTCATCAAAATCAAGAATCTACAAACTCATTGTGGGCTCATCAGTGATAACAGCGGTACCTTCTACTATATTGATCCTACTTGTGCTGGGACAGTTGCTAGCAACATGGTCGTATCCCTTGCATTTATAGCACTTAGCGAGCGGGTCAATCTTAGACTTGTCGCTTTAAGTGTTCTTACTCGTGTTGTCATTTCTAAGTGGATAGATATTTGATGTAGGATTACTTGGGTAAGACTTGTTAGGGTACTGAGGAGAGGAGTGCTCAGGTTTAGAGCGATCAGGAGGGGTCATTATAGAGGAATGATCCATCGAATCGCTGGTGTTGTAATGGGAACTTACTTTAAGAAAATCCATATCGAAGACAAGGGCATAAGTTGCTGCCAATGAATCCAATTTTTTATGAATTAGCTCGTTGCTAAGATCGGCTCGTAATCCAGCTCTGAACCTAGAGAGAGTTTGTTCTTCGCTCTCTTTACCTAGGGCATTACACCTGTTGCACTGAATCTGGTGTGGGGGCAATAGATAGAACATGTGGATTCGCGAGAACTCGAATGTGCCAAATCTGACCTCTTCTGCTACAGTTAGGCTGACTCCTTGGTGTTGCCGCTGACCTGCACGAAATACGAAACATCGGGATGGATCCCGGCGACGCACCCTCCGACGCTCTTGTCAATACTCAGAAAAAGAATATCAAAAGAACTTTAGGTAGGTAAAGACTGATCATCTTGTAATGGTAGGAGGTAGGGGGTACTTATAGTCGCTGTGAGGATCTGCTTCGGGATAAGAACGAATCCCTACTTTCCGGAATGACTGGATGGAAGTGGTTAAAACCACCTTCAGTAGATAAGGATGAGCCAGGATCTCCTCATATCCCGTTGAACTGGTCCTTAATGGATTGAGACTGGCTCTCAGTTGAATAGATCCGTTCACGGGTAATTGGGCCAAAGAGAAGAGACCCGGTTCCCATTTTGGACCCATCCGTAGGTGAAATTACCGTTTTGCCCCTACGAACTTTAAAATTCGTGCCTAATTTGAATGGTTCCGATTTAATCCCATTTCTAGCCATATCACGAGCCCCCTACTGTAACCCCGTTTATCCAAAAACGTATTTTTGTGTATTTTCTGTATTAAAAAAATCGCAAATTATTTTTTCTGTTTTCAAATTTCTTTTGTCAAATTGTATTATTGGACTTTCTATTAAAATATGTTTTCGATTAATAATTTTATTTGCAAATATTTTCTATGTTTTTTTTTAATATTGTAATACAATTTGTATTTTGTTATTATTGTTGTTTTTGAATGTTTATTAAGAAAATCCATTTGTATGTATTAGTTATATTTGTACTTAATTCAAAATAAATTCTATATTGTAATTTAAATTATATTATTTTGTAAAATTATATTTTATTAATTATTGTATCTTTCTTATTAAAAACCTAATATAACCAATACCCATTTCCTTAACTGCCCAAACCCATTTAAAACTACCCTACCCCTGACTCGGTTATTAACCAAACCCATACCCATTTATCCTCTCCTATTATCAACCCGTTACCCACATATTCACTCGATACCCGTAACCCCTCCTACTTATATTCACCCGTCTGCTCCCCCTATACCTGCTCCCCTATTTAACCCATCAGCTTTGCCTATTCAACTTCTCCTACTAAACCCTAGCCGCCTACCAACCCATGCAGCAGCCTCCCTAGCCGTTTCATCTTCCATCACTTCCGATCGCTCCCTGCCTCCTCTCTCCCTGCCGGCGACAGCCTCACAACCACCCTTTCATCCTCTCCCCCATCCGCCTGCAACGACACCCAGGGCCTCCAGACGACCTCCGACGTAGCGACAGTCCCCATCTCCTCCCTGTGCCCCTGTGCAGATGCCAGCCCCCAGTCGCAGCAGCAACGACCTCCTGTCGCTGCCGCCCACTGCCATGCACCGCCCTTGCTGTGTTTTCCCCAACACAGCAAGCAGCAGCAATAGCGCTGCTGCCCAGCCACCATGCCACCATCGTCTCCCCATTCGCCCCTCGCTCTCTCTTGAAGTGCTTGTGTTGGTTTGGGGGCATTGTGTTCGTTGGTTCGTGAGTATTGAATTCGCGTGCTCATTATTGGTTCGTGGGTGGTATTCGTGTTTGGTTTCGTCGTATTCTTGTTTTTGGTTCGTGGGTTGTGCGATCGTTGAGTTCGTGCCCAGGACCCGTCCCGTTATTCTTGCTCTTGTGTTGTTCTCGTCGTTTTTCAGGTAAGTAACTTGTACTCCAATTCATTTGTTTGATACAAGTTCCAAGTTTACCTATAGTGTAGTTGGGTCTAGAGACAACTCTTGATTGTGTTTTTCTTGATGGGTTTTGTCTCTATTGTGATAATTTGGCCATAAATGACTCACGACACAATTTGAATATGAATTAACCTAGGATTCGCCTGATTCTTGATTATTGATTCATGCATGTGAGACTTTGGTGAGAATTTGTGTTTTGGGTTGAGAACCATGTGTTATAATTAGTGTGGACATGTTAGGTACCCTAAATCATGATTTTTAGGCACTTGGTAGACCTTATTTCAAGTTTGGATGTGTATGGATCAATTTTCTTGAATCTATGATGGTTTTGTTTCAAGGGGAAAATCTGTATTTTTGGCACTGTTCTGTTTTGTTTGTTGTTTTCGACTATGTTACAGTCAGTATCTTGATTTCGGTACAAAATATGAGTTTTAGATAATTTCGTCTATTTTCAAACCCCTCTAACCTTGTTTGATTTTGATTTCGTATAACTGAGTTATGGCTATTTTGGTACAGAGGTGTCGATCTTTTTTCAGATTCTATTTTTTCGGTAATTTTGATAACAAACCATTTTAAAGAACTATGCTAAATATATTATTTTGATCCCTTTGGTCAATGTTTCTTTATCTGGTTAGGAATTACCCAAAATTTTGGTGAATTTTTTTGATGAGTTTTATGTGATATTTCATGCTCGTTTATGAAATCTATACTTGCTGTATTTTGCTCGCTGTTCTATAAAGAATCTTATTTTCACTATGTTTTCTTGTACTGTATGAAAAATGTTTGTGAAATATTAAAGTTAGTTTGTTTTATCTATTTTCATCTCCCTTTGGCGGATTTGGATTTTGCTTCACGGCTTGCAAGATATTTCAGTTTTCGTACAGCAGTGTTGGGAATTCCAGATTGGCCAAAGTATCGTTTCTTGATGTTTTCTTATTTTTGATGCTGAACTAATTTTACTGAAATATTATGAAACCTCATATTTAGATACTGGACATATAGGGGAATATTCCAGATTTTTCGTGGATTTATTTATTGAGTTTTCATGCTATTTTCTTGTTCTTAAATCTATTTTCCTAATTTATGGCTGAGCCTATTTTTCGTATTCGAATCAGTTTTGAGCTATGTTTTTGTGAATTAATATATGACTTATTTGTATGCGCTGGATTCGGGTGGAAGTCTATTTTCTAGATTCTCCGATGGATTTAGATTTGGATTTCTTTAGTAACAGAAATCACTGTTTTAGTAATGTACTGTCATGCTGTCCTGAATATGAACATACATTATTTTGCTCGTTTATGTGACTGTGTATCATCTATGCATGCTTATTTGTCACCTTAGACCTGATACTGATTATACTATGTTAGTTTGACAATGTTTCATGCTTATATATGCCTATTTGAGAATAATAATAAATAATCAAGCTGGGGTTTTAATGGGAAAGATCTAGTAGTGGATAGTGCAGAAACGTGTACTCGGAAGGAGACTTGTGTTTCCTGTATGGCATGTTACCGATCAAGTTTACCGATCAAGTTTACCGATTAAGTTACCGATCAAGTTTACCGATCAAGTTAATTTCTGTTACCGATCAAGTTTACCTATCAAGTTACCGATCAAGTTTACCGACCAAGTTCTGTGATTCTGTGAATAACTGAGTACACTGCCCTGTATGGTCCCCTACGAAATCTAAAACATAATTGTTTGTTGTAGCAAGCATGTGTTATAATATGGGACGCATGAAGTGCTACCTAGATAGTAAAATAACAAGATTTGACATGACATAATCTGATTTCCTGTTACCTGTATACCCGTTACCTGATACATGATACATGCTTACTTGACACTTGACTACATGATACATGAGACTTGTTTACATGAGACTTGATACGTGACACTTGATGCATGAGTACACGATACTTGACACCTGATGCATGTTTACATGATACTTGATTACTTGACACTTGATTCATGCATTTACGCTTGTTCACCTTGCCATGCTAGTTGTTTATTTTGAAATCATGCTTATACATTATTGTTAGTTAGTTTCCCCATGTGCTTGTATCCTACATTATAAGTGGCCCTTAACTTGCAATTGACGGGTACTTGTTTTCTTTCTTTTCCTCTTTCCTGTATTCGTTGAATTGCAGATTTTGGAGAACAGGTTCTAGATGGTATCGGTGACATGAAGTATTAGTGCTGGATCTTGTTATTATTATTTCTTGTAGTTTGCTTGAACAATAACTGTATTTATGTACTTGGATTTGTTCTTGTATTTGGGCAATGTGACCCAGGATTATTTTTGTATTTCAGATCATGACTATTTGAGATTAATATATTTTATTTTAAGTATTTTTGTTGGTATTTGGTTCATATATGCATGTGGTTGACTTTTCTGGCTTCCGACTCTGATTATATTGTGATATGTTGTAAAGATTCTTAAACAACTTATGGATGATAAAAATCATTCGTTGGGCTTTTATCGCGTATCCGTATTCCGTATTCTTTTTAGAAAGTGGGACATGACACCCACTCCCAAAGACTGTGTGTCACAACCTTTGGGGAGTAGTTTTGTTGTTTCGATGGCGTATAGGACTTTATCGGAGTTCAAAAAAGGGGGTTCGAATCTTGTTTGAGAGGTAACGGTGCTTTTATGAGCTGGTAACACGCCGAAGTTTGCTCTTAGGCTCTTTTGGATTTTTTGTGATTTTTCTTGATATTTACATTATTTTTTGACTCATTTATTCAATTTTGCAAAACGATGATTTATTTTCTGAGAGCGTTAATTAATTACTCTAACTAATAATTATTTACCTAATGGCTCAAAAATATTGTCCCCAATATATAATTGTTTTTTAGAATTTTTAATTATTTTTCCTAAATTTTTAATCATTTTTTTGCAATTTTTAAATAAATAATTCGAATTAATAAAATAAAAAAAGAATCGATCACCCTATTTTTGACGTGGCACGATCTGAAGCATCCATCAATCATCGGCATGAAAATCTGAACGATTAGACGGTGGACCATTCATCGGTGACGTGGCTGAATCTGAAACGTTGATCAGATTGCCGCGCGTGTCTTGAGGTGATCTGATGGCTGGCGTGGTACGAATGAGTTTTTCCCTCGTTTGGGGGTCGGTGGCTAGAACGCTCGGCACCAGTTGCCGACCCGCTTTAGATGCCTCGGTTGGCTGACACGTGTCTGGGTGGAGTCTCAGGTTGAGGGGGTTCGGCATACGTTACCGAAGTCGAGTAGCACCTCGAGATGGCGACACGTGTCCAAGCTGAGGCCGACGTCCAGGAGGTTTAGTGTGTGTTTCTGAAGTCCAAGATATTTTTTTCTCGCATTTGGACGTCGGTGGAAATACCGCTCGACGAAGGTTGCTGAAGTCCAAGAGAGATTTTTTCTCAAGTTTGGACGTCGGTGGCAAGAACGCTCAGTGAATGTTGCCGAAGTCCAAGAGAGACTTTTTCTCACGTTTGGACATCGGTGGCAAGAACGCTCGGCGAAGGTTGCCGACGTCTAAGATAGATTTTTTCTCACGTTTGGACGTCGGTGGCAAGAACGCTCGGCGAAGGTTGCCGAAGTCCAAGAGGGATTTTTTCTCACGTTTGGACGTCAGTGGCAAGTACGCTCGACGAATGTTGCCGAAGTCCAAGAGGGATTTTTTCTCACGTTTGGACGTCGGTGGCAAGAACGCTTGGCGAAGGTTGCCGAAGTCTAAGAGAGATTTTTTCTCATGTTTGGACGTCGGTGGCAAGAATGCTCGGTGAATGTTGCCAAAGTCCAAGAAAGATTTTTTCTTACGTTTGGACGTCGGTGGCAAGAATGCTCGACGCAGGTTACCGAAGTCCAAAAGAGATTCCAAGAGAGTGGCGCGTGGCACGCTGACAATTGGACCATTGACTAGTCAAAGACACGTGGCACTCTGACCATTTGACCGTTGACCAGTCAAAGGCCTGTTGAGTTTCTTATCGTCTTGTGGTAAACGGGCCTGGCTCTTGAGTTCTTGATGCCCATTAATCTCGATTTGTGTGCAGCCTCTATAAAACTTCACCCCCACCTCTCACTTGTTCATTTCTCAAGTTATGACTCAGGCGACTAGTTTTCACCGGCGGGAGCTTCAGGCGAGTTTTTACCAACTTCTGGTGATCTTTCCAATCGTCACTGTCACTTCAAGGTAACTCAACACTTAGCTTATTTTTTAGAAAATGTCTAACCAACTTCATGCCAAGTTCCTCCTGTCGACAAAGGCAGAAGCGTTTAAGGGCCTACTTCGGTTGTCGTGGAGACTGTAGTCGAGAACCCCCATAGGATGGGGGAGTTCGAGAGGTTACCTTGGGTTCTGACCGGACTGCAAAGGGTTCGGGAATTGCCGGAGGAGCACGCCGAACGGATCATGTACGGAAGGGGGCAGAGTTTTAAACAGAACGCTGCGAGGGAGACTTCGGAAGTTGACGATACTATCTCCATACACAATGAGGCCGACTTGGTATCAGTTCGAGAATGCTTTCTGATCCCCGAGGAGTTTGAGCTAATGCTGCCCGGGCCTGGAGTGAGGGCCAATTCACCAATGCCGGTGGATATGTGCTTCTGGCCAGTAGACGCCTTCATAGCCGGGGCACGGCTGCCTCTCCACCCCTTTGCAATCCAAGTTCTGTGGTGGTTCCAGATCAGCCCAATTTAGCTCATGCCAAACGGGTGGAGGGTGATCAACGGGTTCATCCTCCACTGTCAGGCGGCGGAGATCGAGTCAAATTTGAGGGTGCTTTGGATGCTATACCGACTTCACCAGCAACACAAGTCAGAGTTCAGGTTCTACCTGGCTCTGAGGCATGGTGCTCGGCTCATTAGCTGTCCCGACTCGATAAAGCATTGGCGGGACAAGTATTTTATCATACGGAGTCGAGAGCCGTGGTGCATCCCGACAGACTGGGTTGAAGAAGTGTCGAAGAGGGTGAAGGAGAGTCCGGTGCTTTACCCCAACGAAGAAGACATGGTTCGGGTTTTCCTCGACCGACCGAAGCTTGACTGGAGAGACCTAACCGAGGATGTGCTTTTCGGGGGGGGCTCAGCCGCATAAGCCTAGTATGCGGTTTACCCTTTTATTTTATTTTTTTAATTTTATTTATTTATTTATTTATTTATTTATTTATTTATTTATTTTGTGTTCGGTTTTTACTTGCATTTAATCACCGCTCATTCTTGTGCAGAAACCATGGACTTCAACGCCGTGATGGCTCAACGCGGGGCTCTAAGCAGCAAGGCTCCGAGGAAGAGGAAGAGGGTCGTCACAAAGATGACCTCTTCGAGATGCAAAACGGTTGCCACAGCGGTCGAGGAAGCAACAGCGTCGGCCACCGTTGTCCAGAGGGCGACGACCCCGACAGCAAGTTCGGCCTCGGTGGAGGCAGGTGAGTTTCCCCTGGCAGCCGCTCTGGGAATGGAGGCGGCTCCTCTGACAGCCGAGGTCGAAGTGTTCCTATCCGAGGAACACAAAAAGATCGTTTTCTCGGATTGGCAAGTCTGGAAGCTCGCTGGGTTCCTCGGCGACTCGGCGTCGAGCATGCTGGTTGTCCAGCATCTTGCGATGCCGAAGGACAGCGCCGCCATGGATGCCAGTGGAGTGGGTGACGATGCACTCAAGATCGTTCGAGCAGCGGTGTCGGGTCTCGGAGAGGTCACCTTTGTGATGACACTCTTCTTCTTCCTCGGAGCCTTGCTGCTAAGAGCCCCGCATTGAGCCATCACGGCATTGATAAAGCATTAGCGGGAAAAGTATTTTATCATACGCGGGTCAGACAGAGTGATTTCTGTCGATATGGCGAGATTTGAGCCGTCTAATTGAGATCAGGTGCGAATCACGAGGAGAAAGTCGTTTTTCTCCAATACGCAGCTCAGTGTCACAGTTGCTCAGATTTGGGTTCCAAGTGACGTGGCACAATCTGGGCTGTCTGATGAAAATCAGGCACGAATCATGATGCAAGAGGTGTGAATCACGAGAGAAGAGTGATTTTTCACGGCGTGGCTCAATCAGGGCCGTCTGATGAAGATCGAGCCGAATCATGAGGAGTAAGTGATTTTTCTCCAAAGCAGCTCGGTGTCACAGTTGCTCGGATTTTGGTTCCGAATGACGTGGCACAATCATGGCCGTCTGATGAAGATCAGGCACGAATCACGATGAATTAGGCATTTAGGCTTTTGGTGGGCCTCTGTAGGGGCCCAAAACATCTGAAAGCCCACTCGAATCCCCCTTTGTACATAAGTCTTCACCGCTCTCTCCCTACTTTCTCATTTCTCAGTTTTACTTTCACTCAGTTATTTTTTGCTCTTGAGTGGCACTGCTAGCTGTCGTGGCCAGGCAATTCAACTTTCCGACGAACTATTCCGACCATAGCCGTCACATCAAGGTAATTAATTGTCTTAACTTGTATCTAGAGATGTCTAGAGTGTTATCCGGGAGTGAGATCTCCACCTCGTACTGAGAAAGTGACCGGCCCTTAGTGGCCCCCCCGGTAGTGGGCAAGGGGAAGGAAGTAGCGAGGTCGGCCTTCGTTAAGACCATCGTGGAGAATGTGAAGGGGGCTAGTGCATTGGGTCGGCTACCATCCACACTATCGAACCTCGGGAAGGTTATGAACTACTTTGGAGACCTTCTGTCGAAGGTGGTACACGGGAGGTCTGCCGCCTACGAGGAGAATCGTCAGAGGGATCCTTCTGAGGTAGACGAAATCCCCTCGATTCTGACCGAGGCAGATCTTCATCGTATCAGGAAGGGATTCCAGATCCCGAAGGAGTAAACCTTGCTCCTCCCCGGTCCGGGCTTCCGAGCGTGCACAGAGACGTCGCCTGACACTTGCGTCTTCCCATACGACGCACTCAATGCTAGCCTTCGGCTACCTCTGCCACCGTTCGTAGTCGAAGTGCTATAGTGGTATGGCTTGAGTCCGGTGCAGTTCATGCCAAATATGTGGTGGCACGTCATCGCCTCCATCCTCCAAATCCAGGCTATATGCATCAAGCCTCAGCTCGTCTTACTCCAGAGCCTCTACCAGATCTGCCGTATGAGCAAGATGGAGTACCAGTACTATCTGTCTCCGAGGAAGGGAATCATGTAACGCCCCGCCCCAATACTTAGACAATTTTATTATTTTTAGAAGACAAATTAGATACTATGTAGTACAACTGCCCACCACAGGCTGCCTCTCAAAAGGTGGTTAACCAATTAGGTGACTCTTGATCATAGGCAATTATATTTATATTTACCGTGGGCCCCCATATTTCAGAAATACGGGGTATTACATACACCCCACCTTAGAAATCAGCGTCCTCACTGAGTACAGGGCACACATCTAGTGTAGGATCCGCCTTTCTAGCCGATGTAGTGTCGTCCTCGATCCCGGAGATCAATCACTCTCAACACCGCAGATCAGATACCCAGCTATCAATCACTACCTGTGACTCTCAATACCGCAGAATATACCCGACCCCGGAGATCAATGACTCTCAGCACCGCAAATCATACTTACCTCTACTACACCCGGTGTCGAAAGTCGGCTCTGATACCATTTGTAATGCCCCACCCCAATACTCAGACAATTTTATTATTTTTAGAAGACAAATTAGATACTATGTAGTACAACTGCCCACCACAGGCTGCCTCTCAAAAGGTGGTTAACCAATTAGGTGACTCTTGATCATAGGCAATTATATTTATACTCAAATTATTTTTATATACTTCCCATGTGGGACTATATTTCTCAATCTTTCTTCTCAAATTCTCGAATCAAATCCAAACCGTAGTATTCAAATCTCATGTATTTCGAAATCAAATCCATCTCAACAGATCAAATCTGTTTCTCAACCAAATCCGGGCCCCATTATGGATGGACATGTCATCCATCCACGTAAGCACCATCTGTGCATTTACCGTGGGCCCCCATATTTCAAATCAAATCAATTCTTTTATACAAATTCTCCTATAGAGAATTCTATAGGACAACTCCAAATTTATTATTATTATATATATATTATTTCAGAAATACGGGGTATTACAAATCAAGTTGATCGAGAATCCGAACTTCATCAAGGACTGGAAGGAGAAGTACTTCTTGATCCGAGGCCTCGAGCCGTGGAGTTTTTCGATGGGCTGGAAGGAGGACATTCCGAAGTAGGCGAAGGCCGAGCCATTGCTGACCAAGGAGGAAGAGGAGATCGTGTCGAAGATCTACGGTCTTCCGACCCTGGGTTAGAAAGATATCACCGAGGGGGTCCTCTTCGGTGGCGGTCTCAGTCCGATCGACCTTAGTACGCTCTGTCTAATTTTGTTTCTCTTTTTTGTTTATATATTGTTCTCTTCTGGCGCTAACTCCCTTCGGTTTTTCTTTTTCAGAGGCCCCCGATATGGACTTTAAAGCTTTGATGGCGAAGCAAAGTGCAGCCACAGTGAAGGGGCCGGACAATAAGAAGAGGAAGAGGACGACGACGGGACCCCCATCAGGCCGAGCAGCCCAGGCACCCTCGGTGGTGCCCATTGTGGACTTGGTCTCTGACTCGCCCTCTGCCCCCCAAGCTGCGCTTCCCTTGAACATAGCTTCCGAGCCTTCTGTCGGGGCATTCCTTGTCGGAGCTGTGCTAGCGCTCGAGGTGCCACCCCTCACCGCCGAGGCGGAGGCCATCCTGACTGCGGAGCACAAGAAGCTCTTCGTTCCCGACTGGAGGGTGATGAACCTCGACGGCTTCCTCGGCAATGCAGTGATGAGCATGCAGGCCGTGCGGCACTTGCCGACCCCGAAGGACCGAGCGGCACTAAAGGCGGGTACCGTGGGTGATGACGCACTAGAGATATCCCGAGCCACGATGTCGACAAGTGTTTTTGCTGCGCTTTTCAGATGCTCGAAGTTTGTGGTTTTTGATACTCACGTCCTTTTTTATCATCGGCTTTCAGATCACCTGTCACTTTAGCCATCTGCTGGAGCAGTTTGCCGAGCAGGAGAAGGAGCTAAAGACGGCGAGCGACCGGGACAGGGCCGAGCGAGCGAAGGCCATGAAGATGTACGAGGCTGAGAAACAGCTCTCGGAGTCCCGAGCTGTTGAGATCGGCATTCTGGAAGTAGCAATGGCTAAGGCAAACAAGCGCATCGCAGCCGAAGTGACAAGAGCGGAGGGGCTGGAGAGGGAGAAGGCCTAAGCCGAGATGGATAGGGACAAGGCCTTAAAGGCCTCAGAGGAGCCGCAGAAGGAGCGGGACGCAATAGTGTCCGAAGCGAAGGAAGCTATCCAAACCGAGGCGGAGGCCCATATGCTCACCAAGATGGAGGAGTCCTATGCTCGGGCCCTTAAGCACATCGCAGCTCGCGTCCCAGACTTCAACAGCTCGGGGTATCACCTTTATGACCCGGTCGAGGGCAAGGAGTTCAATCCCTTGGTGGAGGCCGAGCCCGAAGGAGGAAAGGAAGAAGCCGAAGGGGTCGGACAGGAGGTGACGAATCCGGAGGGGGCGCTCGTGACTGTGCCGAGCGAGAGTGCAAAGCAGCACCTCGAGGTGGCTCCCTGACTTTATTTTTTTTATATTTGTATTGCCTTGTTGCAGACTGTCCACCGCATTTTGCAATCAATGAAATGAAAAGCATTTTTTTTACTAAGTGTTGTAGTTGTGTCGAACTGTCTCTGAGTTGTCCTATAGGAGCCGTTTGAACTCAGTATCTTCATGTTCTGGCCTTTTTCAGATCGTCGATGCATCACAGATTGTTGAAGTGCCTTCAATGGCCAAAGTAGCACGTCTCGGATCCAGTCTAAGGGTAACGAGGTTGGGCCACGTTCAGACTCAAGAAAGGCTTTTCAGAGCAGAGTCGGAGCTGAACCATCTTAAGCTGACATTAGCTCGTCGTGACTTCGAGCTGAAGCGTCTGCAGGAGCAAGCTCGCGAAGTGCCCCCCGATGGAGAGGAGATGTGTCCCTCGATGGCCTTCAACCAAGGCTTATGGCTCAAGTATCTTCGTCGGTCTTTGTTCGATGTCATGGCCGAACGAGAAGGGTTAAAGAATGTCGTGCTCGAGAAGAGCCTTGAAGCGGCGCACCTTCGGAGGGCTATTTTCGAGGCCTCTTGTCAGGGCAGCTCTAGCAGAATGTCTCTACTAAAAATTAAAGTGACGGACGACTTGCTGAAGGAATGGATCGTGGAGCTAGAGGCAGAGAACCATAGGCTACGATGGCTGTCCGAAGGAAGAAACGTCAGAACCACCTCTTGTCCCCGAGGTGGATACTCCCAAGGTAGGTCCTTCCCCGAGTTGGCGTTACACTCGCCCCCCGTCTCTAGGCGCCCCGGGGATGTGCAGAGTGGAGTGGCTGGCTCGTCAAGCGGAGCATCTGCTGGGGCTACGCTTAGGCTTTTAGGCGCCAAAGATGCAACTTGGCTCGCCGGTCTAGACAACTCCACGGAAGTAAGGCCACTGCAGCACGGTGCTTGCCGACCTAGGTTATCACTGAATAGAAGTGTTCCACTCCCTAGGAGGGGTTAAAGCAGCTTTGTAACTTCGTAATCTTTGTTTCACAAATTTTGTATCTCGATGTAAAAATGAGTTGTTGGTCTGTAATTAGACTTGTATATCAAACTTTAATGAAATAGTACTTGTTTCTTGAACTTGCGAGCGATTTGCTGGTGTTTGCGAGTGTTGACAGTTGTAAGAGAAATTTTGAATGGTGAGCCACTTTGTACTCACTCGTTTGCAAGTAGCAAAAGTTGCGTCGAACCAAGTATTGGACTCCGAACTTGTCGTTTAGAGATTATCAACAGCTGTGGGAGCAATTCCGAATGGTGAACCACTTCGTACTCGCGTAAAAACAAGTAGTTGAAGCTGAATCGAACCAAGTGTTGGACTCCGAGCGTGTTGTTTGAAGAATATCAGCAGCTGTGGGAGCAATTCCGAATGGTGAACCACTTCGTACTCACTTAAAAGCAAGTAGTTGAAGCAGAATCGAACCAAGTGTTGGACTCCGAGCGTGCCATTTTAATGCAAATTTTTTTTTGTAAGCACCAAAGTAGTACAATTAGAATGCTCAAAATAGAGAACTTGCGGGGACAGATTGCTTTTATTGAAAACAATTAGGCGGCTGCTTCTAAGTTGCGAGCCGCTCTTACACTTTGATAAGGAAAATACAAAAAAAACTTGACATGTTTTATGGAGTGCTCTTGGGAAAGTTGCTTGGAGCGGTGTTTAGACACCCTCTTGGTACTTCATCAAGTGATCCGTTTTCCATGTCCTCGGTATTCTCCTGCCCCCCGGGTCTTCGAGTTGATACGCGTCTGGGCAAATAACTCTAGAGACCCTATACGGTCCTTCCCAATTGGGTGCTAACTTGCCTTTTTTGCTCGGAATTGAGATCGAAAACTTTTGGAGTACTAGGTCTTCCTCTTTAAGATTAGCAGGTCGTACCTTCTTATTGTTGGACTGAGTGATCCTACGTCGGTACTTCTCCTGTCTGATGGAAGCTCTTTCACGGATCTCATCGATGAGGTCTAGACTATTACGAAGCTAGTTCACATTCTGTGCTTTACTATAGGCTATCAGTCGGGGTGAAGGCAGGCCCACTTCTAAGGGGATGAGCGCTTCAGAACCATATGTGAGGTTGAAAGGAGACTCCCCTGTCGGAGTCCTCTTGGTGGTGCGATTGTTCCAAAGCACGTTGGGGAGATGTTCGATCCACAAGCCCTTGGCGGACTTATCGAGCCTCTTCTTCAGGCCGGAAAGTATCTGTCAATTGGCATTCTCCGCTTGGCCGCTGGACTGAGGATGGGATACCACTGCTGGATGCCGAGGTCAGTGCAGAAGTTGCGAAACGTCGCTCCCGTGAACTGGGTTCCATTGTCGGTTATGAGGACACGGGGTACACCGAAGCGGCAAACAGTGTTCTTTCAAAAGAACTTCTGGACTTTGTGCTCGGTAATCATCGCAAGGGGCTCGGCCTCGATCCACTTGGAGAAGTAGTCTATCGCCACGATCAAGAACTTCAGCTGACCCGGTGCTGGAGGGAAGGGTCCGAGCAAGTCAATCCTCCACATTGCAAAAGGAATTGGACTTTCCAAGGAGGAGAGTTGGGCTTGCGGTAGGCAACGGATTGGAGAGAATCTCTGGCAGGAGTCGCACTGGCGAACGTACTCTTCGGAGTTACTTAGGAGTGTGGGCCAGAAGTAGCCGTAATTTAGGAGTTTGCGGGCGAGGGATCTCGTTCCCAAGTGCGCACCACACATCCCGTCATGGACCTCCTTTAGGGCATAGTGCGCTTCCTCGGGGGGAAGACACATCAGGTAGGGTCGGCCGTCAATCTGAGTGTAGGAGCGTTTGTACATGAATCCATCAAGAAGTGTGTACCACTCTGCTCTGGTCCTGATCCTCCTCGCCTCTTTTAGGTCTTCTGGAAAAACTCCATCTCTAAGGTACTCGAGTAAAGGCTTCATCCAATTCTCCCCAAGTGTGAGGGGAATAGTCTCCATTAGATCTAAGTTGTCTTCCTCGAAACTCGATCTCAAAAGTACCTCTAAAAGCATGGTTCGCTCCAAACCCTGGAGGGAGGAGGAGGCGAGCCTTGAGAGGGCGTTGGCTTGTACATTTTCCTCTCGGGGAACTCGCTGGAGTCGAGCATCTTCAAATAAGGCCAGTAGTCTCCTTGCCTTCGCCAAGTATTTGTCCATGCACTCATCCCTTGCTTCATACTCCCCGAACACCTGGTTCACGACCAACTGTGAGTCACTGAAGACTTGGATACGCTTGGCCCCTACTTTGCGGGCCATGCAAAGTCCCGCTATAAAGGCCTCGTACTCAGCCTCGTTATTCGATGCAGGGAAGTTTAGGCGGAGGGAGTACTGTAGGATGAAAGTGTCTGGCCGGTCAAGATGATGTCGGCCCCACTTCCGTCGGTGCACGAGGATCCATCAACATAAACAGTCCAGACCAAGGGTTCGGCAGACAACTCGCAGGGATCAGGAATGGTGCTCTCCACAATGAATTCTACCAGAGCTTGGGCCTTGATAGCGATTCTAGGTTGGTAGCTGATGTCATGTTGGCTTAGCTCGATGGACCACTTCATAAGGTGCTCGGAGGTCTCGGGCTTGTGGAGAACTTGTTTGAGCGGTTGGTCGGTAAGAACGACCACCGAATGAGACTAAAAGTAGGGGCGGAGCTTTTGGGCCGCCATAAACAAGGCAAGAGCCATCTTCTCTAGCTTCGGGTAACAGAGTTCAGCATCCCGAAGGACCTTACTCACTTAGTAGATGGGCCTCTGTTTTCTGTCATCTTCTCTTACCAAGACTGCGCTGAGGGTCTGCTCTAAAGTGGCAAGATATAGGTAGAGGATCTCCCCGGGCCTCGGCTTGCTCAAGAGTGGGGGATTAGCTAAATATGCCTTGAGCTGGTCGAAGGACTCTTGTTGCTGCTGACCCCATTCAAAGCCTTTAGCCCCCTGATGGCTATGAAGAATGGGAGGCACTTCTTCTCGGATTTGGAGAGGAATCGCCCAATTGCCGCGAGGCGCCCAGTGAGCCTTTGTACATTTTTCACACTGGAGGGGGGAGCCATTTTGAGGATGGCCTGGATCTTCTTGGGGTTGGCCTCTATGCCTCTCTAGCTGACCATGAACCCCAGGAACTTTCCAAATGAGACTCCGAAAGCACAATTGCTCTAGTTCAGCCTCATGTTGTGCCTCTTCAGCACCCCGAATGCTTCCTGGAGGTCGAGGACATGTTCCTGCCCTCGGATGCTCTTGACCAACATGTCTTCTACGATACTTCCATGTTCCGGCCAATCTGGTCTTAGAAGAACCTGTTCACGAGGCACTGATATGTAGCTCCCACATTCTTCAAGCCGAACGGCATGACCCGGTAGCGATACCGACCCTGATCTGTCACGAACGAGGTCTTCGGGATGTCGGGAGGGAACATCTGGATCTGGTTAGATCTTGAGACGGCATCCATGAAGCTGAGGAGCTCGTGCCCAGAGGTCACGTCGATCAGAGCGTCGATGCTTGGAAGGGGAAATGGATCCTTTGGGCACGCCTTGTTGAGGTCGGTAAAATCGATGCATATCCTCCAGCTCCCGTTGGGTTTTTGACCTTCACCACATTGGACAGCCACTCGGGGTAGTTCACCTCCTGGATAAATTGGGCATTCAGGAGCTTCTTGACCTCTTCCTTGATCGCCAGTTGGCACTCGCGAGCGAACTTACGCCGCTTCTGCTAGATGGGTTTGACTCCCGGGGCGATGCTGGTGCATTAAGAGCTCCTATGAGATCCCTGGCATATCCACCGCGGTCCAAGTGAAGAGATCACGGTTCTCCCTTATGCATTAGGAGATTTCTTTCTTGAAGGAGGGGGAGAGAGTCTTGCTGACCCGGAACGTCTTGTTGGCGTCTTCCTCCGAGAAGGCCACTTCTTCCAGTTCGTCCACTGGCTCAGAGATGGTCTGGCTACTCTTCGGTGGGAGTTCGAGGGCTTCTAGGGAGAGGACCGAGCCTCCCATCGAGGTCATGTAGCACTTCTGAGCTGCCTCCTGGCTTCCTCTCACTTCTCCCACTCCTGCAGGGATGGAAAACTTCATCTTCATGTGATAGGCCAAAGGGATAGCCTGGAGTGCGGCCAGACCTGGTCGACCTAGGATAACATTATAGGCGGCTTTCACATCCACCACCATAAAGTCCATCGGCTCTGTGAGGGTGACCTGGGTTTTGCCAGCGGTCACGTCGAGGGTTATAACTCCCTCGATCGTCACCGGCACCCAGTGAACCCATGTAGAGTGTAGCCGGTGGGCTTGAGCCGGTCCCTTGATAGCTGGAGGCCCTTGAATGCCTCCAAGAAGAGGATGTTGACCGAACTGCCATTGTCCACCAGGATCCGGCACACATCGAAGTTGGCCATTCGGAGGTTGATCACAAGGGCATCGCAGTGGGGGGTGCGGATGCCCTCCAAATCTCTATCAGAGAACGTAATAGGGACTCCAAGGCCCCTGAGGGGAGGATGGCTCTGCACGGAGTTCACTCCCCTAACGAAGACTTTTTGGGAGGAGTTAGAATCTCCCCCCAAAGATGGCCTCTGCTTCGACCTCTGGGACCTCTGGGTGCTGTTCTGTTCGCCTGTTAGCCCCATGGAAGGTGGAGGCGGATCGAACCTGTCCCTCCTTACGAACTGAGCGAGCTGCCCCCTCTGGATGAGGGCCTCGATGTCGTCTTTCAGGGCTCGACAATTGTTTGCGTCATGCTCGTGGTCCCTGTGGAAGTGGCACCACTTATCCCAGTTTCTCTTCTTCCCGGGGTGTTCATCTTCAGAGGTAGCGGTAGAATACCCTTATTCCCAATTTTCATCAGGATGACGGAGACACTTGCATTGAGCGAAGTGAACTTTTCAAAGTAGGGGAGAGGGCACCGCTGGACTCCGTTATCTTTTTGGAGCTTCTTAGCTTCTTCTTCCTCAGCAGTCTTCCGTTTGTTCCCGAAAAACGAACACTCCAGAGGGGTGATTGAGAGCCTCTTCAGCTCAGATGTACTTCTCGCTCCTGAGGAGGAGCTTGGAGAAGTCCCGGGGAGGTTTCTTGGCTAGGGATGCCTTGTGGTTAGGGTTGATCACATTGGATTGGAAAGTAGCCGAAGCTACTGACTGATCCAGGGAGGCGATGGACCTGGCTTCTGTGGTGAACCGGTTGACATAATGTCTCAGCAGTTCGCCCTTCTTTTAGCTGAGGAAGAGCAGTGAGGTGCTCGTCTTCTCGGAGCAGCATCTGCTCACGAAATGTGTGAGGAAGAGGCCTTCGAACAGGTCGAAGGAGAAGATGGATGCCGGAGCAGGTCGGGAATACCACTCTCGAGCGGGCCCTTTGAGCATGGCCGGGAAGGTCTTGCATAAAAGGGCGTCAGAGGCATGATGGATCATCATGAGAGTTTTGAAACTCTCGATGTGATCGGTGGGGTCCGACTCCTCGGTGTATGACTCGGAGTGTGGATGCTTGAAGTTCCAGTTACGGGTGCCTCCATGATAGTGCGAGAGAAAAGGGGCCTGCTCGGGCGAAGGTTCCTCGCCGTTGCTCTTCATCTCTGTCCAGCTGGCCAAGGCGCCTCTCCATCTCATGGAGATGGCGGTAGACCGAATCCTCCCTTCGGTCGTGCCTCACTGAGCCCCGAGACTCATCCTTGCGTAGAATAGCGCTGCAGCTGCGGCAGCGATTGCTTTGAGTAGGTCGTGGACTGATAGAACGACAGTGATAGCTCGGGGTCGGTCGAGGACTGCGAGAGCGACGACGATGGCCCAAAGCTGGCCGAGGACTGAGAGAGCGGCGACGATGGTCAGAAGATGGGCGGCGATGGCTAGGAGTCAGCTGAGGACTAGGAGCTCATTGGACGTTGTTGGGGGCGGCGTTGAGTGCCCGAAGGACCGCCTCCTGGAATTGTTGGAACTCTTTCCTCGTGACGGGTGCCTCCTACTCCCGTTGAGTCCGAGGTACAGGACGACCAGCCGGGAGCGGCCTCTTCTCTGGCGATGTTGGGGCGACTCTCTCCGTCTCCTGGGAGAGTTGGACCCTCTGCAGTTTGTCATGCGGGGGGACCGATCCCTCTGATACAGTAGTTTTGTAAATCTGGAATCATAAACATAGCAGTACTAAAACAGCAATAGATTACAAAATATAAATTGAAATCCAGATCCGTCAAAAGGATGATAGAATAGATATAATTGGCTACAATTCATATTAACAAAGCTTTTATAAACATCAGATAGGATCAGGTCAAAATTAAGGTTCTTTACTGAATGGTATGAAAATTATGCAAGTATAGTAGTTGTTTGCAAGCATAGAATTGTTTATAAAAGTTATCAATTAAATCCACAAAAATTAGGGGTTAATCCCAATCAAATCTAGTTGTACTTAGCAAAATATTGGATCAAAATATTATCTTTAACATCAGTATAAAAATAAATAGTCATACAGAATTCATACAAAAACAGAATTTGGAATTTTTCTACACCTCTGTAGTAAAACAGCAATATCTTGCAACTCACAAATCGAAACTGAGATCTGTCAGAAATTCTGAAAAGTAGACAGAATTCTCTATAATTCATATTCACAAATAATTTTCATAGACTGACCTTAATAGGGTCTAAAATACTGAACAAAAACGGGGTACAACAAAAACTGAAATCTTCTTTATGCATAAAATCCACTTAGATCATATGAAACTCATCCAAATCATAACGAACATGAAATATGATTTACTAGATGTCCAAGCAACATGGTATAGGGTATTTTACAAGTCTACAACGAGTTATACTACATTGAACACATCATGCATATAAGATCGTACAACACCTCATAACCACGAACACATGCATGTATACAAGAATTGATTAGTTCTAAGTCTAAATTCATGTTGTGTGTGTAATGAGACAACTACGGGCAAATCAACACATAGAGATAAGGTATAACAGGGATTTTGCACAAAAAATGTCACTAGAACAAACCTACACTACAAGTGGTATTTAATACTTGTATCACACAAAGAAAAGAATACAAGTTGTCTTATTATCGACGACGAAAACGATGAAGCAAGAGAAAGAATAACGAGAACGGATTTTCGAGGCATGAACACAAACATAACGAACGGATCACGAGCCAATAACCACGAACTCACACGCGGAACAACACATGCAACAAAGAGAGAGTGAGAGGGAGACGGCGGACAATGGCCTAGGGTTGTCGGCTTCGCTGGCGCTCGGGAGGAGCAGGGCGACAGGGGCTGGCTACTAGCGTCGACGCTGGTGGTCGTGGCTGCACTACAACATATATGGTTTTCTATAGCGGATTTATTATAGCGTTTAAGTGTAAATGCTATTGAACGTGATCAATAATAGCATTTCTGAATAAAATGCTATCTTTGATTAATTTTGAAATTTATTCTTAGCTACGACAGCATTTTTAAAATACTGTATTTTTTACAGCATTTTAGAAATGCTATAATATCTGTAAATAAACTTAAGTGGTAAGGGTAAAAAAGAAAAATCTAATTAAAATCCAAATCATTCTCAAACCAGTTCATTTTCTCCTCCTCTTATTTTTCTTCAATTATCCTTGATCCCAATTATGGTTTCCATCCCAAATTCATAGTCACCCCCAAAAACCAAAAATGATTTTCCTCCTCCTCCTTCCCCCATCGCCGCTACCCGCCCCTTCGGTGCCGCCGTCCCCGTCCCCTTCCACCGTCGTCGCTCCTTCCCCCATCGCCGCCACCCGCCCCCCTCGGCGCCGTCTTCCCCCTCCCCTTCCCCCGTCGTCGCTCCTTCCCCCATTGCCGCCACCCCGCCCTCTTCGGTGCCTCTCTTCATGCTGCTTCTAGAGAAAGAGTGATCATTCCTGCAGTTCTTTATGTTGGGTATCAATGCTTGCCCTTCGACCAGATCAAGCCCAGGTGAAATTTTCTATTATCCTCTCAGTTCGGAATGAATATATCAAAATGACAACTTGGTTAATTTTACTGTAAAGATCATTAGTTATTTTATTTTTCTATCAACTACGAGTCTGCAACTCATGTTTATTGTGCATGACCGAACCTGCGAGCATAATTCTCAATTTAATCAAAAAAAAATTCTCAATTTGATTTGTTTAGGTGCCCACAAAGTATTTTATATATGTGAACTATATGTCCAAATAAACGATGAATAATTATTGACAAGTAAGATTACTCCGTGCAGTTCTAGTATACAGGGTTTTACAAAATCTAAAAATGTTCGACAATCTCTCCTTATTTGCATCTTACAGTAGTTATATATAGACATCCCAATTAACTGCATAGTTGACTTATTTCATTGCATCTGAGAATATCGTCAGTTTACGATTCATCGAAATAGTTGATGGTGATCAACTGCGAGTGCCACTAGAATCTAGTTGTAAGCCTCTTCTCTAGTGAGTAGGTCGTGATCGAGCTCTGCTTGCACCAATTCCTTAGTATAGGGTGTGTGTGTGTTTGTGTGCTGTGGGCATCCATCGCTACAGCTACAGCCTTAGTCCCCCTAGCCCTCCCACACAACCAAAAAAGAAAAAGAAAAAAAAAATGAAAATGAAAAATAAATAAGGGTGATAAACATAATTGTTCTCTCTTATTCTTTCATTTCCACGTATCTGGAAGGCCCTACACAGTCCTGATGCAGGAATCCTACAACATAAGATCCTTGCAGCATTGGGTAAAACATTTGAACAACACATGTAACACAACTGTCTATTAATCTGATCATGTAATGTAGCTCCGATTAGTTTAGCGACCCAATACCCTATAATTATGTCCTAATTATGGTGTGACAACCCTTCGCACTTGTCATTGACAACTTGTGAATCTAGAAAGCACACTATGAAAGTAAAAGGAATGGATTGATTAAGTTATAAATGCCAGGTTACATACATTTTCTTGCAAATAATACAATTGATAGTTTGACACATATTATAATATTAGGATAAAAACAAGGAGATTCCAGGGAGATGTGGATTTTATACTAAATTTAATTGGCACTACAATAAACCCATAAAATAGGTTAAAAAGCAACAAACCCCCTACCGTTTTTTCAGAATTAAAAAAACCCCTAGCGTTTGTTTTGAGTTAAAAGTCCTCCCATCCTTAGTGCGCCGTTAAAATATGACAATTTTACCCTTTCCCTTTTTAATAATAGTTGCTGCGGTGAAACCCCTGTTTCTTTCCTTTGACCAGCTAGCCGCCTAACACTGCGTTAGGGTAACGCGTGAACTGGGAAAGCCTTTAAGGGTTTTTACCCAATATTGTCATATTAGTTGTAATCACTAAAACTAGTAAAAATAGTTTTGATAAAGTATTTGTCCCTGAACCTGATAGAGATAGATAGCAAGAATCACTATTGATGTTGTACATACAATTTTTATTCCAGTTCTCTGATTAAACCCTGAAGAAAGCCTAACAATCTGAGATAGGGATTCAATTTTCACATTATATACCAAAGTTTCTTAAACTGAGTGATATAAAGATCAACCAAGCCAAACCAAAAATTACAAAGAACAAGCTTCAGTATAACAAAATTATAAGTTAAAAGATGGATAACATAAGGACTTAGAAACATAACTTATGGAAGTTACCGGTTTATCAGCATATTTATTTTCAAGATATTCCAGATCATTTTGCCTATCCACCCCTCTAGACGACTAGCTATTTTGCCAATAAAATCATTCCAATCCCCCCTCTGATCTTGAATTCTTTAGTTCGTCTTTTACTTCTATTGCTGGTATACATTTGACAGTTGAAAGGTCTTGTAGAAAGTTAAATTAATTAATGTATTTATTTATTATAAAAAGTTGCTGAAACATTCACTTTATCATTTACAATTTTTTTTCTTCTCATTTTTACAGGTGTTAACATGATATATAATACTTGTGTAGATTTATCAATTAATTGTCTATTTTTAAATACTATCAATTTATCAGTATGTTTGGTTTCATCCCTTCTGGACATCTGTATTCTCTCCATTACAAGCATATAAACCAACTTGATTAGGCTCTAAGATTGGCCAACCAAATATGAAATCCTCTTGCCAACTGTCAACACAATGGACCTTTAGGTTTTGCCATTTCTTGACTGAGGAAATTATGGCAAGAGAATAACTAAATAAAAACTTAAACAACCAATTAGCAGATATGAACCTATATTGTCTGTCACAATCAGTCCATGCAATCAAATATTGCGCTTTCAAAATTTCTAAGAGGTCAGAGAGAACCTAGAGTTCTATAATCTAGACTAAGAAAAATAAACCATGGAGAGGTCGATCAGATTTCCTTCGGTAAATTGGCTTTTTTCTGGAGTGCAGTTTAACCCAAAGAAAATATTAGTCCATAGTCCTCTGTAATTTCAACTGTCATGCATCTTTATGAATGGTGATTCTGCTCTGTAATTTGATCCACATTTGCATTTGTTGAGACACCAGGATGTGTGGCCAAGATATATTAGCACCTGTAACACAAATATACTCACCACCAATGCACCATATCTTCTTTGGAAATGTATCTTCTTTGTCTATGAATAATTTCCAGATTATAGATCATGTTTGATTTGGCTATGAAATTTGTCAGAAGAAAATAGAGTTGAAGGCCATGACTAGTGGTAATAAATTCTTACTTAAAATCACAATTATAGGTGGTGGTCGGAGGTTCTAGGCACTAGCACATCCAGCATGTCCTGCCTAGCAACCATGATATGTGATTCACATATTAGAAATGCTGACTGCATAAACCAAAAAATTTAACTAAGTCAAATAAAATCTTCTCGTTAACGCCACTTTCATCTCGTCTGGAGGATTGACGGCTGAGTTTTGTCACTCATCACCCTCTATATTGTCAACTTGATACTTGGCAGAATGGTTCACCTGGTCAAACTACCTTCTGGATAAGGAAAGTAGTAGTTAACTGAACAAATTATCCGAATGGAGTTGTTTTTCTGTTATGGTACCCACGAGTATTTGTGTTTATTTTATTAGTTCAAAGCTGTCTTTTTATCATGTTTAGAAAGAATTATTTGCAGACATGTGGGAATACAAGGAACCGGTAGGAAATAATTAAAATTTCATCTCGAAGCTTTTTCTTGCGTAGAGAACCTTCTAAGTCTGGCATCAGTAGTACTTAACTGAACAAATTATCCGAATGGAGTTGTTTTTCTGTTATGGTACCCACGAGTATTTGTGTTTATTTTATTAGTTCAGAGCTGTCTTTTTATCATGTTTAGAAAGAATTATTTGCAGACATGTGGGAATACAGGGGACCGGTAGGAAATAATTAAAATTTCATCTCGAAGCTTTTTCTTGTGTAGAGAACCTTCTAAGTTTGGCATCAGTTTGTGCTTTCAATTTGAAATTTTAGGTTTTTGCAGTAAGGATGAAGGAGTTCATGTCCTTACTCTGGTTAGAAGACTTGGTACTGGTTGGTTTACAATAAGGATGAAAGGAGTCCATTACTAGCCTTCTAATTGGGGTATCAGTTCACCTTTATTGCTTAAACCGAAGATTTCAAGATTGAAACTAATAAGGACATCAACTCCTTCAACCTTGTTTTCAAAATTGTAGCAGTAGACATTTGAACGAGTTTGAATGCTTGATTTATTGTTCATTTTTTACTGCTGTTGAATAATTTCATTTGTTTGTCTTATCAGTAAATTTATGTTTACCTCATGAATTTCTTTGCTAATGTATATTATTGTGTATACATGGACTAAGCATTTTGCATGTGCACTGCATGTAAGAAGCCAAAACACGTGTTCATCTCGTGATCTCAAAGTAGCTTTAAACCTATTAAACCTATTAGCATGGGGCAAGCATGTGTACTTCCAGTATTAAACCTATTAGCCATGTTGGCTCTTCAACAGAGCCTCAGTATAAGTTGGATAGAAAGAGTTAGAGCATGTTACTGATGTCTTTTGCAGAGTATAAGTTGGATAGAAAGAGTTAGAGCATTATTCCCTCTTGTTATTGATGTCTTTTGCAGAGTAGCTCTTGATACACTTCCATCTTTAAACTTTTCCTTCTTCTCTTTCAAGCTGAATTGGCAGAGTGCTTGGAGAGAGATGGTTTCTAATCTGTTCAGGATGCAGTTGGCTCAGATTGCAGATGGGTTTAGTAGTGATATCTGGTGATATTTATAACTCAGTGTACAAAAAAGGAAATTTCAGGCTGATAAGGCACGGTATATGGCTTAAGTGTTTTGATACATAGACCAAAATTTTCTTGTGTCAAGTGTTTTGATACACATGATCAGCTGGTGCTAGATTTCTTCATACCATCTTAAAAGATCATATAATATCTTACAAGAGAAATAGAGGGATCCATCTATATAAATTGAAATGATTTTGTAGTTGATTTTACAGTGTTAAATTGAACTTGATCCTCTGTTTATCTCATCTTCATATGAGTCTTTTCCTGGCAAACTATTCTGTGATTGAACCATTTGGTCTAAGCAAAACTATAACTTTTTTGTTGTTGTTGTTTTTCTGATCAGCCATGGTTGGTTTGCAAAATTATTGGCAAGTAATGCATTTCATATCTGGGCATGTATATACTGTTGATAGTATTTCTACATGTCCTGTGAATGTTGGTATCTTTTTCCATTAATAACTTCAAAAAATTTATTCTCCCCACCTATGGTTATCGCTGTGGGTGATAATTGACTTCGCATATACATCTTTGCTATTATAACTCGAGAATCGGATTATATATAATTGATTGATGATTCCAAATAGATTTTTATGTTCCAAATATACAGCATTTGCCGAACGCTATGGAATCTATAGCATTTTTAAAACGCTATAGAATCTATAGCGTTTTAACAAAACGCTATACATTCTATAGCATTTGCCGAACGCTATAGATTCTATAGCATTTTGTTAAAATGCTATAGAATCTATAGCGTTTGCCGAAAAGCTATAGAATCTATAGCATTTTTGTAGCGCCCCGAATTTCTAATATAATATCTTAGAAACCACGTGGCACAATCCCAGTATCAACTTCAATGTAATAGTATACATAGCCCAAAAACACAAATAACTTTTATTCCAAACTTTTATTACAACAATCTTTTTCTGAACACAGTGGAATTACAAACACCTTGAATTACAACTTTCTTTTTACAATTGTTTTACACAAAGCTCTATTACATCAGTTTTACTTAAAACTATCTCAAGCATCCAACCCTCCAAACTCTAAGCAACAACCTGTAACACATGAGGCTAGAGATGATCCCTAACCCCCAAAACTAAAGGGGTCAGCCATAAATAGTGTGAGTGACATAAAAACATACAACATAATTAAATCATAAAACATAAAGTCAACAACAGCATGTATTAACAACAAGGATAAATGAATGAGAAATAACGAAGATGTAAAGCATGAAAACATCATGAAATGAAAACAACAAGTGAAGCTAGTCTAAGTGTCAAGTGTAGGAAAACTGAAATACACAAGCATAAAACCAAAAATACACCCGGTACATACAAATGCACCCTGCCTAAACAACAACAGGAGAATCATCTCCCTGCCGTGTACCCCACGAATAGGCCTTCAAGACCCCTAACGTGCAGATACACCCGGTACATACAAATGCACCCTGCCTATCTGGAGAATCACCTCCCTACCTGTCTAGAGAATCATCTCCCTGCCTGTCCGGAGAATCACCTCCCTGCCTGTCCGGAGAATCACCTCCCTGCCTGTCCGGAGAATCACCTCCCTGCCTGTCCGGAGAATCATCTCCCTGCCTATCCGGAGAATTACCTCCCAGCCGTGTACCCCACGAAATGTGCAGATACACTCGGTACATACAAATGCACCCTGCTTATCCTTAAGTAGGATATTATTAAGACATCAAAATCCCTATCTCTAGAGTTAGTGTACCCTGCCGAACTTTAACAACAACTAAACCAAAATCCCTCAGGCCTAACTCAATAAATCTCAACTGCCGGTTCACAGGACTCCCACTCAACTCCTAGAGACCTCAATCAGGACCAAACTCACTAATCCATCGTCAAACGATCAAGGAGAAATCTCTCCTTTCAACAAAACCCAACTCTTTATAATTTCTAACATTCAATCCAACGATGAAGTATCTTGAAAACATATGTTCAAATAGAAGATAGGGTATAAAATAATAAGTTATAGCTTAGAACATTCAGAGAATAATCATTTGAAAGAACATTCAAAATTATAAGAATACATCAGTGTAAGTCGACTGTAGAAAGCATAAGTCGACTGTCCAGAAAGAAAGTTCCATAATTTTAAGAAAATAAGCTAAGTGTTATAAGTTGACTTATAAAAGTTATAAGTCGACTTACCAGAGAATATAAGTTGACTTATAAAAGTCATGAGTCGACTTACCAGAGAGAAATTCCAGAAATCTTTTAAGAAAATATTCTAAGTGTTATAAGTCAACTTGCAAAAGTCATAGGTCGACTTACCAGAGAAAAATCTACGATAACTTTGAAAAATAATTTCTAAGTGTACCAGTCGACTGAAAAGAGTCTAAGTCGACTGTCCAGAAGGGATTTTCAAGGAAACTAAAGATCATAGCAGCCGAGTCATACCAGTCGACTGAAAGGTCATGCCAGTCGACTGTCGGCCTACAGACTGCATAGTTTTGGTTGTGCTCAATCAACCGATACATAGATTAACTTTACAAAACGAAATCTCTAAAAAGCATATTTTTGATATGATCAAATACAACTTATAGGATATACAAAGATCCATATAAACCAATCAAAAACCACTTGAATTGATAAAAATAACTTTTTGATGAACTTCTTCAAAATAAAACATAAATTGTGCATATAATCAAAATAGGGTTTTCTTAAAATAATTTACTGATCGCTGAAATAGTTCGTATTCAGATCCAAACCATCTGATTATCAAAACTCAAATAAAATCCCAATTTGGGTGTATTTCCTCAATCTCAACTAAATTCTAAATTCTCCAATTTTCATGTCAAGATCTCTTGATTCATAACTCTTCCATTCAATTATCTCAAAATCTGAATTTCTACCACAACTCATAACCATATCAAATTTGTAGTCACATACCACTAGGGTTTCACGAGATCCAATTTTTCATCCAATGCATAATATACATAATCATATTCAACCCTAAACATGCTTTCTAGCAACACAATTCAATATCCCAGATCCAACAAACATTCATAGATCAAACAATCAAATCATACCAAATCACATACATAAACAAATCAACAAAACAATACATGCAAATACACAAAACAACAAACATGTCACTCGCCTTAGGAATGAAAAGATCCCACAAGAAAAGTCTCTCCTTTTGCAAGATCCAAAAATCCTCCTCCTGATCACCAAGAAAACAAGAATATAATAAAACTTGAGTTGTGCAGCGAATGACGGCTGCACACTCTCTTTTATACAGGCCGAAAGTAAGGATTTAGGATTTTAGAAATACATTTGCAAAATAGTCCTTCCAAAATATAACTTTACATATATAGCTCTATTCTTGGAAACTCAATAAAAATCATTTAAATTAGGATTTAAAAGTAAAATATGCTCATTAATCTCAACCGGTACTGTTCAAAACGTCCAGAAAATACATTTGCATTTTAACCCCTAAAAACGATAAATTTGCAAAAAGGTCATTCTTTTCTCAAAATTTACAAATAGATCCAATTAATTTCAGAAAAATCTGAAAAAATAATAAATAAATTCCAAATATTAAATAATGATTTTCCATAAAGAAAATTTGACTTTGAACTTCTCAAGAAAGTATTTGCACGTGTTTTGCACGTGTGAAAGATAAATTTTTAGAAAATATTTATTAAACCTCCAAAAAATCATTTTAATTCATTTTCAAATATCTAAAATAATATTTGAAAATACGGGGTTCTACAGTTTTGTTAAAACGCTATACAGTTATTATAGCGGGGCTTTTGATAGCATTTGGAAAATGATATCGTAGGTCTACTATAGCATTTTATGAATGCTATCAAATGTCATATATGTTGTAGTGCTGCTGGCGGCTGCATCGCGATAGAAGGGAGGGCGTACAGGGAAGGTCGCCGGGGCTGGCGCTGTCTCTGTTGGGGTGGTGCCGCGATCGGGGGGATGCAGGGAGAGGACAAGGGAAGGAGGGGACAGCCGATGAGGTGGATGAAGAGGAGGTCGGGAGCCGGGAGGTGAGCGGGAGCAGAGGGGGTTAGAAGTCGGGGATGAAGATAGGCAGCTGGAGTTGGGTTTTCAGGAGATAGGGTATGCAGGGTGTATATATATATGTATAAGATGAAGTTAGGGTTAGGGTTTTAAGAGCAGATGGTGTAAACGGGTATGGGAGTGGAGTATATATGGATATTGGGTTAAGGGGTGTTAAATAGGATCCAATAAGGTATAAGAATAGGATTTAATTTGGTTTTAATAATAAAATCCAATAAGGAGATGGAAACAAAATAAATAAAATGGGACATGAACCATATAAAATAAAGAGGATAAAAAATAATAACTCGATCAACAGAGACGAAACAATAGGAGACAATAGAATCAAGAAACTCAAGTAAGAAGACGACAACTCAAATAAATGGATAAATAGAAAATAAAGATCCAATATACGGTCCAAAAAGAGATGCAATATGAATAAATACACAAAAAGAAGAATACACCCAAAATACATAAAATAAAAAACAGGGATTACAAGAGAGATGAAGAGCAATAACTAAACAGAATAATTTTTTTAATCAATAATATCATATTTTCTCATTATTCTCAAGGCCTATATATAGGCTCAAAACAAATCTTGATACAAATCTTAAAATATTATAAAATCTCATAAATATTCTGATGCATAAAAAAATAGTGCAAATTATAAAACAACTGTACAGAACTAAATCTCAAAATAAACTAAACAGAATTGATGTTCTCAGCAAATAATCAAAAGAATGTATATACTGCTATTTAAAAATCTCAACAGTCTCAATGTCCTAAGTTACCCATTTTTTCCTACTGCTTGAAGTCAAAGGTAAACGCTAGATTGCAGAGGTCTTAATTCAATCCAGTTTTTTTGTTTCTGAAAAAACCTGCTTGTTAGAAAGAACGGACTTAATGTACAGATTTTCCTTATTCAGAATTAGGTAGTAGCTACCATTTGAAAAATATTCCTACTTATAGAATCTACCTACTGCATCATACAAAGCCATTTGTAATATGTAATGTATGCAATGTTGGAATTAATTTTTTGCAGTTTTCCGGGCCAGATTCCGGCGAGCTCCGGCCACCGGCGGCACCGGAAAATGAGTGGATTACGATCCTCTCGACGAGTACTATTCCATAGTATACTCACTTGCCAAAAACGAATTCCGTATGAATGAGAAATGTTGATCCAAAGTTGGGTACTTGAAATGTACTAACTTGACAACTTGGAGATAGTCCCATATCGGAAATTGGAAATGATTTTGTCTAGTATATATACTAGAAATCTGGACTAAAGGGCGTGGCCCGGGGGTTACCACTAACGTGTAGTGGAGAGAGGACTTAGCAAAAATGACAAACACACACGCGCGCCCGGCTTGGCCCCGGCCTCGGCTCGGTTCGGTTTGGTCTGGCTTAAATTTTTTTATTTAATTTTTTGCCCAGATAACCTCTTCCCCTACTGAACTGAAAAAGCTTTTCAGATTCAGTAACTGGGGCCATTACTCTGTAACAGCAGAGTAATGGCTCACCAGAACAGTCTCCAGTCCACCTTTCCTCTATAAATCCAGACAGAAGTCTTCTATACAGAGACACAGATTTTTGACATTTTCCTCTCTTCTTCCTCTGCTCTGAGTCAGTGTCTGTCAACTGAGAGTACATACAGACAGCAGTTCGTTGTCTCTGAAGCAAGGGTGCTGCATTCTTCAGAGAAGGTACAGTTGTATCCTGGGAAGCAATTCGCCGGTAACCGTCACACTACGGGGCAAATTCTGCTTTAAGGACAGAGATTCTTAAAAATCTCGACTCTGTACAAGTTCATTACTTACTGTTTTTCTTTCTGTATTTGATTTCTTCACAACTTTGTTGGAATTTCTTATGATTTTGTATTCAGGTTCTAACAATCTTAAAGCAGAATTTTTCCTCACAGATTCTAACAATTTTTGTGAAGTTTGTTTACAGGTTCTGTTCGGAAAAAATAAGAACTAACAATCTCTGTTTCAACCAATTTCAGGGAAGAGAACAAAATCAAAACATGGAGAACACACAAACTGAAGTTGCTACTGGGCTTCTCAGTACCCAAACTCCGGTGACCCAGAATGTGACAATCGGTTGCGGCACATTCGGTCGTTCTGCCCACGCACATAAGCATGGGAGAAAAACCGGAGAATTTCAATGGAACTGGGTTCAAAAAGCGGCAGGGGAAGATGCAGTTCTACCTGACCACATTGAAGCTGGACAGATTCCTCAATGAATCTGCCCCGATGCTGGCGCCAATGGAAGCACACTCCGTTGCTGCAGTTGATGCGTGGACTCAGGGCGACTACCTTTGCAGGAACTACATCCTGAATGGCCTGGTAGACTCTCTGTACAACGTCTACTGTGTCTTCAAAACGTCCAAACTCCTGTGGGGGTCCCTGAAAAAGAAGTACAAAACAGAAGACGCCGGGTCCAAGAAATTTTTTGTCGGCAAATTTCTGGACTACAAGATGATTGACTCCAAAACTGTGGTGAGTCAGGTCCAAGAACTGCAGGTTATAATGCACGACATTGCTGCAGAGAATATGACGCTGTGCGAACCATTCCAGGTTGCAGCGTTCATTGAAAAACTTCCACCTGGGTGGAAGGATTTCAAGAACTATCTCAAACACAAACGAAAGGAGATGTCTCTTGAAGACCTAATTATCAGGTTGCGGATCGAAGAAGAGAATCGCAAGGCTGAGAGGTCCTATGAAAATCAGTCCATAGAAAAGACCAATGTGGTGGAGCATGAACAGAAGGGCAAGAAGAGGAAGTTTCTGCCACAGACCTCAAGCAAAAAACCACTTGCAAAGAGGTTTGCTGGGAAATGCCACAAGTGTGGTAAACTGGGGCACAAAATTTCAGAGTGCCGCAGTAAGGACAGTAATCATTCAAAAACAGGACATGTAAAAGGAAATGAAAAATCCCATGTACACATAGCAGAGAACTTGTCCACTGGTCTCTCTGACCTGGACCTCTATGCTGTTGTTTCAGAGGTAAATCTTGTGGGGAGCAATCCTCGTGAATGGTGGTACGATACTGGGGTCACCAAGCATATCTGCTCGGACAAGGAAATGTTCACTTTCTATCAGAAGTGCAACAAAGATGAACAGCTGTTCATGGGAAACTCTTCCACCTCCAAAATTGAAGGAACAGGAAAGATAGTGCTGAAAATGACTTCAGGCAAAGAGCTAACACTCACAAATGTGTTGCATGTCCCAGATATTAGAAAGAACTTGATATCAGGTTCTTTGCTAAGCAAGAATGGGTTTAAAGTTGTACTTGTTTCTGATAATTTTGTACTGTCCAAAAATGGGGTATATTTGGGTAAAGGATATGTAAAGGATGGACTGTTCAAGTTCAATGTAATGACAGTCATCCCTAAAACTATTGTTCCTGCTGTTCCCAAAGTTAATGAAATAACTCCTATTGCCTATATTGTTGAGTCTTCCTCTATTTGGCATGAAAGACTAGGCCATGTTAATGTAAATTCTATGCGTAGATTAGTTAACATGAATTTGCTACCAAAATTTAAGGTAGATAACTCAGAAAAATGTGAAGTTTGCACGGAGGCCAAACTCACTAAAACTCCATCACGTTCTGTAGAAAGAAATACAGAAACTCTAGGTCTTATTCACACAGATCTGTGTGACTTAAAATATGTGCAGACCAGAGGTGGCAAAAAGTACTTTGTGACTTTTATAGACGATTGCACAAAATTCTGTTATGTATATTTATTACATAGCAAAAATGAGGCTTTGGATAAATTCAAAGAATATAAACTTGAGGTTGAGAATCAACTTGGCAAAACGATTAAAATCGTTAGAAGTGATAGAGGAGGAGAATATGATGCACCATTTAACATGTTCTGCTCGAAACATGGAATAGTTCATCAGACAACTGCTCCCTACTCACCCGAATCAAACGGTATTGCCGAGCGCAAAAACCGAACTCTAAAGGAGATGATGAATGCCTTGCTGTTGAATTCTGGCTTACCCCAAAACATGTGGGGGGAAGCATTGCTGACTGCCAACTACATTCTCAACAAAATACCTCACAAGAAAACTGGCAAGACACCATATGAACTATGGAAAGGTAATTTACCTTCGTATAAATACCTCAAAGTGTGGGGGTGTCTAGCAAAAGTGGCAGTACCTAACCCGAAACAGGTCACCATCGGACCTAAGACGATTGATTGCATATTCATAGGCTACGCACACAGCAGTAGTGTATATCGGTTCTTGGTATACAAATCGGATATACCGGATATCCATGTAAACACAATAATGGAATCAAGAAATGCTTCATTCTTTGAACACATATTTCCGTACAAGGATACTACGTACCCTAAACGTACACGTGAACAAGGGAATGCAAGCACTTCAGTTGATGAACCAGAACATGATACCGATGAGCCTAGACGAAGTAAACGGGCTAGAACATCAAAATCATTTGGTCCTGACTTTGTGACGGCCTTTCTGTTAGAGAATGAGCCCAGAACGTTCAAGGAAGCCATGTCTATGCCTGATGCTCCTATGTGGAAGGAAGCAATCAAAAGTGAAATAGACTCCATTATGCAAAATCATACATGGGAGTTAGTCGATTTGCCTTCTGGATGTAAAGCTCTAGGATGCAAATGGATTTTCATACAAAAATTGAAATCAGATGGTTCAATAGAGAAGCATAAAGCTAGACTTGTGGTACAAGGATTTAGGCAAAAAGAGGGCCTAGATTTCTTCGATACATATTCCCCAGTTACAAGAATAACATCCATAAGAATGTTGATAGCTATTGCAGCTCTACGTAACCTGGAAATACATCAAATGAATGTTAAAACTGCATTTCTAAATGGGGACTTAGAAGAAGAAATATACATGAAACAACCTGAGGGTTACGTAGTTCGTGGACAGGAAAATAAGGTATGCAGGCTTGTAAAATCACTGTACGGCTTGAAACAAGCTCCAAAGCAGTGGCATGCAAAATTTGACAATGTTATGATGTCAAATGGTTTCAAAATAAATGAATGTGATAAATGTATCTACATCAAAGATACTCCAAACGGATACATTCTGGTCTGTCTATACGTAGACGACATGCTCATTATTGGAAGCAATAACGACATTATCAAACAAACTAAGAGCATGCTTAGTGGCAAGTTTGACATGAAAGACTTGGGAGTTGCAGATGTCATATGTCATACTAGGAATCAAAGTCTCCAGGACATCTGAGGGGATTACTTTGTCTCAAGCTCATTATGCTGAGAAAATACTTGAAAGATTCAAGAATTATTCCAATGGGACAGCAAAAAGTCCCGTCGATCCAAGTCTTCACCTGTTCAAAAATACAGGAGAAAGCATATCACAACTTGAATATGCACGTGTAATTGGTAGTCTGATGTATCTAACAAATTGTACAAGACCGGACTTAGCACATTCGGTAAACGTACTGAGCCGATACACGAGTAATCCAGGACAAAGTCACTGAAAAGGAATAACTAGAGTATTGAACTACTTGTGACATACTCAGAGTTATGCACTGCATTACACCAGATATCCAGCAGTACTGGAAGGCTACAGTGATGCCAACTGGATATCGGACTCAGAAATCAAAATCCACAAGTGGATATGTTTTCACACTTGGTGGTGCAGCTGTGTCATGGAAATCCTCTAAACAAACGCTATTGGCCAGATCCACCATGGAATCTGAGTTTATTGCTTTAGACAAAGCGGCAGAGGAAGCAGAATGGCTTCGAAACTTCTTAGAAGATATTCCAATGTGGGAAAAACCAGTGCCTGCCTTATGTGTACACTGTGACAGCCAATCGGCTATAGCACGGGCACTGAGTTGCATGTATAATGGTAAGTCTCGTCATATCAGAAGGAGACACAAAACCATTAGACAACTGCTCTCAAATGGAGTAATCTCTATACAATATATAAAATCGGCCGACAACCTAGCGGATCCATTTACTAAAGGTCTGTCGCGAGAGCAGGTTGTTTGATCATCAAGAGGAATGGGCTTAAAGCCTATGACGAAAGAGGATACTTGATGGAAACCCTACCTAGGAATTGGAGATCCCAAGATCTAGGTTCAAAGGGACAACTAAATCTTGTTGAATCAACGAAAGCACTGAGAGATTAACATCTCATACCCATTCTTAGGATGATAGAACAAGTGCTGCCTGCAAATAGTTAGGATAAGCTTGGCTTTTAATGATTCCCATAGCTTTGAAATAAAAGTGGGGTATAGCAGGATACTCTTTATGGTTAATCACCTTGTGAGTGTGAAATGGGGCCGTTTCTAGGAGAATGAAGAGAGGCTACATTCTCCAAGTTCACTCACGATTAACCAAGGATGTTCAAGGCCAAAATGAACACAACAAGAGAACTTAGTTCTGTGAGGAGATGAAACTATGTGATAGTTATTGTCTAGGTTCACATGAACGCCCGGGTAGTTCAAGACATCATGATCACTACCTGGTCAAGTGAATCCGATAGCTAATTACTAAGGGTGGTTCAAAGTTGAAAAATTACTACCATTCCTGATGCAGTGATTTTCCGATTGTACTCTCAGAGTCTTTCTGTCATGTTTTTTGTTTTTCTGTCATGTCTGGATTACATGGTCTGGTAATTTCCATTCATGTGGGGATTGTTGGAATTAATTTTTTGCAGTTTTCCGGGCCGGATTCCGGCGAGCTCCAGCCACCGGCGGCACCGGAAAATGAGTGGATTACGATCCTCTCGACGAGTACTATTCCGTAGTATACTCACTTGCCAAAAACGAATTCCGTATGAATGAGAAATGTTGATCCAAAGTTGGGTACTTGAAATGTACTAACTTGGCAACTTGGAGAAAATATATAGTCCCATATCGGAAATTGGAAATGATTTTGTCTAGTATATATACTAGAAATCTGGACTAAAGGGCGTGGCCCGGGGGTTACCACTAACGTGTAGTGGAGAGAGGACTTAACCAAAATGACAAACACACACGCGCGCGCGCCCGGCCCGGCCCCGGCCTCGGCTCGGTTCGGTTTGGTCTGGCTTAAATTTTTTTATTTAATTTTTTGCCCAGACAACATCTTCCCCTACTGAACTGAAAAGGCTTTTCAGATTCAGTAACTGGGGCCATTACTCTGTAACAGCAGAGTAATGGCTCACCAGAACAGTCTCCAGTCCACCTTTCCTCTATAAATCCAGACAGAAGTCTTCTATACAGAGACACAGATTTTTGACATTTTCCTCTCTTCTTCCTCTGCTCTGAGTCAGTGTCTGTCAACTGAGAGTACACACAGACAGCAGTTCGTTGTCTCTGAAGCAAGGGTGCTGCATTCTTCAGAGAAGGTACAGTTGTATCTTGGGAAGCAATTCGCCGGTAACCGTCACACTACGGGGCGAATTCTGCTTTAAGGACAGAGATTCTTAAAAATCTCGACTCTGTACAAGTTCATTACTTACTGTTTTTCTTTCTGTATTTGATTTCTTCACAACTTTGTTGGAATTTCTTATGATTTTATATTCAGGTTCTAACATGCAAAACCAACTACTTCGAGATTACCAGTTGCAAGAATTTTGTGAATATTTATAATGAAACAGTATTTGTATGGTTAGTACATTGTAACTTATAACAGTATAACTTACCTGGTTCTTTAGTAGTTTTTGTTGAGTTATTAGATTTATTAGTAAAGTCTGCCATAGTTCTTTAAGACTTGTCCCCGATCTGAACTCAAGTTCAAGAAACATGCTGGTGCAGGCAGGACTAAGAAAACCCGCCCAAACCGACCCATGAACAGAATTTTCCATGTTTCGTAGAGTTGGGTCCGGTCGCAATAGCTACTATTTCTATCACATTCTGTTTCATTTATAATTTGATAATGGAGCGCACAAAGAACACCAACTAACGAAAACCTGACAATTGATGTGAACTACATTCCTTAAGCAACTTGTTCAAAAACAATCCAGGTTCCCATGGGCCATACTAAATGCTAACCGTTGGCAGGTATATAAGAACATTAAAGGGATTGCTAGATAAGGTTAACTAAATCTACTATTGTGACATTATAGATTAAAGTTAGGTTAGGTTAGCCACTGTATTTATTGATTAGCTGAACTGTATCTTCAAAATGAATGATTTGGAAAATAGTTTCTAGGTTTGAGCTTGGTTCAGTTGGAAATCTCAATTATGAAGCAAAACCACACTAGGAAATATTCTTGCACGTACTGAACGAAACTTTCTTAAAAATCATACCCGTCTCTTCCTTTTATTCGAGGCTGATGGATATCAGACAGTTGATTGAATACCATTTCCAAGGATTCTATATTCAGAAAAACTGATACGCGAACTGTCATATATGTTATTCACTTCTTCATAGGAAGAATGTGTAGCCATTGCAAATACGTAGTAGTAGGCTTTATAGTTCCCAAACTGGTACCACCCCCACAAAAACAGTACAAAGAATAAGATTAATGACTATGAAATATGCCTGTGGTTAGGACTAATGATGTCAGTAGTAGCTATGAACAACATAATGAGACTTGGCATTCTTCTTAATTAATAGCAGCTTGCTTATTGGTTTGAAGAAAGTTAAAGACTGATTATATAGTATTCTGAATGGATGTGATGCAAAGAGAAGCCGGGTCAGAACCTGTAGAATGAAAAAGTACAATAACATAATTAATGTAATATAAACGGAAGAATCAGTGACATGTAAGCTTCTGTTGATCCATTGCGTAGATTGGCTAATCCAAGACTAGTCCATACAAAAGAAAACAGAAAATAATATTGCCGGCCTGTAAACAAATTACTTTCAGACAAGAATATAAAAGTTCTTCAGAATTTATTTGCAAGTTGGAATTGCTACAATAAGCCATATAGATATACCTCACTCATTTGGGGGCTAATTAAGTATACTCTGTTTTCTAATATATATATCAAGAAGAGAAAAAAGGCTACTGGTTGTAGAGGAGAATCAAGCTGCCCCTGAAACTAGAGACCACATTTTTCTACAGGACAAGCAAAACGGTACTCGTTGAGGTACTCAGTGTCCTGGGGACGAATCCGTATCCTAGTGGGTATGAAGAACTGCGGGTAGGTCCAAAGTTCACTACTGAGAGAAGAACCATGAGAGAAGCTTGGTTTATCGCTATCGCCCAACGACATGGGTTCTATGGCTAGACAGGAATAATTGTTATTTTCGTGGAACTTGTAATAATTTATCTGCTAATTTGACTCATATTATGCATCTTATTTTCCTTTGGGCTAATGTGGCTGCAACAGGTCCCAGAGGGAGGATCGCGAGCGTCTTTCAGGTTTATAATGATGTTGAAGTCGAGATAGGCCCGACGATCGACTGACTGACTGACAGCGTAGCACTGTACTGTTGATAGATCCCTACCACCCCAGGGTTTGTTGGAGGAATTTGATGTATTTTGTTTAGACGCATGTATGTTTTTCCCATTATGTTCCTCTTTTGTCCTACCGACCATGCCTGGGGTGGTAATATGTAATTTTGTTGTGTTGTAGGATCTTGTACTTGGCTCAGTACTCTGAGTTTGTTTTATTAATTTCTTATTAATGTAATAGGGTGACCATACTCCATCTTTTCTACCCATAAAATTTAAAAAAAAGAAAAAAAAAAAAAGTAGTTGGCACATGGTGTTCAAATGCTCAATTAAGCAATACTACTTCACAAAGAACGATTCCTTCATCATAAATCTACGCATCAAAAAGTCGTGTCAAATTAATTATTCTGAAGTACATTTGATCCTGATCATTACAACTGGGATGACCGTTTAGACTGACCCCTTACATTTCTGTTCCAGGATACATATGTTGAGCATGCGTTAGAATTAAGGATGAGAATAAATATTTTTTGATTGATTAAAGTGACTGCAATATATCTCCTATATAAAGGAAAGAAGGGAAGACTAAATCAATACATTATTCGATATGGGACTAAACTAATATCTCTAATGATATCTAACATAATATATATCTAACACCCCTCTCAAACTCAAGTTGGTTCAAACAACATGAGTTTGAAATATTGACGATGTTCATATGGCAAGAACGACAAACTGTGGTGTAGGAACGGTGCTCAAGTAGATAGCGCAGGGAAGGTGCTTGATGGCACATGTATTAGGATCCCACCCCGGACATGAGAATAATAGTAGTAGTAATGGAAGGAAGTAACGGTGGTGCACTGTTGGGATCTCCATATCCCGAACTATGGCGGGATCTTCATATCCCGAACTGTGATGGGATCTCACTCCGGACTTGAGAATAATAGTAGTAGTAGTGGAAGGAAGTAGCGGTGGCACACTGTTGGGATCTCCATATCCCGAACTGTGGTAGGATCTTCGTATCCCGAACAGTGATGGGATTCACCCCTGACTTGAGACGTAGTAGTAGTAGTGGAAAGAAGTAGTAGTGGTGCACTATTGGGATCTCCATATCCCGAACTGTGATGGGATCTCCATATTCCGAACTGTGATGGGATCTCACCCCTGACTTAAGACGTAGTAGTAGTAGTGGAAAGAAGTAGTTGTGGCGTACTGTTGGGATCTCACCCCTAACTTGAGAATTTTCCCTGAACTGATAACTGGATGCGGAAGATGGTGGACGTCGACGGAAGATGAGGAAAAAGAGAACTGTAAAGATGTTGATATCTCCCCTCTCAAACTCACGATGACAATGTAAGGTTGCTGACGATTTGGATGTAGAAGCAGAACTATATAAGTTTTTGAAAGAAAGGTTTTTTTGGGTAAAACAGAAAACGAGTGTTGGAATAGAGGGTTTTCGGGTTTCTAGTGTGGGTTTGGGTCGGGTTTAGGTGTTGGGTAGTAGAGTATTAGGTTTGGGTATTAAGTCGGGTTGCAGGTGTAAGGTATTAGATTTGGTATAGGAAAGTGGGAGAAGATTAGGGTTTAAGGAGAGCAACGAGATTAGTTTTTGGGGGTTCGGGTCGGCGGTGGCGGGACTTTGGAGTGGTAGGAGGTGATGCAGCTGGGGGCGTCGGGATGGGGAGCGAGGGTCGGGAACGAAGGGTTGATAGCAAGGAACGAGGACAGCGTCGGGATGTGACAGGCATCGGGTTCAGGTATAGGCTTTGGTTGAGGGTTCTTCCTCCTCTTCTTGGAGTTTTTCTTGTTCGGTTGGTTCAGGTTGAATGGGTTGGGGATCTTCTTGGATGAAAGTCGTTGGGAGTTAGAGGTGATGGTTGACATCAAAAGTTGTGGTAGCGGGTTGTCGTTGGTGGTTGTTGTTTGCTCTTGTTGTTGAGAGGAGAGGCAGTGGTTTGGATTGGTTGCTGTTGTTGAATTGGAGATTGAAGAAGATGATGTGGTTGTCGAAGATGATGTTGGGATTAGGGATTGCCAGAGTTGATGCCGGAGTGGGTTTCGGAGTATCGGAGTTGGATGTCATAGCTGTTGCCGGAGTTGTTGAAGGAGGCCAAAATTTGTTGGTGTAGTCATTCTTGTTGTTCTGGATTAGGGTTTCGGGAGAGGTAGGTGATTATGGCAAGGGTTTGTGTTTGAGAGGGTTGAAGATATTAGGGTTTTGGTTTTGCAGATTTGGGATTAGGGTTTTGGGAAAGATCGAGAGAGGGATGTTGTCGATGGGAGGTGGAGTGATTTCGATGAAGGCAAGAACCACTCCACCTCGATGACGATGATACAATTATTATATGCCATATAGGACTATAGGCTCTGATACAATGTTAGAACTAGGGATGAGAATAAATGTAACCCCCATTCGTGTAAATACGTATTTTCTGAACATTTTTTGTATTTCGATATTATAAATTCATGGGCAAAAGCCAAAGTACCCACCCAACGTTTGGCCCGAGTACAAAATGCCCATACAACGTTTGAAAAAGTACAATAAACCCAATTCTCCGTTAACTTAACCCCATCAGTTAAGTTATAATTATTAAATTACTTTTTTACCCTTACACTTTCATAATCAAACCTCCTTCTTTTTTCTTTTTCTTCATTCCTTTACTAGTAAGGTATTGAACACACTAGCTCCAAAACTGCTGAGGGTTTTCTCGATGGAGTCCTCAGAACACCTCCTCCAACGTGAAAAGATCAGTTAAGAGAAAATGCTAGATCATCATACTTATCTTTTTCGTAGTGATCGTACAATCAAGGTGTGGAGCATGGATGGCGTCTCAGGGGATGTGGATAACGAGATTACATTTAAATCAAAAGCAACTGTGGCTGCACACGATAAAGATATAAACTCTCTTGCCATTTCTCCAAATGATAGTCTTCTCTGTAGTGGTTCTGAGGTTAGCAAGAGGTTCTTTACTGTAGTGATTCCCGACACAATCTGAAAAATATGTAGTGATTTCTGCATTTCTTGTATTTACAGGATCGTACTGCATCCGTATGGGGGCTTCCTGATTTAGTACACAAAGTTGCACTTAAGGGGCATAAAAGAGGAATATGGTCTGTAGAATTCTCCCCTGTGGATCAATGTGTACTAACATCTTCTGGTGATAAAACCATAAAAATATGGGCCATTTCAGATGGTTCGTGCTTGAAAACATTTGAAGGCCATACTGCAAGTGTTTTGCGAGCTTCATTTATCACCCGTGGCACCCACTTTATTTCATGTGGTATCATGCTGTCTCCTCCGTACAGGCTATTTGTTTAAATTTCACCACCTAGTATATCTTATAAACTTCACATATTCTCCATTTAGGTGGTGATGGCTTGGTCAAACTATGGACTATTAAATCAGATGAGTGCATTGCTACTTATGATCAGCATGAAGGAAAGGTAGTTTCTTATAGTTCTCTTTAGTTTTTACCTGTTAGATTATGAAAAATGTAATAATTGTTACCTATCTTGTTTGTAACAAATATTATGCATCTGATGTGATTTTTTTTTTTTTTTTGTACACGATTTTCTTGCATATTTAGGTGGGTTGTTTGTAGATTCGCTTGTAAAGTGATATTTCTTTGGGAAAACTGGTTAGTGAATATACAGAATAGCACCCGACCTGACTATGAATTCGGCACTTCATTTTTGTTTATGAAATTTTACTCTTGGTGTCAGTATAAAATCTAGATTCTAGAGAACTGAGAACCATCATCTATACATCATGCATTATATAAAAGTCCACTTTTTTTCCCAATTTGTTTGTTTATAAGTTATTTATTCTTTTTGTAGGTTTGGGCACTGGCTATTGAAAAGAAGACCGATATGCTTGCTACTGGTGGTACAGATGCTGTTATTAACTTATGGCATGATAGCACTGCTGCGGAGAGGCATGAAGCTTTTGATAGAGAAGTAATTGCCTTTTGATAACTATAATATTTTTTATTAGCTTCCACGTCTCTTTGATTATTTGCAGTATGAATTATTCTTTCTGATATTTGCTGATTACAACCTATTTGGGTGCATCAGATACATCCTGTCTAGAGTTAATTCAAGATCTTGTGCACACAATTGATTAAGGATGAAATATAGATTGTTATTTATGGTATGATTGAAAAACCAGCAATTAGAAATTTTCTATAGGCTTGGTGCCCTGTGCCACTAAGTTACAATATAAAATTGCTTTGACGTGTGTCCATGGGTGTATTCCTCTCTGGTGGTGTCTGCTGCTGCAGTTTTAGTGTGCGGGTGCGAATTGTGGAGAAGTTGGAAATTTATAGGAATGATACAATTGTCTTTAATTCGTGCTTGTTTGTTTGTTTGTAGATATCATTAATGAATAATAATTTTTATGTCTTGGTGTAAATGTCATTTTTACTTATAATTTCTGACATTTATTCATATAAAACTTTTTATCAAGACGAGGATATGTTACTAGGTTGTCTGTTAATTTTTATTTAAAAGTTAAATTTGTGCTATAGCTGACTTTGCTGTATGCATGGTATCTTTGAATGTTCAATACAATTCAATAATATAAAATTTTGTTCTGTGTACAATAAAACAAAAACTATGAAGCTAATGCTCTGCCTTACACTTGAGATACTGATTGTCCCTACTGACGTGTTTCTATCACTTAGACTGTTAGTTCCTTTTTTTGTATTGTCATAAGATATCCAGGTTTCCCTTCGCAATGATTTGAAAAGTGCAAATGATCAGTTGGATCAATATATTTTCCTTTTATTTATATAATGCATTCTTGGCCATAAATGACAAGAAGTAGTTGCATGTTCCATAACATTCTATCATCTCTGATTGATTCTTGATATCATTACAGCAAGAGGATACTGTAAGAGTCCAAGAACTGGAGAATGCTGTCAAAGATGCTGATTTTACCAAAGCAATTCAACTTGCATTTGAACTCCGAAGGCCACACAAACTTCTTGATTTGTTTTCACAGATGTGCATGTAAGCAGCATTCTTTCTACTCTAGATTCTTGCTATCCATTTGGTTTTTCTCATTTGAGGTTTTGTATGCAGGAGGAGGTGTTCTGAGGACTCCATCGAGAAAACCCTCAATGGTTTTGGAGCTGGTGTGTTCAATACCTTACTAGTAAAGGAATGAAGAAAAGGAAAAAAGAAGGAGGTTTGATTATGAAAGTGTAAGGGTAAAAAAGTAATTTAATAATTATAACTTAACGGATGGGGTTAAGTTAACGGAGAAATGGGTTTATTGTATTTTTTCAAACGTTATATGGGCATTTTGTACTCGGGCCAAACGTTGGGGGGTACTTTGGCTTTTGCCCTAAATTCATTATATGTTAAAATCGTTTTGGAATTTATATTAAAGTGTTTTTTTTTCTAATCGAAAATTTATTCATTTCGAATAATGATATGTTTTGATCTTATTGGTCAACTATTTGTGCTTAAGTCCAAATTATATATATATATATATATATATATATATATATATATATATATATATATAGTGTTCTTCGGTTGCAAACGGGCCGGAACGGGTCGGTTTGCACGGACCCGTGCGAACTTCGATCTCGACCGTTGGATCAAAGATCCAACGGTCCAGATTTTTTTTTATCAGATCTTGCCTTAACCCGTCGTTGGGAAGAACGGGTTAAGGCAAAATTTGATAAAAAAAATAGCCTTAATCCGTTATTGGGAAGAACGGGTTAAGGCTATCTTTTTCATTTTTGTTGACATACAGTTCGTCTTCTTGTTCCGCTCTCTTCTTCTTTCTTCGACGAACCCGAACCCAAACCCAAACGACGGAAAAAAATCCTAAAAAACCCTAGCTCCGACGCTCGAAACCCTCGAACTTCCTCTTCTCTCCCAACTCCGAAGATCGAAACCCTCGAACTCCGACGATCGAAACCCTAGATTCTCTTCCCCTCTTCGGTACGAAATCGGAACCCTAGTTCTCTTCCAAAACCCATTGCTTGGCTTGATTTCGACCTATTCCGTAAGGTATACACTATTTCTTTAACCCAATAATCTACATTTGTATTTTTTTTTGAATTTGTGTGTAGTAATTTATTTAGAAATTGGGAAAAAATTTAAATGCGTTAGTAGATTTTGGATGTAGAATCGGGTTGACCTTAAGTATATTCAATTGCCGAATTACGTTGCTTGCATTAGTAACTAGTAGAATTAGAATTGTATATACGAAAATAGTTAGAAACTTTTCAGTGCGGTTATGGTTGAAAACCCTGCGAACGACCGTAAAAAAATACGAAACTTTCCGAGTAAGTTCGTCTCACGTAGTACAAGCCACACCCACTTGTAGAAGCGAGTTACGACTCACGGTTCGAGAGATACGGCCGCGTATCGCTTTCGGTTGGAAAAAACCAAGTATAGCGGTGCACGGCCGTATATCGCAAACCGTGACTCGAAACTCGCTTCTACAAGTTCGGGTGGCTTGCCCTACGTGAATTCGACCAAGTCGGAAAGTTTTAAAATTTTCGGATGCCGTTTGTGCGGTTTTCTCAACTTCCCTGCATGTGAATTTTTGACTTAGAATTTTGTAAGTGTGGTTAGATTAGATTAGAAAACCCTTCGAACGACCTCCCAAAAATACGAAACTTTGCGGGCTGGTTGGTGTCCCCAAGGAGAAGCCACTCGAACTTGTAGAAGTGAGTTTCGACTCACGGTTCGAGAGATACGGTCGCGTATCGCTTTCGGTTGAAAAAAACTATTATAAAGCGGTATACGGTCGTATCTCGCAAACCGTGAGTCGAAACTCGCTTCTACAAGTTCGGGTGGCTTGCCCTACGTGAACCCGACCAACTCCGAAAGTTTTAAAATTTTCAGATGCCGTTTGTGCGATTTTCTCAACTTCCTCGCATTATAAGTTTTAGACTTAGAATTTTCTAAGTGCGGGTAAAATAGAAAACCCTTCAAACGACCTCCAAAAAATACGAAACTTTTCGATTTGGTTGGTGTCACCTACGAGAAGTGACCCGAAGTTGTAGAAGTGAATTTCGACTCACGGTCCGAGAGATACGGCCGCGTATCGGTTTTGGTTGGAAAAAAACAACTAAAGCCGGTACACGGCCATGTCTCGCAAACCGTGAGTCGAAACTCGCTTTTACAAGTTCGGGTGGCTTGCCCTACGTGAATCCGACCTAGTCGGAAAGTTTTAAAATTTTCGGATGCCGTTTGTGCGGTTTTCTCAACTTCCTCGCATTATAAGTTTTAGACTTAGAATTTTTTTAAGTGCGGGTAGATTAGAAAACCCTCCAAACGGCCTCCAAAAAATACGAAACTTTGCGATTTGGTTGGTGTCACCTACGAAAAGCCAAACCAACTTGTAAAAGTGAGTTTTGACTCACGGTTCGTGAGATACGGCCGCGTATCACTTACGGTTGGGAAAAAACCCAGTAAAGCGGTAGACGGCCGTATCTCGCAAACCGTGACTCGAAACTCGCTTCTACAAGTTCGGGTGGCTTGCCCTACGTGAATCCGACCAACTCGAAAAGTTTTAAAATTTTCGGATGCCGTTTGTGCGGTTTTCTCAACTTCCTCAAATGAGAAGTTTTAGACTTAGAATTTTGTAAGTGCGGGTAGGTTAGAAAACCCTTCAAACGACCTCCAAAAAATACGAAACTTTGCGATTTGGTTGGTGTCACCTACGAGAAGCCAAACCAACTTGTAAAAGTGAGTTTCGACTCACGATTCGTGAGATACGACCGCGTATCGCTTACGGTTGGGAAAAAATCAAGTAAAGCGGTAGACGGCCGTATCTCGCGAACCGTGACTCGAAACTCGTTTCTACAAATTCGGGTGGCTTGCCCTACGTGAATTCCACCTAGACGGAAATTTTTAAAATTTTCGGATGCCGTTTGCGCGGTACTGCGTCAATTCCTCAAGTGAGAAGTTTTTGACTTAGAATTTTTTTAAAACGGGCCGATTAGAAAACACTTCGAACCACCTCCAAAAAATACGAAACTTGGCGAGTTGGTTGGTGTTCCCTATGAGAAGTGACCCAAAGTTGTAGAAGTGAATTTCGACTCACGGTCCGAGAGATACGGCCGCGTACGGTTGAAGGTTGGGAAAAAACCTAATAAAGCGGTGTACGGTCGTATCTCGCAAACCATGAGTCGAAACTCACTTGTACAAGTTGGGGTCGCTTGCCCTACGTGAATCCGACCTATTTAGGAAAGTTTTATAGATTTTTTTGATTTCATTCGTGCGTTTTTCAGTATAATCTCGGTATGTTTGTTTTGTTGTCATCTTTATCAACAACATTTTAATTTTTTTGTCAGGTAGCTAAATGGCTAGAACAAGGCAACCGAGAATCGAGTCCGGTAACACTAGTGGCACACCAACTACTGAGGTAAGATCGATTACTATTATTGGTTTTAATTACAAACATGTAACATTATCTCAATAATAACATTTGTTATATTTATTCGTGTAGGTTGGTGGCCGTCAATCCACATCGGCTGAGGCAGGTCCGTCGTCCTCGGTTACATCACCCGGACCCGTGGACACAAGTGTACTCACCCTGCAACCCAAACACCGATCGGAAGCCGTGTGGAATGGGTCCGATAAAAAATTAAATTTCCGGAAGCACACAGTTCTTCCTTGGGATGACCGTATCACGCCGTATGTGGCAGAGGCACTCTGTGAAGCTAGATCGGCCACTCCTTACAGCTCTAGTCGAGCGATGGAGGCCGGAGACCCACACATTCCACCTACCTGTGGGTGAGATGACTGTGACCCTACAGGATGTGGCAATGATAACAGGACTACCAGTCGATGGGTTTGCCGTGACGGGGAACATGGACAATGATCGAGTTGAAGTTGTTCGGGACTTACTCGGTATCGACCTGCAGTTGGTAGTTCTCCAAATGAAAGAGGCCGCCGAAAAAGATATCCGCGAAAATGCCCCCGCAGATTCTGATGAAGATGTATTGAATGAACAAATAGAAGCTGCGAAAGATAAAGCGGAGGAAGAAGTGATGGATGACGCTTTCGAGGGTAAATCACTTTACATCACCTGGTTAAAATTTCAGTTCGAGGAGGGATATTTGAACGCCGAGTCGGATGAGGATGACCTGACGTACTATGCACGTGCATACTTTTTAGTTTGATAGGGGGACTTATCTTCCCGAACTCATCCGGATCAACCGTGCCGCTGATGTACCTACGGTTTTTGGAGGATTTCCGGTATGCGGGTCGCTTTAGTTGGGGGAGTGCGGCACTGGCACTACTATACAGGAATTTGTGCACATGTTCTTTAGGTGGCGTACAGATGGGTGGCCCAATGGTGCTGATGCAGATATGGAGTTGGGAACGCATCCACATCGGACGTCCCCGTATTATTCAGCCTACACCGAAATTTTTGGCCGACCCGGGGGCAGCAGAGTTGTGTAACGCCCCGCACTCAACTCGTACGCACACAATTAACTAAATTCTAGCCACGCCCACCACAGGCTGCCTCAAAAGGGTGTCCGGACGTTAGGTAACCCTTCTTCATAGGCTTCCTAATATATCTCTATTTCTCTCCTATTTCATAGCCGATATGGGACATATCTTCCCATGGTCAACCCCGGTCAAAGCTACCCAACCAAACCAGCATGCATTCTTTTCTTTCTTCCATTCATTTAATTCTTTCCTTATGGTCCATAGGCCATCTTATGGGCCCATCACACTCTTGATTCCCCATAGGATCATCCTATAGGTCACACTCAATCATCCACTCATACGCTTCCTTTCTTTTCTTTTTTCTACACGTCATCACCTCTCATTCATTCCTTCTTTTTCTTTCTACTATAGTATTATACTATATATATATATACTATATACTATTTCCATACTAGTATAATATATACTATATACTCTAGAAATACGGGGTCTCACATTCACCCCCACTTAAGAATTCAGCGTCCTCGCTGAATACGGGACGTGCAACCTAGTACAGGATCGCCTTTCTAGTCGAATGTAGACTTGTCTCCTAATCGCTGCCCACACAGGGTCTTACGCATCTCATACACATCTCACTCACTTCCTATATACAAGTCTTACATTCGATGTCGAAAGTTGGCTCTGATACCATCTGTAACGCCCCGCACTCAACTCGTACGCACACAATTAACTAAATTCTAGCCACGCCCACCACAGGCTGCCTCAAAAGGGTGTCCGGACGTTAGGTAACCCTTCTTCATAGGCTTCCTAATATATCTCTATTTCTCTCCTATTTCATAGCCGATATGGGACATATCTTCCCATGGTCAACCCCGGTCAAAGCTACCCAACCAAACCAGCATGCATTCTTTTCTTTCTTCCATTCATTTAATTCTTTCCTTATGGTCCATAGGCCATCTTATGGGCCCATCACACTCTTGATTCCCCATAGGATCATCCTATAGGTCACACTCAATCATCCACTCATACGCTTCCTTTCTTTTCTTTTTTCTACACGTCATCACCTCTCATTCATTCCTTCTTTTTCTTTCTACTATAGTATTATACTATATATATATATACTATATACTATTTCCATACTAGTATAATATATACTATATACTCTAGAAATACGGGGTCTCACATTTTATATATATATATACTAGTATATTTATATATACTCTCTTAGAAATACGGGGTCTCACAAGTTGTTACCTCCTGTAGGAGCATATTGGGCGGCCGACACACGTGGGCCGATAACCCACGCCAATCGCTAACCTACTACAGAGATGAGTTGGACAACCTGCGGGACGAGTTCGTCAACTGGAAATCGTACTCGGCCGACAGGTTGCAACGCGTTCCTCCAGTCTGCCTAGACAGATCCCTTTGGTTGACGGCTGCACCTCTTGTGAACTTTTCGGTTGTGGAGTTTCAGTATCCTGACAGGGTCTTGCGGTAATTCGGATATCAACAGAAGATTCCCGATGTCAGGTCTTACGATAAAAAGTTGCACGAGGTCAGGAGAACGGGACGGGTGCCCAACTTCGATTGGGCTGATTTTCATCGTTACCATGTAGCCAACTGGAACACCATGCGGCGGCAAATGACACTGAATTTGATGTTTGTCGCGATACCATACGATGGCTCCCTCCAGCAGGCATACATGATGTGGTACAAGCGAATAACCCGGTTGTTCATTTCTCCAACGGCCGCCGTACCAGCTGAGGTGCAACTTCCGATTCCCCTTACCCAGGTAGAACCACCTCCAGCATATTCCTCCTCCCAACCGATGTACCAACCAAGGGCTGAGACACATCGAAAAGTGGTCAGTCAAATTTCATATAGTTTGTACGCTTGTACTGTATTTAATTGATGTACACTAATTATGAATGATGTTTAAATTAGAATTTTTCACCAACTGTAGATTGAAAACGCATGGGAGGTTGTTCGAACAGCTGCTCGCATCCTGAAGACTAGGATACCCGACAGCTTCAAGACGGTAGTCCGGGAGATGTTAGCCCCGTGCTGTCGTACTCTGGAGGACATGGGTGAAGGTCCACAGGTTGAGGCCTATTTGAGAGCCAACATGCCGCCAATAAGTGTAAGGCGAAAACAAACTGTGAGTAGGGCACTTCAAATCGGCGACCGACAACAAGTACAAGAAGAGCCAAATCCCGAAGGTACTGATGAGGAACAATCGTCGGATGATTCTGATTCTCCCCAAACACATGGCGTACGGTGAAATCCTAAAAGGACGCGGCAACCTCCCAATCAATTCACACCAAGCGGTCGCAAGCGGGGTGGCCGTAAACGGTAATCTGTAATACTCTGTAATAGCATATCTTTTGGTTGGTGATTTTGTTACTGCAGTAACTAACGTATTGTTTGTTTCTACGTTGATAAACTGTTGTAGGTGAATTTTGGGGCGTGGGATGCAAGCCAAATTCGAGAACGGCGTCATTTGTGAATAATTGTCTTTTGGCCATGTGCAATCTTATATGTATAATTTTGTTGTAAATTTTCGGATTTTGTGAATATTGAATTTATTTCAAGTACTTAAGTGGTTGGTCGTTATTGGACTTTTGTACGCCTTCAAGTTTATTGTGAATATATCTGTTGTCTTATTTACTTTGATGTGCTTTCATTTTTGAATTTGTGAACAACATTTGATGAAGTCGTTTCTGTATAAGGAAAAATGTACACCACCCAAAACATAGGCTAAGTGCTGCACAAATATAAACACTTAACCCGTTATTGATGATAACGGGTTAATTAACTTAACCCGTTATCAGCAAGGACGGGTTAAGTGGAGAGATATTGACAGCCCGTTGGGAGCCTACAGACCATGTCTTGGTTAAGTTCTGCTAATATGGATCTCCTTAACCCGTCACTATGAACAACGGGTTAAGTGAACCTAACCCGTTCTTCACGACAACGGCTTAAGTAGAGCGATATTGGCAGTAATATAATTCATACAGACCAAAGTACTGCCAATATCGATGTCTCTAAACCGTTCTTGGGAATAACGGGTTAAGTTCCATAACCCGTCGTTCCCAAGAACGGGTTAGGTAGAGAGTTATTGCTAGGACCCTATACAAGCTTTTAAATTATACTGCCAAAATCTACATACTTAACCCGTTCTTATATGTGACGGGTTAAGTTACCTAACCTGTTGTTGTGAATAACGGTTTAAGGCGTTTGAAATTTTGGGTTTTCTACAAATTTCTCTTCACTCTTTGCGAGAACTGTCTCCAGAAGTATGCAAGGTGACATTAATATGCCCATAAATTGTTTATTATTTTTATAATTTTCCATTTATTCTCCCGTAACTAACCACTCTAAATTTGTTACCATAATAAGTTTTGTGAAAGTAAAAAAATTAAATTACGCGTTTTTTTTGTACCGAGCGTTAGGGTTAGGTTAAGGTAGGGTTAGTGTCGGGTTAGGGTTAGGGTTAGGTTAAGATAGGGTTATTGGTGAGTGCATGTGTTTTGTTTTGGTTAATTCGGTTCATATTTGTGGATCCCCACATCTATATTTGACTTCGTAACATGTGGAACCACATGTAAAACATGGCAAGTATCTTAATTTGTGGTACGAGTCGTTAACTTGTAGTACATTAACAGGCCGTTCTAAATTTCGGTTCTAATGAATCCATCGATCCATCAGTCAATCAAATATATCTTCTCCCATATGCACTTATCGTGCTACTACATGTGAACTCGTGCCCACACGTGTGATCCGATCCAGTTTTTGTTAGCCATCTATATTAGATCTGGTGGCATTGCGCTCTAATAACACAGAGGGGCTTTTCCATTAGGAATACCCTCATCATCAGTGTTGATCCAAACCCGTTATTGGTCTTTTGTACGTGGATTTTAGGATCTACATGTGGTTTTTCCCCCATATGGGCTACATGTGGGATCTACATGTGGTTTTTCTAATATTGAACTTGTTCTACTATGAAGACAAGCGGAAGTGAGAGTCTATCAACGGCAAATTAGAATGAGGACCAGCAAAAAAGCCTAAAATAATTCTTATCAGTCCTTCCACGATAAGTGCATGCCTCATGTATCCACATTAGGGAATCTACATATGGTTTTTCCCATACATAGGCTACATATTAAGTGCTACATGTGGTTTTTCACCCATATAGACTTCATGTGGGAATCTACATATGGTTTTTTGCCTGTACAGGCTACATGTGGGATTCTACATGTGGTTTTTCACTCATATAAACTTCATGTGGGAATCTACATGTGGTCTTCACACAAGAAGTGGTGTTATCATTTAAGCCAAGTGACCACCACAAGCCAGAAAAATTTGAACATACACCTAAGTGGGTAAAAGCACCAAGCTAAACAAGCATAACTCAGCACCCGCCTACTATTATCGCAGACACTATTTAATATGGGATGCGGATCCCATGTATAGATCCAGTTCTTGATCGTCAATTAATCTCATCTGATTAGGCCTTTCCATTAGGGATCTCAGCACCGCAAATTAGAATGAGGACCAGCAAGAAAGCCTAAGATGATTCTTATTAGTCCTTCCACAATAAGTGCATCCCTCATGTACACACGTTAGGGAATCTACATATGGTTTTTCCCATACATAGACTGCTAATATGGATCTACATGTGGTTTTTCCCCCATAAAGACTACATGTGGAATCTACATGTGGTTTTTCCCCTGTATAGGGTACATGTGGGATCTACATGTGGTTTTTCCCTCATATGTGGGATCTACATGTGGTTTTCCCCCCATAACAAGCTAAACATGTAGAACTCAATCTCAAAGCAGACACTATTAAAAGTCAAATGAGTGGAGACTCTACATTTGGGGATATACATGTGGATGTAGCCAATATATAGGCTACATGTGGCGATCTACTTTTGTATATGCACTTTAGGTTTTTTCCATATTAAAGTGTCTGCTACGAAGAGAAAAGGAGTGGATACTCCAACCCTAACCCTAACCCTAACCGTAACCCTACTAACCCTAGACTAACCTTAACCCTAACCTACAACATTTTTTATATTATTTTTTATGAACCAAAATACAAATAAATTTGTGTTAATTTTAATATCCGTTTGATGTGATCAATTTTATATTGGTTAGTTACGTGGCTAGCCAAGAAATTAAAAAAAAATATAAAAAAACAAAGCACATACATATGACTGTCTATTTTGTAGAGTTCAGAAGGAAATGTACGTAAAGAGTGGAGAGGCCTATGTGATTAATGATAGAACTTAAATATCTATAAACTCCACAGTGGAGAGGCGTCTGGAATTATTTATCACCTCCCAGCTACAAATATTAACGTATTTAATATTTGTAGTCTATCATAATTTTTTTTACATTCAGTGAAAAAATTTAATACTATACAAGTACATTTTTTTACATGCAATTTAATACTATACAAGTACAACTGATTTAGGTACACTTAACCCGTTACTGACGATCACGGGTACAAGTACTTAACCCGTTATCATCATTAACGGGTTAAGTTAAAGTATATTGGCAGAAGTTCACAAGTACTTAACCCGTCGTTGTCAAGAACGGGTTAGTTATAATTAACCCGTTATCACCAATAACGGGTTAACCAGGGCTAATTTACAGACACTGTACAAGTTGAGATGTGTATCAATTTGGTGGGGACAATTGTTGTCCTTGCTGCTCCTTTTTCAAATATTGTGTCAGACCTTCGTTGACTAACAGGTAATTTCATATTGTCTTCTTCTTCTTTATGTTTAATCCATCCTTTAACTTCTCCGTTTTGTGTTGATCCCTTCTCTGTTGATGAGCAGCATAGGCTACAAGCTTCTATCTTATCATGCTCCCCTTTTGGTTTTTCTAGCCTATATGATGGACCATTGATCTTCTTCTCTTCAAGAATGAGTCTCCTCTTCTTCTCTTCAAGAGAACTCAAGTGGAGGCTCCTCAATCCCTCAAAAATGTTCTCTTCTTCTCTTCTTCTCCTCAAGACCAGGTGTAATCAATGTTCTCTTCTTCTCTTTAAGACCCCTCTTTTCTTCCCAATAGGGAAGACAAAGTTTGAGTTGTAGAAGAAAATTGAGGTGTAATCAATGTTCTCTTCTTCTCTTCAAGACCCCTACAATTGTGCTTGTGTATGATGAATGGCAAGATTAGAGAAGGGCTGCCGGCTCTACCCGTTTTTCCACAGTGTTTCTCTTAGTCTTCTATTTTTTTAGCTTTTAGATGTGTTAGCATAAGTAGCATTTGTACGCCTTTCATACACATTCGTTCTCTATTGTTATACAGAATGTAAAAATTCTCTGCTTTCGTCGGACGGAGTAGTGGTGGGTGTCACGGTGTATTCATGGTACTTTTCGACTTCTTGGCATGCACACCTCACAATCGTGCCACAAATAGTACGAATATGAGGAGTGCGTGTCAAGGAGTCGTTAAGTACTTTGAATATACGGTACACCCACTACTACTCCGGTCGACAAAGCAGAGAATTTTTACATTCTGTATAACAATAGAGAACGAAATTGTATGCAGGGGGTGCAACTGGCTATTTATGCATTCAAGTGTACAAGTGCATGCTCGGTTTCTCTCAAGCGGTAGGGAGGGCCGCTGCCTCTGCCTTTTTTTTCCCACAGTGTTTTCCTTAGTCTTTTATTTTTTTTAGCAAGACCAGGTGTGTTTGCATATGTAGCAACTGTACGCCTTTCATACACATTCGTTCTCTATTGTTACACAGAATGTAGAAATTCTCGGCTTTCGTCGGACTGAGTAGTGGTGGATGTCACGGTGTATTCATGGTACTTTTCGACTTCTTGGCATGCACACTTCACAATCGTGCCACAAACAGTACGAATATGAGGAGTGCGTGTCAAGAAGTCGTTAAGTACTTTTAATATACGGTTACACCTACTACTACTAAGTTTCGAAGGAAGCCGAGAATTTTTACATTCTGTATAACAGTAGAGAACGAAATTGTATGCAGGGGGTACAACTGGCTACTTATGCATTCAAAAAAAGGCAGAGTCAGCAGTCATTCCTTCCACTTCCGAGAAGAAAGCGAGCATACACTTGTATACTAAATTAATTTCAACTTCAATTTTCTGTTTCTTCAAACAATATGTTAGTGCCAGTTTGTAATGTTCCTTTATATGAATAAATTTTGTTTTGCAAATGGCTTGTTGCGAATGCAATATCTTGTATATGTATCAACAAAAGAAGATATGTCCAACACCCGTGAAAGTTATTCGGGATATTTTTAAGCAGAGAATGCACAAATGACGGGCTAAGTGGAGAGATATTGGCCGAGCTTCAGCCACTACATGTGAAGTGTTGGACCAAAGTACTGCCAATATCTATCTCTTTAACCCGTTATTGCTGATAACGGGTTAGGTTAAATTAAACTGTTAACGCCAACAACGGGTTAAGTAGAGAGATATTGGCCGAACTAAAACCCCTATGTGTGAAGTACAAGGACATTAGCTTCGGTAAGTTGACCAATTACATTTTTGTCTGTCTTAGTCAATTCACGGTTTCGAGGTAGCAAGTGACGTCTACCGGGTGAAGTAAATTCGTGATTGTGTGCTTCATTTAACGAATAAAGAATCCACGAATTACTTTGTGAATTACTATGTGGGTTTAGTTTGACACGGACGAAAACTTTGCAACCCGTTCTAGAAGTTGCACCTCGTCTAGTTTTATTATAGCTATTCGGTGACTCCCCGGCTTTATTACAGACGTATGATTTATCCACTACATCGTTTCCCTTATATTTATTTCCATCCTTACGCATAGCGAATCCCGCACATTTGCAATATGATGAATAAAATTTTTCCGCATCCTCAAGGGTGGGAAATGTCATACCAATCTTCGGTTTTAGGTGCTCGTCAACATAAGGAAGATACTCGCCAAGTTGTTGTGCACGAACAAATTTATCCCCGGCAACAGAACTTCCTTCGAAACTGTCTATACCTAAGAAACCGTGAAAAGGAGAATAGTTAGGGGTACTAAACCGTTGTATTTGGTATTTTTATAAGTGCGCAAGCCACCACAACTTGAAAGGGAGAAAAGTTTCGTATTTTTTTGAGGTGGTTTGAAGTGTTTTATAATCACTCCGCACTTAGAAAATTCTAATTATAAAACTTATAATGCGAGGAAATGAAGCAAAACCGCACAAACAGCATCCGAAAATTATAAAACTTTCCGTCTAGGTGGAATTCACGTAGGGCAAGTCACCCGAACTTGTAGAAGGGAGTTTCGACTCACGGTTTGCGAGATACGACCGTATACCGCTTTATAATATTTTTTTCAACCGAAAGCGATACGCGGCCGGATCTCTCGAATCGGGAATCGAAAATCACTTCTACAAGTTCGGGTGACTTCTCATAGGGGACACCAACCTACCCGCAAAGTTTCGTATTTTTTGGAGGTCGTTTGAAGGGTTTTCTAATCTACCCGCACTTAGAAAATTCTAAGTCTAAAACTAGTAGTGCGAGGAAGTTCAGAAAACCGCACAAACGACGCCCAAAAATTATAAAACTTTCCGACTAGGCCGGATTCACATAGGGCAAGCCACCCAAACTTGTAAAAGCGAGTTTCGACTCACGATTTGCGAGACATGGCCGTGTACCGGCTTTAGTTGTTTTTTTCCAATCAAAACTGATATGCGGCCGTATCTCTCGGACCGTGAGTCAAAATTCGTTTCTACAACTTCGGGTCACTTCTCGTAGGTGACACCAACCAAATTGCAAAGTTTCGTATTTTTTGGAGGCCGTTTGAAGGGTTTTCTAAGCTACCCGCACTTACAAAATTCTAAGGCTAAAACTTGTAATGCGAGGAAGTTGAGAAAACCATGCAAACGGCATCCAAAAATTATAAAACTTACCGACTTGGTCGGATTCACGTAGGGCAAGCCACCCGAACTTGTAGAAGCGAGTTTCGACTCACGGTTTGCGAGATACGACCGTATACCGCTTTATAATAGCTTTTTTCCAACCAAAAGCGATACGCGACCGTATCTCACGAACCGTGAGTCGAAACTCACTTCTACAAGTTCGGGTGGCTTCTCCTTGGGGACACCAACCAAATCACAAAGTTTCGTATTTTTTGAAGGCCGTTTGAAGGATTTTCTAATCTACCCGCACCTAGAAAATTCTAAGTTTAAAACTTGTAGTGCGAGGAAGTTGAGAAAACCGCACAAACGGCACTCGAAAATTTTAAAACTTTCCGACTAGGCCGGATTCACGTAGGGCAAGCCACCCGAACTTGTAGAAGCGAGTTTCGACTCACGGTTTGCGAGATACGACCGTATACCGCTTTATAATAGTTTTTTTCCAACCAAAACCGATATGCGGGCGTATCTCTCGGACCGTGAGTTGAAATTCACTTCTACAACTTTGGGTCACTTCTCGTAGGTGACACCAACCAGCCCGCAAAGTTTCGTATTTTTTGGAGGTAGTTTGAAGGGTTTTCTAATCTACCCGCACTTAGAAAATTCTAAGGCTAAAACTTGTAATGCGAGAAAGCTGAGAAAACCGTGCAAACGGCATCCGAAAATTATAAAACTTTCCGACTTGGTCGGATTCACGTAGGGCAAGCCACCCGAACTTGTAGAAGCGAGTTTCGACTCACGGTTCGCGAGATACGACCGTATACCGCTTTACTCGGTTTTTTCCCAACCGTAAGCGGTACGCGGCCGTATCTCACGAACCGTGAGTCGAAACTCACTTCTACAAGTTGGTTTGGCTTCTCGTAGGTGACACCAACCAACTCGCACGGTTTCGTATTTTTTGGAGGTCGTTTGAAGGGTTTTCTAATCAAATCTAACCGCACTTAGAAAATTCTAAGTCTAAAACTTGTAAAGCGAGGAAGTTGAGAAAACCGCGCAAACGGCATCCGAAAATTATAAAACTTACCGACTTGGTCGGATTCACGTAGGGCAAGCCACCCGAACTTGTAGAAGCGAGTTTCGAGTCACGGTTTGCGATATACGGCCGTGCACCGCTATACTTGGTTTTTTCCAACCGAAAGCGATACGTGGTCGTATCTCTCGAACCGTGAGTCGAAACTCGCTTCTACAAGTTGGTGTGGCTTGTACTACGTGAGACGAACCTACTCGGAAAGTTTCGTATTTTTTTACGGTCGTTCGCAGGGTTTTCAACCATAACCGCACTGAAAAGTTTCTAACTAATTTCGTATATACAGTTCTAATTCTACAAGTTACTAATGCAAGCAACATAATTCGGCAATTGAATATATTTGAGAGTCTCCCCGATTCTACATCTAAAATCTACTAACGCATTTAAATTTTTTCCAAATTTCTAAATAAATTACTACACACAAATTCAATCAAAAAGTTACAAATGTAGATTATTGGGGTAAAGAAATAGTGTATACCTTACGGAATAAGTCGAAATCAAGCCAAGGAAACGGTTTTGGAATAGAACTAGGGTTCCGAATTCGTGTCGAAGAGGGGAAGAGAAGCTAGGGTTTCGATCGTCGGAGTTCGAGGGTTTCGATCTTCGGAGTGGGGAGAGAAGAGGGAGTTCGAGGGTTTCGATGGTTGAAGCTAGGATTTTTTAGGGTTTTTTTTTTCGTCGTTGGGTTTGGGTTCGTCGTTGGAGTTGGGATAGAAGAAGAAGACGAACTGTATGTCAACAAAAATGAAAAAGATAGTCTTAACCCGTTCTTCCCAATAATGGATTAAGGCTATTTTTTTTAATCAAATTTTGCCTTAACCCGTTCTTCCCAACGACGGGTTAAGGCAAGATCTGATAAAAAAAATCTGGACCGTTGGATCTTTGATCCAACGGTCGAGATCAAAAATCTGGACCGTTGGATCTTTGATCCAACGGTCGAGATCGAAGTTCGCACGGGTCCGTGTGAACCGACCCGTTCCGGTCCGTTTGCAACCGAAGATCACTCATATATATATATATATATATATATATATATATATATATATATATATATATATATATATATATATATATATATATATATATTCATTGGGTCATTTTAATAAATTGTTATACCTGAATAATTATTTTATTGTATGATTTTATTATTTTTATAATTATGACTATTAATCGTTATTCCTTGATTATTTAATTAAAGTACATTTAACGAATTATTTTGTTTTTGTACTTGATCTGATTTTCGTGGTGAATTCTAATTTAATTTCAAGCCAACTTATATTGTTTTCATTTGTATTATTTATCTATTTATTCGGACTTCAATTTTTGTTTATGAAGCTCTTTGTTCTTTTGATTGAGCTTTTATTGTCGATCCTATTGTCCTCTTATTTAATTGTGGGTATTTGTATTTGAATCCTATTGATTTTGATCTATCTCTTAATTGAACCCTAAAACCCAATTTGATTTGTTCTTGACGCAAAACCTCTCGTATTGAACCCTAAACCTCTAACCCAGGATCCTAATTGTATCCTATAAATACAACTCTACTTCAAACCCTAAAAATTGCACATCTTTGAAACCCTAGCTGCTTATTCTCTCTCCTTTCTCCTCCCGTTTCTCTCTTCCCTTTTCGGATTCCCGCCCAAATACTCTGACCCCATTACTGTTCTTCCCTTTCGACCTTCTCCGGTGCCATCTCCAGCCGCCCCCGACCCCCCTTAGCCTTCCCCCACCCTCAGCGTCACCATCCCGTCGACCTCCCTTTCTGCTCGTCGATGCCCACAACCAAATCTCCTCGACCCCCCTCCGCTCCTCCCTATCTCCGATCGATTCCATCGATCCTCCGATCAGCCCACCCTCTCCTGTCGATGACATCCAGTTGTCGAGCGTCACCATATCCCCCTCCTCTCTATAATCCGTCGATCAGCAACCAGACCTCATCGATTCCCTACTGCTCCCCTTCTCCTTCGACATCAGCGAACCTCCGGTGACTTCCTCAGCCTTTCAAGCGTCGCCTTGCATCGACCCGCCACCACTCTCGACGTCGCTCGTCGACGTCAGCCACCGCCAGGCCGCTAGCCCCTTGCTCTTTGTTGTTGATGTCTCTTTGCTGTGATTGGGTTCTTTTGTGCACGTAGAGTGCGCGTGTGTTCGTAGGATTGTATTTTGCACGTGTTATTGCGGATTTGTGTTCGTTCCTCCGGGATTCTCATCCCGTTATTCTTGATGTTCGAAATTATCATCTAACATGCAAGTAACTTGTATTAAATTTCTTTGCATATACAAGTACAAAATACCGCTTATAGTGTAGTTGGGTTCTAGAGACAATTCGTGTGTGAAATCCCTTGTTGATATTGTCTCTATTGTGATGATTTGACCATAGTTGCCTCACGACATATATGACTTGAATTAACATAGGGTTGACCACTTTTGATGTATATGTTCATGCTATCTTGAGATATCTGTGTTTGATGTGTTATTCGTGTTATACTTGTCGAATACTTGTAAAATACCCTATACCATGTTACTTGGACATCTAGTACACCATATTCCATATTATCATCCTATTGTTTTCCTATTGTTATTATCGTTCATTTCACGTCTCTAGATTGCATATTGTGCTGTTGCATTAATGAAATAATTAACAAGCTGGGGTTTAAGGGATTGACTGGAGTAGTTGATGACATAGTGACTGTACACCGTAGTGTGGGCCTTGTTTTCCAAAATATTGTGCGTTAGACAAAAGTTATTGTTATCGGTTTATTGTTGGACTACTGACACAGTATCCCCAATTGACCATGTATTGTTTTTATTGAGCTAACTAGTGTGCAATAATGCTACAAATACCGTTATTGTGCTGTGTACATGATCTATAGAATCTTCCATTAAGTCTAAAATAAAACTGATTGTATGCATCGAACCTGTGGTACGGAACACATGGGACACAGTAGTATATGCATTAGTAAGGATTAAAATGAATAATAGACTTAAGGATTGACACAACATCGGTATTGCATATTGTTCATCATTGTTCCTATTAATATCGAATATTACATGATATTTATTCACTCGACACTTATTACAGGCTACTTACACTTGTTTATCATGTTAGTTGTTATATTTTGTTATCATGCCTATTCCATGTTATTAGTTATCTTTTTTCCCATGTACTTGTGCCTGCACTACAAGCGATCCGTAACTTGCATTGACAAACGTTTTGTTTTCTTTTCCTCTTTCTACAATTTATTAAATTGCAGATTTTGGAGAATAGTTGCCTGCTGGAGTCGGAGAACAAACAGTCTGAAGACTACTGTTTTTTAATTGCTTATTGCTTTAATAAACTTAATGTATTGAGACTTATTATTATTTGGATTGGATTTATTATTGTATTGGACTTATGTGCATTGTTATTTGTTTTCAGATGTTGGATTATTATTGTACTTGGATTTTTATATTGCTTCAATTCAAGTATTATTATTTATGAGATTGTTATTATTGCTTGCGCAATTATTCTGTATTGATTATATTGTTGAGTGATCGGATAAACAGCTTATGGGTGATGTTAGTCATTCGCTGGGCCAATGTCACATACTCGTATTCCGTATTTTTGGGAATCGGGGCATGACAATAAATACTTTATTGATTGATTAAACTAAGTACAATATGTCTCCTATATATAGGACAGAAAGAAAGACTGAACCAATACATTATTCGATATGAGACTAAACTAATATCTCTCATAATATCTAATAGCATGCAAAGAACTTGTTTTTTTGTTCGTTCACAAATTAGCTAATTTACAATAAACAAGCCTATCTCTTCACCTTCTTTGAGAAAACTACCCCAACAGTGCTTTAAGGTAAGTAACCCCAAAATTTGTCATTTTTTCTTTAAAAAAACTATCTCACCAGATCTTCCCCATTGACTAGAATTTTATGTGTACTACACGTGGTCATATTGGCTAAAAAACCCCTGCACCCATTTGCCCCCAATTTCCAAGTGTTTACCTCATTTCTTTAAAAAACTCACTGAATTATCCAGTTTTCTTCACTAAATCAAGGAAAGAAGATGAAATGGTTGAAAGGGGGTTAAGAAAACTGAATAATCTAGGGGATGTTTTTAAGAAATGGGGAAAAAGGTTGGAAATTAGGAGAGAAATTGGCGTAGGGATATTTTGGTCCAATATAACCACGTGCAGTGCACGTAAAGTTTGGTCAAACAGGGCATATGAGGTGGGGTAGTTTCTTGAAAGAAAAATGACAGATTTGGGGGTTATACTTGTTAAAATACTGTTGTGATAGTTTTCTAAAAAGGAGTACAGAGATAGATAGATATGATAGTTTCTTGTAATTTAAATATATACTAGGTTTGCCAGTTGACACGTGCCTACGACACGTCTTCGGAACGGTGCACTTTGTTTGATCATATAAAATAGTTTTGGAGGTCCAGCAAATTAATTGAAATAGCAAACATATTATATGAGAAACTTTTAGGGGTCCAGCAAAAAACATATTATATGATTTTTTGAATTTTTTGAATTATTTTTAAAGTTTTTTAAAGTTTTATTTTTTTATAGTTTTATAGTTTTTTAATTTTTTTAAAATTTTTAATTTTTTGAATAGAAAAGGGAGGGAGAGAGAGAAAAAAATAAAAATAAGTATAGGAGTTGTTTTGGGTGGGAGATTTGAATTTGAGTTTTGAGCGAAAACTTTGGGGGGGGGAGGGGGAAATATATTTTGTGAGGTTAGATCTGGACTTTTGATTTTTTGGGGGATTGAAGGAGAGCCACTTGATAGCTTTCTTTGTAATTTATTATATATATATATATAGGGAAATGATCGAGGGAAATGATCGAGTGAGAACTCTTTTGGTGAGAACCACGTGAGAAATTTTGTTTGAGACATTAGTTGAAAGATCTAAACCGTTCATTTTGATCTACACGTCTAAATTAGTCTATGGATGAGAAATCAAGTTATTTGAGATTCGTTTGCCCATGCATTAAAGTGTTACAAATTGTGTGGCTGAAAAATCGTTATTTTTTATAGTGACATGATGCATGGACAAATGAATATCAAATGACTTGATTTTATATTTCTAGACTAATTTAATTATGTTAAACAATGTGAACGGTTCAGATTATCCATAGGATGGATAGGTGTGGAGTTCTCACGAAGCTTATCGTGAGAACGGTTCTCACCGGATCGCTACCCTATATATATATATATATATATATATATATATATATATTGGGAAAGCTTCGGTTGTGCACTCCTCTAGTGCACACGGCATGTGCACTAGGCCTTCGGGTGTTCATATCGACGATCCGAACCGTTCACATTGATCTATACATCAAAATTAATCTAAATATGTAAAATCAAATCATTTGAAATTCATTTACCCATCCATCATGTGACTATAAAAAACAATGATTTTCAGCCATGCAATTTTGCAACACTTTAATGGATGGGTAAATGAATTTCAAATGATTTGATTTTACATATTTAGACTAATTTAAATGTGTAGATAAATGTGAATGGTTCGGATCGTCGATATGAACGCCCGAAGGCCTATTGCACACGCCGTGTGCACTAGAGGTAGTGCACAACCGAAGCTTTCCCTATATATATAGAGAGAGGAAAATAATCCATTGTGCACCAACCCTCCGTGTGTACTCGGCCTTCCCGCCTTCATATCAACGATCCGAACCATTCAAATTGATCTACACATCTAAATTAGTCTAAATATGTAAAATCAAATCATTTGAAATTTATTTGCCCATCCATCATGTGACTATAAAAATAATGATTTTCAGCCATACAATTTTGTAACACTTCAATGGATGGGCAAATGAATTTCAAATGATTTGATTTTACATATTTAGACTAATTTAGATGTGTACATCAATGTGAATGGTTTGGATCGTCGATACGAATGCGGGAAGGCCGAGTGCACATACTGTGTGCACCATAGGTGGTGCACAACGGAAGACTTTCCTATATATATGTAGGTGGTGCACTCTCTCTCTCTCTCTCTCTCTCTCTCTCTCTCTCTCTATATATATATATATATATATATATATATACACACACACACACTAGGCTTGCCCGTTGACACGTGCCTACGGCACGTCTTCGGAACGGTGCACCTTGTTTGATAATATAAAATAGTTTTGGAGGTCGAGCAAATTAATTGAAGTAGCAAACATATTATATGATAAACTTTTCGGGGTCCAGCAAAAAGCATATTATATGATTTTTTTTTGATTTTTTTGAAGTATTTTTAAAGTTTTTAAAGTTTTTATTATTTTTAGTTTTTAAATTTTCTATTTTTTAAAAATTTTAAAAATTTTTATTTTCTTAATTTTTTGAATTGAAGAAGGAGGGAGAGAGAGAGAGAGACAAAAAAAATAAAATAAATATAGGAGTTGTTTTCGGTGGAGGATTTGAATTTGAGTTTTGGAGGGAAACTTTTGGAGGGAAAATATGTTATGTGAGGTGAGATCTGGGCCTTTGATTTTTTGAGGGATTGAAGGAGAACCACTTGATAGCTTTCTTTATGTTTTATTATATAGATGCCTCCATCAATAATAATATGCGTTGTAGTTACAAGTCTATTGATTGATGCAAGCAGGTTACAGGAAAATGATCAATATCAGTTCACCAACAAGTTTATATAACTCTGTTACAGATAATAGCCTGCCATCTATCGGATGGTCTATTGGAAATCTTTCAAAGAAAACTGAGGAAATTTAAGCCACCTTTTACAATAGGAGAGAAGAATTATCTGTTTCTTTAGCCACATATATAACTTTTCAGTTGCTTAAAATGAAAGATTGGTCTCATTAACTACTAATTAGCTTCTTGGTTGATCTCTTGACGTTACATTCAGAGTTCAGAGAACGTCTCTAAACAGGGCCGGCCCTGATATGTAGGCGGGCAAGGCGGCCGCCTCGGGCCCCCGCCGAAATCGTCATTTTTCGGGCCCCCGATTTCAAAATTTCCTTGTAAATATAGGCACGCATTTCACGCGTAAATTTTTTTTTTTTTATATGGGGTAGGGGGGGGGCCCATTTCGGAAGTTTGCCTAGGGCCCCCCGGAACTCAGGGCCGACTCTAAACAACAAACTATAGCAAACAATTTTTCCTATCACTTTGTAAGATAAGGTATTGCTTAAATACAGTCCACACTTTCTATTTAGGAGCACAGATACTATCCAACTAACATCTTCATGTCAAATTGTTAAGATAAATCAAAGAGATGTTAAAACAATACTGAATATTGAATTGAGAAATAACTGAGTACAATATCTCCTATATATAGGAGGAACCAAATACAAAACTAGCCAACTATCCAATGTGGGACTATAATGTCTAACACCCCCTCTCAAACTCACGATGGGTCAAACAATGTGAGTTTGCCTACTAAGTGTCGGAATCTCTGAACAGTATGAGATTTGGTGAAGAAGTCTGCAGTCTACTGGGAAGAGGTAATAGAATGGAGAGAGATGGTCCCTGCCTCAAAACGCTCACGAACATAATGACAATCAATCTCAATATGCTTCGTTCGCTCATGAAAGACCAGGTTGCTTACAATGTGCAATGCACTCCGGTTATCACAATAAAGTGGAGTAGCTCCTGTAAGAGTGACACCCATATCTGATAACAGCCAACGAACATGGACAATCTCTCTAGTAGTAGCTGTCATTGCTCTGTACTCAGCCTCGGTGGAAGAACATGCAATAACTGCCTGTTTCTTACTCCGCCATGAGATCAGCGAATTGCCAAGAAATAGACAAAAACCTGTGGTAGACCTTCTGGTAGTCGGATCATCTGCCCAATCTGAATCAGAATATGCACCGAGCTCTAGTTTGGATGTAGAAGACATGAATAATGAGCGAATGATAGTACCCCGAAGATATCTGAGGATCCGAAGAAGAGCACCATAGTGAACTGATGTAGGAGCGGAAACAAACTGACTGACAGTACTAACTGCATGAGCAATATTGGGTCTGGTCATGCATAAGTAGACAAGCTGTCCAACAATCTACCTGTTTCTAGTGGGTTCAGGAAGGAGCTCACAATCTGTGGGACGAAGCTTCACATGAAGCTCTAAGGGTGTATCAGCTGATCGACTGTCAGAGAGACATGCAGTAGAAATAATATCTGATATGTATTTCTGCTGAGAAATGAGTATCCCCTGAGATCCATGAGCAATCTCTAAACCCAAAAAGTAATGTAGCTTACCAAGGTCTTTCATATGAAACTGCTGGTAAAGGTATTTCTGGGTGGATGCAATACCGGCGGAGTCATCCCTAGTAATGATCATATCATCAACATATAGTAGTAGAAGTACCCTCCCCTATGGTGATGACCGTATAAACATAGAATGGTCCTGAGAACTCTGACGAAAGCCAGCCTTGGTGATGACAAGCCGAAAACACTCAAACCAGGCTCGCGGAGCCTGTTTCAGACCATATATAGTACGACGAAGTCTACAAACATGACGAGGAGTAGTAAGGCCAAGAGGATGATGCATATAAACTACTTCAGATAAGGTACCATGAAGAAAGGCATTCTTCATGTTCAACTGGTATAGCAGCCACTGACGAACAGAGGCAACAGAAAGAAGAGTGCGAACTGTAGCCATCTGAGCCACTAGGGCAAAAGTCTCATCATAATCAATGTCATGCTCCTGAGTAAATTCCCGGACAACTAGACGAGCCTTGTGCCGCTCAATGAAGCCATCAGGTCGATATTTGATCTTAAAGATCCACTTGCAGCTAACAGGCTGAACACCCATAGGCAGTGGAACAACATCCCATGTACCAGTCTGATCAAAGGCACTAAACTCCTCTGCAATAACTTTCCGCCACTCGGGGTATTGAACGGCTTCCTTATAGGTTCTGGGCTCATGTGTAGAGTGTATAGCAGTGAGATATACATGAAAGTCTAGTTAGTAAGAAGCTAGTGTGGCAAAACCAAATTGTCAGAGGGACCAGTGGCATCAGGTGTGTAGCGGGGTGGTGGGATGCTCGCAGTAGAACGTGTAGACTGACACACTGGTGGTGGAAGGGTAGTATGTGGAGGTGAGGTAGGTGGTGTGGGTGTAGGCAACTGTGGGAATGCAGGTGGTGGAGAAACAGGGGGTGTCTCTGTAGGAATAATGGGGGGACTGTCTATAGCAGGAGTGAAAGGAGCCAAAGGAGTGGGATCAAAAGGAATATATAGAGTGGAAGTAGGCTCAATAGGTGAAGAATCGAGAAAACTAGTGTCCTGGGAAGAGGTTAAATAGTAGGAAGAGTCTTCTACAAAGGAGACATGTCGAGAAATATAAATATGACTTGCCACAGGATCAAAACAACGATAACCTTTATGTTCAGGACTGAGACCTAGATGAACACACTTAGCGGCGCGAGCAGTGAGTTTCGTGCGCTCAGTGGGAGAAAGGACATAACATGTGCAACCAAAAATACAGAGCATGGTGTAGTCAGGGGATGAGTGATAGAGGGCTTTATAAGGAGTGATGCTAGAGAGGGCAGACGAAGGAGTAATGTTAATGAGACTGACGGAAGTCATGACAGCTTCAGCCCAGAAAGATCGAGGAACAGAAGAGGAGAGTAGAAGAGTGTGAGCCGTCCCAAGGATGTGACGATGCTTGCATTCAGCTACACCATTCTGCTCATGGGTGTGGGGACATGATTGCTGAAAAAGAGTGCCATGGGACTGAAGAATCGATCGCATAGTAGCAGAGGTGTACTCACGAGCACCATCTGAGCGAAAAGTTTTGATACGAACCCCAAACTGGGTGTGAACCATGGTCGTAAAGAATCAGTAAATGTCAGGTATCTCAGAACGTTGGCGCATAAGAAATACCCATGTGTGTCTAGTGAAATCATCGATGAAACTAACATAATAGAGATAACCTTTTTGAGAAGGTGTGGGAGATGGACCCCATATGTCAGAGTGAATGAGTTGAAAAGCATGAGTAGAATGAGAAGTGCTTTTATTATTAAAAGGGAGGGCTAAGTATTTTGCCAACTAACAACCCTCACAAACAGATAATGAAGTAAAATTAAAATGACCAAGAGCACCACTACGAACCAAAATTTTCAAACGAGACACACTAATGTGACCTAAGCGTTTGTGCCACAAATCGGCATCAGAACTGACAACACCAGCAAAACTAGAAGTGGAATCATGGGCATGAAGAAAATCTAGATGATATAGACGTCCATGTCTGCTAGCGCGTCCAATTATATGACCAGTCCAAGGATCCTGTATGGTACAGTCCAAAGAAGTAAAGGTAACGGTAAGGCCACTATCACATAAAGTGCTAATGGAAATAAGGTTCGTAGATAAACGAGGGGCATAATGGACAAAAGGTAAAGTGAGAGTTGGAGTGTTAATAGATCCAGAGTGTGTAGTGAGAAGTAGTGAACCATCAGCAGTGTAAAGTGACGATGAATGAGAGGAAAGTGGAGTGCGAGTGGTGAGAAGTGTACAATTGCTAGTGAGATGATGTGAAGTACCAGAATCTAAAAGCCAGGAAGAAGACATACCAGGAGTGATAGAAAAAGCAGGAGCAGATGAACCAGTACTGATAGACTGATCCGAGTTCTGAAGATCCAGCTGAGCTAGACGGTGTTGTGGAATATCATAGGGAGCAGGAGAAGGCATGGCTGGAGTGACGACCATCGCACCAGGTGTTTAGAGAGGAGGTAAACCCTGTTGCTGTCTGCGCTGCTGTGCCTGAGCTAGGAGCTGAGGATGAAGGATAAAGCAGTTACTATGAGTATGACCATCCCGCTGACAGTGAGTGCAATGGGAACGACGATCAGGAACACTACGATGGGCGGAAGGAGTAGGTGTAGAGCTGGGGTGAGGCATGCGTGAGAAGGATGGACGATGAGCAATGGCAAGGACACTTTCATTGGTAGAGGATGAGTCAGAAGTAGGAGTTGGAAGAGCACGTAACCGGGTTTCTTCTGCAACAAGCTCAGCAATAGCAGCTTCAAGACGAGGGAACGGATCCCGATGGATCAATTGACTGCATAGAGACTGATATTCTGGTCAAAGACCCATCATGAAGAACATAAACTGACGACGTTCACGAGTGACATGCACCTCACTGTTCTCTAGTTGCTGTAATTCGCACCATATATTGTGCATGGCTGTGTAATGTTCCTGAATGCTGCCATCACCTTGCTGATCAAGAATGGACTGTACAATGAGCTGATACTCACGAGCCCCACTATTCTGAACATACTGGGTAACCAAGTGTTTCCAAAGAGCCTTGGCAGGATGAACTCGAAGAAGATCAGCACGAAGACTACGGTCAACAGAGGATATGAGGAAGAAAATAACTCGACGGTCATGATCATCCCAAGTGGTTTGAGATGTGTGAATCAATTGCTTATCGGCAGCGGAAGTGGTAGTATCGGGATCTTTGGGGCGAACTATGGAACCATCAATGTGACCCCATAAAGAATGGCCGAGAAGAGTGACCTCAACCGAAGCAGACCAATCAGTCCAATCCTTAGCAGAGGAAAGAAGGAAATCAGTGGAGACTGGAAGGTACTGACGAAATTGAGGCTCCATGAGAGATTCAAGTACCTGCAAGAAGATTTTTTTTCTTTCTTTTTTTTTCTTTTTTTTTGAGTTACAACAGAATCAAATAGAAGTTTTGGGTTTCGGGTATGTTTACAATAGAAGTAGGGTTACCCATGATCTACTTCTATTTACAATGATTACCCATGTTTACAATGATCTGGATCTGAAGGACGACGGCGGGCTTGGCGGTTGGATCTGGATCTAAAGGACAACGGCAGGTCGAGGGTTGTGTAGGGGGGCGAGTTGTGGGAGAGGTGGAGGACGATGGGAGAGGTCGATGGCTTACAGTGCTTCTTCTTGATGACAGGGTTGCAGGAGATGACAATGGGTTGTGCCGATGGATGCTTCTTCTTGATGGCAATGGCAGATCGACAGTGCTTCTTCTTGATGACAATGGTAGATCTGGATCTGGATGCTTACAGTGCTTCTTCTTGAGGACGATGCTTCTTCCTGAGGACGATACTTCTTCCAGATCCAGCCTATCTTTTTTTTTTTTTTTTTTTTTTGTTGTTGTGGGAATTCTAGGGTTTTGGGAAGAATGGAAAATTTGTATAATCTGGTTGTTGGGATTTGAGAATTTTTGTAGAGGAAATTTAAGAAGAAAAAATTTGGATAACTGGCTCTGATACCATGTTAAGATAAATCAGAGAGATGTGAAAACAATACTGAATATTGAATTGAGAAATAACTTAGTAGAATATCTCCTATATATAGGAGGAACCAAATACAAAACTAGCCAACTATCCAATGTGGGACTATAATATATAACAGATTTTACCCAATCTGAAGAAAAAAAAGGAAGCCAAAAACCTAAGCAAAACTAAAGAAAAATGCTAATTTAAGTACTTAGAAATTGTTCCACTTCTTGACACTTCTTAGATACCCAAATCTCACATGTATCTACCGTACCGTAGTAGTTGTGAGTGAAGAAGCAAAGATGGATATCGCACTCACCCAATATATATTAGGTCCAAGTTTCTATTTCTGTTCTATGAAACGTTAATTTCTAACAGAAATTCCATACCACGAGTGTGTGGCTTTAATTCAACAAGAGCCTCTGACAGCTGTGTGTAGCTTAATTCAGTGAGAGCCTTTGATAGCTGCTTGCAGCATAAATTCAATTAAAGCCTTCGATAGCTGTTTGCAGCTTAAATTTGATGCGAACTGAAGTTACTAAACCCAGTACAAATGTTAGACTATTGGAGGTAAAATCATTATGTAAAATGTTTGTGTTTTACAGATACATGTGTAAACCCACAAATATAAAACTGACCTGAAAGTATTTTCAGGTGTGTTTGTGCATTTACAACTAGAAAGATATCACCAACAGACATGTTTTTCAAATATATTAAATCTGCACAGATGACGATTTACATCTTCAATATCATCAAGTCTGATTACGAGTAAGATTGAGATTCAATCTCGACACTGAAAATGCATATGGATTTGAATATGCATAACTAAGAAGCATATTCTATGATGTTGATTGTTCTCACACAAAATGCATATTTTTGGGGGGTCAGTATGCAAGTCAACCAAACAGAACACCCAGGTGAAGATATTGGGGACAGAGAGGAAGATTATTTGTCACTATCGTCTTGTTTTCATTCCCTACTAAATTGATTCAGTTTTCCTTGATGCAAATATACACAACCGCAACTAACAGCTTAACTAGCAAATGGATAAACCACACTCTATATCTTTACCAAGATTGTCAACAATTCTTTTAATGAAGCAAACCTATACATTCTTCCTTCTTCAAATGCTCAAACTCAAACGATATATAAACATGCCCATTCTACCATAAGAATCACAAACACACTCATTTACAAAGTATGGCCCAAATCATCTCGACTCTCCTATTTTTCTCATTTCTATACCTTCCATTTTCAAGCAATGCGCATCATCCCAACTGTGCTCCTCCTAGGCCTCCAGTTTTTGACGTGCCAGTTTTTCCTTATGATGTGGACCTACTGCAGTTTGCATTAAACTTGGAACACATGGAATGCGAGTTTTTCCTATTTGGAGCCCTAGGTCATGGACTAGATGCGGTTGAACCAGCACTCGCAATGGGCGGTCCCCCTCCCATCGGAGCCCAGAAAGCTAACCTAGACAAAGTCACAGAACATGTCATTCTTGAGTTTGGTTACCAGGAAGTTGGGCACCTGAGGTGAAGTACCAATACTACAACATGCCCCTCAAGTTCTTCTTAGAATGAATAATAGTTAGAAGAATTCTTGCATTCTGTTGGCTGTTTCATTATTTTAACATAAAACTCTGCTATGGGCAGCATAATAATATGAATAAATTATCAAACACATTGAGCAGAGTTGCAAATATTTGAATTTCTCATATAGCATTACAAAAGCGTGAGAAGAAATTTAGGTTTTTAAGAGAACATAGCAAATATGGACTCTTCAGTAAAGATTTTCAAGTAATTATCTCTTTCCCCATATTTCATTTCTATAGATCATGTTTTGAAGCATATCGAGTTTAGACATAATGAAATTGTTTATTGTGATTGTTTTATCAACTTAGAAGAACTTGACCAATCCATCTATCAAGTTTTCTTAACTTTGGTTTACTTGATTGTATAGTCCAAACTTGACACAATTTTAGGAAAAGTTTTAGGATGCAACAATGATGATATTAAATATATTTATTCCCAGGCAAATGATTACCTCAAACTTCTTTCATATTCTCCCAACTGTATTTCTCAAGTTTGCACCCAGTGATCAGTACCTTCCCATGCCCAGCCCTATCCCACCTTCCCCCTCATTCAATTTCTTACCTCCTACCACCATCTTCACCACTCCAAAAATCCTCCTTCCCACCCCCATCTCTCCAATTTGAGACAGAGCTACCATCTTGACCTCTTCCAGTAATCCTCAGCCATAACACTGTTACAGTATGGCGGGTATTCTGATACATACTCAAACAAGTATGCAGAATAGAAATTAAGAAAGCACTAATTTAAAACTAAAATATTGTTCCATAGGGTACATGTTGGTTGTGATCTCGTTACTGAGTTTTTTGAGCCATGGTTGAAAGGAATACATAGACAACAAGCATAAAAGAGGAAGTTAGTTAAAATGGCAGATAATTCACCATATTAATATTTGTAATATCTAGAAGTTATTAAACAGGCATTTTTGCTAATAATTACTCAAAAATATTATATATAGGCAATACCATGAGCATGTAATTCCGCCATTGCCTGTCCCAAACCAGGAATCCGGCCACAAACCGGTTAAGAAGGAGGGTAGAAATTTTGTCAAATCTTATGAACATGAATCCTAGTAATATACGTTGTTGCAATACCCTAATTGTTGGGATTGGGGTGTCAACAAACACTCGTTGTCGCAACAGAACTAAATAGTGTAATGAGGAAGTCGAAGTAAATGAGACGAATCAATTGAGCAGGCAAGTAGATCCACCAATCCAACATAAACACAAAGGATTTATTCTGGTTAGCTTTCGCTTAATCCGGAAAAAAATATAGGGAGATCTGATATTCAATTAGAAAAGATTACAAGGAGTTAAAGATTCACTTAATACAAGAAATTAAACTCACTTACTAAGAACTATCTCTCTCTCTCCCAAGCCTCTCTTTGCAATAGATAAAATATCAATGAAGTACTCTACTCTTATATTGGAGGAGTTTACAATATATATAGAAGAATAGAGAGAACCCTAGGTTTAATCTTGATTCTCAGTTGTCCGATATAACCTGTAGGAGAAGTAACTGAATAGGAGCCGTACGATCTAACTTGGAGTTGAAGATTGAGCTGAAACGACCTAACAAATCGAGATCCAGAAAATACACAGCGCCGTGGGCGGTCGACCGTCAAACAAGACTGGTCGACCGTCCTCCTCTCGGCCAAACCCTATACAACTGTGGTCGGGTATGCGATCGGGGGTGCAGTCGACCGTACCCTTGGACGGTCGATCCGTCACTCTGCCAGCACCTTACTGCTGCTGTTGTTTTCCCTTCTACTCTCTTCGACGCTTCGACCTCTGTGCTTTATCTTACCTTCTTCTAATCTGAACCACGAGTATTCAAGACACATTCCTAACACTAATCATGTCGGATATCTTTAATATTTCTTCAAGCGATCATGAAATAAAACTTCAAAAAAGGAAAGTAATGAAATTGAGACAGATCGATAGTTAGCATATAATCTAATACCATACAACCAGGTCATTACAGCATGATCAAAACTATATGGTTATACCACTGTGATTCCAAATATCAGATTTCTAACTTTTATCCATAAACATGCTAAGTATTTTAAAGGGAAAATTTTGTGGAACAAACTGAAGGTAATTTGTTACATTATCTCATTTCATACATTCAAAAGACAATATTGTAGAATTTAAATTACTTGTATGTCATCTCAAATTCAACTTGTGGCAAGAATACTTGTAGTGTAAATTTTTGGTGTTTACTTACCTATTTATCTTTGTTGATTTAAGGGCTATCAAAACAACTGTTGGCGGTTTCCCAAGGCCTTTGATAGACCTAAGCTCACAGAATTTTGCAAAGATAATGGATGAAGCATTTGGATACCGTCTTGATCCTCCTTTCGACCCATACTGCAGCGGCCTCAACTACCTAATTGCCTCATATGTGATACCTTATATGGGCCTTGTCGGCTATGTAGGGGCAAACCCGCTCATCAACGGCTTTATTTCAAAGAGGGTAATGCACCCACATAACAATTGATACTTTTTGCCTTTTCTGTTTAATTAGGTGGAATTTCCCCCTCCCTCACCATTCTGGGGTTAATTTTCCTCTAAATATGTTATCAGTCATTTCCTTGAACATGATACATCATCCTTCACAAGCAAGCACTCTACTGATAGAGCTAAGCTTTTCACCCACTGATATATTTTAACAGAAGTTATTAACTTATATAACTTTTTCGATTAATAAAAGGGGAAGAACTTAAGCTAGATGGCAAAATATTTATTTTCGGATACGTGTTGCCTAAACACCCATTGAACTCACAGATCAAAATTCACATTTGGTTTAATACTAAAAATATCCAAATTCGTAAAAATTGGCCTAACAGAGTAACGGCACTCAATTATGTAATGTAACCATTAACTATGATCTCAACTACACGAGTTGAACAGATTTTGACGAACATGATTGGCTAATCCTTGAATTTTCATTAGCACGACACGGACGACAATCTCCAACGCATGGTATTTTAAATTAGTCTATGACCATGAATGTGCATGATTTAATAATTTCTCTTTCTCTTGAAGTAAATCAGAACGAAACACATTAAAATTGTACATTGCATGTGTCAGTTCCTAGCATACAGTAAGCAAGCATGAATTTTTCATCAAAAGACAAAACTTACGTACCAAGTAGTCATGCAGCTTCTAGCAGGATTACTCGCAGTGGAAGCTGGGCAGGATGCAATAATAAGAGGCTACCTATTTCAACGGCTCGATGAAATCGTGCCACCATACAGGAATATCACTGTCGCCAATTTTACAGGCAGAATCTCGGACCTTAGAAACCAGTTAGCTATGTGTGGTATCAAAGACGAAGGCCTTCTTGTCCCCCGCGAACTAGGAGCAGAGCAGAGGATAGAGACCAATGTTATCTCAGCTAATAAAAACTCACTCGCCTACAAAAGAACACCTCGGGAAATCTTGAGGGTAATGTACGGAACTGGTGATGAGCATGTCCCTGGTGGATTCCTTCCAGAAGGGGGCAATGGTATTATTGCTCGAGAGCTGCTAGGAAATTACTAGAAACATATATCAAGCCAATAAACAAACAGAAACCAGTGTGTGTGTTGTTTCTGTGCGCGTGTGCACAAAACTAATAAACAAGTGATAGATGGGAATTGCCCAGAGTAAGATACAGGTAATTGTTGTTTACTAAAGTAAATGTCCCTCAATTTGGCATTAGGTCTGCAAACAAACATTAGCAGTGTAATTTCCTTTAATGTATTTCTGAAGAACAAAAAATGATTGAATAAACAAGATTAAAATTTTATTCACAGATATTGGTATATATTAGTCACATAATAATTTCAGCAAATTTATATTTTATGCATTGCAGAATTTGATGATACTGTTTATCCAACTGAAGAATTGACCAGCATTTGCTCTATTGTTATTCGTTAATCTTTCATTAATGAAGCGATGACGGCTTCATCTTTATTATAAAAAAAAGAATTGACGAGCATTATGTACAAGCGATGAAAATTCTATGCGCCAAATAACTCTCACCAATCTTTCAGCAATAACTCAAATTGTGTGTAATAGCCTAATAGGCTTTCTGATGCAAAGACTTGAACTTTCAAAATCTTTCAAGCCCCTTGCTACGATTCTAAATGACCCACTATCCTTGACGACAACATCAAAACTAAAGTTTTCAAAAGACACCATCTAAACTAAATGCATCCAAGTTCACGAAATCTTTATATATAAAAAAAACTAAAGAAGTTCTCCACAAAGCAATCAAGCAGTAACAGTATCGCCATCAGAAGTATCACACCTTGCTTCTCCAATTACTGCTTATTAGCACTTTCCCCCCAAAAAATCTACCATCATACAACATACCTGATAATGGTAAAAATCGCAGCAACTCAGGGTCATACAATTCCAACATCGATCTCAAAACTTCTACAGGAACATTAACCATAACAGACATCTTTAACATGTATGGCCTTCTTCAAGCTCATCTACAAGACATGAGCCGCTTTCAAACCCATTAAAAGTGACAGATTAGACCCACTAGGAGAGACACCCCGTTAAGATAAATCAGAGAGATGAAAACAATACTGATTATTGAATTAAATTCAACCAAGTACAATATCACCTATATATGGAAGAATAACAAATATTAAAACAACTTTACAACCAATATGGGACTATAATAATATTTAACACCCCCACTCAAACTCACGATGGGTCAAACATTGTGAGTTGGCCTACTAAGTATTGAAATCTCTGAACAATATGAGATTTAGTGAAGAAATCTGCAGTCTGTTAGGAAGAGGTAACATAATGAAGAGAAATGATCCCTGCCTCAAAGTGCTCACGAACATAATGATAATCAATCTCTATATGCTTCGTTCTCTCATGAAAGACCGGGTTACTTGCAATGTGCAATGCACTCCGATTATCACAATGAAGATGACTAGCTCCTATAAGAGTGACACTCATATCTGATAACAATCAACAAGCATGAACGATCTCTCTAGTAGTAGCTGCCATTGCTCGGTACTCAGCCTCGGTAGAAGAACATGCAACAACTACCTGTTTCTTGCTTCGCTATGAGATCAGCGAATCACCAAGAAGTAGACAGAAACCTATAGTAAACCGTCTGGTAATAGAATCACCTGCCCAATCTGAATTAGAATATGCACTGAGCTCTAGTTTGGATGTAGAAGGCATGAATAATGAGCGAGAGATAGTGCCCCGAAGATATTTGAGGATCCGAAGAAGAGCACCGTAGTGAACTGATGTAAGAGCGGAAACAAACTGACTGACAACACTAACTGCATGAGCAATATCAGGTCTGGTCATGCATATGTAGACAAACTGTCCAACAATCTGTCTGTATTAAGTGGGATCAGGAAGGAGCTCACCATATGTGGGACGAAACTTCACATGAAGCTCTAAGAGTGTATCGGCTAATCGACTATCAGAGAGACATGCAGCGGAGATAATATCTGATATGTATTTCTGTTGAAGCATTGTGAAGCACGACCTAACTCCTGGACCCGGTAAGAGTAATCCATACCCAGGGAGAATCCCGAAGGCCACCCTAACCACGGAAAGCTCTTCTCGTGGTAGGATAGTGGTGACATAGTCAACCTCAGTGGTGTGAACTAGGTCCGGCTTAGCATACTCCATTCCGTTCCTAAGAAATTCTTGGTCCACTATAGGGTATTCCCTAATCAGTTCAGGAACTAGGAACAATGACGTCTTAAGTGAACACCCTCTACCTCTCTTAGGATTGACGACTGTCTCCATGGCCGTGGAGCAACCGACTACATCCTTCCCCTTCTCCCCTCTAGTAAAATGACTAGACTCGACATCAATGTCCACCTCTAAACTAACCGCAGCGGAAGAAGAACTGGACGACAAAATGCTAGACATAATGAACAATGATCATGCGAGGGTTACTTAATTGAAGTAATAGGAACATTGAGTCTGCAACTGCAACTAGCACCACCATCAAACACCAGACGAACCACCTGCACCGCCCAGTAAACCACTCATATTCTAGAGAAAGAAGCTCTCTAAGATCATACTGTCACATGGCAACATCCGAGCCCTCCATAAGATCTAACGGTCAGATTACACTACACCCAAATCAGTAAAAACAGTACCCCAATAGCGAAACTCTCTATAGGAAAAATAAGTGAAGAACACAATGCTTGGTCGATAAGCTTCAAGGGGATAGACAAATCACCAAACACTTGGAGGTCACAATGGGGTAAACGCTTGGTGGACACAATGGAGTAGAAAAACCAACAAACACTTGGTGGGCACGAAAATCACCATCAACAAAAAAACCCAATACCAACAAAGCTTCTAGTTGATCAAGTCTACTAGATCCACAAGGATCTCTAATCTCAACCAAACACGACGAACTTCATTCTCAATCAAAACCCAGCTCAAAATTGTCTCAAGTTTCAATAGAGATAATCAAATCCAAAAGACTAGCCTATTCAAGCTAGCTCACCTCCCACCTTGACTAGGCGAAGAGCTCCAAAGAGGCAATCAAGCTACAAGTTCTCAACTGTAAGCTCGACCCCAAGCTTCACAAAATAGCAACAGCAAAAGAAGGAGATAGAAGAAGGTCGGAACCTAACTATGGCATTGAAATGTTCTTGAAATGTTGAAGTAAAAAGTCGGGTTCGCAAACCCGACTCGAGTCCAAAACCAACTTGAACCGAAGAATGAGCTTCAGGTTCAAAAGAGGATTACGACTCGGGTTCAAACCCGACTTGATTCCAAAACCCGAACCCGAAATCCATCTTCTTCAAAACCCGAAATCCAACCCTTGAGCTAAAAAAACCTTGATTCCGAAGCCAGACTTCAAAAACTTTTAGCGACTCCATCAAGCTCACCCATGTCTCATCTCGGCGAAGCAGCTCGACGAAGAACCTAGCTTGACGATCCCTCAAGTAGAAATTCGCCCAAAACACCTGTAGCTCGTCGACAAGATCGCTCTAAGCTGGCCAAAACCCCGTGCTCGACGACTCCTAGCTTGACCAAAGTAGCAACTCGACGAAGAAGCTCCGCTCGTCGATAGCTCCGCTTGCCGAGAGGAGAAGCTCACAACAGTGGCCAACTCCTACCTCGCCGAAACCACAACTCACCAAAAGCACAGCTCGCCGGAAAGCAGCTCGACAGGACCAGCTCGACCACGAGCCAGCACGAAACAGCTCGACCAAAGAGAGCTCGACCAAAACGAGCTCGACGAGGGAACTAGCTCGCCTGCACCTCGGAGCTCGACCGAAATGAGCACTGACCATAGCAAGGTCGACCAAGAGGACATCGACGATGGAACTAGCTCGCCCACAATCTAGCTCGATGAAAGCTCAGGTTTCCCAAAGGCCAGGGGCGGATCTGGGCCCAAGCAATCCAAGCAATTGCTATGGGCCACCAATTTTTTGGCGCTCCATATTTTTTTAATTAATTACAATGTTAAAAAGTAAAAAGTAATATTCTTAGGTATAATCACATTATAATAACAATTGTCTTAATAGCTTAAATGGTTAGAGTGTTGTGTTAATAATATGAAGGTTGCAGGTTCAAAACTTTCATAGGCCATTTTACCATTTTATGAATTTTACCATTTTACCATTTTATGAATTTAATATTATTTTTCACTTAGCCCATATATGTTACTGTATGATACTTTTTTAATGTTCAATGGTAAATTTACCTGTTTATGATAAATTTCTAACCAACTCTTCAAGTGCATATGGTTATTCTTCATTTTAAGCTTCTAACTAGTATTCTCATATATATATATATATATTCATCATCATTTCATTCTGATCGTGTTCTCTAATATATCATATTTACCTCTTTGAGATAACATATTTCGTTTTTAGAGTTTGTCCGAGTTTCTTTTGGCCACGAGACATTTCATATAAAAAGCGTACGTTATCAATTAAATTTTTTTTGGAAGTATATATATAAATTTGTTTTCATTTAAATAGTTTGTTCTCCAATGCTCCAAGTTTGTTTGCATTTAAATAATTTTAAATATTATTTTGTAAACTTGCAAAAGGCTCCATTTGAAAATTTGCTTAGGGCCCCCTGAAACTCAGACACACCCATGCCAAAGGCCAATTCAAAGCAGCCCTGGCCACCTTGATCCCCCAAATTCATAGCACTACGAAGAGCTAGGTCGACGAAGCCCTAAAAATCCAAAAAAAATAAGGGGAGCTCGAAAAATTGTCGGTCGAGCTGGGGGACTCTCGCTGCCGTCGCTGATCGTCAGATCGCTAAGCAAATCGAGAGCGTACAAGATGGACACCTCAAATTCGGCCACGTCGCCCGCCTCGTCCCCATCGCTCCTCTCCCATCCTCTACCGCTGAATAACTCCTAAATGTGTGCTATCACTTGATCCATGGCTACGATCGCTCCACATCATTCCTCATCATCGTTGCTCCATCATCACCATTCAAGTCACTTAGCGGGCGAGCCAAGTGATGATGGTCGTGCGTGAGTGATAGTTCAATAAAAATCTTCAAATTCATAAAAAAATTCAAAATTTGAATTAAAAATTCTAAAATAATTATTGAATTCAGAAAATTAATTAAAATTTCTAAAAAATAAATAAAAAATTGGAAAAAATAAATAAAAATTTGAAAAAAGTAATTTTAAATTGGGGATAAAATATCTAGAAAAATTTGGGAAAATATAAAGAATTATGACAAATTCCAATAAAATATTCGCTGCATTCTGAAGCTTCTGATAAGTTCCAGGTATTTTCAATCGACCCTAAAGGCTAAGATTGTACACCAGAATCCTAAAATAAGGCAAACTACTTCCCGAAAGCCAAGAAAATTGTCTTCTGGGAGTGGGAGGCTTATGATAATGGTAAAAGTTACAGTAAATCAGGGCTGTACGATTTTAGCACCGATCTCAAAGCTTTCACAGGTAGTTTAACCGTCACGCCCCGCTTCCCAAAAATATGGAACACAAGTGCGTGACATTTGGCCCAACGAATGACTTGTGTCATCCATAAGCTGTTATTGTTCAACTCAACAATATAATAAGATTGATACAACCACACATGCAATAAGAACAATCACATGAATAACAATACTTGGAATAAAATACGAAATAACCAAATACGATAATCCAACGTCTGAAAACAAAATAACAATCTCCGTGTCAAAAGCCCATAATACAATGTTAATAAAACTCCATACAAGAAGTCTAATAAAATAACGATCAATCTAGAAAACAATGGACGATAGCAATAATCAATATCAATGGTAACAATGCGATGGGTATAACAACAAACGGTATTTCAATATACGATGTCAACACTCAATGGTCGATATCAATATCAATAACAATGTTCAATATCAATAGCAATACGATGTTTAACATGCAATATCAATATTGTGTCAATTCTTAAGTCTATTAATTTTTAGCCTAACTATTGCATGTACTACTGCGTCCCATACTACAGGTTTGATGCATACAATCAATGTCGTTTAGACTCTAGTGGTGAATTCTATAGATCATGTACTCGGAAAAACATGTAAACGTTTTTCAGTATTCAGTTATTCAGTTATTCAGTCATTCAGTTATTCAGTATCAATGTCCAAGGAATAATATACAGTTATCCAGTTATTTAGTTATTCAGTTACCCAGTTATTCAGTTGTTCAGTAACAATAGGGAAACCACGAGCTCCCTTCCAAGTACAGTCCCCATATTGTTCACTACTAGGTCACCCTTAAACCCAGACTTGTCAAACATTTCATCGATGCAATCAATACATTATGCAATTTAGAGAAATTCGATAACGATGATATCAATAGAAGTAAAAATAGGACGATCAATTAGAATGAGACAATTAGAATGATGACAATAGTGTATTAGGATCATGCAATGCAATTTATACACTTCAATCCATTCAATATAACGATGTATATACAATTATATTAAGTAAATATGGAAACACAATTCTGGATAGCAGTAGGTTACTATACCAAAATTAAGTTTCCCGCTCCTACAGAAATCCCAAACTAGATCCGTCAGAAGTTTTAGAAATTAGAACTCCTGCCCAGGTTCCAACACATATTAAAATACGAAATCTGATAAAAATAGATAGGTTAATTACATCGTTCTTTACAGATTACACGTTCTGACCGAAAATCAAGATCAAATTGTGATATTTGTAAAATCAGTAAAAACCCAATTTTAAATTCATCATAAATATCCATTAAGTTCCTAATCATGTTAACAAATAATCTGAATTTATTACGGCAATATTTTATCATTAACTTAGCTTTTTAATAACTTAAATATGAAGAAATACATGAATCAGGAATCTGGAAGTAAAAAGGTAGCAGTAGTAAAAACACCATAGCTTTTGCAATAAAACTCGAAATTCAAATATTTTAGATGTTCTAGAAACTAGAAACACAAGGATACAATTTTTGCTTAGAAAGCTATAATTTTTTATGTCAAATACTGGGTCAAAAAAGGTCTCACAAATTTCAGGCAGATAATGAAAATCAGGATTCAACATTTCTCATGAAATAAAAGCGATCTAAACATGATGAACTTCAACTCAATATATAACAAATCTTAGATTCAGTATGGTAAACACAATAGCATGGTAAACACAATGAAGAATACATCCATACACTAGTTTAACATCAAACAAGGCATCAATCAATCATTCAAGCACAACAACCTAATAATCAACTCTACAATAGTTTATTTGTCGGTGTTATGCATGAATAACTTCTATTATCAATACTATATGAATGCATGATAGATTCGATATTTTAGAGTCAATAACGGCACAAAGTCAAGAATATATTGGGTTAGCTCGTGTAAACCCTCAATATACTTAATGGAAGATGGACAATATAATAATATAATAAACAATCAGGATCTACTTGCGGAAATTCAATAAAATCTTGAATACGATACAATAGTGATTCGAGAGAGAAAAGTGACTTGCCTTGATTGGATTAGTTATGAGCGAATGAACGAATAGCGGTGGAAACACGGAGACACATGCAGACTATGTGCACAAAGAGAACGACAGCAAGGGCAGCAAGGTGCCAACAACAAGATAGGCATGGCACAGGACAGCACCTGCAATGCACGTACACACGTGCACAACAACCACAACAAAAATCCAACATCAACAATGCAAGAACAGTAAATGGCTTCGGGTCGACTTCGATGGTGGTGTGCGGTGACGAGATGGCGATGAGAAGGTGGAAGAGGATGATCGGAGAGGTGCATGTGGTTGGGGATCGGCTGTCGACTAAGCTGTCGATGGGGAGAAGAGGTGAGCGGGGGTCTGCAGTGGTGGTCGACAGGCGGCAATGGAGCATGGGGCGGTTGTAGTCGGCAATGGTGGCAGTTGGTGGCTGCGGAGGTAGAGACAGGGCACGACGGTGGCTTCGAGTGGTGCTGGTTCTGGCGAGGAGGATGGTTAGGCGGCAGTCAAGGTCGGATGGCGGTGGAGATAGAGATAGGGACGGGGAGGTGTAGTCGACGGTGGCGCGGGATGCGGTCGGGGATGGAGGGGCGAGGACGATGGAGACTGGGATGGAGAGTCTCGATGGCGGAGAGGAGCAGTAGGGGACAAGGGTGATGATGATCGAGAAGAGCGAGGATGGCAGGTGGTGGGTTTCGAAGTTAAAAGAGGAGGAGGAAGAAGGGTGAACAAGGGAATGGAGTTGTACAGTGGCGGCTGAGGTGTATGGGCTAGGGTTGTACACACCTAGGGTTAGGATAGCATAGTATATATACGGTAGAGAGAGGGTATGCGGGGTTCGGGGTGAGATTCAATAGGAAGAGAATTATAGGGTTTTGGGTATATGGTTCAAATCCAATAGGGAAACAGAATAGGATTATATTAAAAATTGAACAAATAAATCAATAGTAATATAATATAACAATTAAATCAATAACATGCATTACATTAATACTCAACTACAAATAAATACAATAGAATGTATGGATTCACAAAATAAATAAGATTGGATCTGGTTTGGTTAAGATAGCAATATAGTAGTACATATTAATTAAATCAGATAGTATACATAAAATTCATACTCCAATAATAATAAAATATAGATTAGGATTAGTAGGCTTTCCCAAATTAATAAACATTCAAAGAAATAATAACAATTCTAATAATAATAAGATTAGGCTCCACATTAATAAATAAAATTAATAAAGGACAGGTTAAACAAACAACCAAGAATAATGATAAAAATAATAATAACAACAGCAACAACAACAACAACAACAACAATAGTAGTAGTAATAATAATAATAAGGTTACATAATAAAATAAGATTTGGTTTTAAAAATTTATTTAAATAATCCACATAGTAATAATTCATTTGATTTGGGCTCAAATATAAATAGTTGATCAATAAGAAATAGAAAATAAAATTTAAATACATCATTATTTGAAATAAATATAATTTTCGATTAGATAAATTTTAAAAGAAGGTTCAAAATGAACTTAAAAAAAAATAAATTTCTAACTAATCGAAATACACAAAATATTCAGGAAATATGTATTTGTGGGAACGGGGTTACATTAACCATAATGGGCCTCTTTAATAGGTCCGTGTCTTTTACAGGCTTGTCTACAAGACATGGGCCGCTTTCAAGCCCATTAAAAGTGACAGATTAGGCCCACTTGGATAGACATCCATCCCATGGGAGCTGTAAGTCAAATCTCTTATCCCTAGACAAGAGAGCCTTATCACTTAAAGGAGAGAATCAATAGGAGATAGGGAATTCATTTCAATCTAATAGATTCATATCGATCTCCTAAACTATTTTTCAGGCCTGTAAATACCTTCCACCCTCCCAGTCATAAGGAAATTGGCAATTTCTCTCTCAAACTCTCTCTCTGTGGTTCTGACTTGAGTATCGGAGGGTTTGTCGCCGGGGCCATCCACGGTCTTTCAGGTTTTTTGTAGGTCCGTCGGCCACGTTAGCAACCATTGGATTCGAATCAAGGTGTTCAGTCAACGATCCAGATCCAATCTCAAGAGCTCTAACTACTTTTTACGGTAACTGTCATGCCCCGCTTCCCAAAACTACGGAATGCAAACACGTGACATGGCCCAGTGAATGACTTGCATCATCCATGAGCTGTCATCGATTCAACTCAACAATATAAACAGGAAGTAATACAACCACACATGCATTAAAAGAGTAATCACACAATACTTGGAATATAAGTATAAAATGACCATCATAATAACAATCCAATATCTGGAATCAACAATAACAATATTCGGGTCAAAAGCCCACAAGTACAAGAATTAACAACATTGTTCAATTATTAAAGTTCTCAAAATGAAACAATAATTATTTAAGCGGCGCAGCAAAATAATTCTTTCACCACTGTTGCTCTCCTAGCCCGTCAGGCAAATCTCCTTGATTTCTTGTAAGCTGTTCATATAAAAAAGAGAATAATATGTCCTTAGAGCAAGTCGTGGACAGCAAGTAGAGGAACAGAGAAACAATGACAATAACGGTATAACGATGAATTCAATGAACGATGAAATCAATAGTATTGAACAGTGACAAAACGATAATATTACAATGTGCAATAACGATGATTTATAATCATAACAATAAACAATAATAATAACGGTAAGCAATAACGATAACACTGTTCGATAACGATGACAAAATGCAATGACAATACGATGAAGTCTTAAGTCTATTATTTATTTTAATCCTAACTAATGCACGTACTATTGCATCTCATACTACAAGTTCGATGCATACAATCAATTTTGTTTAGACTAAGGTGGTAGATTCTATAGGTCATGTACCCGGCACGATAACAATAACGATAACAATAGCAATTTTTTGCACAATAACGATAACAATAGTCGGCACAATAATCCTAAAACAATACACAATGAATTGGGATACTGTGATCAGTAATCCAATAATAAATCGATAGCATTAGCCGACACAATATTTTGGAAAACAATGCCCACATTCCCGAGTACAGTCACTATATTATCAACTAGCCTAGTCAACCCTTAACCCTTGGCTTGATTAACATTCTTTATTCAATTAACATATAATACTAATAGGGAACAACAGGGACAAAAATATCAATGGGAACAATAATGCGATTAATAAGGGACACTAGAATGATGACAACACAACCCTAAAATCATGCAATGTACTCTATACAATCATATACACTGAATTCAACATTATAGATTCAATTATATCTTATTAAATATAGAAACTCAATTCTGGACAGCAGTAGGTTGCTGTACTAAAATCAGAATTTTCGTTGCTATAGGATAGCAAATATGGATCCGTCAGAAGGTCTAGAAACAAGACTCTTGCTCGGTTCCAATGCATATTTAAAGTCCAAATTCCGACAACAATAGCTAGGTGAATTTCAGTGTTCTTTATAGGTTACTGATCCTGGCTGGTTATCAGTGTCCACTCGTTTCAGTTGTAACAGCAGTAAATATTCATTATAAAAATTAGTAAAAAATAATTTTCATTACTCTAAGCATGTTAGCTATCAATCTGAAAATTATCATAGTAATATTTGATCATTAGTTTACCTAATTCATCAGTTTAACATGGTATGTGCATAAATCTGAAAATACAGCGCAACAGCAGTAAAAAGGTCATAACTGCTGCAATATAAGTCGGAATTCAAAAATTCTGGATGTTCTGGAAACTAGAAACATGGGGCTACATTTCATATTTAGAAAGTTATTGATTTTGATGACATTATCTAGGTCGAAACAGCATGGTGATGTTCAGGTTGGCAATAAATTTCAGGATTTCGACATATTCTTCATGAATAAAAATAATTAAAAAGTTATGGACTATGAGTTAGGGGTTATCAATTATAAATCACAGCAAGTTACGTCTATGTGAACATGGTATTAAGATGTATAATGTTGATAACCTTACTAATCACAATCAACTAGCACACCAACATCAATCATATAAACAATCAGTACTAGTATACAATCAAATACAATAATAATTTCTATTCCTATATTCAATAATTAACTACATGTATGCATGCAAGATCTCTATACATTGGAGGCAAAAGACGGTACGAAGTCAAGACTACTACTCAGATTCGCTCGTGTAAATTCGTAGTATTCCAACGATAGATAACAATAAACAATATACGATTATAAATATGGATCTACTTGCAGGATTCAATAAATAATCTCGAATACGATACAATACAATTTGAGAGTAAGATGACTTGCCTTTAGAACGACGTTAGATTAATCCGAATATGCGAAGAATAACGGGATCAGAATCCCGGCGGTACAGGCGACGAGCAAACAATCACGATGATCACGATCGGGTACAGATCTTGATGGGGATCAAGATCGGATGATCGGACAGCTGAGATTGAGGATCAAGATCAAGATCAAGATCAAGATCACGATCATAATGATCAAAAGAGATCTGACGGTCGAGATCAAGATCTTGATGATGATGATGATCAATGCAAATCCAACCGCCAAGATCAACGGATCAAGAAGTGATCACGATCGGACGACCAAGAATCAAAATAGCTTGATGATGATGATCGTGATCGTGATGATCACGATCGGATGACCTAGATCCAATGGCTTGATGGTTGAACTTGATGGTGCTGAACACTAATCAAAATAGGAAGTCGGAGGCGGAAACACACAGCGACAGCGGTAGTGTGCAGTAGCCGGGGGAGGGGGAACAGCGGCACTAGCAGCGACCAAGGGAGGAAGCGAGCAGTTGTGGGATGCAAGCACAGGGGAGAGCGAGAGGGTGCAGGCAGTGATGGGGGGCGAGCTTGACGGGATGTTGTCGAAGGGCGAAGTAGTACTGGAACTGCGAAGGGAGATGGTTGGGGTGGGCGGCGACAGTGCACTCGCAATGGCGGAGGAGCTCAGGGTGGCTCGAGTGAGAGGCACTCGTAGGAGAGACGACGGGTGGAGGATGCAGCAAGGGGAGCAGTGAGGTGGTCGAGCGGAGAGGTGTTGGGTTTCGGCGGTGACTGGCGGCGCGAAGGGCTGGTCGAGCGGTGGTAGCAATGCACAAGGTCTCGACAGAGACCGAGATGAGGAGGGCTACGATGAGTTGGAGGAGAGCAGAGCCACGTGGGATGAGGGCGAGAGTGAGCAGGAAGTAGTGGTTGTCGAGTCGTTGGGTCGACGAGGCTCGAGTGGCGAAGGGGAAGGCATCAGTTTTGCTGCCGAAGGATGGAGGTAGGAGGTCGACTGAGGGAGGCGAGGGTGCTCGATGGGGACAGGACGGCGAGCTGAGGAGATGATGGAAGTGGTGGTCGCTGGCGTAGACGAGGGCAGTCGAAGGTATACTGCTGCATTGCAGTCGAGGGAGGACTTGAGGGCAGTTGTAGTAGTTGCGGGGATGAAGCCGAGGTGCGGGGGCACTCGGGGTTGACGAGGACGATGGAGTGGAAGGAGAAGCGAGGAGGTGTAGGGAACGGAGGTGGGAGACAAGAGGGAAGCTCCTCTGTTTCGGTTTCGAAAGCAGGGGAGAGGGGGAGAGAGAGAGAGAAAGTAACGGGGAGAGAGAGAGAAAGTGGGGAGGGGGTTATAAAAATAGTAATAATATAATAAATATAATAATTATAATATATAAAAATGTGGAGAGATTACAGGGATAGTGGAAAGATATGAGGAATTGGGGGTTACGGGATGTGATGGGTGAGAGAGTGTGAGGGGTTTTGTTGATATAGTCAATACACAAATAGGAGGGGAATTGGGTTTGGATTAACTTGGGCGTTATATTTGGTCTTCACAAATAAAATAATAATTTTGGAAAGAACACAAAATTGGGCTTCAAAATTAAATAATTATACAATACAAGATCAATCGAAATCAATGGGCTTTACAAAAATAATAATACTAACGATAATATGGTAAGAATAATAATACATGACAGAATTTGGTTCAACATATTCATGAAAATAATTCAATAATAATAATAATAATAATAATAATAATAATAATAATAATAATAATAATAATAATAATAATGAAAATAATAATAATGAAGTTATGTAACGAAATAGGAATTGTGTTTCACAAATTTATTAAAGTAAATCAAAATATTTTTGATTTGGCTAACCTATAAATAGTCGATCAACCATAAATTGGAAAGTACAGTTAAAACACACCATTATTCGTAATAAACAAAATTTTCGATCAGAAAAGATTTTAATAGAAATTCAAACAAATGAATTTAACACAAACTAAATTTATAAATAATCGAAATACAGAAAATTATTCAGAATATATGTATTTATGGGAACGGCGGTTACAACAACGATCAAATGTTAGATCTTTAGTAGTTTCCTTCAAATATAAGCTCACTATATGTTTGCTCCCACACCAAAATTAGCAGCAATAATACCTAACTTGCCTCTTTTTGTTGAATCGTAATAAGCATCTACACGTGCATTATCACAATTTAACCCATTTTTTGAAACCCTTTTTCAAATTTTAGGCTTTCCTCAATCAAATGTGCAAAATTTTACAATATGGAATCCTAATTAAAATTAGCAGCATCAACCCTAATTCAATAAAATAAAGAAAAGTTAGATAAATTATACAAAAATAGGAACAAAGGAAAATGGTGGAGACCAAGAACTATTTTTATATTTGAAAGATTTGAGGCTGCTCTTCTTCGTCCCGCTCCGATTCTCAAGCTTTGGCGCCAATGGCGATTTCGGGAAAATCTTGGTTTTGGGGGTTTAGTGAAAGTTATGGGCTGTTCAGTACACGTACAAAGTAGTCTGGATTTGTTTTGTTAAACTCTCTTTAATGAAATATGGTGGCTATAGTCCACCTTTTCCCTAAAAAATAGTTGTACTTAATTCATATGATGATGATTATAAAATAATTGCATGTTAATGTTGATTAATATGCCATAAATCTTCCCAATTTTAAAGTCAATTCTTAACGTGTGAGATTTTGTGGCTATCTAGCAAACCTTAACGAAGGGATTATCATGTGCAGAATGCGTACAACAATATACTTAACTTTTAGAAAAAAATAGCCACAGTGTCTGTTATATGACTTTGGAATCCAAAAATTCAGATGCGTTTGATCTCATGAGCAAGGAAAGGCTCCAATTTGTGGTGATCTTATGATGTTCCAGCTTGCCTATATGCAATATATACACACCTAGAGTTTAGAACAAGATGAAAACATTGGTCTTTTCACCACCAATTTTTTTTTGTTTTTTTTGAAGAAGGTGGAATATAGCCACCATGTTTCGTTAACGAGAGTTTAACAAAACACCCCAGAGTACTGGGAATAAATACAAGTCCTACAAACAGGAAAGTAAAACGTAGTCACTAAGCCTCCAACAAAACCCTGGACGGTGGGAACAAACTAAGAAAAAGAACAACCACATAAGGAGTACAAGAGATTGGAAGACCCTCCATCAACACCCTGGAGGGTGGGTAACCGAACCACTCTCACGCGCTAGCCGCCCTGATGGCGACCTCCTCATCATGCGATAGTCGTCTTTTCACCACCATTATGTTATTGTCATATATAATATATACGAATTTTCCTTCAAAAAAATATAAGAATTAATTAAGATAGGTTTGAATGGTTCTCCATTTCTTAATTTAATCCTTCTGGTGTGGGTAAAATCCAGTTCAATCTGAGTTGTTTGATCCCCTCAGAATCCGCAACTTCCCGATCATCAGGTCTGTTGATCCTATGGGCCTTCTGCTGGACTGGCTCACCAAACTAGACCATGGGAGAGGGTCAACCCGTTCCATTAGGTTTAAGGTTGACCTCTCTCTTCCAAGAAATGGAGAATCACCTCGCTCGGATCGACGAGGGCGGGTCACATTCCAACTAGGGGTATCAGCCTAATCGACCCCTATTCTCTGCTCCCATCATCAATGCGGAGATTCTGAAGAATTTCAGATTGCCTCAGTTCAAGATGTATAATGGAGAGTCTGATCCTTCTGATCACATGGAAGGGTTCAAAACCCTTATGATGATTCACAGCGCATTGGATTCTCTCCTCTATCACGCATTCCCTGCCACTCTACGTGGTCTGGCATGGGAATTATTCTCAAAGCTCGCCCCCGACTCAATTTTCTCGTTTGAAGCTTAAGGAGAGTTTTCTTGGTCACTTTGTGACCAGCCGCAAGGTCGAGAAGACTAGTGCATCCCTTCTGGACCTCAAGCAGAAGGAAGGAGAGTCTCTTCGGGACTTCATTGTGAGGTTCACCACCGAGGCTAGGGCGGTCTGTCACTCTCGACGCTGGCGTCGCATCTGCAGCCTTCCGACACAATGTTCTCCACGACCAGCTGAAGGCATCCTTAGCCAAGAAGCCGCCCATTGATTTTCCTGACCTCTTAAACAGGTTAGAAAAGTATATCCAAGCTGAAGACACGCTGCACCCTGAAGGCCTGAAAGAAATCCCAGCCAAGGGAAAAGAAAGGCCGATGACTCCAAGCCAGTGAAGAAGGCTCAGAAGGATGCACTGAGTCAGAAACGACCGCTTCTCGGAGGATCACTCTGCTGACTCAGAGTGTGTAACCCCTGTTTTCCATTTTTTTAAATTTTGAGTGTATTTTCCTTTTTGGTGTATTTTCTCTTATTGCATCTCTCTTGAACCGTATATTGGATTTTATTTTTCAATATATTCATTTTATTATTTTTGTCTTCTTTTATTTGAGTTCTTGACTCTTTTGTCCGTCTTTTGTTTCGTTCCATTTAATCAGGCCATTATTTTGATTCTCAATATTTTTATTTTTCATGTCATATTTTTTATTTATTTATTCGTCTGCTCCTATATTTCCTTTGTTTTGGATCTTTTACCATCTTTATATCCATTTTGAGCTCCTTATACCAAAAACCATATCCATTTACATATTAATCCATTACCATTTATTTTCTACCCTACCCATTAATTAACTATTAACATAAACCCATCTAACTACTACCTACCCTACCCGTTTGTGCAAACCCATCACCCACCCGAAACCCATTATGTTTAGCCATCACCACCTTTAGCCTAACCCTAATACTTTGTTACCCATATATATATTTTGACCCATGCATCGTTCTCCTCCAACCCTAGCAGCCACCTCTCCCCATCTTCCCGTCTATCTCTCTTTCGTCCTTTCTGCTCTCTTCCTCTTCCTTGCGTAGACCCAGCGCACCCTCTCCTCTCCATCCCTCTCCTTCCCCTGTGTGCTCCTCCCGAGCGTCAGCGGAGTCAGCAGCCACCCACAGTGACGTCAGCAAGTTCCTACCCCGACTCGCAGCTCCACTGCGTCGTCCTCCCTGCCCCCTTCCTCCTTGCTGTGTGCTCTCGGTTGCCAGCACAGTGATGACAGCAGTGAGCCTCCCTCGCTGTGCTACCGTTCCCCGTTGCCGTCATCTCTCCGTTCTCTCTCTCTTTGGTTGCTCGTGCGAGTGGTTGCTCGTGGGTTGTGTTCGTTTCTCGTTGGTTGTGTGATTCATGGCTTTCGCTCGCTTTTGGAGTTCGTGTGTTTGTTCAAGTTCGTTGCCCAGGAATCCATTCCCGTTATTCTTGCTTGGTGTCATTTTCTTCGTCGTCTTTAAGGCAAGTAACTTATATTCTTTTCTTTGTGTAATACAAGTACTAAATATCACCTGTAGTGTAGTTGGGTTCTAGAGACAATTTGTGTGTGAATCTCCTTATTGATATTGTCTCTATTGTGTTGATTCGACCATAGTTATCTCACGACATACATGACATGAAATAACCTAGGATTGACCACTTCTTATTGTATATATGCATGTTGTTCATATGATATCTTGTGCTCGTTCGTGTTATTCATGGTAGACTTATTGTGGACTTGTGATATATACTATACCATGTTGTTTGGATATCTAGTACACTATATTTCATATTTGGTTATGACTTGGATGAGTTTTATGTGAACTAGTTGATTTTGTGCATGTGAGATATTTTCAGTTTTGCCGGTTTTTTCGATTTAATCAGTATTTTAGACCCTATTAAGGTTAGTATTTGAAATTATTTTGTGAATATAGTTTGTAGATAATTTTGTCTATTTTCTAACCCTTTTGACGGATCTCAGTTTCGATTTACGAGTTGTGATTTATGTCTATTTTACTACAGTGGTGTCGAAAGATTTCCAGATTTTGTTTTCTATGAATTCCGAAGAGTAATATATTTTTATCGTGATGTTAAAAGTATTATTTTGATCCAATATTTGTACAGTACAACCATACCTAATTGGAATTAATCCTGAATTTTTGTGGATTTATTTGATGAGTTTTACAAACCGTTCTATGTTTCCAAATAATTACTATACATGCAGAATTTTCTTACTGTTCAGAAAGAACCTGGTTTTCGACCTATTTCTACTTGCTTTTTGTAAAATATTTCTGAATATGGAAGTTATCCTACTGTGTCCATTTTATCACCCTTTTGGCAGATTTGGATTTCGATTTACGGTTTGTTAGATATTGCTGTTTTTGTACTGCAGTGTTTGTGATTTCAGATTTATAGAACTACTGCATCTTGCTGTTTTCTGATTTTACTTGACTACTCTATTTTTGTTGGAAAATTATGAAACTTGATTTTCTATTACTATACGTATAGGGTAATACCCCAGATTTTTTTGTTGATTTATTTAATGAGTTTTCATGCTGTTTTTCTGACTTTGAATATGATCTTCTGATTTCTGGCTGAACATGTTTTCTAGATTCAAATCAGTCTTGAGACTTATTTTTATGAACTACTATATGACATATATATGTTTGCTGGATTCGGCTGGGAGTCTATTTTCTCGGCCTTTCGAAGGATTTAGATTTGCCTGTTTGTAGCAACGGGAATCCCAGTTTTAATGCAGTACTGTCTTGTTGTCCTGAACTAAAAATTTCGTTGTTTTATCCTTTTATGTGCTATCTTTCACCCGTACATGTTTATCTTGCAACTTGAACTTGTTACTTATTTATACCATAACATACTTGCCCTGTTCGTGACACATACATGCTTGTTTGACACTAATAATAAAATAACCAAGCTGGAGTTTAAAGGAAAAATCTAATTATGAAAAATACAGAAATATGTACTCGGAAGAGGATCTATGAATCCTACTTGATACTTGTCTTGATACTTGATACTTAAGGCTTGATATTTCACTTGAGGCTTGATATTTCATACTTGAGGCTTGATATTTCACTTGGCTTGATATTTCATACTTGAGGCTTGATACTTCACTCTTGAGGCTTGATACTTAATATTTGATTTCTTGAGGCTTATCCCTGAGTACACTGCCCTATATGGTCCACTACGAAATCTAAAACGAAACTGTGTTGACTGTGACAACCATGTAGTAAAAAGATAGATGTATGAAGTGCTACCTAGGTAGTAATAAATACAAGACTTGAACATGATCAATGGATACTTGCTACTTGACACTTGTTTACTTGATACTTGTTTACATGATACTTGATACTTGATCCTTGACACTTGTTACCTGTACTTGATACTTGTTCACTTGACACTTGATGCTTGTTACTTGTTTACATGATACTTGTTTACTTGACACTTGATACATGCCACTTGCACTTGTTCATCTTGCCATGCTAGTTGTTATATTTTATTATCATGCCCATTCCATGTTATTTGTTTATTCCTTTTCCATGTACCTGTATCCTGCACTACAAGCGGCTTGTAACTTGCATTGACAGTAGTTTGTTTTCTTTTTCCTATTCCTGCAATTGTTAAATTACAGATTTTGGAGAACATGTGCCAGATGGTGTTGGTGATATGAAATACTAGTGCTGGAATTTGCTATTATTATTATTGTTGCTTATTTTGAACAATTTGTACTTGATTACTTGGATTTATTTTGTATTGGGCAATGTGATCCAGGATATTGACTTATTTAGATTTGGATTATTTGAAATTATAATATTTTGGTTTCAAGTATTCTTGTTGGTTTTGACTCATATATGCATGCTTAATTGATTCTTTTGCTTCCGACTCTGATTATTCTTGTGAATTTTTGTAAAGATCCTGACAGCTTATGGATGATGAAAATCATTCAATGGGATTAGTCACGTATCCGTATTTTGTATTCTCTTTTTGGAAAGCGGGGCCTAACAAGGTTTTTTGTGGTATTAGAGCCTAAGTTTGGCTAATGTATTAGTTGCCTAATATATTAGACAGGCTTGGCTCGAACTGGGATCGACTCAACATTTCACCAACCATGCATACATAAATAATTATTATCAATTTTGATTTGGATGCTAATTGTTTTTGGTTTTCTGCAGATTATGGCTCGTAGAGGTTTTACTTCTTGTCTTCAAGATGAGCATCCAAGGTTTGAAGCTGTCACTACTGTATTGGAACGGCTGATTAATATGCAGCAGAACCACAGTGACATGGTGATGGCTGCTTTGGAAGTTGCTTGGGTTCTGCCACCCGCTGTGCCTATGCAGGCAGCTCTTCCTCCCCATCCAGGTACAGTCACGAACTTCATGCGGCTGCATCCCGACAGGTTTTTAGGCACAGAGACGCCTTTGGAGGCAGAATAATGGCTGATTCGGACCGAGCAATTGCTTTTGGCAGCTAGAGTTGCAGATGCTGATCGAGTGGATGTGGTAGCCATCCAGCTGGTGGACTTGGCTCATATTTGGTGGAGGTCCGAGTCCAAAAGGCTCGAAAGACCGATCACTTGGGCCACTTTCACTAGGAGCTTCTTGGAGAAGTTCTTTCCTAGCAGCACTAGAGTTGAGATGGAGCAATAATTCCTAGCCCTGAAACAGGTTGGTCGTTATTTCTAGTAATGAAATTTTATTACATATTGTCCATGCAATGTTGTAACATCAGACTTTCTTAAAACATGGCTCCAGGTCTGTAGATGAGTATGCAGCTGAATTTACTAGACTTAGCCGCTTCGCAGCCATTCTTGTGGTGATCGAAGAGGATAGGGCTCATAGATTCACTTTGGGGCTTGAGCGAGAGATTAGGGTGCAGCTTATCTCCCTTCACTTACACACTTTTGCAAAAGCTCTTGAGGTAGCTCGAGCTCAGGAGCAGGCTCATGGTGGATTGGCTCCTTCTCAGCGAACTGTTCCGCATTTGGTTGCTAGGCCTTTTGGTGGGCCTATTCGGAGGCCTATCCCAGCCCATCCGGTCAGGGCAGCTCCTTACTCTTCTGCGGTTTCTCAGAGGGCTAGTTTTTGTGACTTTTACCGACTTGCTGGGCATGAGCGCAAGGACTGCAGGCGTGCCAATCACCACTATTTTGGTTGTGGTGCATCTGATCATATGGGGCGGGATTGTCTACGACAGCAGCAGATGGCTTTTCCAGCCAGGGGTCCCATTCAGCAGGTTGCCCCAGCTCGTGGTCCAGTTAGGCCACCCCTTCCTCCTCAGTGTCATATTGTCGGTCAGAGGATAGCTGCCCCCAGGAGAGGTCAGGCTTTCAACCTAACGGCTGCTGATGCTGAGTCAGGAGAGGGTGTTGTTGCAGGTATATTTTTCTTTTATTGTTTTATTGTTTTATTGTTTTTCTTTTGCTTCTTTTCTTCTCTCTTGCATCTATTTCTTTCATATTATCTTTCTGCAAATTGTTTTTTTTCCTCACCCCTGTTCAACCATTCCTTGTTCTTTTGTCTTTTGATTCTATCTTAGGTATCATCCTTGTTTGCTCTTTTCCTGCTCATGTTCTTTTTTATTCCGGCGCAACCCATTCTTTTGTCTCCTCTCGATTTGTGACTCGTCATCGGTTGGAGTGCAGCAACATGTCAGAGGCTTGGAACATTGTGACAGGTGGTGGAGTTATCATTTGTTCTCGGGAGTACGTGCAATGTCCCGTAATTATTGGTAGCACAGATTTCAAAGCCATTCTGATTATAATTGGGAATTTAGGATTCGATGTCATTCTGGGTATGGATTGGTTGGGTGCAACCCATGCCATTATTGATTGCCGTGCCAAAAAAGTTGTATTCCGAATTCCAGATCGCGCAGAATTTGAATTTCATGCCGGGGGGATGTCCCTTGGTCGAACTGTAGTTGATCAAGAGGTTTGTGCAATGGAATTGTATTCAGGCTGTGAGGCTGCGCCTCTAGTAGTTCGGGATTTCCTGGATGTTTTTCCAGAGAAGTTGCCTGGCTTACCCCCTGATAGGAATGTGGAGTTCGGTATTGAAGTTTAGCCGGGTACGGCACCTATATCGAAAAGTCCCTACAGGATGGCACCGGTTGGGTTAGCAGAGCTTAAGATGCAGATTCAGGAGTTGCTGAATTTGGGGTTTATCAGACCCAGTGTTTCGCCTTGTGGTGCTCCCGTCCTTTTTGTCAACAAGAAAGATGGTAGTCGTCGACTGTGCATGGATTATCGGGAACTAAACAGTGTTATTGTGAAGAACCGGTATCCGTTGCCCAGGATTAATGATTTATTTGATAGTTGAGTGGGGCTACAATTTTCTCGAAGTTGGATCTTCATTCTGGGTATCGTCAAGTCAAAGTGAAGGTGACTGATGTACAGAAGACTGCATTTAGGACTAGACATGGGCACTATGAGTATCTTGTGATGCCGTTCGGGGTCACAAATGCGCTTGCTGTATTCATGAGTCTTATAAACTGGGTCTTTTCTCAGTTCTAGAATAGATTTTTGGTGGTCTTCATTGATGATATTTTGGTGTATTCTCAGAATCGGAAAGATCATGCTGAGCATCTTAGAGTGGTTCTGCAGACTTTGAGAGAGAATCAGGTCTATGGTAAACTCAGCAAGCGCGAGTTTTAGCTCGACAAGGTTTCTTTCTTGGGGCACATTATCTTAGGCGATGGTATCTCTGTGGATCCATCCATGGTTGAGGCTGTGAAGGATTGGCCTATTCCCAAGTCAGTTTCGGAAGTCAGGAGTTTTCTTAGTTTAGCTGTCTATTATCGGAAATTTGACCAAGATTTTTTGAAGATAGAAGGACCATTGACTAAGCTGACTGGGAAGGATCATAAGTTTTGTTGGTCTGATGAGTGTGGTGTGGCTTTTGCTGAGTTGAAGAACAGATTGACGTCAGTACCTGTGTTGACTATTCCAGATGGTTCAAGCGGATTTGTAATTCACTATGATGCTTCTAGTAATGGTCTTGGAGAAGTTCTGATGCAGAAGGGCCGAGTCGTTGCGTATGCATCGAGGCAGTTGAAGCCGCATGAGAAGAACTATCCGACTCATGACATGGAGTTAGCGGCAGTGATCTATGCTTTGAAGCTGTGGAGACATTTTTTACTTGGGGACCGAGTGGACATCTTTACAAACCACAAAAGTCTCAAGTACGTCTTCACCCAGAAGAAGTGAAACACGAGGCAAAGGTATTGGTTGGAACTTATGGCCGATTATGACATCAGATTGTAATACCATCCTGGTAAGGTAAACATGGGGCCAGATGATTTGAGCAAAAGACCGGCAGTTATGTTCTTGACTCAACAGAGGGATCTGATTGAGCAGATGCGGAGGTTGGAGTTGGATGTTTTGTTGCCGAGTTCTGGTCGGAGTTGTTTGGCACTCCAACTTCAGTCATCTCTTGTTGATCAGATTAAAGAGGCGCGGGATGGTGATGCACAGTTGCAGGGTTTTCGAGCTGAGGTTGAGTCTGGATCCAGAACGGACATGGTTATTCATGCTGATGGATTGCTTCTTTTTGGGTCTGGGTTATGTGTCCCGAAGGGTGAAGTTCGTCAGAGGTTGCTTGAGGAAGCCCACCAGTCATCCTATTCTATCCATCCTAGCGGTGCTAAGATGTATCGAGATTTGAAGCTTCATTTCTGGTAGCATGGTATGAAAAGGGATGTGGCTCGGTTTGTTTCTCAGTGCTTAATCTGCTAGCAGATTAAGGCAAAGCATCAGAGGACCTCTGGACTTCTTCAACCGCTTCCTATTCTGGAATGGAAGTGGGAACATATCACTATGGATTTTGTGACCGCTTTGCTGAGGAGTCCTAAGGGTTATCATGCAATTTGGGTGATTGTCGACCGTTTGACGAAGAGTACTCACTTCATTCCCTTCCGTGTCGGGCAGTCTACTGAGAGCCTAGCTGAGAGGTACATGCAAGAGATTGTTAGACTTCATGGGTTTCCAATCAGTATTGTATCCGACAGGGATACGAGATTCAGATCTCAGTTTTGGGAGAGTCTTCAGAACAATTTGCGGAGTAAATTAAAGTATAGTACAACTTTTCATCCTCAGACTGATGGACAGCCAGACAGGACCATCCAGATTCTTGAGGACATGTTGCGGTCCTATATGCTGTAGTCGGTGGATCATAGGAGGACCATTTGCATCTTGTAGAGTTCTCGTACAATAACAGCTTTCAGGCCAGTCTTAAAGATGCTCTGTTCGAGGCACTTTATGGACGAAAGTGCAGATCGCCACTATGCTGGGATGACATTGGTGAGAGAAAGTTGTTGGGTCCGGAGTTGATCACAGGACAGTTGATACAGTGGTTCAGATCAGGAAGCACTTGCAGGCAGCTCAGGATAGGCAGAGGCGATGGGCCGATGTCCATCGGAGAGCTTTGGAGTTTGAGGTTGGTGACCATGTTTTCCTAAAGGTATCGCCTTGGCGGGGTGTCATTCAGTTTGGTGGTTGGGGCAAGCTTGGCCCTAGGTTTATTGGACCATTTGATATTGTGGAGCGAGCAGGCAAAGTGGCCTATCGTCTTGCATTGCCACTAGCTTTATCAGGAGTGCACGATGTTTTCTATGTCTCACAACTCAGGAGATATATCCGAGATGAGAGCCACGTGATCGACTATTCTGAGTTGACCATTCGGTCGGATTTGACTTGTGAGATTCCGACAGTTGCTATTGTGGATCAGCGGGAGAAAGTGCTCAAGAACAAGGTCATCAAGTTGGTTCGTGTTTCTTGGAATCCTCACTCGCCTGGTGAGTCGACTTGGGAGCTGGAGGAGGAGATTCAGCAGAAGTTTTCTCATTTGTTGGGTAGTTTTTGTTTTGTTCTTTTTGTTGTTTTTGGAGTTACCCTATGTATCTTCTTGTTGAATTTCGAAGACGAAATTCTTCTTGTTAGGTTGGTAGGATTTGTAACCCCTGTTTTCGATTTTGTGTATTTTGAGTGTGTTTTCCTTTTTGGTGTATTTTCTCTTATTGCAACTCTCTTGAACCGTATATTGGATTTTATTTTTCAATATATTCATTTTATTATTTTTGTCTTCTTTTATTTGAGTTCTTGATTCTTTTCTCCGTCTTTTGTTTCGTTCCATTTAATCAGGCCATTATTTTGATTCTCAATATTTTTATTTTTCATGTCATAATTTTTTTTATTCGTCTGCTCCTATATTACCTTTGTTTTGGATATTTTACCATCGTTATATCCATTTTGAGCTCCTTATACCAAAAACCATATCCATTTACATATTAATCCATTACCATTTATTTTCTACCCTACCCATTAATTAACTGTTAACCAAAACCCATCTAACTACTACCTACCCTACCCGTTTGTGCAAACCCATCACCCACCCGAAACCCATTATGTTTAGCCGTCACCACCTTCAACATAACCCTAATACTTTGTTACCCATATATATATTTCGACCCATGCACCGTTCTCCTCCAACCTTAGCAGCCGCCTCTCCCCATCTTCCCGTCTATCTCTCTCTCATCCTTTCCACTCTCTTCCCCTTCCTGTGTGCAGACCCGGCGCGCCCTCTCCTCTCCATCCCTCTCCTTCCCCTGTGTGCTCCTCCCGAGCATTAGCGGAGCCAGCCGCCACCCACAGCGACGCCGGTGAGTTCCTACTGCGACGTGCAACTCCACTGCATCGTCCTCCCTTTCCCCCTTCCTCCTTGTCGTGTGCTCTCAGTTGCCAGCACAGCGACGACAGCAGCGAGCCTCCCTCGCTATGCTACCATTCCCCGTTGCCGTCAGCTCTCCATTCTCTCTCTCTAGTTGCTCGTGCGAGTGGTTGCACGAGTTATCTTGGTTGTGTGGTTCTCGAGTTGTGTTCATAGGTTGTGTTCGTTGCCCATTGGTTGTGTGATTCGTGGGTTTTGCTTTCTTTTGGAGTTCATGTGCTCGTTCGAGTTCGTTGCCCAGGAATCCGTTCCCATTATTCTTGCTTGGTGTCGTTTTGGTCGTCGTCTTTAAGGCAAGTAACTTGTATTCTTTTCTTTGTGTAATACAAGTACTAAATACCAGCTGTAGTGTAGTTGGGTTCTAGAGACAATTTTTGTGAAAATTCCCTTATTGATATTGTCTCTATTGTGTTGATTCGACCATAGTTGCCTCACGACATACATGACATGAAATAACCTAGGATTGACCACTTCTTATTGTATATATGCGTGTTGTTCATATGATATCTTGTGCTCGTTCGTGTTATTCGTGGTAGACTTATTGTGAACTTGTGATATACCCTATACCATGTTGTTTGGATATCTAGTACATTATATTTCATGTTTGGTTATGACTTGGATGAGTTTTATGCGAACTAGTTGATTTGGTGCATGTGAGATATTTTCAGTTTTGCCGGTTTTCTCGATTTGATCAGTATTTTAGACCCTATTAAGGTTAGTATTTGAAATTATTTTGTCAACATAGTTTGTAGATAATTCTGTCAATTTTCTAACCCTTTTGACGGATCTCAGTTTCTGATACCATTTGTAATGCCCCGGGCCCTGCCCAAACAAATTCTAATAACTGCTCACCACATGCTGCCTCTCTAAAGGTGTCATGACTAGTTGGTGCCTCTTGATCATAGGCTTCCTAATATATACACACACAATCCTAACTCACCTTCCATGTGGGACTAAGTCACCACCACCTACCATGAACACCATGGCCCATAATAATTATTTTATTCTTTCTTTAGGCTCTATACACACACTACCAAATCTATAGGCCCATCTAACTATGAATTAATTACTATGCCCACCATGAAGCCCACCATGAAGCCACATCTCATACGGGGTATTACAGTCCCGACCATCCAAACAGAGGCAATGGACTTTATGGTTGTCGACATCAAGGCTGTCTACAATGCCATCATCGGTAGACCCGGCCTCTGCTCCCTTCTGACGGTGCCCTCTGCTTGTCACCTAAAGTTAAAATTCCTTACCGAACACGGGGTGACATTGTCCGAGGCAATCGGGGGTCTGCTCGATCGTGCTATATGATCGTAGTGGGGGATAGAGTTTCCCCCTTGACATAGTCGAGCTCCCTTCTGACAAAAGTCCGTTGGGCTGTGAACCAGTGGACAAGTTGGAGGAGCTCCCCTTATCTGGGGAGGACAAATCTAAATGGTTCTGAGTGATCCAGTCCTTCGCTCCAGACCTCAGGCTAACCATTATCGAATGCATTCGCCAGAACGCCGAACTCTTCGCATGGACGCCCTCGGATATGCCAGGGATTTGGAGGAAGTCATCATTCAAAAACTGAGAGTTCACCTGTGCTCGAGACCAGTCCAGCAGAAGCACCGCAAGTTCGCTCCCGATCGGCAACAAGAGATAAGCGAAGAAGTAGACAAACTCTTCTCAGCTCGGTTCATACAGGAAGTCAATCACCTATAGTGGTTGACCAACATTGTGATGGTGAAGAAACCAAACAGAAAATGGAGGATCTACATAGACTTCACAGACCTCAACAAGGCATGTCCCAAAGATCCGTCCCCCCTCTGGAGCATTGACGCCCTGATTGATGTGACCTCGAGTCACGAGCTGCTAAGCTCCATGGACATCTTTTAAGGGTACAACAAGATCAGAATGTTCCCTCCGGTCATTGCCAAGACCGCCTTCGTGACTGACCAAGGCCTCTATTGTTACCGGGTCATGCCCTTCAGGCTGAAGAACGCCGGTGCCATGTACCAAAGCCTCATTAATCGGGTCTTTAAATAACATATGGGATGGAACATGGAGGTATATGTCGACGATATGCTCGTCAAAAGTTGTAGAGGACTCGAGGAGGCTTTCAGGGTCCTATGATCCCATAATATGAGACTCAACTTGTAATACCCTGATTTTTCAATTATTGAGAAATTATTTATTTTGCACGTGTTGTGCACGTGCAATATATTTTGTTTGGATTATTTTATCATAATGTGTATAATTATTTAATATATATTTTTCTCAAATTATTTGTACAAAAAGCCTTCTTTAAAAGCCTTATTTGATTTAACTAAAAAAAAGCCTTTTCTTAAAAAGCCCAAAAGCATTTTTATTTTAATTATTTTTATAAAATTATTTTGGCCCAAAAAGAAAGCCCATGAATTAATTTATTTTAATTAAACTTGTCATGTAGAAGACTTTTTTTAAACAAAATTATTTTTATACAATTTTAGAATGTACAAATTTGGCCTAGTTGCATGTACGTGCACTACACGTACACGTGCAATGCACACTCACTTTGGATGGCCGGTAGCATTCTTTTTGGAGGGAAATTTTGATTTTGGGTGTGGAGAACATGGGAGTAGTTTCAAGGAAGTGGGTAGTTCTTGTAACTCCTACTTTGATCTAAACCCTTCATCCAACAACCACCAAGACAATCTTGGCCCTCCATTCCCCTCATTTTTTAGTATAAATACCCCCCTTCTCATGGCTAATTTTTCATATGCAAAGTATAATCTCTAAGTTATAGTATTATTATTGTGTGAGTTATAAAAGATAAGAGATTGTGTGGGTTGTGTTGCTTGGAGTGGCCGGCATCACCAAGGAAGCTTTCGGTGTGGATTTGAAGGAGCATTCGGCATAGGCTTGGAGGCTTGGAGCTTGAGCGCTTTTGGCTAGGAGGAGGTGCTTTCATCTACAAGGATTCGATTGCTTTTGTTTGTGTTTTCTCTCCAATTGAGGTGGGTAAAACATTTTATATTTCTAAAGTAGATCCATGCTAATTTTACACCATTAAAGATGCATGAAAAATATTATAAAGAGCCCACCTAAATTGAGTAGTTAGCATGTGAATTGATTGAAATGTATTGATTAACATATATGGCTCTAGTGTTAAGATTAAATTGTGTGTAGATTACCCCATGTTTATTATTGTGAAGTTGTGATAGTGATTAAATTAAATTAAGAGTGTTGCTATTATGAATAGAGACATAATGTACACTTGTTAATTGTGATAGATGGACCTTCATGTTGATATGAATGTGGACTATGGAAATCATGTGTGATGGTTGAATTAAGAACTAATATCAGTAAATTATCTCCATGAAATTATTTAATAAAAAGACTAGTAGATTGAGTATATGGCAATGTCGAAAAATGCAACAATGTATTTTAATAAATAATTTTTGGGTTTTGTATGTGAAATTACACTTCATTAGTACCAAAAAATTATATTATTTTACTGGTATGAACTTATATGATTGAGAATCTAATCTGGAAGTTTTTAGAAAATTTTATCAAAGCAATAAGCAACTATGGCTATTTGAATGTCGAGTTATTATCAAAACAGTACGAATAAAACATATAAGAATTTTTATTGGGTTTGTGACAACCCGAGCCAGTGGCTCAGGTGGTCTTGGACGCCGGTTGGCTTCTCTGTGTTGCTCAGTTCGAATCCGAGCAGAACACTTCTTTTTGGTTAAATTCCCTAAAAAACTATAACAGCGAACTCAGGGTATAAATAGACCCCAGTCGCTAGTATGACGTGCTCGGCGAACGGCCTAGCGGTCGAGCTCTGTGCTGTCTTGGTGCGGCGCCTGGTTCGATTCCTGCCTTCGGCATATAGGGAAAAATAATTTTTTTGGGTGTTTTTGAAGTCCAAAAATTATGAAATAAATATGGTAATTCTCATAAAAATACAAGGAATTTTCTAAGAGTGATTTGGGTATTTTTAGAGTGAAATACAATATGGTTTGTGAATAAAAGGCATAAATGGAGCTTTGAGTTATGAGATATACACTTGTGGATTTTATAACTTATAAGATAGGCTATTATAAAGTAATTGGCATAAGTGATTGTGGCGTGACATGATTTTATTTATTTTCATTATGAGTATTGTGCAAGATATGAAATATGAAGGTTGAAATGTGATTTTATGAAGTTGTATTAATTCATGTATGGTTATGAAATTAAAACCATGATTTATGAAAGAGGAAAAGAAATTGTTGGCTATAAATATGAATTGTTTTCATTATGAACTCGTGAATTAAAAAGTATTCATTGTGGACTTGTGAATAAAGTGTAATCATGAATTGAAAAAGAATGAGTATAAAAACTCGACATGGAAATTGTCAGGAGTTAAAGATTGTGAAATGAAATTTGAAATAGAGTAGCTAAGTCTCCCCGGCATTGAGAAAAATGAATTGAGATGAAATTAGACCAAGGTTGGTCATGATGAAACAAATGAATAAGTCCGGTTGATGGAGAGGCTAACTCTAGTGATTATTTTGTTCATGATTTTTTAAATAAAACTAAGGACTAGTACATAGTGGAGATGTGATGAAAGTAGAAGAAAAACATGAGTATGAGGGCCAACGGATAGCGGTGTGAGAGCGATTCACAGGTTGCCTGCTTGATGCGTCAAGACAGTGCGTGGGCGCTACTCCGGAATTATCGTCCCGGTGGCGACGCTCGTGGGATGTTCGAGTGGCTATGGGTGGTGCCATTGTTCCATGGCGGAGGCTGAATTGTCCATAGGTTGCCTGCTCGATGCGTCGTGTCAGTGCGTGGGATTCCCCTCCAGGCTGCCTGGACATGGGCTCATAGATCATAGGACATCTAAGACACTACCGTAGTTACAGTAGTAGTTTAAGACATAACGGGGGATTGAACCCTATAAAGATGAAGAACGAATAAGGGCTTGCCCTCGGACCTATGTAGTATGGGATGCATAGAATCCGAACAAGTATGCATTAGTGTCATGTAACATAATTAACTGCATTAAGGACTAAGTGCACAATCACAACACGACATCAATAGGGTAGTCCCTTTTAGTTTGAATGTGACAAGTTTGTGGTTGCTAAATATGAAATGTTAAGTTATACTATTTCCGGCAAAGCGAGGACGGCCGTGTATAATGTTCGTCGGTTGAATAAACTGACGTACCCACAGTCTTATATGCAGGTAAATATCATGTTAAAGATTAAAGAGGATGGATGCTTAAAGATTACATTATGCTGTTGTATTCATATCAAATTGTTGTATTTTACTTCCGCTGTGCAAAAGAAAGATGTAATTATGATGTAAACTCTGATGTATGATGAAAAGTTTTTATTTCCCTGTAAAAGTGTACTAAAGAAAGTGAAAAGATCCTGTAGAACATCTCGAATTCAGTGTATTTGGGATTCGGGGCGTTACACAACTCCTCCGGCGCCACCTCGAGGAAGTTTATCAGATTCGTGGTCAGCTAGCGCAGCATTAAGGCGAACCCCGAAAAGATTCAGGTCATACTGGACATGGCCTCTCCAAGAAATATTCAAGAATTCCAATGGCTCACGGGTCGACTGGCGGCCATTGCCAGTTTTATCTCCAAGTCTCGAGAGAAGTCGCCCCCATTCTTCAAAGCTCTCCGAGGGGTGAAAATCTTCGAGTGGGGCGATCACCAACAACAGGCTTTCGACCAGCTGAAGTTCTACCTAGCTACCCCCCCACTCCTCCTCAAAGTGGAGCCGGGCGAGTCCCTCTTTCTCTATTTGCCACTTTGGAACACGCGCTCAGCACCGTATTAGTCAGGGACGAGGACGGGGTTCAAAGGCCCCTCTATTATGTCAGCAAAGTCCTGCACAACAGTGAAACTCGATACACCAGAATGGAGATGGTCGCCTATGCACTAGTGGTGGCAGCTCAGAAACTCCGACCATACTTTCAAGCCCACTCCGTCCAAGTCCTTACAGATCAACCCCTCAAGATGATCCTCAACAAACCAGACAACTCCTGCTGCTTAATCAAGTGGTCAATCGTGTTGAGCCAGTCTCAAATAGCCATCAAAGGGCAGGCCCTCGCAGAATTCACCAATCCCAGTAGGCAATTCTCCTTCATTACCTGTGAACACTTCATCTAAAAAGAGGAGAAAAAATTGTCTTTAGAGCAAGTCATGGACAGCAAGTAGAGAAAGCAAATAACAATGGAATGATAACAATGAATTCAATGGATCAATAGGAATCAATAACACGGGACAATAACAATAATCGATATCATGATAATCAGTAAAATGTCTATAAATAATTATGTAATATTCGGTAACAGTAAACAATGATCAATAACGGTAACACTTAGCCAATATTCGATATCAATAAAAACAATAAGGAACAATATACAATGACGGTGATATGTCAATTCTTAAGTCTATTAATCATTTTAATCATAACTAATGCATGTACTACTGCATCTCACTTTACAGGTTCGATGCATACAATCAATTTCGTTTAGACTCAAGTAGTGTACTCGGTAGATCATGTACTTGGCAACGGTAAATACTATTCACCTTTCGGTGTATGATATGGTCATCGACAACGATACGGTACACGATAAATTGGGATTACGGCCATAATCCACAATCACACGTTAAAACGGTAGCCGGAACGATAATTAGGGAAAGACGGGCCCCTCCTCCAAGTTCAGTCTTTACTTTTTCCACAACTTAAATCACCCTTTAAACCCCGGCTTATTAATTATTTAACAATGCAACAATACAATATGCAATCAATGGATATTTCGGTGAACGATAGTGTCAGTAGGAGAACAATAGGATGCTAATATGAAGTAGGACAATTAGGATGCTGACAATAACTCATTAGGATCATGCAATACAACATACATACATTAATTTGTGCAATATTATGATATAGGAACAATTAATTCATTAAAAAGTTAGAAGGTCAAATTCTGGACAAAAAGAGTAGTCTGTACAAAAATGTAGTTTCCCGCTGTTTCAGAAATCAAAAACTAAATCCATCAAAAAATCTCGAAACTAGACTTCCACACGGTTCCAACGCATATTTAAAGTTCAAAATCCGACAACAGTAGCAAGGTCAATCACATTGTTCTTTACAGATTTCATTTCAGGCAAAATTTCGACATTATGTTATTATAATTTTAGAAACAGTAAAAACTCCATAATAAATTCTTTAAAAATATTTTATGGACTCTTAAACATGTTAAGCAACAATTAGGAAATTTTCAGAGGAAAATTTTATCATTCGATCAGCTTTTTTACTGTTTAAGCATGAAAGATACAAGAATCTGAAAATCTGAAAGTAAAAACACAGCTGTAGTAAAACATGCATAACTTTTGCTACACAACTCAGAATTAAGAAATTCAAGATGTTCTGGAAACTAGAAAGGTAAGGCTATAATTTTTATTTAAAAAATTGTTCATTTTAAGATAATTTACTGGTTCAAAAACAACAGTCAACATACAGGTCAGCAAGCAATATACATGATTTGTAAAGTTTCATGAAATAAATTAATTTAAACATGATGGGTATCGATTCTTTAGTCAATAAATTATATAATCAGCATGAGGAGTGTCAAAACATGATAAATAAAAGTGGAACACATACATATACTAATTTATCATCAATCAACCATCAATCGATCAAACAACATACAACCTAGTAATTCTTTCTATAATAAATTTATGTATGTGATAATTATATGAACAACCCAACCCTATTATCAATTCTACATGAATGCATAAAAAATCCAATGTTTAGAGTCAAAAGTGGCACGATGTCAAGAATATTTGGGTTAGCTCGTGTAAACCCTCAATAGACCCAACGAAGATAGTCAATACAATGATCGATAGCGAATAGGATCTACTGCAAGAGTTTCAATAAAAATTGAATTTGATACAATTAACAATTTAAGAGGACAGTGACTTTCCTGTTAGACGGTAAATTCGAATATAATAGAATAACGAGATGAGAATCCTGAGCGACGAATCGAACGAAGAAATCATAGAAGCACGTGCAAATAGCGTGCAAACCCACACAGCACATAGCAAAACCCTCCACAAATAGAAAACACCCGACAACTCCAATCGGATCCCTCACTCCACCCAAACAGCAAACACCATTTGCTGATCCCCCTCCTCCGAACACCACACAACGGGTGAGAGAGAAAGAGAGCGCGACGGAGTTGAGGCTTGACTGGCGGCTCGACGGCAAGGATCTGTGGCGGTGGACTGCGATAGCAGCGAGGCGCAACTAGTGGCGGCTCGAGCGACTGAGGGAGATCGTCGGTTGCTGCTGTCTATGGAAAAGAACAGAGGCAGCAGAGGGTGTCGGGGGGTCTTTCGGAGGTTGGCAGAGAGGAGGGTCGTCGGAGGGAGAAGGCCGGAGTGGAAAACAGGATGGAGGAGATGAGGGTGCACTGGCTGCTCGAGCAGGAAGATGATGCTAGCCAGCAGGGGTGCTCTATTTTGGGTTTCAAAACAGAGGAAAGGAGGGTGACGATGGCAGGGAGTTGAGGCGTCGACGGGGACTCAGTTGTTGCAGTGGTACGATGAGGGTAGCACCGAGGAAGAACAAGGATGAGGGCGTCGACACTGGTGGCGAGGGTGAGGAGAGATGCAGACGAGAAGTGGGTTTCAGTTGGAAAAGTTGAAGAAGATGAAGGCAACAACAGTGAGATGGGGTCAAGGATGCAGGCGAAGGCGGTCGGAGGGCGAGGGAGGCGACGGGGATGATGGTGGAGGAGAAAGATCGGAGGACGGAGAGGACGAGGTGGTGTGGGTTCTGTGGCGATCGAGAGGAAAAAGGAGAAAGGTGGATGATGGAGGTAGGGATGAACAGTAGAGGGGGGTAGGTCTACACAGTATAGGGTAGGTTTGGCAGCTGGGGTATTAGGGTCTAGGGTTAGGGTAGGTTAGGGTTTTAGATTAGTATATATAGGGAATTATTAGGTTATTGGGTTTTGGGTATGATCCAATAAGAGAATGGGCTTGAGTTTTGGATTTAAATTCAATAAGAAAATAGACTATAGGGTTTTTTAGATATACATATAAACATACATTAAATCAAATAATAAAACAAGAATAAATAAGTATGTTCGGGCTTTGCAATAATAATAATAATAATAATAATAATAATAATAATAATAATAATAATAATAATAATGACAATAAGAACAATAATACTACTAATTACAATAATAATAGTAACAGAAATATTAATATTAATAACAATACTGATAATAATAATAATAATAATAATAATAATAATAATAATAATAATAATAATAATAATAATAAAGATAATAACCGCAATTTAAGTAATACTAATAATAATAAGATTAAAATGATCCAATAATAATAATATATATGCTTTAGACTCAAATATAAATATCGGATCAATAAGAAATATGAAGATCAAAACACATCATTATTCGAAATAAATAAAATTTTTGTTTAGAAAATACTTTAATAAAATATCCGAACAGAATTTAGCACAAAATAAGTTTATAAAAAATAAAATTATCAAAAATACACCGAAAATACTTATTGGCGGAAATGGGGGTTACCCCATTCATCATCCATTAGCATACAACAATGCATCTCATACAAAATTAAAAAGCATAAAATTTATGGGACATGGTTGTGGTAACACACTGATTCTCTAAGCCAATGAGAGTATCAAATACTGAACAAAGGGATTATACTGTCTTCTCCAAGTAGCTTCCCAATCTTGTCCTTGTATGGTTGCCAATTCCTTGCTTGCTCAGTGAGATTACATTTAGATTCAAAGAAAGAATGTACAATTGAAGTTTAGAGAGAAAGGATTACTTTGAGAATGTAGAGAGAAAGGCACGAAACGCAAGCTGTATTCAAAATACCAAAATATAAATAAACATCACAGAACATAAAACCATGCATCACAGAACTAAACCATGCATCACAGAACTAAGGCAACAACCATGCACCATGCATCACAGAATAAAATAATCAAAGAATATGTTGTTATGATTTTATTTAGTGTATTAAAAAGGAATGGTTTTTGGGGAATCATTGTTACCTTACGCAGAGCTGGCACGGGGTTCCCTTTTTGGGAATCATTATTTTCGTTCCAAAAAATTTGCCTCATCATCCCTTACCACCGCCAGAGCATGAATCATTTATGTTTTAAGAAACCCTAATGCCACTGCAAACGACGTAGGTGCATGAACTATTCATGCTTTAAGAAATCCTAACGTCACTGCAAATCACATCTTTCTAGTGTTTTCAATGGTTCTAAACTGAGGGCTACCCTAGTGTGACATCTGTGTTAACAACCAACACATAAACGAATCATTATATTGCAACTATCGCAAAAATTATATCACACTTGAATCTTTCTACCAAAAGTGCGAACATATCATGAATAATCACATATCATACATAACCGAATTATGGTTTCGTAAGTGACTCTGATACCACTGTTAGGTTTCGAGGGTAATCTCAAAATAAATACACAGCGGAAAAAATAGAAAAAAATCGAAACCTAGCCATGAATCCATACGAAAATCATAAACTGTGTTTAGAAGTTATACCTTAAAGAAGGATCTGTTGTCTCCACAATATGCCGATCACAACACTGCAATATTGCATTGCCTCTATAGTATCCATATGAACGGATCAAATCAAGCTTTTCCTTATGCTGCGGTGCTAGCTACGGGAAGGGGATGTTCCTCACGATCTCTCTCTCTTATAATTTCTTTGACGGCTTGGGTATTTCTCAACTATTTCTTTTACAGATATATATCATATATATAGATGTAGAAAATCAACCCTAAGAGAGTAATGAGGTTGTTGGGCTCACAATCTCACCTGGGTCAGATTCGTGTGTGCGCCTTTGAACTTTAGTTGGCCCGTTTAATCTAATTAATTACCCAACCATGTCAGAAGTCCAAGTCTTACTAGGATTCCCAATTAAATACATCTCATAAATTTAAATCCAATTTCGATCCATTCTAAGTGTGTGACCCTATAGGTTCTCATTACGTTGACAATAATACTAAAATCATATTCTAGTGTTACAAATATTGAGCGGTATCTAGCAATACATCACAGCTACTCAAGTAACGGGAATGTGAGTAATTTGACATAACCTATCTGTGACCAATATTACGATATAGTCTACTCCTTTTGTCCAGATATCTAATTGACCACAAGGCATAGAGCGTGTCACCCTTGTATAGTTCAGTCTTTGCTTTCTTGATGTCTGAATAGACTTACTAAAAAAACGAGCTCAATATCTCATATTGACTCATTTAAGCACGACCATGCATTTTGCAGTCTCATTCAATCAAGGGGCCCGCAGATAACTCTCCTATTATGTAAGTGGGACAAATCCTATCCAAGTTACTCACATCCCTCCGCATGATCTGTAGTATATCCAATAGTCGATTTTATAATAATCTTATTGCATGCAACGTTTGACGATATTGAAACATACAACTTCTCATATAGGGAACCGTAGTCACTTCAAGTTAAATGACTACATACATCATGGTCACTATAAGAACTGCTTATGACACTCACGTAACGATCCATGCAGCGTTCTCATGGTGGGTCAATCCAGTACATTATTACTCTAATATATACCCATGTGAAGACTTGATATCTCATATCCATGACCCGTGAGATATGGTCATCAGTCTATGCACATACTAGTCTATATGTATTATTGTAGTCCTAATTCATAATAATACTTGACTAGGGATATTTAAGAATAGTGTTCAACCAATAAGATCTCACAATCAAGTCATGCACTTGATATCCCATGGTATTGAACCTACTATTCTAAGAACTTTATTATGTTCATTTAATCACAAAAATAAAAAAATACAATAAATAAAATTCCTCATATATGAAATAAATGTCATGATGCAATGTAACTAGTAATGTCAATATATAACTGGCCTCTAGGGTATACACCAATAGATACAATGTATGTCAAACATGTGGAAACATGTTAATGGGTTAGTGCTACACTGCCAGGCAGCGGGGTTCAAGCCCCAACTCAATGTGCTGCGAATGTTATACAAGATCCACTATAAGAATAAAGCAGAGTATCATTTCTATCTCACTCCTTGTAAGGGTGTGAAGTTGCTTGAAAACCCCGATTCAATCAAAGGCTGGAGGCACAAGTATTTTGTGATTCATAGTCGTGAGCTGTGGGAGATTCCTACGGCATAGAGAGAGTAAGTGCTGAAGAGGGTGAAGGTAGATCCGATTCTGAGAGAGATAACCGAGGGGGTTCTCTTCAAGGGGGGTCTCAGCCTGAAGAACCTTTGTATGCGTCTCCTTTCATGTGTTTATTTTACCTTTTGCGTTGTATTCATTTCTTTCTGTTGCTTTTTCATCTTTGTGTCTTCTCTTACAGGACAGATTGGTATGGATTTCAATGCTATAATGTCCAAGAGGTCGGGATTGAGTAGCAAGCGTCCAGAGGAGAAGAAGAGAAAGAGGCCAGCCCTTAAGCCCACGCCGTCAAAGGTTGCCAGGAGTTTGGGGGTTGCTACTCCTATGATAGACTTAGAGTCTCCCCCCGTTGCCCCATCCACTCCTGCTACTGGTGGATTTTCTTTATCTGCAGCCCTAGCTCTCGAGGCCCCACCTCTTACAGCAAAGGCCGATACGATCCTGATTGATGAGCTGAAGAAGATATTTTTCCCCGATTGGCAGGTCAAGAGGCACGGCGGCTTTCTCGGTGATTTGGCTAGTTGCATGGACTTGATTTTTCATTTGGCCACCCGAAGGATAGAGTCTTGATGGAGCACGGGACTGTGGGCGACTCGGCCGTGGAGATTGCCAAGGCAAATATGACGGTAAGTTTTTTTCATTGTATTATCATTTTGCCAAGTGTCGCGAGTTGTTTTCCCGTTTATGATTTTGAGCCATCTTTTTTCAGATCACTTGTCACTTAAGCTACTTGTTGAAACAAGTAGCGGAGCAAGATCAGGAGATGAGGGTAACGAGGGACAGAGAGAGGTTGGAGCGATTGAAGTCCGCTGGGCAATTGTAGGAGGCGATGCTTCAAGCAAAGACTCAGGCTACCTAGATTGCGCTGTTAAAGGTGACCTTGGCGAAGGGGAAGGAGCAAATGGCCCTAGAGAGGGAGCTAGTGGCCAAGGAGAGAGAGGTTGTTGTTGATGCCGCTGTAGCAAAGGCAAAGGCCGAGGTGGAGAGGTACCTGATGTTGGTGTATGCCGTAGAGGCCAGTTGTGTATTGATATTACTAGTTTACATTGTATTATGATATTTATTTCATATATGAGACATTTTATTTATTGTATTATTTATTGTGATTAAATGGGCATAATAATGTCCTTAGAATAGTAGGTTCAATACCATGGGATATCAAGTGCATGACTTGATTGTGAGATCCTATTGGTTGTAATCAGAACACTATTTTTAAATGTCCCTAGTCAAGTATTATTGTGAATTATGACAACAATAATGCATAGAGACTAGTGTGTGCATAGACTGATGACCATATCTCACGGGTCATGGATATGAGATATCAAGTCTTCACATGGGTACATATTAGAGTAATGATGTACTGGACTGACCCACCATGAGAACGCTGCATGAATCGTTACGTGAGTGTCATAAACGGTTCTCACAGTGACCATGGTGTATGTAGTCCTTTGACTTGAAGTCATTACGGTTCCCTATATGAGAAGTTATATATTATAATGTCGTCAAAAGTTTCATGTAATAAGGTGATTATAAATTTGTCTATTTGATATACTATAAATCATGCGGAAGGACGTGAGTGACACAGATAGGATTTGTCCCTCTTACATAACAGGAGCGATATCTATGGGCCCCTGATTAAGTGAGACTGCAAAATGCATGGCCGTGCTCAAATGAGTCAATATGAGATGTTGAGCTCATTTTTTTTAGTAAGTCTACTCGAACTTCAAGAAACCAAATATTGAACTATACAAGGATGACACACTCTATGCCTTGTAGTCAATTAAGATATCTGGACAAAGGGACTAGACTACATGGTAACATTGGTCACGGATAGGTTATGTCTCACTGACATTTCCGTTATTTGAGTAGCAGTGATGTATTGCTAGATACCGCTCATTATTTGTAATACTAGAATATGATTTTAGTATTACTATCAATGTAACGAGAACCTAAGGGTCACACACTTAGAATGGATCAAAATTGGGATTTAAATTCATAAGATGAATTTAATTGAGAATCCAAGTAAGACTTGGACACCTGACATCCGTTGGACATTTAATTAGATTAAATGGGCTGACTAAATTTCAGATGCCCACACACGAATCTGACCCAGATCGAATTGTGAGCCCAACAACTTCATTACTCCCTTAGGGTTAATTTTCTGCAACTATATATATGATACATATCTGTGGAAAAGAGTTACACGAAAAAATCCTAGCCATCATAGAAATTGTGAAAAAGAGATCGTGAGGAACAGCCCCCTCCCCCAGCTAGCACCGCGGGGAAAGCTTGGTTTTGATCCGTTCGTGTGGATACCTTAGACGCACCACAACATTGCAGTGCTGTGATCAGGATATCTTGGAGACAATAGATCATCCCAAAAGGTATAATTCCTAAACACGATTCATGGTTTTCGCATGGATCCATGGCTAGGTTTCAATAATTTTTGTAATTTTTTTTACTGTGTATTCAATCTGTGTTTGTCATTGAAACCTAACTGGACGAACATGGAGAAGGCGTACGCGAAGGCCCTTGATGAGATTAGTGAGCTAGTTACTAGTTTCGACCGTTTAGGGTTTGCCTTGTTCAAGGAGGGCCCCACCGCTAGTGAGGAGGGGTCAGGAGAAGAGATGGAGCAGGAAGAGGACACAACGGATCATGCTGTCGCGATCGTAGAGGGATCAAGTGCTGCAGAGGGAGGTGGAGAGGAGGTGCGCGCTCCCAAGGTTCCTTTTACCAAGATGGACCCCTGATTCTTCTTCTTCGTTGTTTTTTGCTTTTGCCTAGCCTAGGACTTTTGTATGAATGCCTAATAGCGGACTGACCACCGCTTGATATAAATTTATTTTAAATTATTGAAAATCTCATTTTGGTTCCCTAATTTGTGTTGAAAGTTCTGAAGTTTTGTATTCGAGTCTTCGACCATTCTGTGATCACATTCGTTCTTTCGAAGTAACTCTTTGTTCTTTTGTCCTGGCAGATTGTCATGTATGGCAGGGAAATTACTCTTCCAACAAGACTGTCCGTCTCCATACCAAACTCCAAGTGGTGGAGCTGGGGCTTGGTCGCTCACGAGATAGGCTTTTTAAGGAAGAGACGGAGCTTGGTCACTTAAGAACGGTGTTAGCTCACAGGGAGACCGAAGCGAGGCGTTGTGGCGAAGTTCTTCAGGACCTGTTCCCAGCTGAAGTGGAGGATTATTTTAGCGAACGTTAAGGCCCCTCTGCCAAAGTTGTAGTGGGAAAGGATACAGTAGTTGAATCTCTTCGGCATTCTTTACTCAAGGTCACTACGAAAAGAGATGAGCTAAAGAACGCAATGCTTGAGAAGAGCTTAGAGGCAACTCTTTTGAGGAAGGCCGTCTTCGAGACTTTGGGGAAAGCATACCTGGCCAGTCCGACGCATGCTCGGTTTGGTCGTTTAAAGTTTAGGGTGAAGAACAGTACTCTTAAGAAGACTTTTGTCGAGCGAGAGGTGGAGATTAACCGACTGAAGCGACTTCTTAAAAGAGCAAAGACTAAGAGCGCCTCTTGTTCCAATGAAGAGTGCAAGCAAGGGCGGTCGTTCCATGAATTAGCTCTTCGCTCGTATGGAGCTTCGAAGAATCCGGGAGACGCCCAAAGTGGTGTGGCTGGTGCTTCAAGCACCTCTTCGACCGGAGAGGCGACACGTAGTGTAGATCATGTAGCTCGAACTCGATCTGTTGGGCTGGAGTCCTCTTCAGGTGGTCCGAGGGAACGAGATAACGATTCAGGTGTTGAAGGGAGCCGCAGACCTCGAGTGTCTCTTAAGAGAAACATCACCCTATCGAAACGGGGCAAAGGTGACCCTGGGGGGATGTCTAAATTTGTAAGGAGTTGTAATTTAGTTCTTGTTTCTTAAACTTGTATCGATGTTCTGGATTTGAATGAAAAGATTCTCTAAGCATTGTTTCTTTTCATTGTATCCCCTCAGTATTGTGAGTATCTTTAGAGAGTTTAATAGTTGTGGGAGCAACTCCAAATGGTGAGCTACTCCACACTTTCTTGTTGCGAGTGACTCAGGCTGCGTTGAACCAAGTGTTAGACTCCGACTTGTTGTTTAAGACTTTCAACAGCTATGAAGCAATTTTGAATGGTGAGCTGCTCCGCACTTGCTTGTTTACAAGTAGCTAAAGTGGCATCGAAAAAAGTTTTGGACTTCGAACTTGTTGTTTAAGAGTTTCAAAAGTTGTGGGAGATGAGCTGCTCTGCACTGGCTTGTTTACAAGTGGCTAAAGTGGTATCGATCTAAGTGTTGGACTCCGAACTTGTTGTTTAAGAGTTTCAACAGTTGTGGGAGCAATTCTAAATGGTGAGCTGCTCAACACTTGCTTGTTTGCAAGTTTCTAAATCAGCGTCAAACCAAGTGTTGGACTCCGAACTTATTGTTTTGTGTTTGTGGTTATGTGACTTGGGCACATATACATTAGGCTAGAACAGCAATTTTTGCTAAAAAAATAAACTAAGTTTTTATGGAAAAAAAGAGAAACTAAGTGGTTGTTTCTATGTTGCAAGCCTTTATTACATGTTTTGGCCTCGTCACATGTATCAACCTTACTGAAAGGAGAAATAAAAGAACTGAAAAATAGGGAAACTAGCTTTCTTGATATTTCATCAAGTGCTCGACGTTCCCAGTCATTGGTATCTTCTTCCCCTGTGGGTCTTCAAGTTGATATGCCCCAGGACGGACAACTTTGGAGATCATGTACAGTCCTCCCAATTCAGAGCTAGTTTTTCTTCCTTGCGAGGGTAAGAGATTTCTAGCTTTCGAAGAATTAAGTATCCTTCTCTGAGGTTCGTGGGGCGGACCATCATGTTGCAAGACTGCTCGACTCTTTGTTGGTAGATCCTTTTTCGAATGGATGCTCTTTCTCGGATCTCGTCAATGAGGTCAAGGTTACCACGGAGGTTGTTGGAGTTTTTTTCTTCGCTGAAGGCTAGTAGGTGAGGAGAAGGTAGATCGACCTCAAGGGGTATAAGGGCATCAGAGTCATATGTTAGATTGAAGGGGGATTTTCCGATCGGGGTTCTCTTGGTTGTTCAGTAGCACGAGAGCATATTGGGGAGCTGTTCGACCCAAAGTCCTTTTGTAGATTTGTCAAGTCTTTCTTGAGGCCGCTGAGAATTTTTTGGATGGTGTTCTCTGCTTAATCGTTGAATTGCGGGTGGAAAATTGAGGAGAATCGTTGTTGGATGCTAAGGTTGGCGCATAACTTATGGAACGTCGCCCCTGTGAATTGAGTTCTGTTGTCAGTCACCAGGATTCGAGGTATGCCGAACCGACAAACAATGTTCTTCCAAAAGAACTGTTGGACCCTATTCTCCGTGATCGTTGATAATGGTTCTGTTTCGATCCACTTGGAGAAGTAGTCGATTTCCACTACAAGGAATTTTCTTTGACCGATTGCTGGAGGGAAAGGTCTGAGCAGGTCCACCCCCTCATATCAAAGGGGATTGGAATGGACATAGAAGAGAGTTCGATTTAAGGTGCCCATCAGATGGATGAGAACCTTTGGCAAGATGTACATTGACAAACATGTTGTTGAGTATCGCATAGGAGCGTAGGCCAGAAGTAACCATGATTCAAGATCTTGCAGGCGAGGGATCTAACTCCCATATGAGTGCCCCCAATCCCTTCATGGATTTCCCTGACGGCATACTGGGCTTCTTCGGCAGATAGACACCACAGATAAGGTATGCCATTTACCATAGTGTAGGAGTGCTTGTACATGATTCCCTCAATGAGTGTGTACCGCTCGGCTTGTGTTTGAATTTTTCTAGCTTCTTTAAGGTCTGGGAGGAGGGTTCCTTTATGAAGGAACATGAACAAAGGCTTCATCTAGTTCTCCCTGTGTGGTGGGGGAGGTATCATCATTAGCTCGTGACCATACATGACATCGATCAGGGCATTGATGCTGGGAAGGGGAAACAGGTCTTTCGGACACACTTTGTTAAAATCTATGAAGTCGATGCAAATTCTCCACTTACCATTGGCCTTCTTTACCATTACTACGTTTGTGAGACATTCAGGGTAACAGACTTCTTAGATGAACCGAGCCGCTAGGAGTTTATCTACTTCTTTTTTGACGGCTTATTGTCGATCAGGAGCAAATTTGCGACGTTTTTACTGGACTGGCTTGGCTTCAGGGTCTATGCAGAGGTGGTGCATGAGTAATTCTTCTTAAATACTGAGCATATCAGTAGAGATCCAGGCGAATAGGTCCTGGTTCCTCCTAATGCATTCGATGATCTCTTCCTTGATTTGGTGGGGAAGGACTTTGCTCACTTGGAATGCCTTAGTCAAGTCCTCCTTAGAAAAGGGGATTTCTTCTAATTCATCCACCGGCTCTGAGATGGCTTGACTGCTCCCTTGGGGGAGTTCTAGTGCTTCGAGTGAAAGGATGGGACCTCCCATCGTATAGCATTTTCAAGCAGCCTCTTGACCTCCCACCTCACCCGAGGTTGAAAATTTCATCTTCATGTGAAAGGATGAAGGTACGACTTGAAGCGCAGCTAGGCCCGATCGGCCAATGATGGCATTGTAAGCTTCTTTCACATTGACGACCATGAAGTCCATCGGCTCTGTTTGGGTTGTCGGAGATATTCCAGTGATCACATCAAGAGTGACTACTCCTTCGATTGTTACTGGAAATTCCGAGAACCCATGGAGAGTGTATCCGACAGGTTTTAGGCTATCTCGGAAGAGCTTGAGGCCCTCAAAAACTTCTAGAAAGAGGATATTGACAAAACTACCATTGTCGAATAGGATCCGGCGCACTTCATGATTGACCATGCTAAGACTGATGAAGAGGGCATCACAGTGGGGCATTTGGACTCCTTCTAGACCCTATCTCAGAATGTCACTGGGATCCTTTGGCTTTTGGACGGTGGAAAATTCTGTACCAAGTTAACTTCTCGAATGAATGCCTTTCGGGAGGAATTTGACTTTCCCCCATCGGACCTCCATGGATAAGATGGAGGATGGCCCCAGGTTCAGAGTCTTAGGACTGGCCTTTTGGTTCGCTTGTTAGCTACCCAGGGTGGAGGAGGATTGGCCCGGTCCTTCCTGACGAACTTGGCTAATAGCCCGCACTGAATGAGGGCTTCAATCTCCTTCTTAAGGGCTTGACAATCGTCCATGTTGTGTTCGTGGTCCATATGAAAGCGCCACCACTTGTCTCTGTTCCTTTTCTTACAAGGGGTATTCATCTTCGGGGGAGATTGGAACAGTCCTTCCTTGTCTACTTCCATAAGGACAGCCAAGATGCTAGAAATGAGGGGAGTGAACTTTCAAAATGAGGAGGAGGGTGACGTTGGCAGTTATTGTCGTTCTGGAGCTTCTTGGGACCTTCATCCGCACCCTTCCATTTGTTCCCGGACGGGGGCTCCTTCTAATCATGGGGATATAGGACCTCTTCAGCCTGGATGTGCTTCTCACTCCTCAACAAGAGTTCCGAGAAGTCCCAAGGAGGCTTCTTAGAGAGGGATGCCTTCCAATTGGCAAGGTTGATATTGTGTCTGAATGCTACAGAGGCCACTGATTGGTCGAGAGAGGAAATAGAACAAGTTTCGGCGATAAAGTGCCGAACATAATCCCTCAAGTGTTCACCTTTCCTCTGACTAAGGGCTAGCAAGGATGCACTTGTATTTTCAGCTCGGTGACTACTAACAAAGCGGGTGAGGAAGATCTCCTCGAACTAGTCAAACGAGAAGATGAAGGCTGAAGATAAATGGGAGTACCATTCTCTCGTTGGTCTTTTAATGTGGCAGGGAAGGTCTTGTAGAGGAGCGCATCTGAGGCTTGATGGATCATCATGAGAGTTTGAAAACTCTCAATATGATTAGTTGGGTCGAACTCCCCGTTATAGGTTTCAAAATGAGGCGGCTTGAAGGTCTTGGGGACCGGAGCCTCCATGATGGCCCTGGAGAAGGGGGGTCTGCTCAGGCGGATGTTCTTGGTCTGTTGACCTTCTTCGAGGTTGATCTTGTTGAGATGTCTCTCCAACTCTCGAAGGTGGCGATGAACTGAGTTGTCTCCCTGGTCAGATCTAATCGACCCTCGGGACTCTCCTTCATGAGGGGTGGCATGGCGAGGGCTACTTGAATATATGTCGTGATTTGGAGCGATGTTAAGGGCTCCCAGGATGTCATCTTTGAAGTTTTGGAATTCCTCCTGGGTGAACGGTGCCCCTCCATCCTGGTGAACCCTTGGCGTTGATAGACTCGTAGCGGTGTGACTTCTTCACTGGCAACGGGGAGGAGACCCCCTTTGCCTCCTTGGGAAGGGGGACCCTCTGGATATCGGCCTTTGGGGAGAATGGCTTCTCTGACCTCTTTGGTGTTCTGGACGAGGAACCTCGTCACGGGCTCGTCTCTCATTCAAGCAGTTTCGGAGGTTGATTCCTTGTTGATGGTTGATGATGACTTGACGGATGTCTCTTGACCCCTGAGGACCTTGCGAGGCCATCGAGTCTGTGGAAGGATTGTGGACCGAGACATGGTTATGGAAAGGATGTTGTTTTTTACGGCTTCAACGGAACCCCCCGGTACAGCCCCTCTAGACAAGGGGCGAGCCTGTTAGGGAGGCAGCTATTCAGGTTGAGGCTGCTGAGCTTGTTGATCTTGTTGAGGGGGAACATCCTCAAGTGGAGGAGGTGGAGGAAGAGAGGTGGCTCTTCGGCTTGACGTCTCCGCCTTTTCCTTTCGGAGGCATGGCTGGAAAAGTCAGTTTTTTACCTGCGAGAATGGTTGGATTGCTTTTTCCTGATTTCCCACAGACGGGGTTAGTCTTTTGCTACTAATTTTGGTGTGGGAGAAAAAAATTTATTTTTGAATTCTTTTGGAACCAATAAAAGCTAACTTTTTTACTACTTTTGAATATTGACCGTTCTCAATGATGCTGCTGACTTTTGAATATTGACCATTCTCAATGATGATGCTGACTTACAAAATAGTTCAAAACACCGGGATTGATCCCAGCAATGAACCCTCCAATGCTCAAGTTAGTAGTTTGAAAGATTATGAAAGAGATTTTGTAGAGAAATATACTGATTACCTTTCCTTTTTGTGGGGGGGGGGGGGGGTAGAGGGGTATTTATAGTCGCCTTTGGAAACAGTTTAGAGATAATCATTTATTTCTAATCCCAAGTATTTTTGGATAAGAAATAGAGTTTAAATTCCTTCAAGATAAGATATATAGTTTAAACCGTTTCTTAGAGATAATCAAGAAAATTAATCACTCTTTAAATGATATGGACCGTCACCCTAACCCAGTAAGGCAAACCCGTTTTTTGGTTATTGGGCTTAGAAAAGACCCAGTTCCCATTTTTGGACCCGTTTGTAATGGAAATTACTGTTTCACCCCTGAAAGCTTTGAGATTCGTGCCTGATTTGAATGGTCCTGATTTGGTTCTATTTCTAGCTGTATCAGCGGCAAATCTTTGCACGAAGTTATGGGTTTGTTGAAAGGACTCGAGCAATGAGCGAAGCACTGAACTCGTTGTTTAGAACCAACGAGTTGTTGACGAAGCCTGAGCGAAGAGCGAGGCATTGAACTCATTATTTGGAGTCATTGAGTTGTTGATGAAGCCTTAGTGAAAAGCAAGGTGTTGAACTCGTTGTTTGGAGTCAACAACTTGATGACGAAGCCTGAGCGAAGAGCGGGGCGTTGAACTCATTGTTTGGAGTCATTGAGTTGTTGATGAAGCCTGAGCAAAAAGCAAGGTGTTGAACTTGGTGTTTGGATGAAGCTTGAGCAAAGCACGCGGCATTGAACTCGTTGTATGGAGCCAAAGAGTTGCTAACAAAGCCTGAGCGAAGAGTAAGACGTTGAACTCATTTTTTGGAGTCAATGATTTATTGATGGATCACAAGCCGAGAGTAAGGCATTGAACTCGCTGTTTAGAATCAACGAGTTGTTGATGGAGCCTAGGTGAAGAGCATGGCAATGAACTCGTTGTTTGGAATCAACGAGTTGTTTATGGAGCTCGAGCGAAGTACGAGCCGTTGAACTCGTTGTTTGGAGCGAACGAGTTGTTGAGGAAGCTTGAGCAAAGAGCGAGGCATTGAACTCATCGTTTGGAGCCAAGAGTTGTTGGGAAGCCAGAGTGAAAAGCAAGGCGTTGAACTCATTGTTTGGAATCAACGAGTTGTTGAGGAATCGTAAGCGAAGAGCAAGGCGTTGAACTTATTGTTTGGAGCCAACGTGTTGTTAAACTCGTTGTTTGGAATCAATGAGTTGTTGAACTCATTTTTTGCAGCCAACGAGTTGTTGATGGTGTTGGTGTATGCCATAAAGGCCAGTTGTGTATTGACATTACTAGTTTACATTGTATCATGACATTTATTTCATATTTAGGCATTTTATTTATTGCGTTATTTATTGTGAATTAAATGAACATAATGAAGTCCATAGAATAATAAGTTCAATTTCATGGGATATAAAGTCCATGACTTGATTGTGAGGTCCTATTGGCTGAAATCAGAACATTGTTCTTAAATGTCCCTAGTCGAGTATTATTGTGAATTAGGACAACGATAATTGTCACATCCCGCTGTCCAAAAGGAATATGGAATACGGATACGAGACAAAAGCCCAGCGAGTGATTTTCATCATCCATAAGCTGTTCAAGAATCTTTACAACATTCACAAGAATCATCAGAGTCGGAAGCAAAAGTATCAACCACATGCACATATGAATCAAAATACCAACAAGAATACTTGAAACCAAATATATTAATCTCAAATAGTCATGATCTGAATAAAACAATTATCTTGGGTCACATTGCCCAAATACAAGAATAAATCCAAGTACAAGAATACAATATTGTTCAAGCAAGCTACAAGAAATAATAAAAATAAAATCTAGTACTAATACTTCATGTCACCAATACCGTCTGGTACCTGTTCTCCAAAATCTGCAATTCAACGAATGCAGGAAAGAGGAAAAGAGAAAAATAAGTACCCGTCAATTGCAAGTTACGGCCCACTTATAATGTAGGATACAAGCACATGGAGAAACTAACTAGCAATATGGTATAAGCATGATGTCAAAATAAACAAGTAGCAGGGCAAAGTGAACAAGTGTAAATGGCATGAATCAAGTGTCAAGTAATCAAGTATCATGTAAACATGCATCAAGAGTCAAGTATCATGTAATCATGTATCAAGTGTCAAGTTTCAAGTCTCATGTATCATGTAGTCAAGTATCAAGCAAGCATGTATCATGTTCAAGTATCATGTTCAAGTATCATGTTTCAAGTCTTGTAGTGATTACTATCTAGGTAGCACTTCATGCAGCACACCTTACATGGTTGCTACAGCAAACAGTTTCGCTTTAGATTTCATAGTGTACCATAAAGGGCAGTATACTCGGGGACAGGTCAAGTAATCGAGCTCCAAGCTCCAAGTATCATGTATCATGTAATCACGTGTCAAGTTGTGCAAGTGGTAAGTATCGTGTCTTGCGTGCAAGTATCAAGTAATCACATGTCAAGTATCATGTCTCAACTAATCACGTAGGATCAGTGGATCCCCTTCCGAGTACATGTTGATGAATTATCCACTATTAGATCTGTCCCTTAAACCCCGGCTTGGTTATTTATTATTAATGTCCAACAAGCATGTATATGTACAAAATATATCAAGAATAACATGGCATGATCATGTGGCAAGTGCAACTTGCAAGATAAATATGTACGAGTGCAAGATATCTCATAAAGGAATAAAATAGACAAATCTTAAGTTCAGGACAGCAAGACCATACTGTAGTAAAACAGTGATTCCCAGTGTTACAGGAACGCAAATATAAATCCGTCGAAATGTCTAGAAAATATACTCCCAACCGAATCCAGCGGGTTTAAATAAGTCATATATTAATTCACAAAAACATAGCTCTAAACTGATTTGAATACAGAAAATAGGTTCAGCCAGAAATCAGGAAAACGAATTCAAGAACAGGAAAACAACATGAAAACAGATTAAATAAATTCACAAAAATTTGGGGTATTCCCCTATATGTCCAGTATCTAAATATAAAGTTTCATAATTTTCTAGTAAAATTAGATCTGTCATCAAAAATAAGGAAACATCAATAAACGAGAGTTTGGCAAATCTGGAATTCCCAACACTGCTGTACGAAAACTATGATATCTCAAAACCAGTGAAATGAAATCCAATTCCGCCAAGGGATATGAAAATAGATAAAATATACTAACTTTCATATTTCACAAATATTTTTCATACAGTAAAAGGAATCAGGGTGAAAATATGATTCTTTACAGAACAGTGAGTAAAATACAGCAAGTATAATTTTCATAAACGAGCATGAAACAACACATAAAACTCAGCAATAAAATTCACCAAAATTCTGGGTAATCTCTAACTAGATAAAGAAACACTGACCAAAGTTTTGGATCAAAATAATATGTGTAGCACGGTTATAAAAATGATTTAGTCATCAAAAACACAAAGAAACGAAATCTGAAAAAGATCGACACCTCTGTAGTAAAACAGTCATAAGTCACTCATACGAAAACGAAATCAAGCAAGATTGGAGGGGTTGGAAAATAGACGAAATTATTTCAAACTCATGTTTTATACCGAAATTAAGATACTAACTTCAAGACAGTCCAAAACAGCAAACAAAACAGATTACAGCAAAACACAGATTTTACCCTTTAACAAAAACTCAACATATATCATACAAAACTTGTTCAAAACACAACCAAATATGAAATCGAGTCTATTAAGTGTCCAAACATCATAATTTAGGGTATCTAGCATGTCTACACCAAGTATATCACATGGGTCTCAACAAAATCACGAATTCTCACAAAAGTCTCACATGCATGATCAAATCAAGAACGGATAAAACCTAAGTTATTTCATATCCATATTGTGTCGTGAGGCAACTATGATCAAGTTTTCACAATATAGACAAAACCCATCAAACATAACACAAACAACAGTCTTCTCTAGACCCAACTACACTATAGGTGGTATTTTTGACTTGTATCAAATAAATAAATTGGAGTATAAGTTACTTGCCTAAAAGATGATGAATCCAACCAAAAGAAAGAGAATAATGGGAACGGATTCCCGGGCACGAACTCAATAGCAACAAATCACGATTAAGATGATCACGAACAAGATCATGAATCCAAAGAACAAATAACCCACAAACACGATCAGATGGCTAGGATCAAGAGATCAAGGCGATCGGATCAGATCGGACAACTCTGATCGAAGATCATGATCAAGATCAAGATCTAGATGTGATCAGTATCCTGATGATGATGATGATGATCGGTTCAGATCGACGATCGGACGCCACCAATCAAAGTGATCAAGAACTCCAAGATGATGAGAATGCGATCCAACGGTCCACAACATAGATGATCAAGAACTCCAAGATCAAGATGTGATCAAGATGAGATCGACGGTCGAGATCAAACCATGATCCAAAAAACTTGATCGCATGAAACCCATAGCTGCACTGGCTCGGTGACTCGGCGGCAGCCAAGGGGCTACAGGCAAACACAGGCGGACGGCGGGGAGCACCGGGGAACAGTGACGACGGGCTGTCGATGTCAAGTTGCGCATAGGGAGGCAGTGCGCGACTATGGTGCTGTTGCTGCGGTGCACTGTAGGGGCTGGTCACGGTTGTCGCGCGACTAGGGCGGCTGCGCATGGTGGCACAGTTGCTGGTCTGGGCATTGCAGCACCGCGAGGAGAAGATAGGGGCTGAGGTCAGGAGGAGGAGATGAAGGGGAAAGGGAGATAGGAGGTGGGATGAGAGGGAGGCGACCAGTCGACGGGCGTGCGGCACGACGGAGTGCACGCATAGGAGGAGTACAGGGGAGGGCGTCGGTGCTAGGCTGGCACGACGCGATGGGGTGCGGAGGTCAGGAGACGGAGGTAGAGGGAGACGACGAGGCAGTGGGATGCTGCAGCGGAGGACGGGGACACTGCAAGGCTGAGGTCGATGTAGGGGCACAGGGATGGGAGAAGGTCGGGAGTAGGGGAAGAAGATGAAGCGGCAGAAGTTGAAGAGTTGTAGGGGGCGGCTGCATGGGTAGGATGGTTTAATAAATAGGGTTGGGAAGTTTAGGGTTAGGTGTAGGGGGAAACGGGTTTGGGTTATTGGCTGAAGGATTTCGGGTGTGTTAAAGGGTTTGGGGTAGGTATAGTGTAATGGGTATAATAATGGGTTTTAAAAAATTGGTTATTGGGTTTATAAAAATCCAATAAGGAAAATACGGTTTATAAAATCCAATAAAAAAATATAATATAACATTATTAGATAAATTAGAGTATGAAAAAAAAATAAAAAATAATGCAAATAATAAGACTGACTAAAATAATACTGGTAAAATAATGATAGTAATAATAATAATAATAAGATTTGTATTTCACTATAAAATCCTAGAAAATAGTTATAATAAAGTTATTGATCGAAAACAGATTTTAATATGAGATCCAACAATACATTTGACAAAAGAACTTGAAAACCAAAAAAATAATTTGCAAAATTTTTTAAATACAGAAAAATACAAAAATATGTTTTTGGGAAAACAGGGTTACAATAATATATAGAGACTAGCGTGTGTGTAGACTGATGACCATTCTCACGGGTCATGGATATGAGATATCGTCTTCACATGGGTACATACTAGAGTAATAATGTACTATACTGACCTACCATGAGAACGTTGCATGTATCATTACGTGAGTGTCATAAGCTGTTCTCACAATGACCATGGTGTACGTAGTACTTTGACTTGAAGTCACTACGGTTCCCAACATGAGAAGTTATATGTTTTAATGTCTTCAAACATTGCCTGTAATAAGGTAATTATAAAGTCGACTATTGAATATATTACAAATCATGTGGAGGGATGTGAGTGACTTAAATAGGATTTATCCCTCTTATATAACAGGAGTGATATCTATGGGCCCCTGATTGAGTGAGACTGTAAAATGCATGGTCGTACTCAAATGAGTCAATATGAGATATTGACCTCATTTTTTTAGTAAGTCTACTCGGACATCAAGAAACAAAAGATTGAACTATACAAGTGTGACACGCTTTATGCCTTATGGTCAATTAATATATCTAGACAAAGGGACTAAACTACATGGTAACTGATATGGCTAAAAATGGGGTTAAATCGGGACCGTCCAGATCGAGCACGAATCCTGAAGCATGGGGGTAAAAAAGTAATTTCACATACAGATGGATCCAAAACGGGTATTGGGCCTCCTTCTCACAGGACCAACCACCCGCGAATAGATCCGCTTCAACTGGGCATGGGTCCCGACCCGATACAAGCCCGATCCACCAAGAAAGGAGAATCAGGCCACTGATTTGATCAAATCAAATCAATAAACCTGATTGGCTCTCACCAGGGAATCAGGGGCTAACTTCCCAAAAACAGAATAAGAGGATTTTCCTCCTAACTGTTAGGCAGGAAATCAGGTCCCAAATCATTCCAAAGGCGACTATAAATACAACCCCTCTACCACCAAGACCAGGTTAATGACTTCCTCACCACTTAAGCTCTTTCTTAATCTTTATCTGATTACTGACAAGAGCGTCGGAGGGTGCATCGCCGGAATCAACCCCGGTGTCTCGCACTTCCTTGCAGGTTGCGACGGGAACAAGAAGGCCGAGACAGCTGTTCAGGTTTTCCTCGGATCCACAAATTCTATCTGTTTACCCCCACACCGAAATCAGCGGTAACAGTAACATTGGTCACGGATAAGTTATGTCAAATCACTGGCATTCGCATTACTTGAGTAGCAGTGATGTATTGCTAGATACCGCTCACTGTTTGTAATACTAGAATATGATTTTAGTATTACTGTCAATGTAATGGGAACCTATACGGCCATACACTTAGAATCGATCGAAATTGGATTTAAATTTATGAGATGAATTTAATTGGAAATCCTAGTAAGACTTGGACTCCTGACATGGTTGGGTAATTAATCTCTAATATTATAATGCGAGAAGACCTTAGTGTCATTTGTAAATTTACCACCTTACGTACATTACATGTGCAACGCAAACTCTCTCATTATACACTTTACTTAAATTTAACAATTTACATGCATTACACGTTCAACTCAAACACCCTCATTATACTCTTTATATTACTTTAGAAAATACATATTTATTTACACGTGTTATATTAAATTACTTTAAAAACTATATATTTTTTAAAACGTGCATCACACGTGTTAAATACTATAACATTAAGGTCAAATGAGGGGCCTAAACAAGTATCTCTTTTTCTTTCAAAGGAACCCAAAGGATATTCTCAGGTCGGCTATGGGTCTCGTTGGATTAAATGGACAAACTAAAGTTCAAAGGCCCACACACGAATCTGACCCAGGTCAGATTGTGAGCCCAACAGCCTCATCACACTCTTAGGGTTGATTTTCTGAATCTATATATATGATATGTATCTGTGAAAAAGAAATAGTTAAGAAAAATCATAACCATCACAGAAATTGTGAGAGAGAGAGATCGTGAGGAACATCCCCTTCCCACAGCTAGCACTGCGGCGTGAGAGAAAGCTTGATTTGATCAGTCCGTGAGGATACCGCAGAGGGACCTCAATATTGCAGTGTTGTGATTGGCATACTATGGAGATAGTAGATCCATCTTTAAGGTATAACTTCTAAACACGATTTATGGTTTTCATATGGATCCATGGCTAGGTTTCGATATTTTTTGTAATTTTTCTATTGTGTATTTAATCTGAGATTACCCTCGAAACCTAATAGATGGAGCTTGAGAAAAGAGCATGGCGTTGGACTCGTTGTTTGGAGTCAATGTGTTATGGATGGAGCTAGAGCGGAGAGCAGTGCATCGAACTCATTGTTTGGGGTCAAGAGTTGTTGATGGAGCTTGAGAAGATAGCAAGGTGCTGAACTCGTTGTTTGGATCCAATGAGTTTTTGATGGAGCTCGAGCGAAGAGCATGACATTGAACTCTTTGTTTGGAGTCAACGAGTTGTTAATGGAGCCTGATCAGAGACCAAGGCATTGAATCCGTCATTAAACACATTGTTTGGAGTCAACAAGTTGCTAACAGAGCTCGAGCGGTGAGCAGAGCATTGAACTTGTTGTTTGGAGCCAACCAATTATTGATGGAGCTCGAGTGGTGAGTGGAGCGTTAAACTCACCGTGTGGAGCCAACGAGTTGTTGATAGAGCTCGAGCGGTGAATAAAGCATTGAACTTGTTGTTTGGAGTCAACGAGTTATTAATGGAGCTCGAGCGGTGAGTGGAGTGTTAAACTCATTTTTTGGTTCCAACGAGTTGTTGATAGAGCTCGAGCAGTGAGTAAAGTGTGGAACTCATTGTTTGTAGCCAACAAGTTGTTGGAGCCTGAGCAGTGAGAAAGACGTTGAACTCGTTGTTAGGAGTCAACGAGGTGTTCATTGTGTTCAAGCGGTGAGCAGCGCGTTGAAACTCGTTGTTTGGAGTCAACGGGTTGTTAAGGAGCACGAGCGGAGAGTAGAGCATTGAACTTGTTGTTTGGAGTCAACGAGTTATAGATGGGGCATGAGCAGAGATCAAGGTGTGGAACTCGTTGTTTGGAGTCAACGAGTTGTTGATGGAGCTCAAGTAAAGACAAAGGTATTGAACTCATTGTTTAGACTCAATGAGTTGTTGGTGGAGCTCAAGTGAAAACCAAGTTATTGAACTCTTTATTTAAAGTCAACGAGTTGTTGATGGAGCTTGCGCGGTAAGTGGAGCGTTGGACTCGTTGTTTGGGGCCAGCGAGTTATTGATGGAGGAACTCGAGTGGCATGCGAAGTGTCGAACTCATTTCAAGGGTGAATGAGTTGTGGGTGTTCTGATCCGTCATTCTTAATGTTGAAGTGAAGTCCATTGTGTTTGTTCAGCGTTAAAGTGATTATGTTCTTCTTTTTATGACGAGTAGTCACGTACACCGACTGACATCTTCAGGATACCGAGTTTGCTTATATTCGCAATGCATTGTGCTTGACGGAGCTGGGACTAGTCCGTTTGCACGGTGCATCATGCGAGACAGAGTTGGAGCTTGCTCAGGTGAAGGTGGTAGGAAGGACTTGGAGCTTGCCTGCCTAAAGGGGGCTTGTCTTGAATTTTATCTGAAGCGACCACGGGGAGCTGTTAGTTGGTGGGAGGCCTGTGAAGAGGTTTGCTTCTCTTAGGAAGAGCATCCCTTTACTGTGTAGCTGGAAGGACAACTTGCAGGACAACTTGTTGTTCAATACTTGTAAAACGGTCTATGGTTTTGTACTTGTAGATACTTATAGTGACGTTAGATCTGAATGCATAGTTTTGCGATAGTTCTGTGATTTGGATAATTCTTTCATATGTTTAATCCTTGTTGTGAAACTTGTGCTTGAGATTGATGAGCCGTCGACTCGGTTCTTTGTAAGTAAAGAACAATGCCTCAAATTTGTTGTGTATAGCTAACGAACCGTCGATGGTATGTGTAACTACCGTTTCCATTCATTTCATTTTCCTCTTCATTGTAATATTTTATTTGCATTGAATAAAATACTTTATTTTTCCTTGATCATCTTAATTAAATTTTGTCCATGAACTACTCTTTTTATTCTTGTTGGGCTATTTTCTTGTTGATCCTATTTTTATTTGATTGTGAGTATTTTATTTGAACCATATTGCCTTCAAATCCATCTCTTATTGAACCCAAAACCCAATTGTATTTAATTCTAGACCCAAACCCATTATTATTGGATCATAGCCCATTAACCCAATAACCTAATTGCATCCTATAAATATTACCCTAATACAAACCCTAAAACACAACCCTAACCATAGCCGTCTCTCTCTCCTCTCTCACTGTCAGCCAAATCCACCGCCGTCAGCCCCTTCATCTTCTCTGACCATCCTTCGGTGCCCTTCCCCAAGCGTCGCCCTACACCCAGCGACGCCCAGACCCGATGCCCTCTGCTGCTTCTCTTTTCCCTCGATAATAGCCACCCGAGGCCCCCTATCGACGCCGTCTAGTCGCTCGATGTCAGCAGACCTGAACGCCAGTCGATGCCAGTGCCACCGCCACCCTCGACGACGACCATTCACCGACAGCCGCCACTATGCTACCTCTCTTGCTGTCATTGCTGCCGCTTTTTCTATTGTTGCTGTGTTGCTTTTTTTCTCTTGTGCATGTAGTGTGCACGTGCTTTGTGGGTTCGTGTTCGTTGCTCCGGGATTCTCATCCCGTTATTCTTTGGTATTCGAATTAATCATCCATAAGGAAAGTCACTTTCCTCTTGAATTGAATATTGTATCAAATTCAAGTTTTTATTGAAATTCTTGCAAGTAGATCCAATCGTTCATCGTATTGTATACGATTGTTCCTCTTTCGTTGAGTATATTGAGGGTTTACACGAGCTAACCCAAATATCCTCGACTTCGTACCATGTTGACTCCAAAAATTGAATCTTTCATGCATCCATGTAGTATTGATAGTAGGGTTTATTTATACAAACAACACACAAATAATTTATCGTAGAATTAATAGCTAGGTTGTGTGGTTGAATGATCGATTGATGTTTTGTAGTTGTTAAATTAGTGTATGTGTGTATTCTTGATGATGTTTACCATGCTTTGTGCCTACCATGCTGATTATAAGATTTATTGACTAATTGAAGTGGCCCATCATGTTAGATCGCTTTATTTCATGAAATATATCGAAAATCTGTATGTTTGTCTGTCTAGAATTTGTGAGACGTTTTCGACCCGGTAATTGACATCAAAATTAATATCTTTCTGAATAAGAGTTGTAGCTCTATGTCTCTAGTTTCCAGAACATCTAAAATCTTTAAATTCCGAGTTGTACTGCAAAAGTTATGATGATTTTACTATTGATCTGTTTTATTTCCAGAATTTAAGATTAATGTATGATTTCATGTTAAAACTATTAAAAAACTAAATTAATGTTATAATAATTCTCTAATAATTTTTAGAATGTTAGTTAATATGTTTAGGAGTCTAATGAATATTTTTGATGAATTTATAATTGAGTTTTCGCTGATGCTAAAGATAGAACAACTTGATGTCGATTTTCAGTCAGAACATATAATCTGTAAAGAATGGTGTATTTAACCTAGCTACTGTTGTCGGATTTTGTATTTTAAATATGCGTTGGAATCGTTGGGAAGTCTAGTTTCCAGAACTTCTGACGGATTCAGTTTTTGATTTCTGTAGCAATGGGAAAAATGATTTTTATACAGTGACCTCTTGCTGTCCAGAATTGCATTTTCCAGATTTCCTTAATATAATTATCCCTATATCACTATATTGTTTGAATTGAAGTGTATGTATTGTATTTCATGATCCTAATGTGCTATTGTCATCATTCGATTTTTCCCATCTAAAGTTATCATCCTATTGTTCTTGTATTGTTACTATCGTTCATCTAAATGTCTCTAAATTGCATAATGTATTGTTACATTGATGAAATAATTAACAAGTCGGGTTTTAAGGGATTAACTTGGGTAATGAACAATATAGAGACTATGTCGGTCAGTGTTTTATCGATTGATTGTTGGAGCACTGACTATGGCACTCCAATCTTTCGTGTATCGTTTAAGTGTATCATTATAATGTATCGTACAACAAAATTCTTATCGTATCAGTGATTATCGTACCCACACATGATCTATAGGGTTTACCACTAGAGTCTAAACGACATTGATTGTATGCATCGAACCTGTAGTATGGGATGCAGTAGTACGTGCATTAGTTAGGTTAAAAATTAATAAACTTAAGAATTGACACAACATCGACATTGTATATTGAACATCATCGTTTCTATTGATATCAAATATTGCCTAAGTGTTATTGACATCGACCATTGAACATTGTCATCGAATATTGAATCATTGTTTATAACCATTGCATCAATTATCATTGATATTGATTATTGCTATCGTCCATTATTATTGATTCTCATTGATCCATTGAATTCATTGTTATATTGTTATTCCATTATTCCTTGCTTTCTCAACATGCTGTCCATGACTTCCTCTAAGGATAATTTTTCTCCTCTTTTTAGATGAAGTGTTCACAGGTGATCAAGGAGAATTACCTGTAGGAATTGGAGAACAAGTTTTCTAAAGATTTATTGCTTTCTAGTTGATGTTATTTTTTTGAACTTATTGTATTGAAACTTATTATCGTTGTGTTTGGATTTATTATTGTATTGGGCTTATGACCCGGATATTATTATTGTTTCCAGATGTTGGATTATCGTATTTGATTATTTCATATTGTCTTATTCCAAATGTTATTGTTTATGTGGTTGTTATTATTGCCTGCGCAATTATTTTGTATTATTTATATTGTTGAGTTGAATGGGTAAACAGCTTATGAATGACGCAATTCATTCGCTGGGCCAATGTCACGTGCTTGTGTTCCGTATTTTTGGGAAGCGGGGCGTGACAATATGCGTAATGTTTGACGGAGTTTAGAACTTATCCTTCTTGTACCCAGCTAGTTGTAGGAGCAACTCTGAGGGCGAGTTAAACTCCAAGTGTTGCTTTTGCATGGTTTACGGAAGTAACTGCAATCCATGATTTTGGACCTTTAATATGTCTTTAAGGAATTTTAACTAGTTTTAGGAACATGTCAAATGACGAGTTGAACTCTGAACATTCTTGGTTGCAGGGTGCTAAAGTAACTCCAAGACATGGGTATGGATTCTGAACTTATTAGTTTTGGTATTAACAGGTTGCAGGAGCAGATCGAATGGCGAGTTGAACTCTGAACTTACGTTGTTGCAAGTTGCTAGACTAACATTGAGTAATGGGTATGGACTCTGAACCTGTTGTCGAGGTATTAATGAATTACAGGTGCAGATCAAATGGCGAAGCAAACTGTGAACTTTCTTTGTTGTAAATTGCTAGAGTAACTTTGAGCCATGGATATGGACTCCGAACCTGTCTTATATGGAGTTTATAAAGAGGTTTTGGTGCCGTTAGGAGTAGTCTTGGCGTTTAACTCATTGTATGCATCCGTAGAGTTATACAATAACTTATAAAAAATTGATACAATCTGTCAACAAGTCATCTGTCAGGGGTAAGGTCTCTCAAGTGACTCCCCCATCCCCACAATCATCTGTAAACAAGTCAAAGAACATAGTCACGCAAGAGAACTAAGTGTCACGGTTAAAAGTTATCACAAAACACGATCAGCACAATACAATGTAGCGTTCGGAATTTTCAATAAATAAACTTAGAAATACGTAGCACAATTTCCAGCATCTACCTTAATTGTAATTATAAACTTAGTACAAATATAGGAAAATTTAAAACTTTAATTACATCAATTCTTTCACAAGCACAACGGAAAATTAACACATTGAATTACAATTCATCTTTCAACACAGTTCCATATTTACACATCTTTTACAACATATACGATAACGTAAAACATTCTACCACATGCTCCCAACTCCATGCTATTAGTACCTACCTGTGAAACATGAGACTAGAGATAACTCTAACCCTCAAAGCTACACGGGTCAGCCATAACGGTGTGAGTAATATTCAAAGAAATACAACTTAAATGAAACATAAAGAACAAAATCATGGTCAACATATTAACATGGTAATAACAAATGAAATATGAAATAACAATAAATAAATGTAATCATCAAGTGAACTAGGCTAAGTGTCAAGTGTAGAAAACAGAAACAAGCATAAATCAAGTCAAGGAAAATCACAAATGCATATGATGAAAACTAATGCACACTTGTCGAATCTATGCTCTCCACTCTACATAGATCCAGTACAAGCCCTTATCGTTCTCCATTTTATAGGGTTCGATCCACGTTATGCAACTATCCGACTACAATGACTACTATGAGATTTAGACATTTTGCAAGTATTGGCTCTCGCTGGATGCCAATCCCACTCACGTGGATCATTCTATGGCCTATTTCATCCATCGTCCCGAAATATTGGGGATTGACTTACTCCGCAGGTCATCCAGGAACCCTCACTGCACAAACATCCCATTAGCATCGCTCTCATCCTTGAAATAATGGAGATCAATCCCACTCACATGGATCATTCTGTGGCCCATTTCAGCAATTGTCCCGGAATACTGGGGATTATCTCACTCATCGGATCATCCTGGAGTCCATAACTCACGTTTACTCCCATTTCATCTTATCACCATTCTAGTGTCTGTCCTTATATTTATTAGGTTCATTTAATTAACCACAACTTCCCTAGAGTTTGTGTACCCTACCGAACTTATCTCAACTAAACAACATCGAGGCCCTAACTGGCCATAAACCACAAAATCTCAACCGTTGGTATACTAGGGTCCCACTCAACCTCTAGTGTTTCTAAATCAGAAGGTTATCACAATACCTCTTATCTTTCGAATTTATTTAATAAATTAAGAGAATTTAAAAAGGAAATATCCAACAATCAAAACCAAGCACCTCCACGTGCAACCATAACCATATAATTTGCTCAATAAAACTGAAATAATCTCAATTAAAATCGAAGCACATAGGAGAAGATAACTCGTAATAGAATACTCTTCGAAATTGAAACCATATACCCTTTTTAAAATCACTAAGTAGGATTCAAATACTTAATAAAATTGAGAACACATACTCTTTGGAAATACAAGTAATCTGAATCTAATCACTCTGGAAAACAAAGGTTTAACATTTATAAAAGTTGAATAAACAATCATTCAAGAACCGAAAATTTGCAACAAAACAGAAAAAAAAAATCATGCTATGTCAGTCGACCGACAACCATAGTGGAAAAACTACTGCGGTCGACCGATAGTGCTCAAAGAACAACAAACCCAAAAACAAAAGAGGAAACATGGCAGTCGACTGTCAAGCGTAGTACAAATCACTACGGTCGACTGTCAATATTTAAATGGTACAGTCAGCGACTTGACAGTCGACCGACGGATGCAGTATTAAACACTGCAATCGCTTGTCCGGTGGTCTGCTGTCATAAAAAATTCACAATTCTCACAAAAACTGATATATGTACATATATGTATAAATCCGTGGTTTTGTAAGATGAAATCTACAATATAACAAACAAAAACTTGACCAAATCTATCTCAGTTCATACATCAATTAAATTTTCTCATAAACCCCACAAAATCTCAATTTCCAAATCACAGTATTGAATAAAAGTTATAAGGAAGACCATTCTCAATATAATTCTTGAAACATCAGTAAATGTTTAAAGGAAATCCATTACATATGAGTCGTATGCTAATCAATCCATCTCAATCCCAGTATAAATCGAATTCATTGGAAACTTTGCAAAAATCTTAAATACTCAAATTTCGGCCGGCATTATACATACCTGAAAGTTCACTCCAAATTTTGCATATAAATCTTGATTTCTCACTTCAAAATCCACACCACATAATGTCATGCACCTATAAACTCACTACTACAACAGTTGCCCCTACTTACTCGCTTTAATTTCACTCAATGGTTGAGTTTCCAATCAAAAGCATCAAACAGAGCATGTCGAAGAGGAAAAAATAGTGAACAACACATCTTTATCTACCCATATGCATCAAGACTCATACGACTCTCAGTCTACATGATCAAACTAGCAAAATATAAAGGATGACAACACTTTTATGAAGCAAATTTAGATCTTTTCTAATCTAGATAACATTCCTTGTAATTTCATACAACCTCTACATTATCTCCTATATGGTCAACCAAGCATGGTGCAAGAAGATTAGGATCTGTGCAAATATCAATTCTCGGCCAGCTATACGCGATAGATCACGCATCAATTTCTAGTTCATTCATGAAGATGTTGTTTTGATTATGCATTCACTTAGAGCCATCTCATAATAGATCAACTTTAGATTATAATTTTATAAGGTCTCAACATACAAGTTATTCAATTCATCATATAATTGACTCATCATAACATTAAATAATAACCAAGATATGAGAAATGCCACTCATTCATCGAATTTGTTCACTACATCAAATATACAATCTTCTAGCATGCATCCTACTATACAAGCCATCATACTCAACAATATAGAACAAAATAAAAGTATCACTCACCTTTAAAAGAGATTAACTTGAATGAAAATAAAGAAATAAGAAAGCCTTCTCCCTCCTTTGCAAAAACTCCAAGATCCAGTTCTCCAATTCAAGAAATATGAAGAGAAATTAAGTTTTGATTTCACAATATGGGGGGCGATGGCTACAGTATATAATAGGCCAGGATGCTCTTTTTAGGGTTTTTTAGAAGATTTACAAAATATTCTTTTAAGAGATATCTTTACATATATAGTCTTATCACAATAGGTAGTCAATTAAACCAAATGAGGTGGGATTTAAATCCCTCAAACTTCTCCAGATCTGGCCGGCCTTAAATTGCAGCCCAGAAAAATCGACTTTCAAAATTTTTGCCTCCAAGTGGCATTTTTTGCAAAAAAACCACTTCATTTAACAATATTTGCAAAAAATACCAATAGTGATTTATAAAATCCAGAAAATTCGAAATTAATATTCACTAACTGTAACCCAGTTTTCCTTTTTTTTTTTGTATTTTGGGTGTATTTTCTTTTTCCGTGTATTTATTCATAGTGTATTCTCCTGTCCTCTTTTGAACCGTGCATTGGATCTTTATTTTCAGTATATTCATCTATTTGATTTGTCGTCTTTTTATTCGATCTTCTTGATTCAATTTGTCTGCCTATTATTCCATTCTTGGTTGATCGAGCTATTATTTTTTATCCTCATTATTTAATTGTTCATGTCCTATTTTGTTTATTCATTTTTGTTTCCATCACTTTATTGGATCTTTTAATGTTACCCCTTTAAAGCCATATTGGATCTTTAACCCAATGGCCTTAAACCCCATATCCTTTTTCCAATTAACTAACCCAATAACCCAATAAAACCCATAACCCAATTACCAGTTAAACCCATTAAGCCCCAACCAGTTTTAACACTAATATCCTATATATAAACCCTGTCATATACTACCCAATTACCCGTTATAACCCAATTAAACCCTAGCCACTCTCCCGTTTCCCCTACCCCCGATCTCTCCTCCACCCTATCTCCTGGTCCTCCTCCTCAACCCTGTGCGCCTCCCCCCTGTCCCGACCACCCTCCCTGCCTCGCGACTCCACCCCGATGCCAGACTCCCCCCTGTGTTGTCTCCCTTCCGTCAGCCATCTGTAGCAGTGACTACAGTATTCTCTTCCAGTCGTACCTCTTACCTCCAGCCTGATCCTACCTCGGCGCTACGCTGCTCTCCCCCGAAGCCAGGCAGAAAGCAACAACAGCCCCCTGCGCTGCTCAGCCATCACCAGCAAAGCCCGAAGCCACAGACAACACAACTGCAGCATCCGACCCCTGTTCTGCCGACCATCAATGTTCCATCGTCGCACTGCCACCGACGTGCTGCCCCTCTCCGCCATTGCTAACAGCTAGAGACGAAGCCATTATTGGTGGTTGCTGTTTGATCAAGTGGATTATTGGTCGATCACCACTTTGATCTTGGAGTTTGGACCATCCGATCGATCCGATCACCCTTGATCATCATCATCTTCATCAGCATCAGATCGGATCCTGGTCATCCGATTGATTGTGATCATCACCTCCATCATCATCAGATCTGAGCCGTCGATTTCCTTGATCTTGAACCCCATCGAAATTCGTACTCGATCGTGATCATCTCATCAAGACTCGCTCGATTCGTGTTCATCGCCGTGTGCCGGGATCCTTTCCCGTTGTTCTTTCGTCGGATTCATCGTCATCTCTTAGGCAAGTAACTTGTATTCTTTTTGTTGTATAATACAAGTACTAAATACCGTCTATAGTATAGTTGCTTCAAGATCTATTCCCATGAAATCCCTTGTTTGATCTTGTCTCTAGTTTTTGATCCATCCATAGTTGTCTCGTACACACACGACATGAAATAACTTAGATATAATGGATTCTTGATGTATACATGCATGTGTTCGTGATTTGTGGTGTGTCGTATGATCTTGTATGCTTGATGTGTTAGTAGTAGTATAACTTGTTGTAGACTTATTAAATATCCTATACCATGTTTCTTGGACATCTAGTATACCGTACTTCACAATTTTTTATGATTTGGATGTGTTTCATATGATCTAGTTGATTTTATGCATGAAGAATAATTCTGTCCTTGTTATTACCCCGTTTTGTTCAGTATTTCAGTATATGAAAATTATTTGTAAACTAGGTTTGCCCGTTGACACATGCTTATGACACGTCTTCGGAACGGTGCACCATGTTTAATCATGTAACATAGTTTTGGAGGTCCAGCAAATTAATTGAAGTTGCAAACATATTATATAAGAAACTTTTGGGGGTCCAGCAAAAAACATATTATATGATTCTTTTTAATTTTTTTTTGAATTGTTTTTAAAGTTTTTAAATTTTGAATTTTTTTAGTTTTTTAGTTTTAATTTTTTTTAAAAATTTTTATTTTCTTAATTTTTTTAATAGAAGAGGGAGGGAGAGAGAGAGAGAAAAAAAATAAAAATAAATATAGGAGTTATTTTGGGTGGGGGGTTTGAATTTGAGTTTTAGGGGAAAACTTTTTGCGGGGGAAAAATATGTTTTGTGATGTTAGATGTGGACCTTTGATTTTTGGGGGGGGATTGAAGGAGAGCCACTTGATAGCTTTCTTTATGTTTTATTATATAGATATGAATTAAATAGAATTATGTCGACTTTCCAGAATTTCTGATAGATCTCAGTTTTGATTTGTGAGTTGCAAGTTATTGCTGTTTTACTACAGATGTGTAGGAAATTCCAGATTCTATTTTATATGGATTTGTATGGTTATTTATTTTTATACTGATGTTAAAGGTAATATTTTGATCTAATATTTTGTTGAGTATAACTAGACTTGATTGCGATTAACCCCTAATTTTTGTGGATTTAATTAATGAATTTTACAAACTATTCTATGCTTCCAAACAACTACTATACTTGCTGAATTTTCATGCTGTTCAGTAAAAAAACTTAATTTCAACCTGATCTACTTGTTGTTTATAAAAACTTTGTGAATATGAATTGTAGCCTGCTGTATCTATTTTATCACGCTTTTGACGGATCTAAATTTCGATTTATATTTTGTAAGATATTTATATTTTAGTACTGCTGTGTTTATGATTTCAGATTTACAAAATTTTCGTATCTTGCTGTATTCTGATTTTATTTGACTAAACTATCTATGTTGGAAAATTATGAAACTTTATTTGCTAATACTAAACATACTAGGGAATACTCCAGATTTTTCTTGGATTTAATCAGTAAGTTTTTATGCCCGATCGCGATCATCTCATCAAGACTCGCTCGTTTCGCGTTCATCGCTGTAGGCCGGGATCCTTTACCGTTATTCTTTCTTCGGATTCATTGTCGTCTCTCAGGCAAGTAACTTGTATTCTTTTTGTTGCAAAAAACTGTAACACCCCAAATTCCAAAGAAGACCGAGTTCGAAGTTCCACCGGATCTTTACACTTCTCTTCGTACAATTTTACAAGGAATTTAGAACTTTTATTACAACAAGGTCACATTTAAACAGCGGAAGCAAATTTACATCAATTACATGAATGAAATAAAACAATACTTGAACAATTCTTTAAGCATCAATTCCTCCTTAGTCTTTTTCATTCACTTTGTCCTGCATGGAAACTGTGGGCTCGTCAATTCATTCAACTGACGCAAGGATATAATACATTAATTTTTTCTTACTTAAAAAGCACACACTTGCCACAAACAAGACTACGGGGACTATCCTATTAATGTCGTGTTGTTCTGTGCACTTAGTCCAAAATGTAGTTAAATAAATTACATGACACTAATGCGCACTTGTTCGGATTCTATGCATCCAATACTACATAGGTCCGAGGGCAAGCCCTTAATCGTACTTCATCTTGTAGTGTTCAATCCCTCGCCATGATTTAAACTACTACGGTAACTACAGTAAGTATCTTAGATGTTCTATTATTTATGAGCCCATGTCCAGACAGCCTGGAGAGGAATCCCACGTCGTAACATGATGCATCATACAGAGCCTATGGACAATTCAGCCTGCATCATAGAATGATGGCACTACCCGTAGTCACCAAACACCCCACAAGTGTCGCCATCGGGACGATAATTCCGGAGTAGTGTTCACGCCATGACATGACGCATCAAGTAGACAGTCTGTGAATCACTCTCACACCGCCAATTCGATGATCCTCATACTCGTGTTTTTCTCTTACTTTCATCACATCTCCACTATTTATCTAGTCCTTAATTTATCTGAATCATGAATAAAATCAATCTCCTAGAGTCAGCATTCCCTCTATACCTGTCTTAACCATCAATTCTACAATACGACCCAAACTTGGTCTTTTCTTTTCAATATCCCATCTCAAACATATTCTTTCAATGCCGGTATAAGGCTTAGCTATCCTCTAGCTTTTAATTCCATTTCATGTTCATAGCATTTGAGTATTCATATGCATAAGATCTTTCATCATTCATCATGATATTTTATTTCACTTTCATGTACAATTCCATACAAAAGACAATAAATTCATTTTTCAACTTGTCATATTCACCATTCATTTTTCCCATATAATTCTCTTATTCTCATTTTATCAATCTTAAGTCAAAATCACACTTCCAATTTTCTATTACCATATCTCATTTCAAAATTTCTTTAAACAAAATATTTATTTTTCTTTATCCAAAAACAATTTAAGCTAATAGTTTATAACAAGTTCTTTCTTGCAAAATTGTCTCAAATTCTCATTGATACAGAGTCAAAAGCTCGAAAACCAATAGTCAGGGCAGTCAACTGTTACAATATAGTATGTTGACTATTCTGTGAGGATTTAAAACTCAAAAACCAATAGTCAGGGCAGTTGACTGTTAAAATATAGTCAGTCGACTGTTCTGCAACTAAAATCTGAAATTTATTACCGGACAGTCGACTGGCGACTCTAGTTCGGTGACTGTCGATTGCACCAGGCTGCAATTTAAAGTAGATCATGGATATATTTTTGACATTGAGAACAAAATCACAATTTTCACTTTATTCATAATCAAAGTTTTCACAGAATTACTTTTTCTCTTTATTTTTACTTGTTAATATAAAACAATAATTTTAGAACATAAACTCCTCTTTCTACATTAGTATTATATTTTAGCACAAATCTCATGTAACAATAACCATGTGTTTTACTCATTAATCAATCTATTTTCATGGCATGAAGGTTACCCATAATTCACAATTCATTCATAAACATATTTCTCCATATTTCATTTTACAAACATACATGAACACTTTTATACAAAAATTTATAATTTCTTAATTAACATGCCAATGTGTTATCAAGTTATCACAACAACACTTCATTCACATAATTCAATCCATTTTACTAATCATTTCATGTAAGTCTAATTAGGGTCCTTTTTCTCCTTAATCCTGGTGACAAACATAAAGCAATATTTTCTTGTTTATTCTAACATGATCACAAACATAAACCTAGCATGGTAACTTATTAGAAGTATGAGAAAATTGCCTACCTATTTTGAAGAAAACAAGTACAAATTTTCTACGAATCTCCTTGAACAAAGAGCGGTCCTTCTCCTCCTAGATTGTGTCACCAAGAATGTGCCTTCTCCTCCTAGTGCTTGATGAACCCGAGCTCCTTGCTCCTTGATGGATTGGCCGGCCTCCAATAGGGATGAACACACACAACTAGCACACAACTCAGTCTTTTTCTTACTTTCTCTCAATCTTTTTCTCACTCTTGTGTTTCTTTCTTTCTTTACAATTTCTAATGTGCTACATAAAGAGAACTAGGAGGGGTATTTATACTTATTTTGAGTGAGAATAAATTGCTCGGATTAGATCAAATAGTTAGAGATCAAAGGCTAGGATGAGTTAGGGAGTTGTAGCAACTACCCATGAAGGAGAAACCACCTCACCACTACTCCCTTCTCTCCCTTTCTCTTTGTACAATCCGGCCACTCCTAGGGTCTCCATGCACGTGCTAGTGCATTGCACATGCTACACTAGTATCCCCAATTAAGCTTGTTCATGTAATTTAATTAATTGTCTACTAAATTAGCCTACACTACAAGTTAGACTAATTAAAAGGGAAATTAAGTTAATGGGCTCACTAATGGGCCAATTAATCATGGGCACTAATAAATAAATTAATTGATTAATTATGGTGATTTAATTAGGCTTTTAAAATAGGATTTTAGAAAATAAAGAGAAGGATAATTATTTGTTCATGTTATAAAGAGATAATTTTCTAGGGAAAATGCATATGAATTTATACGTGCAAAACACATAAAAACCAATAAATTCTCATTTAATTATAATTAAAAGTTCAGGATGTTACAACACTCCCTCCTTAGAATAGTTCCGTCCTCGGAACTACACTTAAAGAGTGAGAAAACAGAAATACAACAAGAAGAAAGGAAAGAAAAGAAAAGAAGATACAAATCAAACAAAGACCTCAGGATGATCCTTCATCATCCTCTCCTCAGATTTCCAAGTAGCCTCTTCAACCAACTGGTTTTTCCAGACTACTTTGGCCATCGGTATCGTCTTGTTCCACAAGACTTCTTCCGACGATCCACAATCTCAACCTGAAGCTTAATGTAACTCAGATCCAACTGCAATTCCTCCAGCACTTCGGGCAAATGGTGACTCGGATCTGGAATGTACCCTCTCAGCATAGACACATGGAAAACATTGTGCACCTGAGACAACTCTTCCGGCAACTCCAACCGGTAAGTAGTTTTCCTAATCCGCTTCAATATCTTGTACGGGCCTCTGAACCTTAGGGCTAACTTTCCACCTCTACCAAAGAGAATCACACCCTTACTAGGTGAAACCTTCAGAAAGACAAAGTCACCAACCTCAAACTCAAGGTCCCTCCTCCAGTTGTCTGCAAAGCTCTTCTGCCTACTCTGAGCATCCACCAACCTCTTCATGATCAAATCGATCTTTTTAGAGGTCTGCTGCACAATCTCAGGCCTATACATCTGCCGTGCCCCGACTTTAAACCAACAAACAGGTGTTCTGCACTTCCTTCCATACAGAGCTTTGTATGGCACCATCCCAATACTAGTCTGAAAACTGTTGTTGTAGGAAAACTCCATTAGAGCTAAATGCCTTTCCCAACTACCTCCAAAATCTAGAACACAACTCTCTCGATCTGCCTATCGGTCTGAGGACGGAAAGCAGTGCCGAAATCCGTCTTGGTACCTAGAGCTATCTGAAGACTCCTCTAGAAATACAAAGTAAACCGCGCATCTCGATCAGACACAATGGTCATCGGAACACCATGAAGCCTAACAATCTATCCAATATACACCTCAACCAACTTGTCCATAGACGAAGTGAGTTTCATTGCCAAGAAGTGAGCGGACTTGGTTAGTGGATCAAATATAACCCAAATCGCACCATTGCCTTTTGAACTCTTGGGCAAATCCGTGATGAAATTCATGCTGATGTTATCCCACTTCCATTCCAGAATAGGTAACGGTTGCAATAAACCTCCGGGTTTCTGATTCTCGGCTTTGACCTGATGAAAAATCTCACACCTTGCTACAAACTCAGCCACATCCCGCTTCAAACCTGACCACCAGAAGAACTGCTTAATGTCTTTATACATCTTAGCACTCCTAGGATGTACAGACAAAAGAGCAGCATGCGCCTCCTGAAGGATACTCTCCCTCAATCCCAACTGACCCGGAACACACAACCTCTCTCCAAACCACAACACTCCATCCCTGATCTGAAACTCAGACAACCTGCCAGCACCAACCTGCTCCTTCATCTTCCGAATCTCTGCATCTTCCTTCTGACTTGCGATAATTCTTTCATTCAGTGTTGGTTGGAGCCTCAACTGAGCTAAAGATGATCCCAAGCCTTGTAGAACAACTTCAATACCAGCCCGATCCAACTCCTCTGCAAGATGCCTCTGAGTTGTAATCAAACTAGCCTGAATACTCTTTTGGCTAAGTGCGTTAGCAACAACATTAGCCTTCCCAGGATGGAACTTAATCTCTGGACGAATGTCCTCAAGTACTTCCAGCCATCTCCACTGCCTCAGATTCAGGTCCTTCTGCTGATAGATGTACTTCAAGCTCTTGTGGTCCGTGTACATGTTCAGTTTCTCACCATACACGTAATGTCTCCATTGCTTTAAGGAGAAGATAATCGCAGCCAACTCCAGATCATGAGTCTGATAATTCTTCTTATGCGGTCTTAATTGCCTAGACCAATAAGCGATCACTTTTCCTTCTTTCATTAAGACACAACCAAGCCCAGGATGTGAAGCATCACTGTAGACATCATACTCAACACTTGCTCTAGGCAAAGCCAAAATGGGAGCAGTAGTCAGTTTCTCTTTCAACTCCTGAAAGCTCGCCTCGCACTGCTCAGTCCACTTGAAGTTCACATTCTTCTTGGTCAGACCAGTGAGCGGCACAGCTATCTGAGCATAGCCCTGAATGAACCTCCTGTAGTATCCAGTTAGCCCAAGGAAACTCCTTATTTCCTTCACCGTAGTAGGCCTTGCCCAATCCTTCACTGCCTCTATCTTCTGCGGATCAGTTGCCACTTCCTCCTTAGAAAGGATGTAACCCAAGAATGCCACCTCAGATTTTTAGAAATTTCACTTGGACAACTTCGCATACAACTCATGCTCCTGAAGCTTCCTCAAAATTGCAGCCAAATGCTAAGTGTGCTCCTCCTCCGACTTGGAGTACACAAGAATATTGTTGATAAACACCACGACGAAGGAATCAACAAACGACCTCAACACTCTGTTCATTATATCCATGAAGATTGCAGGTGCATTCGTCACTCCAAGCAGCATAACTAAGAATTCATAATGCCAATGTCGAGTTCTGAACGCAGTCTTACACACATCTTCAGTCTTCACTCGAACTTGATGGTATCCAGATCGAAGATCTATTTTGGAGAAAACAGCTGCTCCTTGTAGACGATTGAACATGTCAACAATTCGGGGAATATGATACTTGTTCTTAACATTAACTTTATTCTGCTCTCGGTAATCGATGCACATCCTCATCAAACCATCCTTCTTCTTTACCAACAGCACCGGTGCTCCCCAGGGCGATGCACTCGGTTGAATAAAGCCTTTCTCTAGAAACTTCTCAATCTGCCATTTGATCTCATCCTGCTCCACATGCGCCATCCTATACGGTGCCTTAGAAATGGGTGCATTCCCTAGCTGAACAGTGATGCTGAACTCTACATCACGATGCGGGCATAACCTGGGAAAATCTTTTAAGAATACAGTCAGGTAATCCCGAACCACTGAAATTTGCTGCACCTCTACAGGAACCTTCTTCTTGTTGATAGCAGCCACCAAATCTGAACACCTCTTCTTCCCTTGGAAAGTGACTTCAGGACCACCTGGAGCCTTCACTGTTACTTCCTTGGTCTTACACTCGATGTTTGCAATGTACACTGACATCCAATCAATTCCAATGATAACATTGACCCCTAGGATATTCAGCTAGATCAGATCAATTCCGAAAGTCCTGTCTCCAACCACGATCTCACAGTTCGTATAGTACTGATCAGTGGTTAAAGTCTCCCCTGATGGAGTAGCTACTGCTAAGACCTTGCTTGGAAAGACCTTTGGTTCAACTCCCAAAACTTTAGCAAACTTAGGTGATATAAAAGTATGAGAGGATCCAGTATAGAACAAAACATCCGCTTTCTTTCCATTCAAATAAAGTTCTCCTGTTACATAACACACACTCGTTACATAACAGTTTACTAAATAAAGCGGGAAAAGAGAACAACAGAAAAACTTCTAAACATCCTCCCTCGTACCAGTGATGACATGATCCACATCATCAGCATCAGCTTCAGTCAAGGCAAATACTCACCCCTGCTAGTACGACTTCTTCCTAACTTGTTGCGTTGGCCCATTACGGGTGACATCTTGCAGCTTAGGGCACTGAGATCAGTAATGACCTATCTCCCCACAATTGAAATAAGTCATCGCAGGAGGTCTCACCCAACCATTTTCGGGTCTTCCAGCCACATTAACAACGTTCGCCCAAGTAGGTTTGAACCTTTGAGCCGACGGCTGTCCTCTGACATTCCCAGAAACTGCAGGCCTCTTCCCCACATTCCAGTTGTTCCTCCGATTTTGAACATCATGGAACTGTTCCATATCCGCCTCAGTGGCTGCAGCTCGTTTGACCAACTTGTGAAACCTCCTGATACCGAGGGGCATCATCCTTGATCTCAGACTTGGCCTCAATCCATGTTCGAATTTCTAAGCCTTCTTTGCCTCTTCCATCACCAGTTATCACCAGTTCGGGTGCATACCTCGAGAGTTGAGTAAACCTTGTCTTATACTCTCTGACCGACATACCGCCCTGCTACGGCACCAAAAATTCCATGGTCTTCTTCTCCTAGACATCCGATGGAAAATAGTGACTGCAGAACTCCTCCAAGAATTCCTCCCAGCCAAGAACAACATCTCCCAACGTCCGCTTCATCGACTGCCACCATACAGCCGCATCCTTCTCGAACTGCAGTGCAGCCAACTTCACCTTGCTGCCATCCAAGTCTCCAAGACTTCGAAGATAGTCTCGACCTACCTGATCCAATTATCAGCCACATCTGGGTCTGACTTCGCCTCAAACACAGGTGGTTTCATCCTCTTGAATGATTCCATGAGTTTGATTGCTTTAGGTAATGGATTCGCAGGCATCCTCCCCTGGTTCTGTTTCATGGCAACGACATTAAGGGTCTGATAGACTCTCGCTAACTCCGTTTCCAAGTCCAGCCCTTCTCTGCTTCTAGCTCTTCTTTCAGCCATATTCTGATGCAAAAGATCCATTAAATTCGAAGTAGAAAACATGAATTTAAATCAACTCTTCATTTCATTGAATTCAAACTTTGTACATTCAAATTTAAAACATTTCTGACATCAATGAAAGCAGTAAGAAGATACACCATTCTAGTTCCTACGGTTCCTCTTGGCATCTAGAAGCTCTTCCCATAGTTCCGCCACTTCTTCCATCAGTACATCATACATGTTCTTCCTTTTCTTGAGTTCCCAAACACGATGACTGAGGGTTGCAATGTCCTCCTTGCACTTCGCACACTGTGCCTGCAGTAGCTCTGCTCTCTCCCTCTGCGTCTCTAACTGCCTCTGAAAAGAAACAATGAGACTCCTCAGAACTGGCTCTTCCTCGTCGGAGGAATCATCAGATGAATCCGGAGGCAGAGTGATCTCTCGGAACTCAGGCCATTCCACCTCAAATTCTTCAGGATCTTCTTTGTCGGAATCAGCTTGTCCGGAGTAGTAATCCTCCTCGACTATGTGCCAATTATCACCGCTAGCTAGGTCGAAGTGGTCCGCCATCTCAGAAAGGGGGGAAGAAAAACATCAATCACAGAGCAACACAAATGTATGACTTGCATTTAAATCTCTACACTCAACACACACTCTAGTGTCCACTCTAGGGTGTCGTTCCTTATAAATTGGTACTACATGGAAGTGTGGCTCTGATACCACTCTGTAACACCCCAAATTTCAAATAAGACCGAATTCGAAGTTGCACAAGATCTTTACACTTCTCTTTGTACAATTTTACAAGGAATTTAAAACTTTTATTACAACAAGGTTACATTTAAACAGCGGAAGCAAATTTACAACAATTACATGAATGAAATAAAACAACACTTGAAGAATTCTTTAAGCATCAATTCCTCCTTAGTCTTTTTCATTCACTTGTCTTGCATGGAAACCGTAGGCTCTTCAGTTCATTCAACTGATGCAAGGATATAATACATCAATTTTCTCTTACTTAGAAAGTACACACTTACCACAAACAAAACTACGTGGACTATCCTATTGATGTTGTGTTGTGTTGTGCACTTAGTCCTTAATGTAGTTAATTATATTACATGACACTAATGCGCACGTGTTCGGATTTTATGCATCCCATACTACATAGGTTCGAGGGTAAGCCCTTAATCATACTTCATCTTGTAAGGTTCAATCCCTCCCATGATTTAAACTACTAAGATAACTACGGTAAATATCCTAGATATTCTACTATTTACGAGCCCATGTTCAGACAGCCTAGAGGGGAATCCCACATCGTAACATGATGCATCATGCAGAGTCTATGGACAATTCAGCCTCCGTCATGGAACGATGGTACCACCTGTAGTCACCAAACACCCCACAAGCGTCGCCACCAGGACAATAATTCCGGAGTAGTGTTCACGCCATGACATGACGCATCAAGCAGACAGTCTGTGAATCACTCTCACACTGCCAATCCAATGGCCCTCTTACTCGTATTTTTCTCTTACTTTCCTCACATCTGCACGATGTATCTAGTCCTTAATTTATCTGAATCATTAATAAAATCAATCCCCTAGAGTTAGCATTCCCTCTATACCGGTCTTAACCATCAATTCAACAATACTACCCAAACTTGGTCTTTTCTTTTCAATATCTCATCTCAAAAATATTCTTTCATTGCAGGTATAAGGCTTAGCTACCCTCTAGCTTTTAATTCCATTTCATGTTCATAGCATTTGAGTATTCATATGCATAAGATCTTTCATCATTCATCATGATATTTTATTTCACTTTCATGTACAATTTCATACATAAGACAATAAATTCATTTTTCAGCTTATCGTATTCACCATTCATTTTTCCCATATAATTCTCTTATTCTCATTTTATCAATCTTAAGTCAAAATTTCACACTTCTTGTTTTCCATTACCCAATCTCATTTCAAAATTTCTTTGTACAAAATATTTATTTTTCTTTATCCAAAAACAATTTAAGCTAATAGTTTATAACAAGTTATTTCTTGAAAAATAGTCTCAAATTCTCATTTATACTAAGCCAAAGGCTCGAAAACCAATAGTCAGGGCAGTCGACTATTACAATATATTTGGTCGACTGTTCTGCAAGGATTTAAAACTCGAAAACCAATAGTCAGGGCAGTTGACTGTTAAAATATAGTCGGTCGACTGTTCTGCAATAAAAATCCGAAATTTATTACCTGATAGTCGACTGGCAACTTTAGTTCGGTCGATTGTCGATTGCACCCGGTTGCAATTTAAAGTAGATTATGGATATATTTTTGACATTGAGAACAAAATCACAATTTTCACTTTATTCATAATCAAAGTTTCCACAAAATTACTTTTTCTCTTTATTTTTACTTGTTAATATAAAAAAAATAATTTTAGAACATAAAATCCTCTTTCTACATTAGTATTATATTTTAGCACAAATCTCATGTAACAATAACCATGTATATTTTACTCATTAATCAATCTATTTTCATGGCATGAAGGTTACCCATAATTCACAATTCATTCATAAACATATTTCTCCATATTTCATTTTACAAACATACATGAACACTTTCATACAAAAATTTATAATTTCTTAATTAACATGCCAATGGGTTATCAAGTTATCACAACCACACTTCATTCACATAATTCAATCCATTTTACTAATCATTTTATGTAAGTCCAATTGGGGACCTTTTTCTCCTTAATCCTGGTGACAAACATAAAGCAATATTTTCTTGTTTATTCTAATATGATCACAAACATAAACCTAGCATGGTAACTAATTACAAGTATGAGAAAATTGCCCACCTATTTTGAAGAAAACAAGAACAAATTTCCTAGGAATCTCCTTGAACAAAGAGCGGTCCTTCTCCTTCTAGATTGTGCCACCAAGAATGCGACTTCTCCTCCTAGTGCTGGATGAACCCGAGCTCCTTGCTCCTTGATGGATTGACCGGCCTCCAATAGGGATGAACACACACAACTAGCACACAATTCAATCTTTTTTTTCACTTTCTCTCAATCTTTTTATCACTCTTGTGTTTCTTTCTTTCTTTACAAATTTCTAATGTGCTACATAAAGAGAACTAGGAGGGGTATTTATACTTATTTTGAGTGATAATAGATTGCTAGGGTTAGATCAAATAGTTAGAGATCAAAGGCTAGGATGAGTTAGGAAGTTGTAGCAACTACCCATGATGGAGAAACCACCTCACCAATACTCCCATCTCTCCCTCTCTCTTTGTACAATCTGGCCACTCCTAGGGTGCTTCATGCACGGGCTAGTGCAATGCACATGCTACACTAGTACCTCCAATTAAGTTTGTTCATGTAATTTAATTAATTGTCTACTAAATTATCCTACACTACAAGTTAGACTAATTAAAAGGGTAATTAAGTCAATTGGCTCACTAATGGGCCAATTAACCATGGGCTGTAATTAATTAATTAATTAATTAATTATGGTGGGCTAGAAAGAGACAATTAGGCTTTTAAAATAGGCTTTTAGAAAATAAAGAGAAGGATAATTATTTGTTCATGTTATAAAGAGATAATTTTCTAGGAAAAATGCATATGAATTTATAGGTGCAAAACACGTAAAAATCAATAAATTCTCATTTAATTATAATTAAAAGTTCAGGATGTTACAAATACATGTACTAAATACCGCATGTAGTGTTGTTGCTTCAAGATCTATTCCCATAAAATCCCTTGTTTGATCTTGTCTCAAGTTGTTGATCCATCCGTAGTTGTCTCGTACACACAATACATGAAATAACTTAGATATAATGGATTCTTGATGTGTACATGCATGTGTTCGTGATTTGTGGAGTGTCGTATAATCTTGTATGCTTGATGTGTTAGTAGTAGTATAACTTGTTGTAGACTTATTAAATACCATATACCATGTTTCTTGGTCATCTAGTATATCCTATTTCACATTTTGTTTTGATTTGGATGTGTTTCATATGATGATCTAATTGCTTTTATGCATGAAAAATAATTCTGTCCTAGTTATTAGCCCGTTTTGTTCAGTATTTTAGACCCTATTAAGGTCAGTATATAAAAATTATTTGTGAATATGAATTAAATAGAATTCTGTATACTTTTCAGAATTTCTGATAGATCTCAGTTTCGATTTGTGAGTTGCAAGTTATTACTATTTTACTACAGATGTGTAGGAAATTTCAGATTCTTTTTATATGAATTCTGTATGGCTATTTATCTTTATACCGATGTTAAAGGTAAGATTTTGATCTAATAATTTTTTGAGAACAACTAGACTTGATTGGGATTAACCCCTAATTTTTTTGGATTTAATTAATGACTTTTACAAACTATTTTATACTTCCAAACAACTACTATACTTGCAGAATTTTCATGCTGTTCAGTAAAGAACCTTAATTTCAACCTGATCTACTTGCTGTTTATATAAACTTTGTGAATATGAATTATAGCCTGCTATATCTATTTTATCACCCTTTTGACGGATCTAGATTTCGATTTATATTTTGTAAGATATTGTTGTTTTAGTACTGCTGTGTTTATGATTTCAGATTTACAAATTTTCTGTATCTTGCTGTATTCTGATTTTATTTGACTAAACTATCTATGTTGGGAAATTATGAAACTTTATTTGCTGATACTAAACATACTAGGGAATATCCCAGAATTTTCTTTGATTTAATTAGTATGTTTTTATGCCCGATCGTGATCATCTCATCAAGACTCGCTCGGTTCGCGTTCGTCGCCGTATGTCAGGATCCTTTCCCATTATTCTTTTGTCAGATTCATCATCATCTCTCAGGCAAGTAACTTGTATTATTTTTGTTGTATAATACAAGTACTAAATACCGCCTTTAGTGTAGTTGCTTCAAGATCTATTCCCATGAAATCCCCTGTTAGATCTTGTCTCTAGTTGTTGATCCATCCGTAGTTATCTTGTACACACACGACATAAAATAACTTAGATATAATAGATTCTTGATGTATACATGCATGTGTTCGTGATTTCTGGAGTGTCGTATGATCTTGTATGCTTGATGTGTTAGTAGTAGTATAACTTGTTGTAGACTTATTAAATACCCTATACCATGTTTCTTACTCATCTAGTATACCCTATTTAACATTTAGTTATAATTTGGATGTGTTTCATATGATCTAGTTGGTTTTATGCATGAAGAATAATTCTGTCCTTGTTATTACTTCCATTTTGTTCAGTATTTTAAACCCTATTAAGGTTAGTATATGAAAATTATTTGTGAATATGAATTAAATAGAATTCTTTCTACTTTCTAGAATTTCTGATAGATCTTAATTTCGATTTGTGAGTTGCAAGTTATTGCTATTTTACTACAGATGTGTAGGAAATTCTAGATTCTATTTTATATGGATTTTGTATGGTTATATTTTTTTATACTGATGTTGAAGGTAATATTTTGATCCAATATTTTGCTAAGTACAACTAGAGTTGATTGGGATTAACCCCTAATTTTTGTGGATTTAATTAATGAATTTTACAAACTATTCTATGCTTCCAAACAACTTTTATACTTGCAGAATTTTCATGCTGTTCAGTAAAGAACCTTAATTTCAACCTGATCTATTTGTTGTTTATATAAAATTTGTGAATATGAATTGTACCTGCTATATCTATTTTATCAACCTTTTGACAGATCTAGATTTAAACTTATATTTTGTTAGATATTGCTATTTTAGTACTGCTGTGTTTATGATTTCAGATTTATAAAATTTTCGTATCTTGCTGTATTCTGATTTTATTTGACTAAATTATCTATGTTGGAAAATTATGAAACTTTATTTGCTGATACTAAACATACTAGTGAATACCCCAGATTTTTTTTGAATTTAATCAGTAAATTTTTATGCCGTTTTCCTATTTATGAATACAAACTTCTGATTTCTGGCTAAACATGTTTCCGGGATACAATTCTGTTTTGAGTTCTGTTTTTGTGAAATACCATATGACTTTTATTTATTTGCTGGATTCGGCCGAGAGTCTATTTTCCAGATTTTATGACTGATCCAGATTTGCATGTCTGTGGCAACGGAAATTCCAGATTTGGTGTAGTACTGTCTTGCTGTCCTGAACTAGAATTTTCGTTGTCCTAATCTTTTACGAGTTGTCTGTCACCTGTGCATGTTTCTCTTCCAACCTGAATCTGTTACTTGTTCATGCCAAGTTATTCTTGTTCTGTTTTGTTACACATATATGTTTGTTTGATAATAATAATAAATAACCAAGCCGGGATTAAGGGAAAGATCTAGTAGTGGAAAATATAGAAATGTGTACTTGGAAGGAGGCCCGTGTTTCCCACCTGATTATCTATTATTTGTTACCTGTGATATGATTACCTGACATGTGATTCTGATTATCTGATTCCTGACGACATACTTCCTTATGAGAAGGTGTACTCAGAAGGGGGCCCATGTTTCCCACCTGTTACCCGACTACATACTTCCTTATGAGAGGGTGTACTCGGAGGGGACTGTAGGTCCTACCTGATGCATGATTATCTATTACATGATTTTTGTACCTGTACATGTTTACCTAATACCTGAGTACACGACCCTATAGAATCTACTACAAAATCTAAACGCAACTTGTTTGAATGTAGCAACCATGTGGTAAATATAAGACTTGACATGATATAACATGACACATGTTACATGCTTACCTGTACATGTTACCTGTTTACTTGTTTACTTGCTTGCATGACAACATAACACCTGATACATGCTACCTGTACCCTGTTAGTATATCAGGTTACTTGATTTTGTTTCCTGATTCATATTAGTTATTCTGGTTTGTTGAAATGCCTATTCCATGCTATGTTTGCTTCTGCTATTACTCTATACTTGTTTATTCTTTTTCTGTACTTGTGTCTGCACTACAAGTGGCCCGTAACTTGCATTGACGGGCATTTTGTTTTCTTTTTCCTCATCCTGCAATTTGTTAAATTACAGATTTTGGGGATCAGTTGCCACTAGAGTAGGTGATCTCAGATTTTAGTTGCTGGAGTTCTTGCTATATTTATTTTCCTATTGCTTATTTTGAATAAATGTATTTACTACATGAATTTTGTATTGGGTAGTTTGACCCAGGATTTATGACTTGTTCTAGATCTGGTTTATTTGAGATTATTAAGTTTTATTTTAAGTAAATCCTGTTGGTATAGTGATACATTCATGCATGCGTGGTTGGTTTCTCCTTGTTATCTCTTGATTATTCCTGTGAAATGTTGTAAAGATCATGGCAGCTTATGGATGATGAAAATCAATCGCTGGACTTAGTCATGTATCCGTATTCCGTATTCTCTTTTTGGGAAGCGGGACGTGATACTAACAAATATTAGGTCCTCCAATTAAAAATTCTTGACCTTGTTTTTCTCAAGAAAATATTTGCACGTGTTTTGCACGTGCAAAAAGGTAAATTTCAGAAAAAGTTTATTAAATCACCAAAAATTCAGTTTAATTCATTTATTAATTCCAAAAGCATTATTTAAAATTCTAGGGTGTTACATACAAAGGCAATGATAATGCAGGAAAATAGTCTTTCATCCACTAAATGAAGATACACGATTGCGGTAGCCAGTCCACAATTAGGCATCATACAAAGACTGGATCAAAAGCAACTAAAGTTGGATTCGAAAGAAACTAAAGTCTGAATCAAAAAACAACTAAAGAAAGTGTGAAATATAGAATGGTGAATCAAGCATCCACCTGTCTCGGTGAAACCAATGAGCTCCGGGCCACCTCCTTTCCTTTACCTTTCTTCCCAGAACCACTCCTCGCTCCCCTCGCAGGAGTGTCGCCCTCGCCACCATCCTACTTGCCCGTAACGAAGGCCTCCCCGGGGTGAAGCAGTATGTGGTAGACCTTTCCATCAAAATGAGGAACACACTATGCCACATGTGAAATTGCTGCTAAATAAGACTTAACCATCACCCCCTGCAACTTGGACTTGGCCTCGGCCTCAACCTTGGCCACCCTGGCCTTCAGCTCTAAGGCCGCATCAGCACGATCCTTCTCCAACTCTGACAAGAGCTCGGCTACCCTGTTTGCCAACTCCTCCTCCCTCTTCTTCGACGCCTCCAACTCAAGGCTTGTCTCACCCTCCCTCTTCATTGAGGCCTCCAACTCGAGGCACGTCTCACCCTCACCCTTCACCAATGCCTCCATCTTAAGGTGTGCCTCTCCCTCCTTCCTCTTCAGCATCCCCAACTCCGCCTTCGGCTTCTTAACGACTTTCTTCTTATCTCTCTCATCGCGAGAGATATGTGCCTTCAAATTCTTTTCCTCAGCGGCATAGAATACAACCAAGCGACTGAAATGACACATCGCCTGGGATAAGGTGAAAATAATTATGACATTATATTGCAAACAAGAAGAATGCAAGCCAAAAATCGAAGAAGACTAGATCATACCGTCATGTGTGCCAGTATGATCTCCAGGACTGACCTCGCGGGAGGCTCCATCTTCAGTCTCTCTCGGTTGGCAGGAGTATGAATGGGGCGGCTAGCGTCGAGGCAGGCAGAGGAGTTTTCTAAAAAGCTTTCATGTGGCTTTACATTCCAGTTGGGAGTGTAAACTGTTCCCCCTCGTTGATGAGAATTGCCGCGGCCTCAGCGATCAGTGGAATAGGCGTGGCACTTGCCACGATCACAGCCAAGGAGGTACCCACGGCAACAACAAGCGGCACCCCTGAAGTTGGCTCAGTCGATATAGTAGGGGATGAGGGCAGCGGGTCTTGGGAAGGAGGGGGACGGCTCACCGACCTCTTCTGCTTCTTCGGTTCATCGGCCTTATTGTTATGTACTGCATCCTTGTCTACCAACAAGTCTTCATAGTTCATCCCTGTTTTTCCTGTAAGATGAAACATAAAGAAGTTAGAACTCGTGATGCAAAACAAAACCAGTGCAAAAGCATGAACGAAACGACAGGAAGCGATAAACCATACTAGAAACAACCAGGCCAAGACCACATTCGAAGAGTATTTCTTCGGTGATATCCTTCCAAGCCAACACCTCCAACGCAAGAAGGGCATTGCTGACACTCTTCTCCGGGGCAGTCACCACCGGCTCCGCCTTCATTGTCGATAGAATTGTTCTCCTCCATGTGGGAATCCCCTACACATCTGCACTTCTCACAACAAGAAACTTCTCACTCCAATGCTTGATGGAGATAAGAACATTGGTCACACCCCGGTTCTTACGAGGACTAAGCTACCAGCGTTCCTCCATCTTGATCTATTGAACAATCTTGAAATGATGTCTAAACACGGTGATACTCGGTTCGGCCCCGAGCCAACGACACTGTAAGAAAAATCCCACCACATGACTCCACGCGTTGGGCATAAGCTGCATCGGACATAGCCTATACCAGTTAAGCACCTCTTTAACAAAGGGGTGAAGAGGAAAACGAGACAAAGTAAAGACGGCATTGAAAGGAAAGAAGCAATATTCCTCTGACATTGTGTAGCAGGCCCTAATTTCATGACCCAGTAAAAGTAGTCCATACTTGGGAGGTATCCCAAAGCCTGCCCTAATCACAGTGAGCTCCTTCCGCATAAGGATGGTGATGGCATAATCAGCCTCGGTAGTATAAACAGGGTCCAGTTCGGCATACTCCATGCCACTCCGAAGGAAGTCTCGATCAACTATGGGATACTCCCTAATCAGTTCGGGGACTAAGAACAACGGGGTCTTAAGGGCACATCCCCTATTTCTCTCAGGCTCAACATCACTCCTTGCCTCCTCTCTAGTGAAATGGCTAAACCCAACACTGTCGTCTACAAATAGACTAACTGAAATGGAAGAAGAACTGGTCGACGAAACGCTAGACATAATGAATAGTGATTTTGAGGAGGTTACCTAGTCGAAGCAACATGAACACCGAATCTACAACTGCAAATAGCACCACTATCGAACACCAGACGAACCACCAACACTGCCTGGTAAAATACCACAGCCTCTAGAGAGAAAAGCTCACAAAATTTCTGGAGAGAGAAAATGAATGAAGTAAATAAAGGTGAAAGGGGGAAATCAACTCCTATTTATAGAATCATCAAGACCAAATCGCCACGTGGCAATATCTCAGCCATCCTTAAGATCGAACTGTTGGATTAACTTCACCCAAACTCGTAAAATAGTATCCCAGTAATCGAACAGTCAATCAGCAAAACAGGAAAAACGTCACAACGCTCGACCGATGAAAGAGTGGGTAAAACATCACACGCTCGGCCGATGAAAAAGCGGTTCCATGCGGTTGACAAATTAACAAATACTTGGTGGGCACAATAGGGTAGACAATTCAACAAACACTTGGTGGGCACAAAAGTCACCACCGATGAAAGAAGCCCTACGTCAACCAAACTTTGGGGTGATTAAGCCTACAACTCCCCCCCCCTTCCCCCCCCCCCCCCTAATGTCCAAGCACAATAACCAACTAAAACTCACATCGAACCCTGCTTCTCAACACAACATGTAACCCTTGTTTTCACAAATTTGTATTTTCTGTGTATTTTCTGTATTTATAATTTTTGTAAATTAGTTTTCCGCTTTCAAATTCTTTCTATTAAAATGTATTTTTGAATCTTCCATTAAAGCCTTTTTTTATCAATAATTTGTTTGTAACTATTTCCTATGATTTTTATACAAATCTTATTATTGATATTATTACCTTGATTTCTATTATTTGTTACTTTTACTGTTATTATTATTACTATTATTATCTTTTATCATTTTTCTTCTTATTATTATTATTATTGTTATTATTGTTATTATTATTGATTTTATTATTATTATTATTATTTCTATAAAATCCTAAATTGTATATTTTTATTTGTTATTTTATTTTTTCCCCAAATCCCAAAACCCATTATTTAATTAACCATACCCATTTATAATCGACATACTCGTTATCTTTTCCCCTATAGCCGTTAACCCATCTGCATAAACCTAAACCCATATATATACCCCTTATATCTCCCCCTGACTGTTCACCTCCCCCTCTCACCAAAACCCTAGCGCCGCTTCTAAACCCTACACTCGACTGCACCCTCTCTCGCTCTCTTATCCCTTCGGCTGCCTCTTCTAACCCATCCCGTCATCTTCTCCGGCAACCCCCGTCCTCCTCTCCTCAGCCTCCTGCTCCATCTCTCTCTCTTCGACAGCCAGAGCCACCTCAGCCGCCGCACCTCTCCCGTGCTATTCCCTCCGACAGTGGCAACACAGCCCTCCCGGCAACCCCAGCCAGTCGCGACCCTCCGACAGCCGACCTCGACAGCAGCCTGAAGCTCTCTTTTCATCCCTGTGGCATCTCCTCCCGATGACGCACCCACAGAGAGCAGCGCTGTCAGTCCCCGCTGTGCACCGCCTGCCCCCTGCGCTGCCCCCTGTCGCAATGCCATGGCCGCCATGGTTCTCTCCTGGTGTGCAAACCCTCTGACGCACTCTGCGCAACCAGCCAGCCAGTACAACCCGTGTGAGTTCCTGTGTTGTCCCTATCAGACCGCAACAGCCCAGCCGACGCACTCCCCTCTCCGGCCTCCTGTCGTCGCTCTGCCATTCAGTTGCCGGCCATCGTCTCGCCATCCAGTGGCATATGCTATTGATTATGGGTTTGATCATGTGGGACGTGGGTCGTCCGTTTGATTGTGATCATGATCTCTTGATCTTGATCTAGATCTTGATCGATTGATTCCTGACCGCCGATCACCCGTGATCTTGATCCCTTGATCTCGACTATCACATCTGCTTGATCATCATCTTCTTCATCATCCGATCAGATCCTAGCTGTTCGATCTTGTTGATCACCTCTTGATCTCTTGGATCTAGCCGTTGGATCTCCTGATCTTCATCAGTCTTGTTCTGGTCATCCGATCTGATCCGATCATTTTGATCTTAATCTTTAATCCCAGTCATCCGATTGTGTTTGTGATCCGTGCACTGTGTTTGTGATTGCGTTTGTGATCGTGTGTTCGTAATTGGTTCGTGGTCATTCGTCATGTTCGTGCCCGAGAATCCGTTCCCGTTATTCTTGCTTTTGCTTCGTTCCGCGTCATCTCTCAGGCAAGTAACTTGTATTCTTTTTTTGTGTAATACAAGTACTAAATACCGCATGTAGTGTAGTTGGGTTCTAGAGACAATTTGTGTGTGAATTCCCTTGTTGATATTGTCCATTTTGTTGATCGACCATAGTTGCCTCACGACATTCATGACATGAATTAATCTAGGATTGACCACTTTTGATGTATATGTTCATGCTACTTGAAATATCTGTGCTTGATATGTTATTTGTGATATACTTGTCGAATACTTGTAAAATACCCTATACCATGTTGTTTGGACGTCTAGTACACTATATTTCATGTTTGGGTTGATTTGGATGAATTTCATATGATCTATGTTGATTTGAGTATGAAGAACAATGCTGTATTTTTCTGTTACCCCGATGTTGTTCAGTATTTTAGACCCTATTAAGGTCAGTATTTGAAAATATTTTGTGAACAAGATTTGTAGAGAACTTTGACTATTTTCCAACCCTTTTGACGAACCTCAGTTTCGTTTTACGGTTTGTGTGTTATGCCTATTTTACTACTGAGGTGTATAAAGATTTCCAGACTGCGTTTTCTATGAATTCTAAAGAGAAATATATTTTTATTCTTGTGTTAAAATTAGTATTTTAATCTGAAATTTTGCTTAGTACTTCTAGAATTGATTGGGGTTTACCCATAATTTTGGTGGATTTATTTGAGAAGTTTCACAAACCTTTTCATGCTTGTAAATAAAGATTCTACATGCAGAATTTTACTACTGTTCCGTAAAGAACCTCATTTTTGACCTAATTCTACTTGTTGTCTCTAAATATTTTTAAATATGAAAGTTAGCCTATTGTATCCATTTTATTACCCGGAGGATTTGGATTTGGATTTATGGTTTGTGAGATATTGCTGTTTTCGTAGGGATGGCAACAGGGCCGGGTCAACCGGCGACCCACCCGTGACCCGCCCATTGAACCCGGCCCGGTTAAGAGGTTGGCGGGTTCGGGTCGAACCCGTGTACAGTAACGGGTCGACCCGGGTCGAAGAAAACGCGAATCCAATCCGCCAAACCCGGCCCGCGAACCCGTTAAGAACAGCCCAACCCGCGGGTCGACCCGCGGGTTACGACCCGTTGGACCCGTACGGGTCGAACGTTCAACCCGTTATGGGTCGACCGTTGACCTGCGGGTCGAACGGCCCGTTGGCACTGTTCAACAGAGCCGTTGTTAACGGCTCTTTTAGCCGTTTTTTGGTTTTTTTTTTTATTTTTTTGGTTTTGTTTTCACATTTTTAGCCTATAAATACCCCCAAAAATCTCCTTAAAAAATCACACCTTACTCTCTTACTCTTTCTATTATTATACATAATTTCTAAAGAATGTTTCAACAATTGTAGTATTCAACAAGCAAGTCTACAACGAGGCATATACATGATCAATTTTCGATCGTATCGAAATCAAAATTCAACGTCTTCAACTCTTTTCAACCCTCGTCAAATCTCCTTCAAGCTCTCCTCAACTCTTCAATTGTGGAATCGGCAAAGCGCTTCTTTCTAGTTCTATTCTATTCTTATTTTCACGGTTTTTTTTACATACGCGTATTCCACGGTGAACGGTATCAAAATTTTATACCTCTCTCGTTATATATTTTTTTGCGTTGTAGTTAAAATTATTGTTGGTTTTTTGATCTTCTCTATCTCAACCCTCTTGTTTTTTAGATTTTTTTTTTATAATTCACCGTTCCTACATTGTGTATTTTTTTTACATACATTAGTACATTACTACATTATGTCTAGATCACGCGGTAGCGGTCGTAGCGGACAAGATTCCTCTTTCTCTTCCCGTAGGCCACCAATTGTCCCAACTAGTGAGCCCGCCCAAGAATACCATGATCCTCCTACCCAACAATGGGGTACACACGACGAGATTGTAGGTGACATACAATTGGAAGAAGAAGAAGAACAACAACAACCAACCGAAACCACACAACCCCGTAGTAGTAGGAAAAGTAGAGGTGAAACTAGTGATTGGCATAAGTTTTACGATTATATCCCGGACGAACATACTCCAGGTATAGGTTTGAAAGTTTGTAAAACATGTGGTAAAACATACAAATTCAAGAGGGGTGACATACCGATACAATTAGTAGGCACATCCAACATAACCATAAAGACCTTCTTGCTGAACTACAAGGCCAACAAAAAATCAACCCTAGAACCAGTTTAATTGACAGCCACCATTATGATCCCAATCTTGTTCGTCGGTAAATGGCTCGATTAGTCATTAAGGAAGAGTTACCATTTTTCTATCCCGAGAGTAGGGACTTGGAAAATTTTAAACAAACGGCCTTAAACCCTCATTTTAAAAGAATTCCGAGAAATACTTGCAAATCGGATTGTTTTAAAATGTACATCGAAATGAAGGACGCTTTGATTATAATTTTATGGAGTTTAACTTGTAGGGTTAGTTTAACTTCGGATTGTTGGATGAGTGTCAACAATATTCCAACGATGGGAATAACCTGTCATTGGATCGACAATGATTGGATTCTTCAAAAAAGAATCATATCACTTGCGGCATTGTCGTATCCCTATAGTGGCGCTGAAATAGCAAATCATATTATAGAAATTTGTGATATTTTTCATATTCGCGATAAAATTATGTGTATTAGTTTTTATAATGCATCTAACAACGTAGCAATTACTACTTTAAAATCCGTATTAAATCATCCATCTGACAATATTTTTCATATTAGATGTGCATGTCATATTATAAATTTATGAGTTCAAGATGCATTAAAAATAGCCGATCCATATATAGTTAAAATTAGAAATTGTGTACATTTCATTGCATTAAGTCCAAGCATATTACAAGAATGGAAAGCTTGGTGTAGGGTTAGAAATATACCTTTTAGAAAATTTCCAAAGGATGTTAGACACCGATGGAATTCTACTTTTGATTTACTAAATGTTGTTACCGAATATAAAGCAGTTGTAAATGATTTTTGTATCGCAAAAAATATGCACAATTTTGAAATGACTCCACCCGATTGGTTTTTGCCGAATCTTTGTTGAAATTTTTAGAACCTTTTAAAACTGCAACTTTAAAATTTTCAAAAACATATGAATCTACTTCTAGTAGCATTTTTATTGAATTAGTTAGCATGATGCAAACATTTAACGAAATGTTAAATGATATCAATGTTGGTGAGATTATAAAACCTGCATTCCAAAAATTTTTGAAGTATTATTTTCCTACTCCTATGTTGATTTGTGTTGCTACCGTTATGGATCGTCGTATCAAATTAGAAGGTACGAAGAGTTTGATAGAAATATTTTTTGCATTACTTGAGAAAAATGTAGAATTAGTAATTGATTGCGCTAGTTTTTTAGTTCAGTTTGAATCTACGTTAAATAACTTGTATGATTATTATGATAGACGTTCTGCTTCTAGTAGTACAACTTCTGTAGTTAGTTCTTCTTCTGGTACTTCTAAAGGTAAGGGTAAAAGTAGAATTGGTGATAGAACATTTAATTACTTGAACAAATTCAATAAAAAAAACTAGGACTAATCAACCAAATGAATTAAATTGGTATAACCAACAAGATTCTGAGCCTTCTACGTCTCCACTAGATATTTTACAATGGTGGAAAGACCATAAACACACTTTTAGTATTCTGTCAATTATGGCTAAAGATTTACTAACTCCTCCTGTCTCCACAGTTGCTTCTGAGAGTGCATTTTCTTCAAGTGGCAGGGTTCTAACTGATTACAGGAATCGCTTGAAGCCCGACACATTAGAGATGCTCATTTGCACAGAAGACTGGCTGAAGGCTGAAGATAGGACACAAGGGAAAGTACTATCAACGTCCACAAGTAGGAGCAACTCGCCGGAAGAACAACAACAACAACAACAACAACAACAACAATAGTTGCTTTGCATCAACAACAACAACTCGACCGACACGTTAGGAATTGTATTATATCTTTGCTTGTTATGTTAAATTAGAAAAATTAGAGTCAATTAAAATTGTATATAAGAAATATGTTATTGTATAAAACTTATTTGTGAATTGAATTCTTCATTTCCTTATAAATTGTGAAAATTGTATAACTTAAATTCATATGAATAATATTTCAAATTTTTTTTGCCAATTTCACTCTTTAAATCTTATTATTATTATTATTACGATTTTTAATGTTTATTAGTATTATTACTTACTTAGTATTATTATTATTATTATTATTTTAAGCTACCAAAAAAAAATCTACCTATATAAACGGGCCAACCTGCGGGTCGACCCGACCCGACCCGGGTTGAACCCTAAAGGGTTCACGGGTTGGGCGGGCCACCCAAATCAAGTTTGGGTCCGGCCCGGACCAGCCCAACCAAGTGGCCAAACCGGCCCAAGCCCGCCCAAGATACGTGCCAACCCGTACGGGTTAGGCCCGGCCCGGCCCGTTCGACCCGTTCGCCATCCCTATGTTTTCGTACTGTAGTGTTTACAATTTCAGATTTACAAAACTACTACATCTTGATGTTTTCTGATTTTTGTTGACAAAACTACTTATATTGAAAAATTATGATACTTTATATTCTGATACTACACATATAGGGGAATACCCCAAACTTTTCGTGGATTTAATTAATGAGTTTTCATATTGTTTTTCCTGACTTGAATACAATCTTCTGATTTCTAACTGAACGTGTTTTCTGGATTCAAACCTGTTTTGAGTTATGATTTTGTGAAATACTATATGACTTATATATATTTGCTGGATTCAGCCGGAAGTCTACTTTCCACATTCTTCGACGGATCCAAATTTGCATTTTTGTAGCAACGGGAATCCCAGTTTTAGTGCAGTACTGTCATGCTGTCCTGAACTAGAGTTCTCGTTGTTCTTTTCTTTTATGAGTTATCTTTCACTTATATATGTTTATCTTTTAGTCTGAACCCATCACATGTTTATACCATGCTATTCGCACTCTGTTTTCTGCACATACATGCCTATCTGATAATAATAATAAAATAACCAAGCTTGGGTTAAGGGAAAGATGTAATACCCCATATTTTTTTAAATAATTTTTTTAAGATTTATAAATGAATTAAAATAATTTTTGAGAATTTAATGCACATTTTCTGAAAATTTATCTTTTTACACGTGCGAAACACGTGCAAATATCTTCTTAAGGAGTTCAAAGTCAAAATTTATTTTAGGGAAACTCATTATTTATTATTAGATATTATTTGTGAATTTTCTGGAATTTTCTGATGATTATTGGACCTAATTATGAATATTACAAAAAGAGGGACTTTATGCAAAATTGCCAATGGGAGTGAAAACTCCAGATTTTCGGATTTTGGGCTGGGTATGATACCTAGTCAACTCAACAGAAAAGAGTTTACTTTTTGTTTTAATAAATTTGATTTATTTTACAATTTTTGATAAAAGATGATCTTTTTTCAAAATTGCCTTTTAGTGTGGTGAAAATGCAAATTCGTAATTCTGGATTTTTCAAACAGTGCGGCTGATATTAGAAGAGGCCATTTTGACTTTTAGTCTCAATTAAATTGGTTTTATCTAATTTCCTAGTATGGGGATCCATATATGTAAAGATATATTTAAAAGGAGTATTTTACAAATGTATTCAAAAATCCTAGAAACATTTAATCCCGGCCTATTTAGGGTGGAGTGCAGCCGTCTCTTTGCTGCACACCACAAGGCATTTCTTATCTCTTATTTTATTGGAATTCTAAAGCGAGGATCTTGGATTTTTTGCGAAGGAGAGATATTTCTTATTTTCTATTTGTCTTCGTTCGATTTTCTTCAACAAGGTAAGTGATATAATTTGTTTTGTATTGTTCTTTGAATGTTGTATGTGGTGTTTCATCTATTAGAAAGCATGTTATGAATTGGTATGAATACATTTGATGTATTTGATTAATAGATGAATCAAAAATTGGATCTTTCATGAAAACCTAGTTATTTATGATTAAAATTGCATATGGATGATTTGAGATTGTTAAAAAACCTATTATAAATCATGAGTAGGCTACTTCTTTTGAACTATTGTTGATTTGATTATGTATGGTGAATGTTATGCACAAATTGATTAAAAATGAGGCTTTGACTTTTGATGGGTTTGGATGAATGCAATTTGGCCATGGTAATGTTAAATTTGTTTATATTCATGAGTTAACTATTAAAAACGATTGTGATTGCGTTTGAGGAACCTTGAGAATGACTAATGAATTAAGAGATCAAGTTTGGAAGATGGGATTTGTGATACCTAGATTTGGGTTTATTACATTAATTTCAAATTGGGGATTTCGTGGTTTTGTGAAGAATTTACTTGGATTTGAATTGCTCAATTTTGGGATTTAAATGCCTATATTATTTCTACTTGATGGATTTTGAAGTTTCTCTTTGATGCACAAATATACACATACATTTGTACATAAATATCTTATTTTATTGTTTTTGAAGAAATTGGATTTTTGTGTGTTTTGTAGAATTTTGATTGAATCTTAATTATTTTGGCATTCATAGGGTTTGGAACATAATATGAAGTTATTTGTTGTATGATTGATTCTTAAAAACTCTAGTTTCGATATATACACACATTCATGTTTTATTTTGAAGAGATTCATCAAAAATCTATTTTTATCGATTCATAGTGGTTTTGATTGGTTTTTATGGACTCTTATATACTCTACAAGTCGTAATTGAACATATCAGAATTGTACCTTTTACAGATTTGATTTTTATAAAGTAAAACTCCGTATCGGCTGAAATGTGCACAACTAAAACTATAGTCTGCAGGTCGACAGTCGACCGATAAAAATCAATAGTCGACCATCTCGATCTGGTTGCTGTGTTTTTTCTTGATGTTTTGAAATTTCGTGTGGGACAACGCACTGGTCACTTTATACATTCGCCTACCTCTGCTCTGATTTGTGTTTTCTCAAAGTTCTGGATTTTCGTGCGGGATAGTCGACTGACCTATTTTTACAGCCGAATGCCTCTGCTCTGTTTTGTGTTTTCTTTTAGTTTTGGATTTTTATGCAGGACAGTCGACCTAGAACTTTATACAGTCGACTGACTATACTTAGATTTATATTTTTCTTGAAGTTTTGGATTTTCACGTGGGACAGTCGACCGACTAGTGTTTACAGTCGACTGCCACTGCTCTGACTGATGTTTTCTCGAGTTTTTCTGATGTTCATTTTAAACGATTTGCTCTTCAATGTTTTTTAGATTAATGACCTACTGTTGTAAATATCATTATACTACAAATTACATGTTTTCAAGATGTTTTATGAAAGTATCGATATGGAAGGTTTGGGATTGTTGGTTGAGTGTGAGTCTCTAGAGGGTGTGTGGGACCCTAGTATACCGGTAGTTGAGTTATTGTGTTTTGGCCTGTTGAGGCTTGTTGTTGATCAGTGGAGTTAAGTCCGGTAGGGTGCACCAACTAGGGTGCACCAACTCTAGGAGATTCGAAATTAATTAATTAACTTAAATAAATAAGGACGGGCACGAGATGGTGATATGATGAAATGAGATCATGGGTTATGGACCTCAGTAAGGCTTGCGGTGTGAGATAATCTCCGGAATTATCGAGGTGTGAGTGAAATAGTCTCCGAAATTACCTGTGGTGTAGGATTGCCAGATTGATCTCCGGAATTATTGGGGTCAAGGTGATGCTCATGTGGCATTCATGTGATGAGGCGCCATAGCTTGCAGTGTGGGGTATTCCTGAAGATTCCCAGGTGTGCGTGAAATAGTCTCCGGAATTATCTGTGGATAGAGATTGACCTTCGAAATTATCGGGGCGTGGGCTAATACTCACTAATTATCTGTATCTCGTAGTAGTCATCGTGGTAGGATTAGTTGCATAACGGGGGATTAAAACCTATCAAGTGGAGAACGTTAAGGGCTTGCACCGAACCTATGTAGAGTGGGATGCATAGAATCTGACAAGTATGCATTAGAGAGTCAGCATATAGCATTGATCTTTTCTTGACTTGGTTTTGTGCATGTTGTTTCCTGTTTTCTACACTTGACACTTAGTCTAGTTTCACTTGATGTTTTCATATTTTAGTTATTGTTGTTCCTTATTTCATTTACTCTTGCTGTTGATACATATTGTTTATGATACTATGTTTCATGTTTTATTTATGTTGCATTTATTTATGTTGCTGCTGACCCATGTAGTTTTGGCTATGTTTACTATTATAATTGAAGTTGATGCTGGAAATTGTGCCACGTATTTCTGAGATATCATATTGGAAATTCGGGGCGCTACAAAAGATCTAGTAGTGGAAAATATAGAAATGTGTACTGAGAAGAGGGCTCGTGTTTCCTATCTGTTACGTGTTCATGACTACATGATTCCCGACTTTGTTTATCTGATCCCTGACTACATTACTTCCATATAGGAAGGTGTACTCAGAAGAGAACCCATAAGTTCTATCTGTCTATCTGATCTGATTATCTGATATTTGTCTGTCTGATCCCTGAGTACACTGCCTTATGGACTCCACTACGAAATCTAAACGAAACTGTTTGAATGTAGCAACCATGTAGTAAAAACTGAGATGCATGAAGTGCTACCTAGATAGTAATCACACAAGACTTATAAGAAAATGACATCTGTTATCTGTTTATCTGTATCTGTTATCTGACATATGATATCTGATTATCTATTATCTGTCTGAATATCATCTGACACTACCATCTGTATATCTGTCTGCATACCATCTAACACTTGACACTTGACACATGTTACCTGTATCTGTTAGTATACCATGCTATCTGATTTGTTTTCCTGATTCATGTTAAACATTATATTCTGTTGATATGCCTATACCATATTATGTTTGTTCCGTTGTTATTTTCTATTTGTTATTTATCCCATGTACTTGTATCCTGCACAATAAGCGGCCTGTAACTTACATTAACAGGAGTTTTTTTTCTTTTTCCTATTCTTGCAATTGTTAAATTGCAGATTTTGGAGAACAGGTACCGGATGGTGTTGGTGACATGAGATATTAGTGCTGGAGTCTTTATTATTATTTCTATTGCTTATTTAAACAATTGTATTTGATACTTTGATTTATTTGCATTTGGTAATGTGACCTAGGATATTGACTTATTCAGATATGATTTATTTGAGATTATTATATATTGGTTTCAAGTAAATTTTTGTTGGAATATTTGATTCGATTATGCATACATGGTTGATTCATTTGCTTCCGACTATGATTATTTCTGTGAGATGTTGTAAAGATTCTGAACAGCTTATTGATGATGAAAATCATTCGCTGGGCTTAGTCACGTATCCGTATTCCATATTTTCTTTTTGGGAAGCGGGGCGTGACACAACAACAACTCGAAGCTTCAAGTAAAGAGATGAACATATTCTTGCTACATAGCACATACAAGATGGTTTATCTCCTACCTTAGCCACCCCAGGCTCCTTAAAAATTTGAACTCAATCGCACCTAAACTCCAATGGCAAAGAGCTCAACCTTCAAGCTCCAAGATTTCTGAAAATTCCAACAGTGAGGGTTGGATTGTCGGGTTCAAAAGATGAGAAGAGGGCTCGGGTTGCATTAGGGTCTGAGATCGGGTCGGGTCTCCACACCAAACCCACAAGCGAAACCCAAAACCATCAGTGTTAAAGCTAAACGGGTCCGCGAGTACGAACTCCAAACCCAAAAACCCTAACCTTTTCTTATTCAAAGTTGCTTCTACTAAAATACCTCTTCTCTAAAACTCTGCCGCTCGAACCACCGCCAAGGTCAAAGCCTTCGACAAGCTCCACTTTCTACGACGAGGGCAAGAGCTCATAACGACCATCCCATAGCTTGACTGAATTCCACAAAACCAAAAGCTCGACCGCAGAAAGCCATAGCTAGACCGAATAGCAGAGCTTGATGAAGGCAATAGCTTGTAGCTCGACCATCCCATAGCTCAACCGAATTCGATCAAACCCATAGCTCACCCACGGATAGCCATAGCTCGACCGAATAGCAAAGCTCGACGAAGGCGAGAGTTTATAGCTCGACTATCCAATAGCTTGACCGAATTCGATAGCTCATGCATAGCACAACGAGATAGCTCCCTCATAGCTCGATGAAGGCAAGAGCTCATAGCTCAACCATCCCATAACTCGACCGGATTCGTTCAAGGCCTATAGCTCGACGAGATAGCTTCCCCGTAGCTTGACTGAAAGTAGCTCAACGATAAAGAAGGCATAGCTCGACCAAAGATATAGCTTGATGCCGCTAGAGCTCGATTGTAGTGCTAACCTCTTAGCTCGACCAAGATCGAAAGCTCGTAGTTCGAGGGGTCTCCATAGTCACTGTTAGCCTTTGGATCTCCCAAAAATGCGAGCGCATGCCTGATCCACGGCTTTGATTTCACCACGCCGTCTCCATCGCCCCGCTCTCATCTTCACCACGTGATCTCACTCAGCACACAAGCCAAGGGCTGATGAGCGATCCAGATGGCTCCACGTCGCCTGCCCCCTTCTACTCTCTTCTCAAATGCATCAACAGGTGAGCATGGAGCTGATGGACACCCCTGATATCGCCACGTCACCCCCTCATCAGATCCTTCTCATCATGGCCGTTCAAGTTGTAACGCCCCGAATTCCATTTACATGTAATTCGTAGCACAACAGGATCTTTACTTCAAATTCATATAATTTCACAAGGAATTTAAAACTTTTTCATTACACTTTGTTCTTTTACAAAAATACACAGCAGAAGTTACAACAAAGAAACATCAGCTTAAACATTCAACAACTTTAAACAGAAAATAATCATCAGCATCAATTCATCTTTATGCCCTTTTGTTAATCCAAGTCCTGCACTAAAAAACTGTGGGCACGTCAGTTGCATACAACTGACGCAATTCTATAAAACAACAATTCTCTTACTTTAGCAACCATAAACTTGAATGCACAATAAAGTGTAAAAAGCGACTATCCTAAATATGTCAGTGTATGATATGTCTTAATGCCTAATGCGGATGTTATACTACGATGACACTAATGCATACTTGTTCGGATTCTATGCATCCCATTCTACATAGGTTCGAGGGCAAGCACCTACGTACTCCATATTATAGGGTTAAATCTCTCGCCATGCAACCTACTACGATGACAACTACAAGATTTAGACATTATGCGCGTACCTAGTCCATGCCCCGATAATTTCAAAGGTCAATCTCTATCCACAAATAATTCCGGAGACTATTTCAATCATACCTGGGAATCTTCAAGAATACCCCACACCGCAAGCAAGGGCGCCTCACTACACACATACATCCCATGAGCGTCGCCTTGATCCCGATAATTCTGGAGATCAATTCCATAATGCACGTAATTCCGGAGAATATTTCATTCACACCTCGATAATTTATGGGATTATATCACACCACAGATCATCGTAAGGCCCTCATACCCACGTTTTTCCTTGTTTCATCATATCTCCAACTAGTGCATATCCTTAAGTTTAGTTAAAATCATCACAACCAGGAGCAAGCTTACCCTGCCGGGCTTAAATCAACACAAGAGAAAGTTAGCCCACTAGCTATTTCCCAAAGAGAAAGCTAACCCACACTGGTTACTTTTCATATTTCTTTATTCATCAATTGTCGGTTACCAAGCGTCTCTCCTAGCCTCTGTATTCTAATAATCATCTCACTATAGAGATCAACTAGGTTATATCCAAGCTCAACATAAATGTTTTATTCATTAACCATCATTTCTCTTTATGCACTTTCTTTATGGAGTATTCAACTTCTACAACAACATTCAATAACAATTTCGCCAATTAAATTCTTTTAGACAAATCATTCACTTTAATAATTCTTAATGTTCTTTTGATTAATTCAACTCTTTCCATGTTTATCTATACTTCAAGTATATTAATACAAAATTCCCCCTTTATAGATTAGATCATTACTTCTTAACACAAAATCTTTTTACGATTAATCACTAGATATCCCTTATTTTCATCACAAAATTTTGCTTTAATTTCATTATAAACCAAGTCTTAAAATCTTTACTCTTGTACACTATCTTTTCAATCTTGAAAAACTCATCTAATACATGAATATGGCTTTTAAATCCCAAAAATATCTCTTACAATATTATAAAATAGTTCCAAAGTGTTCTAATAATATTTTAGAATAATTCTATGAATTTTCCCAATTTTTGAAACTTGATAAAAACTCAAAAAATAAAATAAAATCCCAAAGGAGGGCAACCGGACTCGAACTAGGGCCAACAGTGCCCCAGATTGCAAGCACAACCACTGTGGCAACTCACAATCGTGATAAAAACCCCTCCAAGTTTTTTTTATAATCCCGAGAGCCATTTGAATTTATTTCCCAAAAAAATCAAAAGGGCAGAGCCAACCTAGGATCGAACCCGCGACCAAAGAACCCCCTAGCCACCCGTGGCAGCGCGAGAGCGCTGGCGCCTGCGCTAGCCACAAACCCCATGCATCACACTTGATAATATAGGTGTTAAAATCCTCTTAACTCCCCTCTCTGTTTCATCTCATTTTTAATTCATTCATCTATTTCGATTTCTATCATTTTCTCTCAAATTAAATGTTCATAAAATACATTCCTAAGTTTCCAGAAACGATTTCCCACTAATCTTATCTATATTAGAAATGAGTTTTACACAAATAATTCTAAACAGTCATTTTTAGAACTTTCACAAACACACTTTTATTATCATCAAGACTACATTAATATAATTCGTTTTAGCCATTGTATGGAAAAATTCTCATTTCCTATTTAATTATAATCCTTCCCCAACATTTACAGAATTTCTTGTGCCTAATTTGACAACTTTATGCAGATTTATACACACTTCATATAATCTAATCGTGGCTTATTATTTGTGCCTAACAATATTCCAACATGCTTTAAATAAATTTCAATTTGACAACCTATCAATTTTATGATGAAACTTTCAATTAGCATACATAAATTACCCACATTTTATTACTACTAAAAATTCTAGATACCAACACAATATGCAACACAAAATTAACTAGAGAACTCATGCCAATTTGTCAATTTAACCATAAATTATCTACACATACATTCTACAAATAATTTAGAAAGCAAAAGAGACACCCACCTATTTGAAGAATTTTCCAAGTAAATAAAACTCCTAAAATGCCTTCCACTTCTCCTCCTCGAAAACCGTGCTAAAAAAAACTAAAAACAAAATTCTCTAGCAAGCTTCGGCAGCAATAGGAGGAATGGACACATTTAATTTTGTGTGTGTTGTTTTTGTTTATGAAGGCCAAAAGGAAGGGGTAGTTTTATTTAGAGAATTAATTAATTAATGGAAGTTAATTTAATTAACCCACTAATCCTAATTAACTGCCCACTCACTCAACTCACACACCCCATTCTCTCTTACTCATCTAATATAGGCCGGCCACCCCCTATTACGTGCACACACGTGCACGTGCACCCTATATGCACACAATTTATTAATATTTTTATTTAAAATAAAAGCATATGTTATAATATATAATATGTATTTAAATAAAACTAGTTTAATTTAATTAAAATCGGAGTTTTACATGCATGAATAAAAATAAACACACGCTTCATAAATTTTATTTTGAAAGAGAATACAACCAACACGTTTACTGCAAACACGTGCGCCGCACGTAAAATAAATATTCAAATACGAAATAGATTTTATCAAGGGGGAAATTTTTATAAATAATCAAAATACAACATACGAAAAATACATTTCATTAGTTCTATACGCAGAACAAGTAATCAACACGTACATAGAAAATATGTGCACTGCACGTATAAAAATATTTGCATCAAAATAGGAGAAAAGTGAATTTCATTTTATAAAAACGAATTCGGACAAGTTATAAAATAATTAATTGGAACACATAGAAAATATTACACGTAACGGTAGAATATACATAATTGACACCTGTATTGAAAGCACGTGCAATGCACATAAAAACACAAAGATTGAAAAATTAATATTTGGGTTGGCTCAAATAGGGTAAGAATGAATTTTGAGAAGATGAAAATGGATAAGTAATCGAAATACAAAATACATATGATATTTATATTAAAATATGTTACGGATATTACCCGTAACGATACAAAATATATGTGCATAACACTCGTGGGCAAAATTGTCATAACTTAATTTTGTGGGGTGTTACAGTCTCCCCCCCTCCCCTCCCTCCCCTAGAACACTTCTGTCCTCAAAACTTACTATAATAAAAGTTTTATTTTGTACACACCAAAGAAAAAATTGTTATTGTATAGAGAAAACTGTCAATACAACGAAAGGAAACACAATAAACTTATATAAGAAAACTATGAGTATCCAAATTAATAGGAACGAAACAAGAAAAACTAAAATAAATTGCGGATAAAGAAACATGACCATACAGGATGGTACAGATTGAAAAAAAATTTCATACAAAATAATAAAGCATTAGATACCATAGAAAAAGGAAAACATAAATTAAGTCATTAATTGTGAAGTAGTTTGGAAAACAACGCAATTGGAAAAAAAAAAGAGAAACATAGTCAATGGATACTTTAATAAATTATTAATAGGCTTAGTAATCCAAATTTATCAAGGTAATAAGCGGGAGAATGTTTAAAATTAGAAACTGAACTAGTATTATATATTACGAGATAAAATTGAATTAGTAATTTAAGAAAATGTTGTTGGATAAAAATCTACAAATATATGAGTGTTGAATTTTAGTTGAAAGAATACAGAATATAACATAAGTATAATAGTCAAAAATTTCAATGAGGTGTATAAAATAATATCATAAAATTTTCATTCGTAAAAGTTACAATTTCTTTTTTTTGAAATAATGATTAGTATATATAATATATATATATATAAGTTGTCAGGTATAGCATGAAAATCAATATTTATAATATTTGTAAGTAAATACGCGTAAAAACGATATGACGGAACAACAATACTATAATATGAAAGTTGTAAGAAATTGGAGAAACAAAATAAAATAATAATAGAAGTAGCAATATATATATAATTGAAACATAATATTAATTGGGATAGAAATAAAATGAAGATAGTAAATAAAAGTATAAATAAAATCATATTATACGAGAAGCAAACATATCGAAGATAGGTTAGCCAATATATAAAAATGGAATTGTATAAAAATACAAAGTAATAAAATAATTGATGGTAACCAGTAACATAGATTGAAAAATAAAATAATAATAACACGTGTATGATAGATGTAGGAGCAAATATAGGTAGTAAGGAAATTAATTAAATCTGTATATAAATATAACTGTATTATGAATAATAAGGTTGAAGTAGTATAGGCTAAGTTGTAAAACATTATAAATGGTATAAACTAGTACAAAATAATGGCATAGTGGAAAGTAATATATATATAGAAATAAAAGTGGGGGTTATTAAAGTAGAAAATTTTCTTTTGTTGTGGGTTCGCCTCGTTGATGTCCAACTGCAGGCCTGCCTCCTTGACCTCAAGTTGCAGAATTGTCTCTATGACATCCGATTGCAGTTTACCTTATGGATATTCGGTTGCAGACTTTGCCTCCCCGACTGTCACCTCCCGCTTCCCAAATATACGGAACACAAGCACGTGACATTGGCCCAGCGAATGACTTGCATCATCCATAAACTGTTTACCCATTCAACTCAACAATAATAACAATACAAAACAATTGTGCAGGCAATAATAATAACCACAAGAACAATAATACATGGACTAAGAAATATAAAATATCCAAATACAATAATCCAACATCTGGAAACAAATAATAATATTCGGGTCATAAGCCTAAAAGAATAATAAATCCCAACACAATAATAATAAGTCTCAATACAATAAGTTCATGAAATAATAAGAAACTAGAAAGCATTAAATCTTTAGAAAGCTTGTTCTTCAATCCCAGCACTCAATTATCCTTCATTACCTGTGAACACTTTATCTAAAAAAAGAAGAAAAATTGCCCTTAGAGCAAGTCATGGACAGCAAGTAGAGAAAGCAAGGAACAATGTAATAACGATATAACGATGAATTCAATGGATGAATAGGAGTCAATAATAAGGGACAATAATCAATATCATGGTAATCGATGCAATGGTTATAAGCAATGATTCATTATTTGATAACAATGTTCAATGGTTGATGTCAATACACTTTGACAATATTCGATATCAATAGGAACAATGATGTACAATATGCAATATCGATGTGATGCAAATTCTTAAGTCTATTAATCATTTTAATCCCAACTAATGCACATACTACTGTGTCCCATATGTTCCATACCACATGTTCGATGCATACAATCAATTTCGTTTAGACTCAAATGGTAGATTCTACATATCATGTACTTGGTTTGATGACGATATCAAAAATAATACGGGCCAGGATGTAATTTTTTACACAATGGCGACAACGATAATAACACGGGCCATGGTGTAATTTCTTACACAATGACGATAACGATAATAACACGGGCCATCATCCGAATACAGTCTCTATATCATCAACTACTCCAGTCAATCCCTTAACCCCGACCTGTTAATTATTTTATCAATGCAAAAATACAATATGCAATTTGGAGACATTAGATGAACAATAGAATCAACAAGAGAACAATAGGATCGTAACAGGGAATAGGACAATTAGAATGATGACAATAACTCATTAGGATCATGCAATGCAACATATATACTTTAATTCATGCAATACAATGATATAGGAATAATTAATTTAAGAAAACTAGAAAGTAAACTGGACAGCAAGAGTTGTCTGTACTAAAATTGAATTTTCCGCTGCTACAGAAATCAAAAACTAAAACCGTCAGAAATTCTGAAAACTAGACTTCCACACGGTTGCAACGCATATTTACAATACAAAATTCGGCAAAAGTAGCTAGGTCAAACACATCATTCTTTATAGATTATATGTTCAGGCAGAAAATCGACATCATGTTATTTTATTTTTAGAATCAACAAAAAACTCAATAATAAAATCAACAAAAATATTTTTTAGACTCCTAAACATGTTACCTAACATTCTGGAAATTATTAGAGCATTATTTTAATATTAAATCAGCCTATTAATAGATTGAATATGAAAACATACATGAAATTTAAAATCTGGAAATAAAACACAGCAGTAGTAAATCAGTCATAACTTTTGCAATACAACTCGGAATTCAGCGATTCAAGATGTTCTAGAAACTAAAGACATAGGAATACAACTCTTATTCAGAAATTTATTTATTTTGAGATCAATTACTGGGTCGAAATCGTCATGCAAAATATAGACAGCAAGCAACTTACAGGTTTTTCGATATTTTTCTTGAAATAAATTGATTAAACATGATGGGTATTAATTCAAATAGTCAATAAACATTGTAATCATCTTGATGGGTGTAATAGCATCGTAAATACAATTAAAAACACATACATACACAATTTTAACGACAACCAATCATCAATCGATCAATCAAACATACAACCTGGCAATAAAACTACGATAAATTATTTGTGCGATGATTATATGCATAACCCTATTAACGATAAATGAAAGATTCAATCTTTGGATTCAAAAGTGGCACTAAGTCGAGGATATTTGAGTTAGCTCGTGTAAACCCTCAACATACTCAACGAAAAGAGAAGAACAATATACAATACGATGAACAATTGGATCTACTTGCAAGAGTTTCAGCAAAAACTTGAATTTGATACAAGATTCAATTCAAGAGGAAAGTGACTTGCCTTTTAGATGATTAATACGAATATCGAAGAATAACTGGATGAGAATCTCAGAGAAACAAACCCATGAAGAACACGTGCACACCACGTGCACAAAGAGCCAGCAGTATTGATAGTGAGAGAGAGACCAGTAACAGCAACTGGTCGTGGCTGTGAATGGTAGCAACCACCGATGGCGGTTGGCGTCGTCCGGCTTTGGCAGCAGCAGCGGAGGCAGGGAACGGCATCGTCGCTGGAGGTCGACGACGAGGGGCGTCGATTGGACAGCACCGGGGGTCTCGGGTCTGCTGACGTCAACAGGAAAGGGAGGAGCAGGGGGGGTTCGGGGGTCTGCTGACGATGGGTCTAGGCGGCACTCAACGGGAGGATGGCAATGGCTGTAGGGGGGGAGGGGGGGTCACCGGAGATGAAGACAGGGTGGATGCCAGAGTTGGTGGAGAAGGGCGAACAGTAATGGGCGGGAAAATCAGAGGTCGGGGAGAGAGAAAGTTAGACGACTAGACTTTAGGGTTTGTATTTTGTGTTTTTAGGGTTTCCAATAGGATTATATTTATAAAGTGCAATTAGGATGTTGGGTTAATGGTTTAGGATCTAATAATAATGGGTTTGGGTCTAGAAACAATTGCAATTGGATTTTGGGTTCAATAAGAGATGGATTTGAGGACAATATGGTTCAAATAAAATACCCACAATCAAATAGAAATAGGTTCAACAAGAAAATAGCCCAACATGAAGAACAAAGCAATTCATGATCAAAATTTAATTAAGATGACCAAGAAAGAAAAATATAGTATTTTATTCAATGCAAATAAAATATTACAATAAAAGGGAAAATATAAAGAACGAAAACGGTGGTTACAATCCTACCCACCTTACAATAAAATTTCGTCCTCGAGATTTAAGCAAGTGGTAGTAGGGTAACCCCGAGAAAATAAAGGAACTACACAAAAAGATGGGGAAACTTCTTCTGAATCTCTTTTTCAAGCTCGCAAGTCGACTCTCCAGGCGAGTGTGGATTCCAAGAAACACGAACCAATTTGATAACCTTGTTCTTCAAAATCTTCTCTGTCGGTCCACAATTGAGACCAGACGGATCTCCCAGGACAAATCTGGCCGAACAGACAATTTTGAGTAGTCAATAACATGAATATTATCCCTGACATACTTTTTATGTTGGGAAACATGGAAGACATCATGCACTCTAGATAAAGCTGGCGGCAACGCGAGTCTATAGGCCACCTTGCCTACTCGCTCCACCACGTCAAATAGACCAATGAACTTGCCCCCTCCCCCCAAATCGGATAACACCTCTCCATGGTGATACCTTGAGGAACACATGATCACCCACTTCGAATTCCAATGGTCTCCTATGAATGTGTGCCCATTTCCTTTGCCTTTCCTAGGCTGCCTGAAGATACTTTCTGATCTGCCCACTACATCAATAGTCCTCGTGATCAACTCCGGCCCCAAAGGCTTCCTCTCACTAATGTCATTCCAGCACACTGGTGATCTACACTTCCGACCATACAAAGCTTCATACGGATTTGCTTTAAGACTTGCTTGGTAGCTATTGCTGTATGAAAACTCCACCAAGTGTAGATGATCTTCCCAAGATCCTCTAAACTGAAGAACACAGGACCTCAACATATCCTCCAATGTTTGAATAGTCCTTTCTGATTGACCATCTGTCTGCGGGTGGAATGCAGTACTAAACCTCACCTTACCCCCAAGACTGTTCTGAAGACTCTCCCAGAATTGATATCTGAATCTAGTGTCTCTGTCTAATATAATACTGACAGGAACACCATGCAATCTCACAATCTCCTGCATATACTTCTCTACAAGGCTCTCAGTAGACTGACCCACTCTGAAAGGAATAAAATGAGCACTATTCGTCAAGTGATCCATAATCACCCAGATGGGATTGTGACCCTTGGGAGTTCTACGCAAAGCAATCACAAAATCCATACTAATATTCTCCCACTTCCACTCCAGAATAGGAAGCAGTTGAAGAAGTCCAGCAGTCCTCTGATGTTCTGCTTTCACTTGCTGACAGATCAGACACTGCGAAACAAATCTTGTAACGGCTCTCTTCGTACCATGCCACCAAAAATGCAACTTCAAATCCCGATACATCTTCGTACCACTGGGATGAATAGAATATGGCGAATGATGAGCTTCTTCAAGTAATTTCTGTCTGACTTCCCCCTTCGGAACACATAAAAGGTTCCCAAAGCAAAGAGATCCATCCTCATGAATCACCATATCAGCCCTTGAACCAACTTCGACTTCAGCTCGAAAATTATGCAACTGCACATCACCAGATTGTGGCTCCTTAATCTGATCCACCAAAGACAGTTGCAACTGAAGCACCATACAACTCTGCTCGGAACAAGGCAAAACCACATCCAAATCTAATCTCCTCATAGCTTCTACAAGCTCTTTCTTCTCAGTAAGAACCATAGCAACAGGTCTTTTGCTCAAAGCATCAGGTACCCAGTTAATCTTGCAAGGATGATACTGCAAACTAATATCATAATCCGCCATCAATTCCAACCATCGCCTTTGCCTCATATTCAGCTCCTTCTGAGTGAACACATACTTAAGACTTTTGTGGTAAGTAAAAATATCCATCCAGTATTCAAGTAAGTAATGCCTCCAAAGCTTCAAGGCAAAAATCATAGCTACAAGCTCCAAATCATGTGTAAAAAAGTTCTTCTCATGCGGTCTTAATTGCCTAGATGCATAAGCGATAACCTTGCCTCGTTGCATCAAAATAGCACCCAAACCTCTTCCTGAAGCATCACAGTGAATTACGAAACCTCCTGATCCATCCGGTATAGTCAACATAGGTGCTAGGTCAACCGATTCTTCAATTCAGTGAAGGCTTCATCATAGGAATCATCCCACATAAACTTCTGATCCTTCCCATTCAACTTGGTCAACGGCCCGGCAATCTTTGAGAAAACCAAACAAACTTCATGTAGTACCCCACTAGACCAAGAAAATTCCGAACTTCCGATATAGACTTCGGCGTCGGCCAATCCTTAACTGCAGAAAGCTTGGACGGATCAACAGAAACTCCATTACCAGAAATAATATGGCCTAAGAATGCCACACAATCAAGCCAAAACTCACACTTGCTAAGCTTCCCATACAGCTGATGATCCCTTAATGTTTGCAAAACAACCTTCAAGTGCTCATCATGCTCATTACGGTTCCAAGAATAGATAAGAATATCATCAATGAAAACCACTACGAACTTGTCCAGAAAGGGAGAGAAAACCCAATTTATCAAGCTCATAAACACAGCTGGAGCATTAGTAACTACAAAAGACATTACCAAGAATTCATAGTGCCTATATCTTGTTCAAAAAGCAGTCTTCTGTACATCTTCGGCTTTCACCTTAACCTGATGGTAACCCGAACAAAGATCCAGCTTTGAAAATACAGAAGCGCCTCCCAATTGATCAAATAGGTCATCAATCCTTAACAACGGATACTGATTCTTCACTGTGACATTATTGAGCTCACGATAGTCAATACACAAGCTACGACTACCATCCTTCGTATTGACAAACACTACCGGAGCTTCCCAAGGCGAAACACTCGTCCTGATAAAAAATCTATCAAGAAACTCTTGAATCTGCTCCTTCAACTCAGCCAACTCAACAGGAGCCATTCTGTACGGACTCTTAGAGATCGGAATTGAGCCCGGCTGAACATCAATACTGAACACTACTTCACGATCTGGCGGTAATTCCGGCAATTCCTCAGGAAAAACATCTAAAAAATCATGCACAACCAACGGTGTGACATCACCATCTGCACACACTTCCTCCATCACTCCAACTTCCTGACTTGCCAACTCCTCCCGACAAGCAAGCAGTGTTTCACCGGCACAGAATTTAAATTCCTGACGACCCGGCATTTGGAACACCACTTTCTTCTTACCGCAGTGAATTACAGCATGAGTGGCACTAAGCCAATCCATCCCCAAGATAACATCAAATCCAGAATTGTTGATCACAATCAGATCGGCAACAAAATCAACACCACCAATAACCAAAGGACTCTGCTCACAGAACTGAGAACACACGACAACACCTCCACCTGTAGTGATGTTCCACGCTACTGGCATAGTACTGCTAGCCAAGTGATGCAGGTCGATGAAGCGGGAGGAAACGGATGAATTAGTAGCACCAAAGTCAAAGAGAGCATGAGTAGAAAAAGAGTGAACAAGGATAATGCCTAGTAAGAAGTCAAATATGAGAACATAATATGTAGAAGGCAGAAATGTGAGAGACATGCACGAGTGGAAGGATAACAAGGCAAGCAACAAAATAGGATAACAAGATAGCAAGGAATCAAAATAAAATCCAAAATAAATACAACTAAAGACATACCTGCAACAACGCCCAAGGCGGTTTTAGCATCCTGCATAGTCAGGTTGTAAGTCTGACCACGACCTGTAGGAAGATTACCCAGAGGAGCGGCTCTCCTTTGATCAAAGGTCTGCCTCTGAGGTGGGAGTGGTGGCCCGACCTGAACACGAGTAAGTGCTCCTTGCAGAGCAGAACCTCCAACTGGTGCCTGGGGCCTGCTCCTTGGACAATCATAAACCATATGATCATTACCTCCACACAGAAGGCACAGGCGATTTGCTACCCAAAAGTCCTAGCGCGAGTGCCCAATCTTGTGACAGTACGAACACATCAAGTGCGGCCCTTGAACAACAGGTGGGTATGGCAATGCCCTGGTAGGAAGGGTTGGAACTGGCCTCCTGATAGGCCCTTCAGAAGATCTAGCAGCAACAGGGTGCAGAACAGACCGCTGAATAGCCCGCTTCCTTATACTAGTCTGCTCCTAAATTCTAGCAGCATCCAGGATATCAGCATAAAGACGTGGTCGTAAGGCAGTAGATGGTCCTGAATCTCAATATCCAAGCCCATTAAGAAACAACGGCCTCTATCTTCGTCATTCGCCACCATAGAAGTAGCAAAACAACTCAACAAAATAATTGCGCAGGCAATAATAATAACCACAAGAACAATACTACTTGGAATAAGCTGTAACACCTTGGATTGTACGATGCTTACATATATGTGTATATATGTATATTGTCTGTATGCATGTACATGATTGCAGTGTTTTGTTTGACTTTGCCATCGTGGTGTGCGGTTAGGTTTGCGAGGCGGTTCATAGGAGGGTTGCATTCTAAAAGATGCACGAGAATGAGGAGGACCGATACTAGTATAAATACTAGTTTTTGGTACGACGCCTATGCAAATATAACACTGTATGATACTACGGTGGGTATATTTTGCGTATACTCGATAAACCCCTCGTCTCGCATCCAAAGAACCCATTTAAGTGTAAAATGGGCAGCCAACACACTACACCTTAAAACCATTGGCTAAGCCCATGGTTTCACTCCAAAACAACCTACAACCCTACACCCTACCTCCTTGAAATCCGGCCTCACTTCTCCCCCTTTTTCCTCACTCATTCCTCCATCAAAAACCCCTCATTTCCATCTCTCTTGCTCTGAAATTTCAGAACTCAACCAAAAAAAAAAAGAAGAGAAGAGAGAAAGAAGTGAGATTGAAGAAGGAGCTTAGGAGGGATTCTCAAGGAAGGAAAGCTCTAGGAAATCAACTACTCTACATCAACTCAGGATAGGAAGTTACTCTAAACCATTCTCTATGTTTCTTAATTAATTTCTTGCATGCATGTGTGGTAGTAAGTGATAGGATGAACATCTAAGAAGTTTGGAAGATGAAATCAGAAACTGGAACTAGAACTTGATCTGAATGCTATTTTCTAGATTTTTCTGAGAGCAAAACACAAGGAAGTAGACCATGAAATTTTCATAGATTTTTTATATGTATGTGTAGATAGTTCATGATTTATTTCGGATTTTTCTGAGTAGTTTTGATATTTTAATAAAATCTAATTGTAGAACTGTGTCGTAAGGCAGAATCAGCAGTTGGTTAACAGGATGTCTGAGATTGTTGGAATTTTCGTAATTTATTGGAGCATGTTCTTAATCTGAATTTTTTACCCTGTATTTACACTTGTGTTTAGATTTTACAGTAAAATCAGAGAAATATTTGGATGACTTTATAGGCATGTGAAAAATTGATCTTTAAACAGTAGCTAGAGTTGAACTGAAGAACATGATGATTTTTTGTGCTTAATTGAATTGTGTAGAACTCAGTGTAGACTTGGAGTTTGGACATGAAACCTTTTGCATGTTGTATATTATGATATCTAGTTTCATCACTGTAAATTTTGTGTCATTTGGATGAGTATAGAGTTTATGCTGATTTTATTAGCATGTACTGTGCTGGTTTCAGCCAAATTTGATACCCTGTAGAGATGGTATATTTGAGGCTCCTTAAGAGCAAAATTTGAGGAACTGTTTCATAAGAGGATTGTAGTAGACATAACCTTTCCAACAAGACCTATTTGAGGTGTTCCCAGTAAGTGGTTGATTTATTGTGATTTTTGTAATACTGGACAGAGACCAAGAATTGATCTGAGTGCTCCGATTTAGAAAGTCCTAGTGTGTGACTTGGTACATTTGTGAGGAATGTGTGTTAGGGTGATCTACTGGTATATTTTGGACTCATGACCAACTAGAAAGTTGTTGAGGATATCCACACCTTCCTATAGAACTAGGGTTTGTAACATTCTGATGAGTGAGTAGTGTTCTGTGCTACCGGTAAGGTGCAGCCCGTGTATAGGAATTACACAGGCTGAGGCTTGAGAGACTATTTTGAGGACCTAGATGATGGAATTTAAGTTTATGATCAACTAGGAAGTTGTAGCCTAGGTTCTTACCCTTCCAGATTGGGCTCATGCACTCCAATCGGAGTTGTAGCGAGGGAGTTATGACCTTTCTAAGTTTCGGGCAGAAGCCCCTGTAGATTGCTTAGTCTGGAGTGTTGACTAGGTATTGTATGGACTCGTTCCCCTGTATAATACAGTGTTGATAATTCTTGAATGGGGACATTTGGTATCTGTTGATTGGTTTCGTTAACTCCCATAATGGGTGTGTGACTCGAGTTTGTCACTAGGGTAAGGGATACCCTGCATCTGTCGACCCTATGTTATAAACTTCCACCGAACCGTAGGACATCCGAGCCGTGCCATTAATATAAGTTCATAGCCCGGGTTAGGGGTGAACATACATTCATTACCGGATTAGCGGTGAATGTAGACCGTAATGCTGGACAATTCCAAGCCGGGGAAGTGGCGAACCGGGTCGGTATCGCCAGGGCCAGAGGTCGATAAGCAAGTTGGAAGCAATATTATCTTTTATCCATAGTGATTAGAATAAGGCTGGGATTAGAGTGACATATTAAGGGGTTGGGTAACTGCATTAGTCCTAGCAGACCATAGTCGGTGTTGTACCTTCCAGTCGTAGGGATACGTTTTCGACACTCATGAGTGAGTCCTCGACTCGTATCTCGATCTGTTAATTCCCAAAGTTTTGCCGGAGTATGGTACGGGAGGCTAGGGGGATTTGACCCCCGAGGCACTCACATTCCTATGCACGTGGGTTTTGTTGTTTTTGTATATATAAGTTTGATATGGCTAAAAATGGGGTTAATCGGAACCGTCCAATTCAAAGGCACGAATCTTGAAGCCCAGGGATAAAACGGTAATTTCACCTACCAATAGGGTCTGAGATGGGTACTGGGTCTCCTCGTTGAAGACCCAATAAACCACAAACGGATCCGCTTCAATCGGGCGCGGGTTTCAACCAGCACTAAAGCCCGATCCAGAGGGATAGAATTAGGGTTTCTAATTAGATCCTAATCAACGGCCCTGATTCATGCCTATCCCTCCACTAGGAATTAGGGATTACATTCCTAATCTGGTTACAAGGAGAATATTCCTTATCAGATCACGGGGATTACATTCCTAATCTGTTCCCTAAGACGCCTATAAATACCCCCTATCCATCTCCATTTAGAGGTAATCAATCTTTCTCCAGTTTTTGCGCTCTTTCATAGTCTTCCTAGATTACTGACTTGAGCGTCGGAGGGTGCGTCGCCGGGAACAACCCCGGTGTCTCGCACTTTTTGCAGGTTTACGGCAGGAGTGACGATCAAACCCGACGGAACAGGTATACAGGTTTACTATTCAGTTTCCCTAAGAATCCACAAATATTATCTGTTTGCCCCCACACCAAATTTAGCGGCAACAGATTGGCGCCGTCTGTGGGAAGCTAACGAATAGAGACCTCCCCTCTTCCCGTTGAACAGATCTTCTCCAGCCATGCCTCCTAGGAAAGTCAGATCAAGAGGGTCTAACAGAGGACCCAACCCTGATCAGCAGCAAGAAGTTCCCATCCAGCCTACCCAACAGCAGGGGCAACTTCCTCCTCCAGCGGAAGACCCGCTCCAACAGGACCTACCTCCTCCTCCTAATCAGCCACCTCCTAAGGGTCCTAACCCCCAGAAACAACCTCTTCACCAGGACCACGTCTCCATCCACAATGCCTCTTCGGACTCTATGGCCTCCCATCATCCCCGAGCTTCTGGTCTCCACAATACCGCCCTCAATCACCAGAAAGATGATGATCTTCGTCGCCATCTGGATGAGAAGCGGGCCCGAGAAGGAACCTCCCGCCAACACCGTCCGGATGAACAGTCTCCTCGCCGCCGAGAATATAGAAGGTCCCCTAACCGAAGGGGTCGCAAAGAGTCCCCCGAGCACTACCGAAGAAGGCCGCACTCCCCTGCAGGTCGGCAACAGCCTAGGAACAATGAGGCACCCATCACACATGCCGAGTTCCAGTAGTTCCAAGCGACCATCCTACAAGCTTTCAATCTCCGTCCCAACACCAACGCACCCAAGATTCCCTCTCCTCCTCCGGTCCGAAGTCCTCGCCGACGGCCCCCATCTCCTCCTCCAGCTCCCAGCAACTCCCGACGTACCCCTAGTCCTCGTTGCTCTAGGAGTTACCGTCGTCGTAGCCCCCGCTCTCCCTCGTACGAAGACGAGTCTAAAGGCTCGGCTGATTACCGTCGAAGGGACGACGCCGAATACCGCCGTCTCCATGAAATGGAGAGGCGCTTGGGTCAATTAGACCGAGAAGAAGAACTCAGATGGAGGACTCTTCGTCCTAGCAGGCCCCCTTTTTTCCTGTAATACCCCGATTTTTTCTATATATATATAAAGATTATTTAATTCTACATATGATATGCATGTGTAATATTGTTTCTTAAGCCCAAATGTTTTTCTACAAGATAATTAGTTTGGCCCAATTAATTTTAGCCCATGGATTTAAAACCCCTTCTATTGTATTTTTATAACCAGCATGTGTGACATCTTTTTCTTCTTTTGGCCGGGTATTTGATATACTATTGTAGGGTGTAGTTGGTGCATGCACGTGCTTTCGCATACACGTGCATTGGACACAACCCTTGGCCAGATTGTGGAGTGAGGGGTGTAGATCATGGGTAGTTACCTTTGAGTTGTGGGTAGTTTTCTCAACTCCCGATCTGATCTCAGCTTTTGATTTCCAACTCCCCAACGAATCTCAGCCCTCTATTTCACCTATATTCTAGTATAAATACCCCCTCCTATTCCCTATCTCTTTTACACTAAAATTTCCTAAGATTTCAAGAGAGTATCTGTGAGTTGTGTGGGAGCTTTTTCTGTGGAGTCGAGCAGCATTCTGAGGAGCTCGGTATGGAACAAAGGAGCAAGAAGGCGTTCACCGTCGTGAGGAGCTTTTTGCGGGATTTCGTTATTTCTTCATTTAAGGTGGGTGTTTCTCAGGACTTCTAATGTAGGAATGATATTGCAATTGTTATGATTGATACTATGTTATAAAGTGAATGGAATGCGGTAGAAATTGCTTGAACATGCTAGTAATATTGAGACGAGACTGTCGGTACAGTCGACTGCCATGTGAGCCAGCCGACTGGTACGAGACACTACTTTTCATAATGTACTGATAAAATGTGTGCAATAGACATGATGGTGTGATTATTAAATGTATATTTTCCCTATGACACATATGATGGAGGGAAGGTAAATAAATGAAAAGAACTAATAGTGATAAATATCTGAAGTTGTCGGCGCAGTCGACTGACTTGGTGTTAAGTCGACTGGTGCTTCATTTCTGAATATGACTGTTTGAAAGTCCCCTGAATAAAGATATTCTATTTACGTAGACCCATTATGATGATTCGAGATTTGTACCTTCATTATTGTAAGAAAGTATGGGCAATGCGAATGCATGTTTAGAGTAGTTTTCTCTAAAGGAGCATGTTAATAACTGGGAAAATTATGCTGTGAATGTTACTGAACATGAATTGATGTATACTGTTAATTGATACCATGATGCAAGTACACGTAAGAACTGTAAATAAATTTCCTAATTGAAATGGATCTGTCCAGTCGACCGAATGCGTGTAGCAAGTCGACTGATCTGGACTTGGAAATTATGCTGTTTGAAATCTCCAGGACAGACAACTGATTAATGAACAGTCGACTGTCATGTGGATTATATTGTGAATATGGAAGGTTACGGGACAGGCGACTGGTTGAGTGCAACAGTCGACTATCCCGAGCTTTTATGAGGAACCTGTATGTGACTGTATAAGTCGACTGGTATTCTTCCAAGTCGACTGTACAGAGTGGACTTTTGATAATTTGATTCATGTTATTTACTGTTGGTAATGATGAACTTTATGCTTTTAATCGATGGATTCTGTTTATGGCTGTATGAATTATGTGAAAGGAATCATAGATGAGAATTGAGAATTAAATGAATAATTATGAAAGGCTAAATCATGATGAGAAAGTCTGTGAGACTCTAAAATGAAATCATGAGCTGATGGCGCTCAATTGGGTATTGTGAATTTGAAATTGAACGAAGGAGTAGCTAAGTCTCCCCGGCAGTGAAATGAAATGATATTGAGAAATAGACCAGGTTGGTCAAGTGAAATGAAATGATAAGTCCGGTTGATGGAGAGGCTAACTCTAGAGCTTGATTTTTATTCATGATTCTAATGTAACTTTAATACATAGTGTGGAGGTAATGAAGGTGAGAGAAAAACATGAGTATGAGAGCTAGGGTACGGTGCAGGTGTGTGAGCCGCAGAATGCATGCTTGATGCGTCAAGACATGGCGCGGGCACAACTCAGTAATGATCGGACTCTAGTCACGCTTGTGGGATGTTTTGGTGACTGCAAGAGGAGTGTGTTCAGGGAGGAGACTGAATTGTCGCAGAATGCATGCTTGACGAGTCAAGATATGGCGCGAAATTCTACTCCAGGGGCCAGGATACATGCTTGTACTCATAGAATCATCTAAGATACTCATTGAATTTACAGAAGTAGAGTAAGTCATGGCGGGGGATTGAACCCTACAAAAATGAAGAACGATTAAGAGGCTTGCCCTCGAACCTATGTAGTATGGGATGCATAGAATTCGAACAAGTGTGCATTAGTGTCATGTGAAAATTAAATAAATTGCATTAAGGATTAAGTGCACAATCACGACACGACATCTCTAAAAGTTCGCCTTTGATTTTTACATGCTTATTATGAACAAGATTGTTGATTTGTTAAGAAATGAGATTCATTATACTGTTTCTGGCATAGAGAGGATGGCCATGTATAATTATCGTCGGTTGAATAAACTGGCGTACCCATAGTTTTGTATGCAGGATAAATTACATGTAAAGAGGAATGGATGCATAAAGATCTCATTATGTTGTTGTTCATTTATGTAAATGTTGTATATTTTGCTTCTGCTATGTAAATTTAAATGTGAGATGTTGTAACTCTGATGTAAAAAGAAAAGTTTGAATTTTCTTGTAAAATTGTACTCGAGAAAAGCGAAAAGATCCTGAAGAACATCTCGAACTCAGTAATTTTGGGATTCGGGGCGTTACATTTCCGAACCATAATGGATGCACCTGTACCAATCGGCTTCAAACCTCCTCAGTTTGAGACCTACTCCGGGGAGACTGACCCCGTTGATCACATAGAAAGATTCAAGACCCTAATGCTCCTCCATCAAGCTTCTGATGCCCTCCTCTGCAAAACCTTCCTCGCAACTCTCAAGGGCCCAGCTTGAGAATGGTACTCTCGCCTTGCCCCCTCCTCAATATTCTCCTTCGAGCAGTTCGAGACCCTCTTCGTCACCCATTTTGTAAGTAGCCGAAGAGCTGAGAAGACCAGCATCTCGCTATTGCACCTCCACCAGAAGAAGGGTGAGAAATTGAGAGACTATGTGAAGAGGTTCACAGCTGAAGCCAGGTCTATAGCATCCCTCGACCAATCGGTCGCTGCGGCAGCATTTCAATCTAATGTCCTCAATTCCAACCTCCGCTCCTCCCTCGCCAAGAAGCCCCCACAGAACTTCTCTGACCTCCTCCTCCGCAGTGAAAAGTACATTCGAGCCGAAGAAGCCGAGCATCAGCCCAACTGGGAGGGGTCCTCCTCCGGGTTTAAGAGAAAGGGAACAGAAGAGGAAGGAGCCAAGAAGCTCCAGAAGGATAATGCCGGCCAGCGCCGACCTCCCCCCAGATTCGAGAAGTTCACTCCCCTCACCACTAATGTCTCTACCATTCTGATGGAAGTCGAAAAGGAAGGGATTCTACCTCCTGCTCCGAGGATGAACACCCCTGCCAAGAAAAGAGATAAAGAGAAATGGTGCCATTATCATCGGGACCACGGGCACGACACCAATGATTGTCGCGCCTTCAAGAATGAGATAGAAGCCCTTATCCAGAGGGGGCAGCTGAACAAGTTCGTAAGAAAGGACCGAGCCGAACTTGCTCCCCCACCCCGGGGGTTAACAAGCGTCCGGAACGAGATGAAACGCCCGACTTTGAGGAAGAGCGAGTCCTCCACCTCATTCATGGGGGCCCAATGGGGGGCTCCTCAAACTCCTCTCGGAAGGCATTTATAAGAGAAGTCAACTCGGTCTGAGCCACCCCTCCTCCCAAAGGCCTCGGAGTGCCCGTCACATTCTCCGACGAAGATCTTGAAGGTGTCCGCCCCCTCATTGTGACGCACTCGTCATCACTCTCCACATGGCGAACTTCAAAGTGGAGAGGATCTTAGTAGACAATGGCAGCTCCGTCAACATTCTCTTCCTTGCCGCTTTTAAAGGCCTAAAGCTCTCCCGAGATAGACTCAATCCCACCGGCTACACTCTCCATGGGTTCACGGGAGTGCCGGTGACTATTGAAGGGGTGATTACCCTCGATGTAACCGCCGGCCAAACTCCTACCACCCGAACGGAGCCAATGGACTTCATGGTGGTGGATGTCCCTGCCGCCTACAACGTCATATTGGGTCGGCCCGGCCTTGCAGCTCTGGAAGCCGTCCCATCAGCATACCATCTTAAGATGAAATTCCCCACCCGGGCCGGGGTCGGGGAAGTAAAGGGCAATCAGGAAACGCCCCGTAAGTGTTACATGACCTCTACCCTCGGTCCAGTCCTCTCCTTAGAAACACTGGAAATCCCTCAAGATACTGCTCGACCGACGTCCGAGCCGGTGGACGAATTGGAGAAAATGCTCTTCTCTGAGCAGGACCCGACCCGCAAGTTCTTCGTTAGCAAGACCCTCCCGTCTGCCCTATGCTCGGAGATTATACAGTGCATCCGAAGGAACCAAGACCTCTTCGTTTGGTCAGCTGCAGATATGCCCGGGATCTCAGAAGAGCTCCTAGTCCACCACCTGAGCGTTGTTCCGGGGTCCAAACCGGTTCAGCAGAAGAGGCGCAAGTTCGCCCCCGAGCGTCAGCTCGCTATTAAAGAGGAGGTGGACAAGCTCTTGAAGGCCCGGTTCATACAGGAGGTGAACTATCCTGAGTGGTTGTCGAATGTAATGATGGTGAAGAAGTCCAATGGGACTTGGAGGATTTGTATTGATTTTACCGATCTAAACAAGGCTTGCCCCAAGGACCCCTTCCCTCTTCCGAGTATTGACACACTGATTGATGCAACCTCGGGACATGAGCTCCTCAGCTTCATGGATGCCTTTTCAGGCTACAATCAGATCCGCATGTTCCCTCCGGATATCCCGAAGACCTCGTTTGTGACCGACCAAGGCCTCTATTGCTACAGAGTCATGCCGTTCGGTCTAAAGAATGCAGGTGCAACATACCAATGCCTCGTCAACAAGGTTTTTCAGGCTCAGATCGGCCAGAACATAGAGGTGTATGTTGACGACATGCTTGTGAAAAGCATCCGAGGTGTTGATCATGTGACCGACCTCCAAGAGGCATTTGACGTTTTGAGAAAGCACAATATGAGACTCAACCCGAACAAGTGTGCGTTCGGTGTCTCATCAGGGAAGTTCCTCGGCTGTATGGTTAGCCAACGAGGAATTGAAACAAACCCGGAGAAAATCAAAGCCATATTAGACATGGCCCCTTCCAAAAGTGTCAAAGAAGTCCAGAGGTTAACAGGCCGCTTAGCCGCCATTGGGCGCTTTCTCTCAAAGTCCAGAGAGAAATGCCTCCCTTTCTTCAAGGCCCTCAGGGGGGCTAAAGGTTTCGAATGGGGGCAGCAGCAACAGGAGTCCTTCGACCAGCTCAAGGCTTACCTCGTCAATCCCCCTCTCCTTAGCAAACCGATCCCTGGTGAACCCCTCTACCTCTACCTGGCAGCCTCCGAGCAGACCCTCAGTGCAGTCTTAGTGAGGGAAGAAGACCGGGCTCAGAAGCCCATCTACTATGTCAGCAAGGTGCTTCGGGATGCTGAGCTCCGATACCCGAAGATAGAAAAGATGGCCTATGCCCTGGTGATGGCCGCGAGAAAGCTTTGCCCGTATTTTCAGTCCCATTCGGTGGTCGTTCTTACCGACCAGCCGCTGAAGCAGGTCCTCCACAAGCCCGAGACTTCGGGTCGCCTTATGAAATGGTCTATCGAGATAAGCCAACACGATATAACTTATCAGCCTCGGACCGCGATCAAGGCTCAGGCGCTAGCCGAATTCATAGTTGAGAGTACTATCCCCGAGTCCAGCCAAACAGTGAAGGGACCGCCCGTCTGGTCCGTTTATGTTGACGGATCCTCCTGCAATGAGGGAAGCGGGGCAGGGGTCATCCTGGCAGGCCCAGATGACTTCATCCTCCAATACTCCCTCCGTATAAACTTCAAAGCCTCGAACAACGAAGCTGAATACGAGACGCTCATAGCCGGCCTTGGAATGGCCCGAAATGCAGGGGCGTAATGCCTCCGGATCTTTAGCGACTCCCAGCTAGTCGTCAATCAGGTCCTCGGCAAATATGAAGCACGTGATGACAGGATGGTTAAATACTTAGCCAAAGTCAAGAGCCTCATGGCACTGTTTGAAGAGGCCCTCATCCAACGAATCCCCCGAGAAGAAAATGCTCAGGCCGATGCCCTATCCAAATTAGCCTCCTCTTCCCTTCAAGGTCTCGAGCAGACCGTATTGATAGAAGTCCTTCTGAAGCCGAGCATAGAGGACGAAACTCCCGACTCTATAGAAACATTGCCTGTCCTCCTCGAAGACAATTGGATGAGACCCCTCATCGAATTTTTAAGGGACGGACTCCTCCCCGAGGATCCCAAGGAAGTACGAAGAGTTAGAACCCGAGCCGAGCGTTACACATTGATCGAAGGAATCCTATATAAACACTTCTTCACACAGGTTGACGGCCGGCCTTACCTGAGATGCCTCTCCCCCGGGCAAGCCGATTACGCCCTGCAAGAACTTCATGAGGGCATCGGAGGGGCACATTCTGGTTCCAGGGCCCTAGCACGCAAAGTGTTGAACTACGGATATTTCTGGCCCACTCTCCTACGAGACGCTGAGCGACACGTTCGGCAATGCAGCTCCTGTCAGAAGTACTCCGACATCCGACGCCTCCCATAAGCTCCACTCGCTTCCCTATCAAGTCCGATCCCCTTCGCGATGTGGGGGATGGATTTACTAGGGTCATTCCCACCAGCTCCCGGACAGTTCAAGTTCTTAGTCGTGGCAATCGACTATTTCTCGAAATGGATAGAGGCCGAGCCCCTGGCCACGATCACCGAGAACAAGGTCGTTCAATTCTTCTAGAAGAGCGTGATCTGCCGATTTGGCATCCCCAGGGTCCTAATAACAGATAACAGAACCCAGTTCACTGGAGCTGCCTTCCGAGCTTTATGCGAAGACCTTGCCATCCAACACCGGTTCTCCTCCGTCTCTCATCCTCAGTCGAATGGCCAAGCCGAAAATACTAATCGACAGATCCTCTCCGGCATTAAGAAGAGGTTAGACAAGTGTTCCAAAGGCTTATGGGTCGACCAGCTTCCCAACGTGTTGTGGAACTACCACACCACAAAACGGACCCCAACAGGAGAGAGCCCATTCAATCTCACCTATGGGTCCGAGGCCATCATCCCCCTAGAAGTCGGAATACCCTCTCCTCGTCTGATAGCTTATGAAGAAGAGCAAAACGCCAGAGAGCTCAGAGCAAGTCTGGACCTGATAGACGAAATCCGAGAAAGAGCTGCCATACATCAACAAAGCTACCGAAGAAGGATCGAGTTAGCATATAACAAGAAAGTCCGCCCCACGGACCTCAAGAAAGGGGACCTGGTCCTTCGAAAGTTGGCCATCTCGTTCCCAGGTCAGAAAAGCAAATTGGCTCCAAATTGGGAGGGACCTTACAAGATCTCCAAAGTAATCCACCCCGGCACATACAGACTAGAAGATCTCGAAGGCAAAGAGATTCCCAGGACTTAGAATGCCGACCATCTCTTACAATACCAAGAGAGAGCACCAACGCCTCTCTAAGTACTCCGAGATGTCGAACCGTTCCCTTACTGTCACTTGTAGTGATTTTCTATCATTTTTTTCTTGTAATTACGGCTAGCAACTTTAGAAGCAACCGATTATTAGTCATTAATAAAGAAAGTTTTTTCATATTTTACTATTGTTTATGTCTCTCTGCTTTTAACTCTTCAATCTAACGATGGTTCGGAGTCCAACACTTGGCTCGATTCTACTTCGCAAGTTCGCTCCTAAGCGAGCTAGAAGTAGTTCGCCATTCGGAATTGCTCCCACAGCCATTGAACTACTCTAACGATGGTTCGGAGTCCAACACTTGGCTCGATTCTACTTCGCAAGTTCGCTCCTAAGCGAGCTAGAAGTAGTTCGCCATTCGGAATTGCTCCCACAGCCGTTGAACTACTCTAACGATGGTTCGGAGTCTAACACTTGGCTCGATTCTACTTTGCAAGTTCGCTCCTAAGCAAGCTAGAAGTAGTTCGCCATTCGGAATTGCTCCCACAGCCATTGAACTACTCTAACGATGGTTCGGAGTCCAACACTTGTCTCGATTCTACTTCGCAAGTTCGCTCCTAAGCGAGCTAGAAGTAGTTCGCCATTCGGAATTGCTCCCACAGCCGTTGAACTACTCTAACGATGGTTCAGAGTCCAACGCTTGGCTCGATTCTACTTCGCAAGTTCGCTCCTAAGCGAGCTAGAAGTAGTTCGCCATTCGGAATTGCTCCCACAGCCGTTGAACTACTCTAACGATGGTTCGGAGTCCAACACTTGGCTTGATTCTACTTCGCAAGTTCGCTCCTAAGCGAGCTAGAGGTAGTTTGCCATTCGAAATTGCTCCCACAGCCGTTGAACTACTCTAACGATGGTTCGGAGTCCAACACTTGGCTCGATTCTACTTCGCAAGTTCGCTCCTAGGCGAGCTAGAAGTAGTTTGCCATTCGGAATTGCTCCCACAGCCGTTGAACTACTCTAACGATGGTTCGGAGTCCAACACTTGGCTCGATTCTACTTCGCAAGTTCGCTCCTAAGCGAGCTAGAAGTAGTTCGCCATTCGGAATTACTCCCACAGCCGTTGAACTACTCTAACGATGGTTCGGAGTCCAACACTTGACTCTATTCTACTTCGCAAGTTCGCTCCTAAGCGAGCTAGAAGTAGTTAGCCATTCGGAATTGCTCCCACAACCGTTGAACTAATCTAACGATGGTTCGGAACCCAACACTTGGTTCGATTCTACTTCGCAAGTTCGCTCCTAAGCAAGCTAGAAGTAGTTCGCCACCCGAATCACTTCCGCAACCGTCGAGCCGCTCTAGCGGCTATCCGAGGTCAAACACTTAAGCTTGGTAAAGTTTCACACATCACCATTCAGCTCACCTCGCGAGACTGTAAGATTGGGCGACCGAAACAAAGCTTGGTACCATCGGCCGAACGCTCACCTCGCCGATCGGCGAACGAGCAAGTGGCCGACCAAGGAACCTCGGAGCAATGAACACAGTCACATACATAAAGACTACACAGAACTACGAGGGACACACAAGTGTGGGAACAAGATTTTATTGATAAATGGGATACGGTACAAAGCACAGCGAGATTACAAGCCATTAAAAAGTGAAAGTTACAATGCCGACTTATTACACTTAGCTAAAAAATACAAAAGCTTTTGGAAACGAGGTCTTCAGCGCTTTCTTGGGGCCGGGGCATTCCGCTTCAAAGACACTCGAGAGTGACGACGCTTGTCTCCGGAGCGCGACCCCAACCCGGCAAATTGGGACGAATCCTCGGCACCGCTTCTAGTAGCTGCTCCGACGGATGCTCCGCTCGACGAAATTGCCACCGAGCTTTGTGCGTCCCCCGGACTAGGATGGCCGATGCGCTGACGGGTCGCCATCTCGTAAAACGTAATGCCCCGATCGCTCTCCGCGTGAGTGCACGAAGTGCTCCTGACGTTGATTGGCCCCGAGCGCGGTTTAAGGCGAGCAACCTCCGCCTCTAGCTCGGAGATCCGATCCCTCAAAGAGTCGTCCTTTACGTCAACCTCGAAGCAGGGGGGAATCACGGAGTCCGGCACACTCGAGCGACTCGCTATCAGACGACGAAGATGGGTGACTTCGATACTTTTGTCAACCGTAGCCCTCTTCAGCGCATCGACTTCAGCTGTCAACTCGTCCCGTTCAACCGTCAGCTCTGCCACCTTGCCTGTCAAGCTCTCGCCCTCCATCCGAAGCTTCGTCTCTACGGTCTGCAGATGCCGAATCTCGAAAAGCAGGTCGTCCCTCTCCGCTGTTATTTTGGACAGGTTATGACGGATGCACTGAATCCGAAGCTCATTACTGAAAGCAGTCAGCGAATATTCACCTTCTCCTGGGGGAGTCATTTCGGCGATTCTGCATTCCAAACGTCGAATCTCGATGTCTCGCCGGCCGAGGACGAGCTGAAGATGGTTCCTTTCTCTTTCGGCTCGGCGCAATCCGAGCTCGACTTCGTAGAGCCGCTCTCGGCATCTCGCCTGGCACAACCTCGTCGCCCCTAGGTCGGCCTCGGCTCGAGCTCCTTCATCCGAACGAGTGTGCTCGGCATCTTGAGCAACCACCATGAGCTGTAAAGAGATCGAGGAAAACAGCAAGAGTTCAAACACTGCCGAAGTCTAATACTTGAGAAGTTTTCACACAAAAATTACGACAACAGAGAAAAATTAAAGACACAGAGCCGAAGTCCAACACTTCAAAAAAAAATTTCTTTCATTCATTTCAAAAAACAGCGGTGGCCAGTCCGCTATTAGGCGTTACATTTTTTGAAAAGAAAAAAAAAGAACAAAAACAAAACAAAAAAAGAGAAGAGCGAAGTCAAGGCGCGACCTCTTTCCCCGGGCGACGGGAGCGAGTGGGGGTCGACTTCTCCGAGGGGGACTCCACTGCCAACGGGGTAACCACGGTACCGGGAACCTCATTGGTGACTTCGACCTCGGCATCGGTCTCGTCCTCCCCTTCTTCATCTTCCCCCTCGGATTCGGGGTCGAAGCCCTCGACGTGGCCCGGGAATAGCCTCCATCCCGAGACGTCCACCTCGGGGTACTCCTTCGACACCCGAGCGATGGCTTCGGCATAAGCCTTGGCCATGTTTTGGGCGAGGTACCCCTGTGCCTTCGCCAAGGTCGCGTCCTCCGCCGCCTTCACTGCCGCCGCCTTCGCCTCCTCGGCTTCGGCCAACTGCTTGGCCGCCCCCTCCTTCTGGCGAAGGAGGTCACTCTCCAGCCTCGCCACTTCGGCCTCGAGGTGCTCGATCCTCGTCGACCTCCCTTCGTGCTCGACGCGAAGCTTGTCGAGCTCATTCGACATCCGAGCCTTCTCGTTACGAGCCTGGTCGGACTCTTGTTTCAGCTCCTTCTCCAGAGCTGCCAACCTCTCGGTGAGGTGCCCGAAGTGGACGATGATCTGCGACAAAGAAAGAAGGACTGAAAGAGTTAGAAAAATTGAGGTTATAGAAATTCAACAATAATGAAGATCAAACACTTACTGAAACCGCCGAACGAGCGATCTCGATGACATCGTCACCTTCTCGACCGGCCTCCATGGCTGCTCGGTCCTTCGGCGTGGCGAGGTGCTTGACGGCCTGCATGCTCGCCAGGGAGTTCCCAAGGAACCCATCGTGCTTCCGAACTTGCCAGTCCGGAACGTGGATCCTTTTGTGCTCCTCCGTCAGGAGCTCCTCGGCTACTGCCGTTAGCGGCGGCGTCGTCATTCCGAGGGCGGCGGCGATGGGGAACTCGCCGGCAGCGGCCGAAGCCGAAGTCCCGGCCACGGCGGCAACGGGACTGTCGAGGGTCTCCACCTCCTCGACCGAGGCTGTGATCCTCGGGGTCTTTGGGGTCGGCAACTTGGTCGCGACCCTCTTGTGCTTCTTCGGCGCCTTGCTGGCGAGCCCAGCCCTGAGAGCAAGCACCGCAGCGTAGTCCATCGACTCTGCATTCAAAATAAAGATTGGTTAGTGCAACACAAATAGCGAGAAGTAAAGTACGGAAAACAAAACATAACAAAAGCCGTGTACTGGGATCTACGCGGCAGAGCCCTCCCTTGTACAGGATGTCCTCGGTGAGCTCCTTCCAATCGTACTTCGGCCGATCGAGGAGAGTCCGGACTGCCTCTTCTTCTTCAACACTGAGCTTCGGCAGCGCCCTCGCCCTCTTCGGCACCCCTTCAACCTAGTTGGAGGGGATTGGCCAAGCCTCCCGACTCCGCACAATCATAAATTTCTCCCGCCAGTGCTTGATGGAGTCGGGGCATATGACGAACCTGCCGCCGTGCCTCAGAGTCAAGTAATACCGGTACTCCGACTTGTTCCCTTGATGGAGCTGATATAGTGTCCGAAGCACGTTCAGCTGCGGCTCGATCCCTGCAGCTTGGCAATGAAGCACGAAGCCATTTATCACTCGCCATGCATTCGGCATAAGTTGGATAGGGCTGACCCCGAACCAACTCACCACGGTTACGGCGAATGCATGGAGAGGCAACCGAGCCCCGGCGATGAAGGCATCAACCGGCCAGCAACACATCGTCACTGGCAGCGGCGAATTGGCCCTAACCCCGGGACCTGGCAACATGAGCTCGTACTCTTCTGGGATCTGGAAAGAATCCCGGATCACTGCCAAGTCCTCCTCACGCAGGATCGACACCGTCTCGTCCGCCTCCGTTGTCTCCCTCGCTGCGTTCTCCTCGAAGGACCTCCCCCTCCCGTGGACGATTCGCTCGGCTTGGTCCTCCGGAAGCTGGCGAACCCTGTGGAGCCCGGTCAGCGGCCCTGGCAGTTTCCCGAACTCCCCCATTCGCTTCGGATCCTCCACAATCGAATCCTTGCCGAATACCTTCTGGCCCTTAGTAGGAGTTGATTCTTCGACAACTTCGAGGGAGGGCTCGGACCAAGAGATCGACTCGGAGACAGAAGCAAGAGACATGGTTTATTCTATAAACTAAGTGTAAATTACCTTGAAAGGTTAGATGCCGAAAAACTTCGTGGGAAAGACAAACGTCAACCACCGGAAGCTCTCGCTTAGCACAAAATAACCGCCTGAGTAAAAGAGAGGAGAAGTGAAAAATGAGAGGGGGGTTGAGGTTTTATAGAGAAGGGCACGCTAAACGAGGATGATGGGCTTGTACTACCGGCCCATTTAAGCAAAACGACAAAAGCGACATCAATCGTCGCCTTGTTTACCATGCCAAACCGTACGCTGCATTTAATGAGCATCCCATCTGACAGAAGCTCAGAGGTCACCGCATTTAATAAACGTCCCATCTGTCAGAGTTGTCAGAAGTTCAGAAGGCACACAGTTGATACAAACTTCTATGATGAAAAACGACAAGTTACGGACCTCGGCACAAGCTGCCGAGCGTTCTTGACACCGACCCCGTTACCGGGGAAAAAAAGGACCTCGGCACAAGCTGCCGAGCGTTCTTGACACCGACCCTGTTACGGGGGGAAAATAGGCCTCGGCACGAGCTGCCGAGCGTTCTTGACACCAACCTCGTTACGGGGGGAAAATGGACCTCGGCATGAGTTGCCGAGCGTTCTTGACACCGACCCCGTTACGGGGGAAAAATGGACCTCGGCACCAGCTGCCGAGCGTTCTTGACACCGACCCCGTTATGGGGAAAAAAATGGACCTCGGCACAAGCTGCCGAGCGTTCTTGACACCGACCCCGTTATGGGGGAAAAAATGGACCTCGGCACAAGCTGCCGAGCGTTCTTGACACCGACCCCGTTACGGGGGGAAAAAATGGACCTCGGCACTAGCTGCCGAGCGTTCTTGACACCGACCCCGTTACGGGGGAAAAAATGGACCTCGGCACAAGCTGCCAAGCGTTCTTGACACCGGCCCCGTTACGGGGGAAAAAATGGACCTCGGCACAAGCTGCCGAGCGTTCTTGACACCGGCCCCATTACGGGGTGAAAATAGACCTCAGCACGAGCTGCCGAGCGTTCTTGACACCGACCCCATTACGGGGGAAAAAATGGACCTCGGCACAAGCTGCCGAGCGTTCTTGACACCGACCCCGTTTTAGGGGAAAATTTGGGGTTCGGCACCAAGTGCCAAGCGTTCTTGGCACCGACCCTATTACGGGGAAAGATTGGACCTCGGATCACGACGAACTCCCTCTCAGCACTCACGACCATGCCGAGCTCTCTCCCCTCTTCAGAAAGATGCGCCGAACCGCATACAGACCTCGGTCCCCTAGTCAGCGAGCTCTGGAAGGGGTCGGAAGCATGATACGAGCACACATGCCCCTTAACGAAGGAGAACGCCCAAACCATTGCGCCAAAAAATCGCAAAAAACAATTAAAAATTCGGAGGGGCAAGGAAGAACTCCTGGAAAGCAGTTATGAAGATGGGGAGCACCTTCTCGCTCCCAAACAAACAATTGTTGCCCAAAAACAATCTCTCGAAACCCCAGAACGACGAATTGACACTTCGCTAAGACAAAAGGATATTCCTACAAGAGGCTCTGGAGCGACTCAGGGTTCAATCCACTTGAAAAATCACCAAACTACCTCCTTCAAGATTCAAAACCTTCCATTTAGGCTCCGATACAACTCCACTAGCCATTAAAATAGTAAAACTACTCCTCAAAGGCTGATCAAGCTCAGCCTTCGGGAGTGGGGGGCTCGTGATATGGCTAAAAATGGGGTTAATCGGAACCGTCCAATTCAAAGGAACGAATCTTGAAGCCCAGGGATAAAACGGTAATTTCACCTACCAATAGGGTCTGAGATGGGTACTGGGTCTCTTCGTTGAAGACCCAATAACCCACAAACGGATCCGCTTCAATCGGGCGTGGGTTTCAACCAGCACTAAAGCCCGATCCAGAGGGATAGAATTAGGGTTTCTAATTAGATCCTAATCAACGGCCCTGATTCATGCCTATCCCTCTACTGGGAATTAGGGATTACATTCCTAATCTGGTTACAAGGAGAATATTCCTTATCAGATCACGGGGATTACATTCCTAATCTGTTCCCTAAGATGCCTATAAATACCCCCATCCATCTCCATTTAGAGGTAATCAATCTTTCTCCAGTTTTTGCGCTCTTTCATAGTCTTTCTAGATTACTGACTTGAGCGTCGGAGGGTACGTCGCCGGGAACAACCCCGGTGTCTCGCACTTTTTGCAGGTTTACGGCAGGAGTGACGATCAAACCCGACAGAACAGGTATACAGGTTTACTATTCAGTTTCCCTAAGAATCCATAAATACTATCTGTTTGCCCCCACACCAAATTTAGCGGCAACAAAGTTCATAACCTGGAGTAGGGGTGAACACGCATGCGTCAGTCCATAGCCCGGGTTAGGGATGGACATGGGAATCACACGGTCTTACGACCAGATTTAACGCGGCTTTCTAAAGAGGTCCGTACACGGGTACCATGTGACAAACACGACCACCACTTAGGCACTACAGTGGCGGAACTAGACCGACCAATTGCAACCTCCTTGGGCGACGGACAATCTATTGGGAACTGGTTGAGTACAAGAGTAGGATGCATGGTGAGGGTTCGAATCCCTAAATTGTGGAGAAAGACGGCTATATTTGGAGGCGTATGTAGTATGGGATGCATTCGTACTCCAAAGTCTTAATTACATTAGAATCAGGCATGTGAATTGCTGCATCTAGTCATAAGATAATGACATATCACTACACTAGAACCTGAATCCATTAAACCCTTATTTTGGCACAATACTTTTCTTTTTTGCATTAATTATGGTTGTGATTGAATTTTAGAGGATCACTGTTATCATCAGCTTTGCGTCAGTCGAAGTACTGACGTTCCCCACCTTTTAGGTATCGGTTCTACCTTTCGAACAGATGCAGAAATATCAGAGTTGTGCAGCAAAAGCCTCAAGCCGAGGAGCAAGTCCCAGGGGAGCCGATGGGCCGCTCAGCGAAGTTCGGCAGTAATCAGTCACTGACCATTTCAGGAGGCAGTTCATAGCTTTACAAGTGGAGTCTGTAAATATTTGTAATAAGTTGTAATGAGTGGATGTAATTTGTACTCCTTATCCAAGAACAAGGTATCGGTTGTAATCAAGGATGTAAGGACCTTATTTGGCAATAAAAAGTTTTCAAATTTTCATGTTATTACTGTGTTGAGATGCATTTGAAGGTAAAGATTCTGGTGAGTCACGGATGTCCGGTAACGGGGATCCGGGGCGCTACATAAGCAATATAAAATATCCAAACACAATAATCTAACATCTGGAAATAAATAATAATATCCGGGTCATAAGCCCAATACAATAATAAATTCCAACACAATAATAATAAGTCTCAATACAATAAGTTCATGAAACAATAAGCAACTAGAAAGCATTAAATCTTTAGAAAGCTTGTTCTCCAATCTCAACAGGAAATTCTCCTTCATTACCTGTGAACACTTCATCTAAAAAGAGAAGAAAATTGTCCTCAGAGTAAGTCATGGACAGCAAGTAAAGAAAGCAATGAACAGTGGAATAACGATATAACGATGAATTCAATAGATCAATAGGAGTCAATAATAAGGGATAATAACAATAATCAATATCATGGTAATCGATGCAATGGTTATAAACAATGATTCAATATTCGATAACAATGTTCAATAGTCGATGTCAATACACTTTGACAATATTCGATATCAATAGAAACAATAATGCACAATATGCAATGTCGGTGTGATGCAAATTCTTAAGTCTATTAATTATTTTAATCCTGACTAATGCACGTACTACTGTGTCCTATATGTTCCATACCACAGGTTCGATGCATACAATCAATTTCGATTAGACTCAAGTGGTAGATTCTATATATCATGTACTTGGTATGATGACGATATCAACAATAACACGGGCCATGGTGTAATTTCTTACACAATGACGATAACGATAATAACACGAGTCATGGTGTAATTTCTTACACAATGACGATAATGATAATAACACAGGCCATCATCCTAGTACAGTCCTTACATCATCAACTACTCCAGTCAATCCCTTAACCCATGCTTGTTAATTATTTTATCAATGCAACAATACAATATGAAATTTGGAGACATTAAATGAACAATAGAATCAATAAGAGAACAATAGGATGGTAATAGGGAATTGGACAAATAGTTAGATGACAATAACTCATTAGGATCATGCAATGCAACACATATAATTTAATTCATGCAATACAATGATATAGGAAGAATTAATTTAAGAAAACTGGAAAGTAAAATTTTAGACAGTAAGAGTTATATGTACTAAAATCGAATTTTCAATTGCTACAGAAATCGAAAACTGAAACCATCAGAAATTCTGAAAACTAGACTTCCACACAGTTCCAACGCATATTTACAATACAAAATTCGGCAACATTAGCTAGGTTAAACACATCATTCTTTACAGATTATATGTTCAGGCAGAAAATCGACATCATGTTATTTTATTTTTAGAATCAGCGAAAACTCAATAATAAAATCATCAAAAATATTCTTTAGACTCCTAAATATGTTACCTAACATTCTAAAAATTATTAGAGCATTATTTTAATATTAAGTCAGCCTTTAATAGATTGAACATGAAAACATAAATGAAATCTGAAATCTGAAAATAAAACACAGCAGTATTAAATCAGTCATAACTTTTGCAATACAACTCGAAATTCAGCGATTCAAGATGTTTTGGAAACTAGAGACATAGGGATACAACTTTTATTCAGAAAGTTATTCATTTTGAGACCAATTACTGGGTCAAAATCGTCATGCAAAATACAGACAACAAGCAACGACATACATATTTTTCGATATTTTTCTTGAAATAAATTGATTAAACATTATGGGTATTAATTCAAATAGTCAATAAACTTTATAATCATCATGATGGGTGTAATAGCATGGTAAATACAATTAAAAATGCACACATACACTGTTTTAACAACAACCAATCATCAATCGATCAATCAAACATACAACCTAGCAATAAAACTACGATGGATTATTTGTGCGATGATTATATGCATAACCATATTAATGATACTATATGAGTACATGAAAGATTCAATCTTTGGAGTCAAAAGTGGCATGAAGGTGATGATATTTGGGTTAGTTCATGTAAACCCTCAATATACTCAATGAAAGAGAAGAACAATATACGATACGATGAACAATTGGATCAACTTACAAGAATTTCAATAAAAACTTGAATTTGATACAAGATTCAATTCAAGAGGATAGTGACTTGCCTTTTGGACAATTAATTCAAATATCGAATAATAATGGGATGGCAATCCCGGAGCAATGAACCCACGAAGAACACATGCACACCACGTGCACAAAGAGCCAACAGTAATAACAATAATAGAGAGAGACCAGTAACATTAACTGGTCGCGGCTGTGAATGGCAGCAACCATCGATGGCAGCTGGCATCGTCCGACTTTGACAGCAGCAGTGCGACAGGGGAATGATGGCGTCGCTGGAGGTCGACGACGAGGGGCATCGACTGGACAGCATCAGGGGTCTCGGGTCTGCTGACGTCGAAGGGAAAGGGAGGAGTAGGGGGTGTTCGTGGTCTGTTGACGATGGGTCTGGGCGGCGCTCGACGAGAGGACGGCGACGGCTGCAGGGGGGGTTACCAGAGGTGAAGACGGGGTGGACGCCATAGTTGGTGGAGAAGGGTGAACAATAATGAGCGGAAAAATCAGAGGTCGGGGAGACAGAAAGTTAGGAGAGAGAGATGATGGCTAGAGTTTAGGGTTTGTATTTTGTGTTTTTAGGGTTGCAATAGGATTATATTTATACAGTACAATTAGGATGTTGGGTTAATGTCTTAGGATCCAATAATAGTGGGTTTGGGTCTAGAAATAATTGCAATTAGGTTTTGGGTTTAATAAGAGATGGATTTGAGGACAATAAGGTTCAAATAAAATCACACAATCAAATAGAAATATGTTCAACAAGAAAATAGCCCAACAAGAAGAACAAAGCTATTCATGATCAAAATTTAGTTAAGATGATCAAGAAAGAAAAATAGAGTATTTTATTCAATGCAAATAAAATATTACAATAAAAGGGAAAAATGAAAAGAACGAAAACGATGGTTACACCGACATCCAGTTGTAGTTTGCATTCATTGATGTTTAGTTGCATATTTGCCCTCTCGACATCAGGTTGCACAAAAAAAAGGGGAGATGGAAAGATGTAATCTTCCACATGTACTTGGATATTGGATGTTTAATAAAGTATGATGTTATGTTTTGGGATTTGGGATATAAAAGTAGATGTAAAAGTGTGGGATGGTAGAAGAAGGAAATAAAATAGAAAATTACAACGATGAAAAAATAGAAATATAAATTATAAATATAGAATATATAAAATTAGTAGTACTGAAAGGGTTTTATAACATTAAAACAGAAAAATATATGCATGAGACTAAATGCGAATGAGAATAATAATTATGTACTGTAGTAAATTAGGATAATAAACATAAATAATTATGTATATAAAAAAATATAGTAATGTAGAAATTGATAAGTGTAAAATGATATGTATAGTTAGTATATTGAAATACATTATATATATATATATATATATATATATATATATATATATATATATATATATATATATATATATATATATATATATCAGTGGAAAGTATAAGTAGTGAGTGTATATAGTATGTTGGAGAAGTATAAAGTAACAAAATTAATAAGTAGTTATTAATAGTGAGTAAATATAACAAGACGACTAACAAATTATGTGTAACAACAATAGTATCAAATATAAGCTATATCACAAAAATAGTAGGAAAAGAAGATTTATAATGTGTAAAAGTATGTCACATTTATATAAGTAAAAATATTACAATCTTGTTAAAATATACTAAAATAAATAAGAATATAAAATAATGGAAACATATAGTATCGTGAAATCAAGGTATTTGAGAAGTAAATGTAAACATACAAAAATAAAAATTCAAAATCTAATAGAAATAATAACAAAGAAAAATGATAGTCTTAAAATTAATTTAATAAGTAGTAATTCAAAACATAATAGAATACGTAAAAGTACATAAAAGTAAGGAGGATAAAACATCAAGAAAGAAAACGAGTAAGTCAAACTTAAAAGATTAAGATTGAGGAAGATAGATAAAATAATAAACATCCAAGTGAATTAATAGTGTAAGAAAATTATTCTTTGAAGAAAAAAATAATAACTGATGAAAAGTACTATGATGAAATCTACGAAGAAAAATTAAAGAGGGAAGTCTGTCAACGTGTAAGGTGTCATGAATGTAGGTTCAAACCCACCACGCTTCCGCTGCGCCACTCTGATACCAAGGAAAAACATGCTCGTATACAATCTCACATCAATGTATACGAGGAAAGTATCAAGAATACAAGTTCAATAACTATATCATTCATGACTCCGAACTGACACCCACACTCTAATGTCCACCCTAATGTGTCGTCCTTATAATTTTGTACTACTTATTGAAGTCGGCTCTGATACCAAACTGTAACGCCCCGAATTCCATTTACATGTAATTCATAGCACAACAGGATCTTTCACTTCAAATTCGTATAATTTTACCAGAAATCTAAAACTTTTTTATTACACTTTGTTCTTTTACAAAAATACATAGCAGAAGTTACAACAAAGAAATATACAGCTTAAACATTCAACAACTTTAATCTGAAAATAATCATCAGCATCAATTCATCTTTATGCTCTTTTCCTAATCCAAGTCCTGCACTGAAAAAACTGTGGGCACGTCAGTTGTATACAACTGACGCAATACTATAAAACAGTGATTCTCTTACTTTAGCAACCTACAAACTTGAATGCACAATAAAGTGTAAAAAGTGACTATCTTAAACATGTCAGTGTATGATATGTCTTAATGCCTAATGCAGATGTTATACTACGATGACACTAATGCATACTCGTTCGGATTCTATGCATCTCATTCTACATAGGTCCGAGAGCAAGCACCTACGTACTCCACATTATAGGGTTAAATCCCTCGCCATGCAACCTACTACGATGACTACTACTAGATTTAGACATTCTGTGCGTACCTAGCGCATGCCTCGATAATTCCGGAGGTCAATCTCGATCTACAGATAATTCTGGAGACTACTTCACTCACACCTCGATAATTCGGGGATCTTCAAGAATACCCCACACCGCAAGCAATGGCGCCTCACTACACACAGACATCCCATGAGCGTTGCCTCGATCCCAATAATTTCCGGAGAACAATCTCACATCGCAGGTAATTCCGGAGACTATTTCACTCACACCACGATAATTCCAGGGATCAACTCACACCGCAGATCATCCTGAGACCCTCATACTCACGTTTGCCCTTGTTCATCATAGCTCCAACTAGTGTCTGTCCTTAAGTTTACTTAAAATCATCACAACCTAGAGCTAGCTTACCCTACCAGACTTAAATCAACACAATAGAAAGTTAGCCCACACTGGCAATTTCTCAAACAGAAAGCTAACCCACACTGGTTACTTCTCATATTTCTTTATTCATAAATTGCCGGTTACCAAGGGTCTCACCTAGCCTCTAGATTCCAATAACCATCTCACTACAGAGATCAACTAGGTTATATCCAACCTCAACATAAATGTTTTATTCATTAACCATCATTTGTCTTTATCTACTCTCTTTAATAACAATTTCTCCAATCAAATTCTTTTAGACAAATCCTTGGTTAACGAACAAAATCATTCACTTTAATAATTCTCAATGTTCTTTTGATTAATTCAACCTTTCCATGTTTATCTATACTTCAAATATATTAATACAAAAATCCCCATTTTTAGATTAGATAACTACTTCTTAACACAAAATCTTTTTAAGACTAATCACTAGATATCCCTTATTTTCATCTCAAAATTTTGCTTTCACTTCATTATAAACCAAGTCTTAAAATCTTTAGTCTTGTATACTTTCTTTTTAATCTTGAAAAACTGATCTAATACATGAATATGGCTTTTAAATCCCCAAAATATCTCTTAGAATATTATAAAATAATTCCCAAGTGTTCTAATAATATTTTGGAATAATTCTTTGAATTTTCCCAATTTTGAAACTTTAGAAAAACTCAAAACATAAAATAAAAACCCCGAGGAGGGCAACTGGACTTGAACCAGGACCAACAGTGCCCCAAATCGCAAGCACAGCCACTTTGCCAACTCACAGTCGTGATAAAAACCCCTCAAAGTTCTTTTTATAATCCTGAGAGCCATTTGAATTAATTTCCAAAAAAATCAAAAGGGCAGAGCCAACCCAGGCTCGAACCCGCGAACCAAAGAACCCCCCAGTAACACGTGGTAGCGCGAAATCACTGGCGCCTACGCTAGCCAAAAACCCCAAGCATCACACCTGATAATATAGGTGTTAAAATCCTTTTAACTCCCCACTCCGTTTCATCTCATTTTTAATTCATTCATCTATTTCTATTTCTATCATTTTCTCTCAAATTAATTGTTCGTAAAATACATTCCTAAGTTTCCATAAACGATTTGCCACTAATCTTATCAATAATAGAAATGAGTTTCACAAAAAAATTCTAAATGGTCATTTTTAGAACTTTCATAAACACACTTTTATTATCATCAAGACTACATGAATATAATTCCTTTTAGCCGTTGTATGAAAAAAATCTCATTTCCTATTTAATTATAATCCTCCCCCAACATTTACACATTTTTTTTGTGCCTAATTTAACAACTTTATGCACATTTATACACAGTTCATATAATCTAATTATGGCTTATTATTTGTGCCTAACAACATTCCAACATGCTTTAAATAAATTTCGATTTGACAACCTATCAATTTTATGATGAAACTTTCAATTAGCATGCATAAATTACCCACATTTTATTACTACTACAAATTCTAAATACCCACACAACATGCAACACAAATTTAACTAGAGAACTCAATCCAATTTGTTAATTTAACCATAACTTATCTACACATGCATTCTACAAATAATTTAGAAAGCAAAAGAGACACCCACCTATTTGAAGAATTTTCCAATCAAATAAAACTCCTAAAATGTCTTCCACTTCTCCTCCTCGAAAACCGCGCTCCAAAAAAAAACAAAAACAAAAATCTCTAACAAGCTTCTGTAGCAACAGGACGAATGGACAAATTTAAATTTTTTGTTTTGTTTTTGTTTATGAAGGCCAAAAAGGAAAGGGTAGTTTTATAAAGAGAATTAATTAATTAATGGAAGTTAATTTAATTAACCCACTAATCCTAATTAACTACCCACTCACTCAACTCACACACCCAACTCTCTCCCACTCATCTAATGTAGGCCAGCCACCCCCAACTATGTGCACACACGTGCACGTGCAACCTATGTGCACACAATTTATTAATATTTTTATTTAAACTAAAAGCATATGTTATAATTTATAATATGTATTTTAATGAAACTAGTTTAAAATTAGACTTTTCATGCATGAACAAAAATAAACACACAGACTTTATAAATTTTATTTTGAAAGAGAACACAACCAACAAGTGCACTGCAAACACGTGTGTTGCACTTAAAATAAATATTCAAATACGAAATAGATTTTATCAAGTGAAAAATATTTATAAATAATCAAAATACAAAATATGAAAAATACATTTCATTAGTTCTAAACGCACAACACCAGGTACATAAAAAATACGTGCATTACAAGTATAAAAATATTTGGATCAAAATAGGAGAAAAGTGAATTTCAGTTTATAAAACGAATTCGGACAAGTTATAAAATAAATAATTGGAACACATAGAAAATATTACACAGAACAGTAAAATATATGTAATTGACATGTGTATTGAAAGCACGTGTAATGAACGTAAAAACTCAAAAATTGAAAAATTAATATTTGAGTTGGCTCAAATAGGGTAACACTACAAAAAAATCATTTTCCACCGGCATTTCTACTCCGGCGTTTTGGTAGCAAACGCCGCTGTAGAAACCAGTTAACTTGGTAGGGAAAAAAAATACCACTCTGCACCGGCGTATGTGAAAAATGCTGGTATATGTAGGTATACACCGGCATTTTCGCGTTAAAACGCCGGTGTATTAGAAGGATAAGTGAAAGAGTACTCCAGTTGACATCTCTCTATCTCTCTCATTTTACTTATCCCCTTCCCCCAATTTTTCACTCTCTCTCCCAATCTCCCTCCTCCCAAATCGAAAACCCCCATCCCTTCCCCTGCCCCCCCTCTCCCGACGGCACCGCCTCCTCCCCCGCTGTCGGCGGTTCCCCCATCACCGCCCCTCCTCCGGCGTCGCCCTTCCCCCATCGCTATCCCATCGCCGCCCCCCTACCCCGCCGTCGGCCCTTCCCCTATCGTCGCCCCCTCCCTCACCGTCGCCCCTTCCCCCCATCGCCGCCCCATCGCCGCGCCCATCCCCTGCCGTCGCCCCTTCCTCTACACAAACCCTAGGTTTGTTCTTGAATTAATCTTGTGGTAATCTAGAGAGCTATGGTAATCTTGTGGTAAAAAAATCATAACTGTTCTTGTGTTTGTTTATTTGAGAGTGGTTTAAGTTTGTGGACAAAACCAACATTATTTGAGAGTGATTTATTGAATCTTCTTGTGTATATGTAGCTTTGTTGTTGTATAGTATCATGCTAAATGTTAGTTAGAAAGACAACTAATTCATGCTCAAATTGTTAAGATGACTTGATTTCATTATTGAAATAATAACATGTGAAATAAGTATAACTCAAGTTCAAAGTAGAGATTTTATAGATGAAAGTTGATGTTTTTGTGCTAGTAGCTATCACCATCTTTATGTTACGTACTGAACTAATAACTCACCTTAAAATCCTAAATTGCATGCTATAAGATGCTATTGGACTTGTGTAGCTAATAAAAATCAATTGCATATGAAAATAGATGTTATTTAAGTCCAAGAATGCATCAATCGTATGTATGTGTGCACTGTTTTGAAGAAAATTTGCTCACTGTTTTGAGAAACAATTCATCTAGCTGTTTGAGTTAATAGTGCTGTTGTTTAAGTGATTTGATAATCCTAAGCTTAGTTTGCTGTATAATTGCATATTTGAGTTGCCACATGATCGGGCTCGAGTAGCCCTTGAAACAGACTCCAAAAGAGCTCGAAAATAACAGTTTTGCTTGCGTAGGTTGTTGTTTTTGTTGGTTGTCACTTTTGCTGTTTAGGGTGTTTTCATCACTCTTTTGTAGGTTTATCTTCTTGTTTGATGCTTGGGAAAGTGGTCCTAAGTCTAGGATAGCTTGCCTTTGTTTTTTGTATGATTAGGAGCTCAAACAATCGATTGATTCATTGTTTTGAGCTGTCTATTGCTGGCTAAATTTGTTTGCTGTTTTAGGCATTTGCATCGCTCATTTGATGCATTATTTACATTATTTGCATCACTTCTTGTTTTGAAAATGAGATTGTTCTTTCTCATTAGTTTTAAGTGATGATGAGATGGATTATGTAATTGAAGTTGCATACTATGTTTTACAGAGTGACTAGTGATGAAAATAATCCTGTTTGAACTTATGTTGTATCATTTGCTTAATTTGGTGTTTGTGAAACTCACTCAAATACTTTCTTCGGTTTGCTATTTCTCTTCTTTGATATATGGGTTGGTTGGTTTTCTGCTGGATTGCCTTTGTATTGCTGAATCGGTTAGTAGACTTTGTATTTGGTCTTCATAACTAGTATATGATATAGGAGTTGGTTAATGTTGCTTTGAGATTTGTGCATATGTATGTATGTTCTTCAGCTTAATAAGAGAGGATGAGGAGGAGGAGGAGGAGGAGGAGGAGGATATCCCTGACTGGGGTGCTCACATGAGGCCAATCAACCCTCTTCCCTTTTAAAAAGCTTTAAGACTTTGACTGCAAGAACAATTCTTCTTATCAGTTGATATCCCTGACTAGGGCTTTGCATGAATGACATTGATGGAGATGTTACTAGGGTTGCTTGATTAAGGTATTTCTTGAAACTCTGTAAATCTAGTTTAGTTGGTTTATAAACTCTTTAAATATAGAATGGTGATTGTTGTTTATGATATGCATGGTTCTTTTGTTACTTTACTGATTGTCTTGATTGTGCTTGCAACTTTCTAGAAACCATCTTGCTGATCTTGCTTATGTTTGGCCGAATTTGATTTCTTGTCTAACAAAATCTGGACATGGCAACATCATTCTTTTGTCATACTAGTTTACCCACCATTTGACACTTTAAATGTCTCAGAATGAGTACTCTTATGAAATTACTTGTCAGTTGTCTCTAATGCAATTTGCTATTGTAGGTAAGCTAACAAACAAAATTCTTACTATGAATGAACTTATTACAAGTCAATCTTTTGCAATGTAGTGGAGTTGTTATACATGTTGCACGAGTCCTTGTTCTTTAATGCTTTATCTTGGTATCATAAGTTAGAGTTGGTTATTCCAGGTATGGATTAACTTTGTGAAATGCTTGAATGCTTACTTTTCTTTTCACTTGTATGGATGGAGATCCTTACTTTTTTCTTTTCACTTGTTAAAACTATTTGATCAATTGATTATTACATGGGACTGTTTTGATCCTTATTTGATACTTGTTAAAACCATTTGATCCTTACTTGTTTGGGGCTGTTTTGTCTAGAACTGAGCAATGGTTTGTCTAGAAGTGTAGCTTCACGAGTTGCTTTTTTGTCTGAATTTGGAGATGAGATGGATAATGTATCTGAAGTTGCACACTATGATTTTTTTAGGAGTGACTAGTGATGGAAATTTTTTTATCTAAACTTTATATACAATTATATCATGATGTCTAGATGAGTATCAGTTTCTAAGATAATGTTCATGCTTGTCGCTTGGGTTTGAAAATGAAATTGTTCTTTCTCATTGGTTTTAAGTGATGATGAGATGGATTATATAACTGAAGTTGCATACTACGATTTACAGAGGAGTGACTAGTGATGAAGTAATCCTGTTTGAACTTATGTTGTGGTTTCAATTGACAGTTATCTCATGAGTATTATAAAAGTATAAGTTTCATCTCAGTTAGCATCTTGTTTGCCTGAATTTGACAGTGAAAATAATCTTTTTCATTCTTTGTAACCCAATATTTTGAACTCCATATTTTGGTTATGAATGTGGCGAGATCACATTATTATGTTTATGAGATTACAATTTGATGATATTATACTATTATGCTTCATTCATAACTTATTGGGGCTCTTTTAGTTTTGCAATTGGTTTTGATTGTAAGAGTGCTCAAGTTTTTTTTTTATATAAATAATTTTATTTTTTTTTAATTTATTTTAAAATATATATCTACCCCGGCATTTTTACAAGCGTCGGGGTAGCTTTCAGCAAAAACTGGTAGTCTATACCGACATTTTAAAAACACCGGTGTAGGTGATGACCGAAAACATTAATTCCAAACGAAACCACCCTTTCAGTGGCATTTTTCAACCGCCGGTGTAGTTTTAACCTATACCGGCGTTCGTAAAAAACACCGGTGAATGTCCCTAAGCTACAGCGACACATGATTCAGCGACACTTGCACCGACAATTTATAAAATGCCAGTGGTATCTACGGCGGCGTTTAAAAATTCCGGTGAATGTGGAAAAAAATGCCAATAAAGACTGTTAGTCTTGTAGTGTAAGAATGAATTTTGAGATGACGAAAAATGGATAAATAGTCTAAATACACAATACGTATGATATTTATATTAAAATACGTTACAGATATTACCCGTAATGATACAAAGTACATGTGTGTAACATCCGTGGGTAAAACTGTCATAACTCAATATTGCTGGGTGTTACACAAGTGCCTCAGCGCGCGAGCCCAGTTATGATCAACGACCCCGAGCGCTTTAAAAAGTGTGACCAGGTTTGATTATTCATAAAAATCCCCAAAAAATCATTTAAATTTTTGAAAAGCTAATTAAAAATTTCAAAAAATAATTATTTTAAATCAGAATTATAATTAAAATTTCTGAAAAGTAATTAAAAATTAGGATAATTAATTAGAAATTTTGAAAAAGTGATTTTAAAATTACAAAAAAATCTTATAGCATTCAGAAAAATTCAAAAAAGTCAAAAAATATGAAAATTTCCAAAAAAAACCCAGGAATATATTTGCCGCCTCCAGAAGCTTCTGATCAGTTCCAGGTATCTTTAATCGTCCATGAAAGCTGATATTATACTCCAAAACCCTGAAATAAGGTGAACTACTCCCGAAAGTCCAGAAAAATTGACTTACGGAAGTGGGGGACTTATGATAATCGTAAAAACTGTAGAAAATAAGGGTCGTACGATTCCAGCACATATATTAAAATTTTTGCATGCAGATTAGTCATAATGGGCCTCTTTAATAGGTCTGGCCTTCTTCAGGCTCCTCTACAAGACATGGGCCGCTTTCAAGCCCAAGCAAAGTGACAAATTAGACCCACAAGGTCCCACAAAATAATTCCAACAATCATTCAAATTGCTCCATATCGGTAATGACGTTATTGGAGTTTTCTGCATCCTCCACTGTCAATGCGAACACTCGCCCTTACCGGTAAGGCTTTTTCTTCTTCCCAGGTTGGTTCCCACTAGTACCACCTTGGTTCAGTTGCGGATAGTGTGGGCGAATGTGCCCTTCCTTGCCACTTATATAGTAGGTCTTAACTCTGCGAATTTGAACATTCAGCCCAGATGTGGCCCGCTTCTCCACAATTAAAGCACCCCATGCTCCTAGTCGTGGCTCTCCCATTGTCTGGTCTGTCAAACCTACCCCTCTTTTCGGGAACGTCTTTCCATGATGGGCTATCATTGCAGGACTTCTGCCCTGGTTCCATTCTTCTTTCTTTTGCTGAAAACTGTCTCATATCAACTTCGGTCATGGCTGCTCTTCTGACCAACTTGTCAATCCTTCTGATGCCCAACGGTAGCATGCTAAACCACAGACTTGGCCTCAAACCCTGCTTGAATTTTTTGGACATCTTCGCTTTGTCCAAGACCAGCTCCAGCACATATTTTGAAGCTAAGTAAATTTTGTTCATACTCTCTGACAGTCATATTCCCTTATTGCAAGCCCAAGAACTCCATCGCCTTCTTCTCCTGAATATCCAGTAGGAAGTAGTGGCTCCAGAATTCCTCCAGGAATCCTTCCCAAGTGATCGGCTCATTGCCAAGAGTCCTCTTTATCGACTGCCACCACACACCAGCATCCTTTTCTAGTTGGATGGTTACTAGCTTCACCTTGCTGGCCTCTGGAGTTTCCAAGACTTCAAATACTTTCTTTATCTACCGAATCTAGTCATCTGCTACGTCAGGACTGGCCTGTCCTTCGAACACTAGTGACTTCATTCTCTTGAACGATTCCACCATCTTGATCACCTCTTGGACCTGGGCTGCTGGTCTTACCCCAGCATTGCGACCTACACTAGCAGCCACAAAGGTGTTTAGGGTCTATACAACCTAGCAAGCTATATTTCTAAATCCACCCTATTGGTGTCACCATTGGATCCTCTCCATTCTCACCATTTCTAGTCCATCTTCCTGCCATTTCTGAGTCTACAAAATGCACCAACTTGGTTAGGGAACTAATGCCTCACAGAATTTCACACCAAAATATCTGGGAAAAAATTCATTCATAAAAAATTAATCATTGTTTCCGTAGAATTAGGACCTCAGATGTTTGAAATACTCTAGGAAGGATGATAATACGAAAACCTTTACAACTGGATGGTATACCCATTGAAGTTTGGAAGTGTCTTAGGGATGTATGAGTGAGTTGGCTAACAAGATTATTTAATGAGATTTTGAGACTAAGAAGATGTTCGATGAATGGAGAAATAGTATTTTAGTACCTATATATAAAATAAATCAGATATACAAAGTTGCTCTAGCTACCGATGGATTAAATTAAATAGCCATAAGATGAAAATTTGGGAGAGTGATCAAACATAGACTGTGGCTGAAAACTACAGTGTCTGAGAATCAGTTTGGATTTATACCTAGAAGGACAACAATAGAAGCAATTTATGTACTGAGGAGACTTAAGGAAAAATATAGGAAGAATAAGAAAGATCTACATATGGTGTTTATAGATCTAGAAAAAGCATATGATAAAGTTCCTTGAGACATAGTATGGTGGGTGTTAAATAATAAAAGAGTAAGTATTCGGTATATTGAGGTAATTAAGGATATGTATGAATGGTCAAGGACCACAATTAGAACAACCACATGAGAGACCAGTAACTTTTCTATTACAGTAGGTTTACACCAAGGTTCAACTTTAAGCCCCTACCTCTTTGCTTTGGTTATGCATGAACTGACGCGAGGAATACAAGATGAGGTTTCTTGGTGTATACTTTTTGCCGATGAAGTCATCCTAGTGGACGGGGCTAGAGCAGAAGTCAATGCTAAATTAGAATTGTGGAGAGAAACTTTGGAAGCTAGAGGCTTTAGCATAAGCATAACTAAAACAAAGTATATGGAGTGTAATTTTAGTGATATTTGGAACACAACTGAGGAAGTAGTGAAGCTTGATGGTCAAGAGATACCTAAGAGATGTCATTTCTGATATTTAGGCTCGATTATATAAAGAGATGGAGAGATTTGTGAAGATGTTATACATAGGATCCAAGCAGGGTGACTTAATTGAAGAAGTGTCAGTGGTATTTTGTGTGACAAACGTATACCTTTAAAGTTGAAGAAAAAAATTTATAGGACAGTTGTCAGACCATGAATGATGTATAGAGCAGAGTGTTGGGCAATAAAGAAACATGTCCAAAAAATAAGTGTAGCGAAGATGAGGATGCTAAGATGGTTGTGTGGTGAAACCAGGAAGAATAGAATTAGAAACGAGCATATACGAGACATGCTCAAGGTAGCTCCTATCCAAGATAAGTTAAGAGAGAATCGTCGTGGGTGGTTTGGACATGTCACACGTAGAGCTAGTAGCACCCCCGTAAGAAAAAGTGATTTGATAAATATTGAGGGTAGAGTTAGGGATAGGGGAAGACCTAAACTTACTTGGTTGGAAACAGTAAGAAAGATATGATAGCTTGTGACCTTACAGAAGATATTGCGCTAAACCAAGCAGAATGGAAAAGTAGGATACATGTAGCCGACCCCAACTAGTTGGGAAAATGGCTTTGTTGTTGTTTAAAATAAATCATTATCCATTTCAAATCCATATACCGAAATAATAATGAAATAAGTCAATTTATTCAAAATAAATCACCAATCCATGCAAAATAGAAAAACAAAGTATTTCCCTCGAGTCTAGAAAAACTAATACAATCATAAAGTAGTCAAATGTGACAATTCCTTTTTGCCTCTCTGAGCTCGTCGCGTAGCTCATCAAGTTATTTTTATAGCTTCTCACAATGTCGCTTGTAATTCTGCTTTCCCCACTTGGTATAGTTATCCAATTGGGTGAACTACGGTATCGCTTTATGTCGAAACCTTCCAAGGTCCTTCACTATATCATTCAAAGCTGCAATGCACCATTTGTCCTCTGCATGGTGTGCCTCGAGATGGGTCACTCTCCACCGATGGATAATCAACTAATACTGAAGCGAAGCAATGATGTGATCTTTCTTACTCAAATCTAGCAAATCATCTGAAGATTTTCCCGAAGATTCTTGTAACAACTCCAAATTTTATAAATATATATATGACTTTTCAAGCACAAAAAAAACTATATTTTTAGTGTCACGCCTCGCTTCCCAAATATACAGAATACGAGTACATGATATTGGCCCAGCGAATGACTAACGTTACCCATAAGTTGTTTATCTAATCAACTCGACAATATAATCAATACAGAACAATTGCGCAGGCAATAATAATAATCTCATGAACAATAATACTTGGAATAAAATAATATGAAATATCCAAATACAATAAACCAACGTCTGCAAACAATAATAAAATCCGGGTCATGAGCCCAATACAATAATAAATCTCAAACACAATAGTAATAAGTCTCAATACAATAAGTTCAATGAAATAATATTCAATTATAAAGCAATAGTTCTTTAGAAAGTTTATTCTCCAATCCCAGCAGGCAATTCTCTTTCATTACCTGTGAACACTTCATCTAAAAAGATGAGCAAAATTGTCCTTAGAGCAAGTCATGAAAAACAAGTAGAGAAAGCAAGGAACAATAGAATAACGGTATAACAATGAATTTAATGGATCAATAGGAATCAATAACATGGGACAATAGCAATAATCAATATCATGGCAATCGATGTAATGGCTATAAACAATGATTCAATATTCGATAAAAATATTCAATGAACAATATCAATAACAATTACCCAAGATTCGATATCAATAGGAATAATGATGAACAATATGCAGTGTCAATGTCGTGTCAATTCTTAAGTCTATTAATCATTTAATCCTAACTAATGTAGCACTTCATGCGTCCCATTTATTTACCACATGGTTGCTACATACAAACAAGTTACGTTTAGACCTAGTGGTGGATTTTATAGTTTATGTACTCAGGAACGATGTATAAGATTCTCTTCAGTATTCAGTTATTCAGTCATTCAGTTATTCAATATCAATATCCATAGAACAATATGCAGTTATCCAGTTATTCAGCCATTCAGTCATTCAGTAATTGTAGGGAAACCACGAGATCCCTTCTGAGTACAATCTCATATATTGTCCACTACTAGGTCAACCTCAAACCCCGGCTTGATTAACAATTTTATCGATATAACAATACAATACAATATGCAAATATAAGACATTAGATGGACAATAGTAACAATAGGGGAACAATAGGACGATAACTTAGATAGGACAATTAGAATAATGACAATAGTACACTAGGATCATGCATTGCAACATATACACTTCAATTCATGCAATACAATGATATAGGAATAATTAATTTAAGAAAAACTGGAAATTACAATTCTGGACATTAAACACAGCAGTAGTAAAACTATCATAGCTTTTGCTATACAAGTCGGAATTCAAAAATTCAAGGTGTTCTGGAAACTAGAAAGATAAGTCTACAATTCTTATTCAGAAGGTTATTCATTTTAAGATCATTTACTGGGTCAAAAATGTCGGGCAAAATACAGCCAGCAAACAACATACAGGTTTTGGATATTTTTCGTGAAATAAATTAATTAAACATGTTGGGTAACAATTCTATTAGTCGATAAACTTCATAATCAGCATGATGGGTATGAAAACATGATAAATAAAATTAAGAACACACACATACACTAATTTAACATCAATCAAACATCAATCGATCGATCAAACATACAATCTAGCAATTATTTCAACAATAGATTAATTGTGTGACAATTATATGAGTGCTCCTATCATGAATACATTATGGATGCATGAAAGATTCAATCTTTGGATTCAAAAGTGGCACGAAGTCAAGAATATTGGGGTTAGTTCGTGTAAACCCTCAATATACTCAACGAAAAGGAACAACAATTTACAATACGATGAACAATTGGATCTACTTGCAAGAATTTCAATAAAAACTTGAATTTGATACAAGGTTAAATTCAAGAGGAAAGTGATTTGCCTTATAGACGGTGAAAACGAATACCAAGAATAATGACATAAGGATCCCGAAGAAACGAACCCACAAACACATGAATAACACGTGCAATCTACGTGCAATGAAAGAACCCAATAGCAATCAACAGCAAAAAAAAGAAGACATCAAGGGGCTTGCGACCTGGCGGTGGCCGATGTCGATGAGCGACGTCGAGGGCTGTGGTGGATCGACGTAGGGCGGCGTTCGACGGGCTGAGGAAGGTGTCGGAGGTTCCCTGATGTTGAGGGAGAAGGGGAGCAGCAATGGATCGACGGGATCTCGGTTTTTGATTGGATCAGTGGTCGAGCAGCAGCTGAGCACTGCCATCGCTGGCGGAGGAGGAAGGGGACGCTTGGGAGGTCGACGGGGTGAGGTGGTTCGACGGGGGGATCACCAGAGGTGGCGGAATCGACGGAGGAGAAGGTCAGATCGGGGAGAGAGAAGGAAGGCTACAAATTGTATTTTTTTGGGTTTTTAGGATTTGTATTCATAGAATACAAGTAGATTATTGGGTTAATGGGTTTAGAATCCAATAATAGTGGGTTTGGGTTGAGAACAAACTGTAATTGGATTTTGGGTTCAACAAGAGATGGGTTTGAAGACTATAGGGTTCAATTAAAACATCCACAATCCCAAAAAATAAAATCTACAAGATAGATAGCCCAACAAAAAGTGTAACTACCGTTTCTGTAATTTTCAAAATTTCCCCTTTGTATTTCTTTTTAATTCCAATTGAATAAAAAACCTATTTTCTTTCGTTCTCAATTATTTTTTTTGAAGAATTTCCTGAAAATTTTCCCGTTCTTCTTGTTGGAGTTTTTCTTGTTGAGCTTATTATCTTTTAATTGATTGTGGGTATTTTTATTCGAACCCTACTGTTTTTGACCTACCTTCTAATTGAACCATAAAACCCAATTTGATGAATTCTTGACCCAAAACCGCTATTATTGAACCCTAATTGTACCCTATAAATACAACTCTACTGTAAACCCTAATTTTTGCACACAAATCGAAACCCTAGCTGCATGTTCTCTCTCCTCTCTCCTCTCTCCTCTCTCCTCCCGTTCTCTCTGTCTCTCTCTCCTGTGAGTTTCCCGCCCAAACCCACTAAACCCACCTCTTAGTTCGTCTTCTCCGGCGAACTACCCATCTCTGGCGACCCCCACTGCCGTCAACCACTCCCCGATGCCTCCCCTCGACACCCAAGTACCCTAACACCATCCCCGTGCACCTCTTTCCCCGTTCTCTCCATTAATAAGCCTCAACCCCAAATCCCGATTTCCCTTCTCCCAGTTTTGATCGTCGGCGATGCCTCCTAGCGCCACCCTGCCCCTCGCATCTCATCGTCGCACCGTCCTCTGGTCGCCGGTGCCGCCTTGGCTCTTGCCCTTGCTACTGTTGCTGTGATCGTTTCTTACTGTTGCTGTCTTTTTGGTGTTGTGTTTAATGAATGCATGTAGAATTATTAATAGGGTTATTCATACAAGTCACAACACAAATAATTTATTGTAGAGACATTCGTTAGGTTGTATGTCGTTTGATGATTGATTGATGTTGGACTTGTACATGTGTGTTTTCTAAATTTTTATTTATCATGTTTGGACACCTATCATGCTAGTTACACAATTTATTGACTATAGAATCGAAACCCATCGTGTTTAATTAATTTATGCCCAAGAAAAATACCCTAAGAACTGTATATGCTTGCTGACCTGAACTTTGATCGCTGTTTTTTAACCAGTAAATGACCTTAAAATAAAATATTTTATGAAAATGAAATGTAGCCCCAAATGTCTAGTTGCCAATAACATCTAGAATTTTTGAATTTCGAGTTTTGTAGCAAAACGTATACCCGTTTTACTGCAACTGTGTTTTTACATTCAGATTTTCAGATTCACGTAACTTTCAAGTTTAACAGTAAAAAGGTTGATCAAATAATAGAATTTTGCTATGAAAATTTCCAGATTGATGCTTAACATGTTTTGGAGCCTAGATTATATTTTTACTGAATTTAATATTGAGTTTTTGCTGATTCAAAAATTAAAATAACAAGATGTCGAATTTCTGTCTAAACATATAACCTGAAAGAAACATGTGTTTGACCTAGCTACTGTTGTCAGAATGTGAACTTTAAGTATGCGTTGAAACCGTAAGGAAGTCTAGTTTCCAGATTTTCTGACGGATTCAACTTTCAATTTCTGAGTCAGTGGGAAACTGCATTTTTGTACATGTTAAGCTTGCTGTCCAGAATTTTGGATACTACTTTTTAATGAATTAATAATTCCTATGTTGTACTATTGCATGAATTAATGAATGTATGTTGTATTGTATGTTTCCAATGAGTTATTGTCACTAATTTTAACCATCCTATCCATGATATCAACCTATTGTTTTCCTATTGATACTATCGTTTACCAAATTGTCTATTAATTGCATATTGTATTGTCGCATTGATAAAATAATTAATAAGCCAGGGTTGAGGATTAACTTTTAAGTAGTGAACAAAGTAGAGATTATACTTGAAGGAGGGGCCCTATTTTCCTAACTATCGTTTCGGCTACCGTTTTATCGTGCGATTGTGGTTATGGCAGTAACCCAATCTATCGTGTACCATATCGTTGCCGATAACCGTTTCATACACCGAAAGGTGAATAGTGTTTACCGTTACCGTTGCCAAGTACATGATTTACCGAGTGCACCACTTGAGTCTAAACAAAATTGATTGTATGCATCGAACCTGTGGTACGGCACACATGGAACACAGTAGTACGTGTATTAGTTAGGAGTTAAAATGAATAATAGACATAAGAATTGACACATCACCGACATTGCATATTGTTCATCATTGTTCCTATTTGTATACAATATTGTTTAAGTGATAATGATATTAACCGTTGGTTACCGTTACCGAATATTGATTCATTGTTACACTGTTGTATTGATTACCATGTTATTGATTATTATCATCGTACCATGTTATTGATTCCTGTTGATCCATTGTTTCATTGTTATACCGTTATTCCATTGTTCCCTGCTTTTTCTACTTGCTGTCCATGACTTGCTCTAAGGACAATTATTTTTCTCTTTTTAGATAAAATATTTACATGCAATGAAGGAGAATTGCCTGCTGGAGTTGGAGAACAGACATTTTGAAGATTTCTGCTTTTAATTTGCTTATCGCTTTAAATGACTTATTGTATTGAGACTTGTATTTATTTTTGGGTTGGATTATTATTATTTTGGGCTTATGTTCCGAATTTTATTATTGTTTCCAGACGTTGAATTATTATTATTGTATTTGAATATTTATATTGTTTCATTCCAAGTATTATTTGTTTATGAGATTATTATTATTGCTTGCGCATTTGTTCTGTATTGATTATATTGTTGAGTTGATCGATTAAACAGATTATGGGTGACGTTAGTCATCGCTGGACTTTTGTCATGTACTCGTATTTCGTATTTTTGGGAAGCAGAGCGTGACAAGGTTTTTAGTGGTGTCAGAGCCTGGTTTGGATAATATATCAGTCAAACGTGACTAATGAAAGGAAGTTTAGCTTTGATTGATATATTAACCAGAATTGGGATCATATCGGTTGACTCAACAATATGAGTAATACAGTGATCGCATGAATAATTAATATCCAACTTATGATCTGGATGCTAACCGTTTGATCTTCTATTGCAGACTATGGCTAGAAAAGGTGCTTCTTCTTCCCATACTGAGGATGACCAGTCTGATGTGCCCACTATTACGCAGTTGATGCAAATGCAACGTGAGCACAATGAGCTGGTGATGCAGATGCAGCGGGAACATAATGAGCAGTTGAGAATGGCTTATGAAACTGCCAATAGAGTACCTGTTGTGCCTGACCCCGTCGTGCTGCCACCGAGGCTTGGTAATGTAATAGATTTCATGAGGCTCCAACTGGATAAGTTCTCGGGTACTGAAGGTCCACTTGTAGTCGAGCAGTGCCTTATCAGGACTGAGCAGTTGTTGATCGCAGCACGTATTGCAGATGTGGATCGTGTGGATGTTGTGAGCATCCAGCTTGTTGACCTTACCCACATTTGGTGGCAGACTGAGGCTGAATGTTTGGGCCGACCCATCCCTTGGGCTGCTTTTTCTGAGAGCTTCCTCACGAAGTTCTTCCCTAATGTCACCAAGAATGAGATGGAACGGCAGTTTGTTTCTTTAACTCAGATTTGTCAGATAGTGTTTATTTATGCTTTTCGTTGTTATTTCATAAAGTTTCAACGTTAAACTAAACTACTGTCATGAATCAGGGGAATCGTACCGTGGATGAGTACGCTGCAAAGTTCGCCCGACTAAGTCATTTTGCTACTTCCATGGTGGCAAATGACGAAGATAAAGGCCTTCGTTTTCTATCGGGCTTGGACATTGAGATACAGGACCGTATTGTTGCCTTGTGACTTCGCTCTTATGCTGATATCCTAGATGCTGCAAGGATTAAGGAACAAGCCAGTTCAAGGAAGCATGCTATTCAGCGTTCTGCTGCTACTAGATCTTCTGTTGGGCCTATTGGGAGGCTAGCTCCGCCCCTTCCTGTCAGGGCATTGCCTTACGCACCTGTCGCTCCACGGTCGGTTTTGATTTGTGATTACTGTCATAAGGTGGGTCATATGCACAAAGACTACAGGATAGCCAACCTCTAGTGCCTTGCATGTGGAGGAGTGGACCACAGGGTTCGTGATTGCCCTAAAGCCAGACCTATTGCACCAGTTGGAGGTTCCGCTCCGTAGGGAGCACCTGTTCCTGGTCAGGGTGGACCACTTCCCCCGCAGAGGCAGGTATTTGAGCAGAGGAGAGCCGCTCCTCGGGGTAATCTTCCTACAGGTCGTGGTCAGGCTTACAACTTGACTACGCAGGATGCTGAGACTACTTTGGGCGTTGTTGTAGGTATATCTTTGTTGTTTTATTTTATATTTCATTATGTTTTTCCTTGCTATTTTATTCTTTTATCATGTTGCTATCCATGTTTGCCTTCCATTCATGTCTATTTCTTATGTTTGCTTCTGCCTTTTGTTCCCACTTTAACTTTTTGCTAGGCATCATCCTTGTTCATTCCTTTCCTGCTCATGCTCTCTTTGATTCTGGTGCAACTCATTCATTTGTTTCTTCCCGCTTCGTCGATCTGCATCTTTTGGCTAGCAGTGCTATGCCAGTGACTTGGAACATTTCTACAGGTGGAGGTGTTGTCATGTGTTCTCAAATTTGTGAGCAGAGCCCCTTGGTTAATGGTGGTGTTGTTTTTGTTGCCAATTTGATCGTTATTGGCAATTCTAGCTTTAATGTTATTCTGGGGATGGATTGGCTTAGTGCCACTCATGCTATGATTGACTACCGCAAGAAGAAGGTGGTGTTTTGAATGCCACAATGGTAGGAATTTGAATTTTGTGCCGGTGAGACGCTGCTTGCTTGTGTTGAGAATTTGGCCAATCGGGAAGTTGGTGTTATGGAAGAAGTGTGTGCTGATGATGTTGTCGCATCTTTGGTTGTGCGGGATTTTCTAGATGTTTTTCCTGAGGAATTGTCGGGATTACTGCCAGATCGTGAAGTGGTATTCAGTATTGATGTTCAGCCGGGTACAGCTCCAATCTCTAAAAGTCTGTACAGAATGGCTCCTATTGAGCTAGCTGATTTGAAAGAGCAGATTCAGGAGTTGTTGGATAAAGGGTTTATCAGGCTAAGCGTTTTGCCTTGGGGAGCTCTAGTTCTATTCGTCAACAAGAAGGATGGTAGTCGGAAGTTGTGCATGGACTACCGCGAGCCCAATAATGTCACAGTGAAGAACAGGTATCCATTACCAAGGATTGACGACCTATTTGATCAACTAGGAGGCGCTTCTGTATTTTCGAAGCTGGATCTTCGTTCTGGTTATCATCAGGTTAAGGTGAAAGCCAAGGATGTACAGAAGACTGCTTTTCGAACAAGATATGGGCACTATAAATTCTTGGTGATGCCCTTTGGAGTTACTAATGCTCCAGCTGTATTTATGAGCTTGATGAATCGGGTTTTTCCTCCCTTCTTGGACAAGTTAGTGGTGGTATTTATTCTTGTCTATTCTCAGAATCGGAATGAGCATGCTGAGCACTTGAAGGTCGCTTTGCAGACTTTGAGGGATCATCAGTTGTACGGAAAGCTTAGCAAGTGTGAGTTTTGGTTGGATCGTGTAGCGTTCTTGGGCCATATTATTTCTGGTGATGGTGTTTTTGTCGATCCGTCCAAAATTTCTGCAGTTAAGGATTGGCCGACGCCGAAGTCTGTATCAAAGGTTCGGAGTTTTCTTGGTCTAGCGGGTTACTACAGGAAGTTTGTTCAGGATTTCTCGAAGATAGCGGGGCCGGTGACCAAGTTAACAGGGAAGGATCAGAAGTTTGTATGGGATCAGTCTTATGGAGAAGTCTTCGTTGAATTGAAGAATTGGTTAACATCAGCACCTATGTTGACAACAACTGGATGGATCAGGAGGTTTCGTAATTCACTGTGATGCTTCAGGTAGAGGTTTGGGTGCTGCTCTGATGCAGCGAGGCAATGTGGTTGCTTATACATCTAGACAATTGAGGCCGCATGAGAAGAATTCTCCTACCCATGATTTGGAGCTTGTTGCTGTGATTTTTGTCTTGAAGCTTTGGAGACATTATTTACTTGGAGACCGAGTGGAGATCTTCACTGACCACAAAAGTCTGAAGTATGTGTTCACTCAGAAGGAACTGAATATGAGGCAAAGGCGATGGTTGGAATTGATGGCGGATTATGATATCAGTTTGCCGTATCACCCTGGCAAGATTAATTCAGTGCCTGATGCCTTGAGTAGAAGACCTATTGCTATGGTACTTACTGAGCAGAAGGAACTTGTAGAAGCTATGAGGATGTTTGATTTGAATGTGGTATTGCCTAGGTTTGGGCAAAGCTGTATGGTGCTTCAGTTGCAGTCATCTTTGGTGGATCAGTTTAAGGAGGCACAGTCTAGTGATGTGCAATTGCAGGAGTTTCGAGCTGAGGTTGAAGCTGGTTTTAGAATTGATATGGTGATTCATGAGGATGGATCTCTTCGCTTTGGGACTCGTCTTTGTGTTTCAAAGGGAGAAGTCAGGCAGAAGTTACTTGAAGAAGCTCATTGCTCGTCATACTCTATTCATCCCGGTGGTACCAAGATGTATCGCGATTTGAAGTTGCATTTCTGGTGGCATGGTATAAAAAGGGCTGTTGCAAGATTTTTTGCTCGGTGTCTGATTTGTCAGCAAGTGAAAGCAGAACATCAGAGAACTGCTGGACTTCTTCAACCGCTTCCTATTCCAGAGTGGAAGTGGGAGAATATCACTATGGATTTCGTGACTACTTTGCCTAGAAGTCCCAAGGGTCACAATGCCATTTGGGTGATTGTGGATCGCTTGATAAAAAGTGCTCACTTCATTCCTTTCAGAGTCGGACAGTCTACAGAGAGCCTGACAGAAAAGTATATGCAGGAGATTATGAGATTGCATGGTGTTCCTGTTAGTATTATATCAGACAGAGATACTAGATTCAGATCTCAATTTTGGGAGAGTCTTCAGACTAGTCTTTGTAGTAAGTTGAAGTTCAGTACTGCATTCCATCTGTAGACAAATGGTCAATCAGAGAGGACTATTCAGACCTTGGAGGATATATTGAGGTCCTGTGTGCTTCAGTTTGGAGGTTCTTGGGAAGATCATCTACACTTGGTGAAGTTTTCATATAATAATAGCTATCAAGCTAGTCTTCAGGCAGCTCCATTTGAAGTCTTGTATGGTCTGAAGTGTAGATCACCAGTGTGCTGGGATGACATTGGTGAGAGGAAGCTTTTGGGGCCATAGTTGATCACAAGGGCTGTTGATGTAGTGTCCCAGATCAGGAAGCATTTGCAAGCTGCATAGGACAGGCAGAGAAAATGGGCAGACATGCACAGGAAACCGTTAGAGTTCGAAGTGGGTGATCATGTATTTCTCAAAGTGTCTCCATGCAAGGGGGGTGTGATTCGTTTTGGTGGTGGTGGCAAGTTGAGCCCTAGGTTCATTGGTCCATTTGATGTGGTGGAGCAAGTAGGCAAGGTGGCCTATAGACTCGCATTACTACCAGCTCTTGCTGGAGTGCATGACGTCTTCCATGTTTCTCAGCTCAGGAAGTAATGTTCGGGATGAAAGTCATGTTATTGACTATTCGGAGTTGTCGGTATGACCAGATTTGTCTGGCGAGTTTCACCCAGTGTCGATTGTGGATCGGAGGGAGAAGATTTTGAAGAATAAGGTTATTAAGTTGGTTCGTGTGGCTTGGAATCCTCACTCGCCTGGAGAGTCGGCTTGGGGCTTGAGAGTGTGATCCAGAAGAGATTTTCCCATCTTTTTGAGTAGTTCTTCTTTTCTTTCATCGGGGTTACCCTACTACCACTTGCTTAAATTTCGAGGACGAAATTTTATTGTAAGGTGGGTAGGATTATAATTACCGTTTCTGTAATTTTCAAAATTTTCCCTTTGTATTTCTTTTTAATTGCAATTGAATAAAAACCATATTTTCTTTCGTTCTCAATTATTTTTTTTAAAGAATTTCTTGAAAATTTTCCTGTTCTTCTTGTTGGAGTTTTTCTTGTTGAGCTTATTATCTTTTAATTGATTGTGGGTATTTTTATTCGAACCCTGTTGTTTTTGACCTACCTTCTACTTGAACCCTAAAACCCAATTTGATGAATTATTGACCCAAAACCGCTATTATTGAACCCTAATTGTACCCTATAAATATAATTCTACTGTAAATCCTAAATTTTTCACACAAATCGAAACCCTAGCTGCCTGTTCTCTCTCCTCTCTCCTCTCTCCTCCCGTTCTCTCTCTCTCCCGTGAGTTTCCCGCCCAAACCCACTGAACCCACCTCGTAGTTCGTCTTCTCCGGCAATTACCCATCTCTGGCGACCCCCACTCCCATCAACCACTCCCCGGCGCCTCCCCTCGACACCCAAGTACCCTAACGCCATCCCTGTGGACCTCTTTCCCCGTTCTCGCCATTAATAAGCCTCAACCCCAAATCCCGATTTCCCTGCTCCAAGTTTCGATAGCCGGCGACGCCACCTAGCGCTGCCCTGCCCCTCGCGCCTCGTCGTCGCGCCGCCCTCTGGTCGCCGGCGCCGCCTTGGCTCTTGCCCTTGCTACTGTTGCTGTGATCGTTTCTTGCTGTTGCTGTCTTTTTAGTGTTGTGTTGTTTTAAACTTGATTGCACGTATATTGCATGGGCTGCTTTGGGGATTTGCTAGTGCGTGAGTTCGTTGCTTCCGGATTCTTATCCCGTTATTCTTGGTATACGTTTTCACCGATTAACAGGCAAGTCACCGTCCTTTTGAATTGCTAATTGTATCAAACTCAAATGTTATTGAAATTCTTGCAAGTAGATCTCTTTGTTATCGTATTATCCTTTGTTTATCTCTTTCGTTGGGTTTATTGTGGATTTACACGAGCTAACCCCAATATTCTTGACATCGTGCCACTTTGACTCTAAAGTTTGGATCTTTAATGAATGCATGTAGAATTGTTAATAGGGTTATTCATACTAGTCGCAACACAAATAATTTATTGTAGAGACATTCGTTAGGTTGTATGTCGTTTTTCATTTGATGATTGATTGATGTTGGACTTATATATGTGTGTGTTCTAAATTTTTATTTATCATGTTTGGACATCTATCATGCTAGTTACACAATTTATTGACTATAGAATCGAAACCCATCATGTTTAATTAATTTAAGCCCAAGCAAAATACCCTAAGAACTGTATATGCTTGCTGACCTGAACTTTGATCGTTGTTTTTGAACCAGTAAATGACGGTAAAATAAAATATTTTCTGTAGCCCCAAATATCGAGTTGCCAAAAACATCCAGAATTTTCGAATTCCGAGTTTTGTAGCAAAACTTATACTCGTTTTACTGCAGCTGTGTTTTCACATTCCAGATTTTCAGATTCTCGTAACTTTCATATTTAAACAGTAAAAAAGTTGATCAAATGATAAAATTTTGCTATGAAAATTTCCAGATTGATGCTTAACATGTTTAGGAGCCTATATTATATTTTTACTGAATTTAATATTGAGTTTTTTCTGATTCTAAAATTAAAATAACAAGATGTCGAATTTCTGCCTGAACATAAAACCTGAAAAGACACATGTGTTTGACCTAGCTACTGTTGTCAGAATGTGAACTTTAAGTATGCGTTGGAACCGTATGGAAGTCTAGTTTCCAGATTTTCTGACGGATTCAACTTTTGATTTTTGTGTCAGCGGAAAACTGCATTTTTGTACAGGTTGCGCTTGCTGTCCAGAATTTTGGATACTACTTTTTAATGAATTAATAATTCCTATGTTGTACTATTGCATGAATTAATGAATTTATATTGCATTGCATGTTTTCAATGAGTTATTGTCACTAACTTTAACCATCCTATCCATGTTATCAACCTATTGTCTCCCTATTGATAATATCGTTTACCGAATTGTCTATTAATTGCATATTGTATTATATTGTATTGTCGCATTGATAAAATAATTAATAAGCCGGGGTTGAGGGTTGACTTTAGATAGTTAACAAAGTAGAGATTGTACTTGGAGAAGGGGCCCGTGTTTCCCTAACTACCGTTCTGGCTACTGTTTTATCGTGTGATTGTGGTATGGCAGTAACCCAATCTATCGTGCACCATATCGTTGCCGATAACCGTTTCATACACCGAAAGGTGAATAGTGTTTACCGTTACCGTTGCCAAGTACATGATCTACCGAGTGCACCACTTGAGTCTAAACAAAATTGATTGTATGCATCGAATCTGTGGTACGGCACATATGGAACACAGTAGTACGTGTATTAGTTAGGAGTTAAAATGAATAATAGACATAAGAATTGACACATCACCGACATTGCATATTGTTCATCATTGTTCCTATTTGTATCCAATATTGTTTAAGTGATAATGATATTAACCATTGGTTACCGTTACCAAATATTGATTCACTGTTACACGATTGCATTGATTACAATGTTATTGATTATTATCATCGTGCCATATTATTGATTTCTCTTGATCCATTGTTTCATTATTATACCGTTATTCCATTGTTCCCTGCTTTCTCTACTTGTTGTCCATGACTTGCTCTAAGGACAATTATTTTTCTCTTTCGAGATAAAATATTTACAGGTAATGAAGGAGAATTGCCTACTGGAGTTGAAGAACAAACATTTTGAAGATTTCGGTTTTTATTTTGCTTATCGCTTTAAATGACTTAATGTATTGAGACTTGTATTTATTTTTGGGTTGGATTATTATTGTTTTGGACTTATGTCCCGGATTTTATTATTGTTTCTAGACGTTGGATTATTATTATTGTATTTGGATATTTATATTGCTTCATTCCAAGTATTATTTGTTCATAAGATTATTATTATTACCTGCGCATTTGTTCTGTATTGATTATATTGTTGAGTTGATCGATTAAACAGCTTATGGGTGACGTTAGTCATTCGCTGGGCTTTTGTCATGTACTTGTATTCCATATTTTTAGGAAGCGGGGCGTGACAAAAAGAGATAATAGTTCATGAACGAAAATTTAAGTCCAATTAAATAATTAAATAATACAAATGCAAAAAATATCAATTAGGCTTGAAAATAAAATGGAATTCGCCAGAAAAATTAGATCAAGTACGAAAATAAAATAATTCGATAAATGAACTTTAAATAGATAATCAAGAAATAACAATTAATAATCATAATCAAAATAATTATAAAATTATATAATAAAATAGTATCCAGGCTTAACAACTTTATTAAAATAATCCAATAATAAAACAAATTTGATTTGGGCTCAAATATAATTAACCGATCAATAAGAAATAGAAAGTAAGATTAAAATACACCATTATTCGAAATAAATAAAATTTTCGATTAGAAAATACTTTAATAAAAGATACAAAACAAATTTAGCACAACATAAATTTAAAAAATCAAATTATAGAAAATAGACGGAAAGTACTTATTGTCGGGAATGGGGGTTACATTTATTTTTGAATAAAACTAGATGAGAAACTCTTCATGAATTATATATATATATATATATATATATATATATTCATTTTAAGTTGGGTTTGAGAAGCCCAATAGGATTTGATCGAAAATAAAACCAAAAAATAAATAAATAAATAAAAAGGGCCCCTGCATTTGGTCAGCCATGCATATAAGAAGAGGAGAGAAAATTTAGGGTTAAGGGCTCATTTGAAATAGATGCTTCAGGATGAGTTTTAGAAACCCCATGGGACAAACCCTCTCCTACACTCCACCTCCACTCTCACCCAATGCATGAAGCTCCACCCTCTCCCTCCCCCCTTGCATCAAATCCTGGCCCCATCCATTCCCCACTCTCCATTTAACTCCCCTTGTAACCCCCATTTCTGCAAAAAAGTATTTTCCGTGTATTTTCAATAATTTTATTTTTATAAATTATTTTGTATTAAGTTCTTTTCGGATCTTTTATTAAAGTATTTTATAATCGAAAATTTTATTCATTTTGAATAATGGTAAATTTTGATCTTATTTTCTATATCTTATCGATCGACTATTTACATTTTAGGCCAAATCAAATATATTATTATTATTGGATTATTTTAATCTTATTATTATTATTGTTGTTATTACCTTAATTGTGGTTATTATCTTTGTTATTGTTATTATTATTATTATTGGTATTGTTATTAATATTAATATTTTTGTTAGTATTATTATTGTAATTATTAGTATTATTGTTCTTATTGTCATTATTATTATTATTATTATTATTATTATTATTATCATTATTATTATTATTATTATTATTATTATTTTAAAGTCCGAACATACTTGTTTATTTTATAATTTGATTTAATGTATGTTTATATGTATATTTTTAAAATCCTATAGTCTATTTTCTTATTGGATCTAAAAACTCAAACCCTATGGCCCTTCTTATTGGATCCAACCCTCTACCATATAAACCAATATCCTACTAAACCCCTATAAAAACTCTACTTAAACACCTTACCCTAAACCCTAACCTAACCTACCCCCTACCTCTCAACAGTAACCGCCTACCCTTACACCCCCCCCCCTCTCCCTGCTGTTAAACCCTACAAAATTTCACAGCCGCTGCTCATCCTCTGTTCTTCACCTGCTCTCCACCGCAAAACCCATCACCGTCTTCCATTCTCATCCTCGCCCTGTCCCTTCGACCACCCGCCACCCTGTTCTCTTCCTTCTAGCCATGCAGCCGAAGCCCCTCGACAACCTGCCTTCATCCTTGAAGCTCTTCTTTACCTCCATTACTGCACTGTCTCTGCCTCCTCACCCAATCGCCAAGATGCCAGCACCTCCTGTCCCTGTTGCTCCCCTATTTCCTCCGATTTCCCGCCTGCATACCTCGTCGACTGCCCTATTCCCCGAGCACCCGTCGACCTCCTGCAACACCACCATCGACCCTTCCTTGTCGACGGCGTCGCTGTCCCTGTCTCCCGTCGATTGCAGAACACCACCCATCGATGCCCTACTCCCTTATTTGTTTCCCGCCCGAACAATAGAGCAGCGCTCAACCCATCAATCGACCGCCATCCTTGCCTCCCTTACGGTTGTGGTTGCTGCTGTCCCTTCCGCTAACATCGACTGCCGACCTGCTGCCGATGCCCAGTCCCGATCACCGGCCACGCCAGCACTTCTGCCGCCTCGCTGCCGACCAACCACAAGGACCATCGCCAGCAACAACAAACCTTTGTTGCCTTGTTCTAGCTGTTGTTGCTAAGGTGTCTCTTGTGCACGTTGCGTGCATGTGTGTGTTCGTGGGATCATGCATCGCACGTGTTATTTTGTGGGTTCTTGTTGCTGCGGATTTATGTTCGTTGCTCCGAGATTCCCATCCCGTTATTCTTGCATATTCAAATTTATCATCTAACAGGAAAGTCACTATCCTATTGAATTGTTAATTATATCAAATTCAAGTTTTGTTGAAACTCTTGCAAGTAGATCTCTTCGTTTATCGTATTATACTTTGTTCATCTCTTTCATTGGGTATATTGAGGGTTTACATGAGCTAACCCCAATTTACTTGACATCGTGCCACTTTGATTCCAAAAATATTGAATTTTGCATACATCATATATTATTGATGATAGGAAATTTTCATGCATCACATAACACAAATGAATTATTGTAGACAGAATTGCTAGGTTGTATGTTATTTGATCGATTGATGGTTGATTGATGATAAATTGATGCATGTATGAGTTCTTCGTCTTATATACCATGTTTTTGTACCCTTCATGCTGATTGAGAAGTTTATCGACTAGTAGAATTGTTACCCATCATGTTTAAATTAATTTATTTCATGAAAATACCCTAAAATCTGTATATTGCTTGCTGGTTGTATGTTGACTGCTACTTTTGACCCAGTAAATGATCTTAAAATGAATAGCTTTCTGAATAAGAATTGTAGCCTTATCTTTCTAGTTTACAGAACATCTTTAATTTTTGAATTTCGAGTTGTGTAGCAAAAGTTATGCCCGTTTTACTACAGCTGTGTTTTTACTTCCAGATTTTCAGATTCTTGTATCTTGCATGTTTAAACAGTAAAAAGACTCATCAAATAATAAAATATTGCACTGAAAATTTTCAGATTGTTAGTTATCATGTTTAGGAGTCTAGAAAATATTTTTAATGGATTTATTATTGAGTTTTTGCTATATCTAAAAATAAAATAACAAGATGTCAAATTTCTGCCTGAACATAAAATCTGTAAAGAATAATGTGTTTGACCTAGCTACTTTTGTCGGATTTTGAACTTTAAATATGCGTTGGAACCGTGTGGAAGTTTAGTTTCTAGAATTTCTGACGAATTCAGTTTTCGAGTTCTGAAACAGTAGAAAATTGTATTTTTATATAGACTACTCTTGTTGTCTAGAATTTTATCTTCTAGTTTTTAATAGATTAATTAATCATATATCGTAGTGTTGCATGAATTAAAGTATGTATGTTGCATTGCATGATCCTAGTGTCTCATTGTTATTATTTTAATTGTCCTATCTAAGTTATTGTCCTATTGTTCTCCTATTGATACTATTGTTCATCTCATATCTCAAATTGCATAATGTATTGTTGCATTGATAAAATAATTAACAAGCCGGTGTTTAAGGGTTGACTTTAGTAGTGGACAATATAAGGACTTTACTCGGAGGAAGGGCCCGTGTTTCCTTATTTGTTAGTATATTGGTCTATTGGTCTATTGGCCATATTGGTCATATTGGTCATATCGGTCATCGATTAATTGTAGATTACTGACTACAGTATCTCGATTGATTTGGTTATCGGTCATTATTTTATATCGTTGCCGAATACATGAACTATAAAATTCACCACTAAGTCTAAACATAACTCTTTTGTATGTAGCAACCATGTGGTAAATAAATGGGACACATGAAGTGCTACATTAGTTAGAATTAAAATAATTAATAGACTTAAGGATTGACATGGCATTGACACTGCATATTGTTCATCACTATTGATATCAAATATTGGCTAAGTGTTATTGATATTGGTCATCGAATACTATTATCGAATATTGAATTATTGTTTATAGCCATTGCATCGATTATCATGATATTGATTATTGTTATTGTCCCATATTATTGATTCCTATTGATCCATTGAATTCATTGTTATACCGTTATTCCATTGTTCTTTGTTTTCTCTACTTGTTGTCCATAACTTTCTCTACGGAAAATTTCTCTTCTCTTTTTAGATGAAGTGTTTACAGGTGTTGATGGAGAATTACCTGATGGATTGGGAGAACAAACATTGATGAAGAAATTGATTACATCACCACTTAATAAATAATTGTTTTTGTCATGAAGACTTAATTATTGAACTATTGTTATTTCATTGTATTGTGGGCTTTTGACCCAAATATTGCTATTTCTGTTCCAGATGTTGGATTATTATTGTATTTGAATATTTCATATTGTTTATTCCAATTATTATTGTTCATGAGATTATTATTATTGCATGCGCAATTGTTCTGTATTGATTATATTATTGAGTTAATCGGATAAACAGATTATGGGTGATGTCAGTCGTTCGCTGGGCCAATATCATGTACTTGTATTCTGTATTTTTGGAAAGCGGGGCGTGACACCCCCTCATCTCACCCTAAATCTACTTCTCATTTTCACTTCATACTTCTTCCACCATTCAAAAGAAAAGAAAAAACAAGAAAGAAAGAGAGACCTTTTGATTTGCTACTGATTTGAGAAGGAGGAACCAAGGAGGAGGAGCCAAAGAGCCAAGAAGGCAAGGAGTTAGGAGCAAGAGGGTTAAGATTGAAGCTAGAAGATTGTAGAACATTCTTTCATCACAAAATCAAGGTGGGTGTTTCTAAACGTTTTGATTGTTTTAATTGCTGTGAAATGGTTGGATTTTAGTTTGAATTCGTTCATGATGTCTAAAATTGATTGCATGCAAAAGATTAGAAATCTAATGGCTAGATTCTTTCTAAAAGAAACCAAACCAGTAACATCGTTAAAAAGTTGAAATTTGTCTGTCAGTACGAAGTCAATAACTTGAAATCTACTTGATATATTGTCCTGAAATTTTATGAGATAATTTTGCATGTGTCGTACACCTTCAATAACTTTTGCAGATTTTTGTGATTTTTATACTAATTAATAAAAATAATACATTGCATGCTGGTTGAAAACAGAAGAATAGGCTGCATGTTACTATTGTAGCTTAAAAGACTTGGATCTTACTGTGTACTCATGAGAATGACTTAAAATTAAATTCTGATGTTCTAATACCTGTCTAGAGCTTAAGTTTAAAGTTTCATGGTGTTTGGATATGTGTAGATATAGCAATAAAATCATGCAACTTAACATATTGTTTGAATAGAATAAAACTGCTACTGTTATTCCTCTGTTTTAGCTGATGTTCAAAGAGACATAACTCAAAATCCATTTGGTAGAATCATTTGATTTTTGGATATGTGTTGTGAATGCATGTTATGTGTTTGATTCCTAAATTTCATGTCAATCTAGTATCATTTGATATATATAAGATAATTTTCTTTAACAATGTACACTAAGTGCTCTGTTCTGAAAACGATTTTGCTGCATGTGAAAGAACCAAGATTTTGAGTTGTTAACATTCGAATTTGTGAAAGTGGTTGACTAGAAAGTTGTAGAGCACACCTAGATATTTCCAAAAAGCCTAAAAATGTAAAATTTGGTGCAGTGTGCTATTTTATATGATTTTTACTGTAGACTGGTTCTGTCAGACTCGAACCTGAATTTTTTAAAGTGACAATGATGTGATTGGGCCTTGAATGACTAATTGGGTGTTGTGGATGTTATTTATAAGCCATATTTTGCTTGGGTACTGTTGTGAAATAATTTCAGACCGATTTATGTATCCTTAGTCATGGCATGGTTATTTCTTAGTCCTTAGTGATGGATTAGAATAGATAGGGATATGTGGATGTGTGATTGTTGTTGGGATTAGGATAGATTTTCCCCATTCATGATGTCTCAATTTCGGATTTACACTATGAATAAATTTTAGGGTCATCTTGATAGGATGTTGAGACCCTAGGACTAGGCCCGTATTGGATGAGACTTTGTGGCAGGTAGTTTAGAGACCCATGTCCCCGAACGTGTTGGAGCGATGACTCGAGCGCCGAAGTGCTTATTGTCTAAGGAGGGAATCCAGCATCGTAGGAGCTACCACTTGTTGGTAGGACATGGAGCATGATGATTAGCGGGAGTAGCGACTTGTTTCGGGCTGATGTGGTGTGCGACTCCAAACGTGGCGGGTGGTGGCGATCGACGTGGTCGATTTGCCAATTTTCGTGGGCCCATGTGGTGGGCCGGGCTTGAGAGCCAAGTTTAGACCCTAGTATGGGTTGGGTTAAGTTCAAAAAGAGATGAGTTAGGCTGAATAAAATATACCTGCAACTAGAACTTAATTAGTGGTTATAAAACATCTAGTTGTGACACCTAAGTTAGGCATGAGACTAGTTGATAGATCGCCTAACTAATTGATTAGTTGGGTAGAACTAGATCGCCTAGTAAGTTAATAACTGTAATTTGGATAATTTGAATAGGGTTAGTCCGTGAATCAAACCCTTAATTCAACAACCAAAATGTGACCTAGGATAGGTCGAGTTGTGGTTAAAGATCTAGATCACCTAATGTTACTAAGTATGGATTAATAAAGTGGTTTAGAACTTTATTTAGAGCCAATAGCATCGTGTAAAACAGTAATCAAATGATGATAACTCGATGTAGTGATTGACTCAACCTTATTCTGTAGCTACGGCCCTAGTTGTGAATAATATTAGTACAACCTGTGACTTAGGGTAGGTTGAGTCACCGTGTGTGTAAGGACATGCACTAGTGGGTGTTGTGTTCGCCTGTTAGGGGGACGCATGGCGTTGTCACGCCTGGCCACGTTCTAAGTTCCGTTTAACGCGGGCAGGGAGCACCGAACAAGACTTCGTGTAGGAGTAAGGCTCCGGACTCTCGGCATGCGTGCCTATATGCCCATAGCAAGTTTTGATGAGGACTGGCGGGGCGATGTCGTCTCGACTACAAGTTCTGGTCTAGTGTAAGGACGAGGATAACGGAGTTGGGGAAACCCTGTATCCATCATGTCCTATGTTGATCAATGCGGGCAAGAGGCTTAGAGAAAGGCCCTGTGAGCGAGACTCTACGGGAAATGCTTTATGTCCTTCGGCAAGGAGCCCTAGTGTCTGTACATCAGCTTTTGGTGGGATCCGGAAGGCGGAATTACTGCATCGCTATTTATTTGGGCAGCGACGAGAGTGAACCGGACGACTGCGATTCCGGGCATAATGGGTAAAACAGGAGGTAATGGACACCACTACTACGGCAGCGAAGGGAATGAACCTGATGACTGCGATTGCGGGCATAGTGGGTAAAACAGGAGGTAATGGACACCACTACTACGGCAGCGACGGGTGTGAACTGGAAGACTGCAGCCTGATCATCACTAGACTATCAGAGACGGGAGATAGCACAAGATAGGTTGTATAGAGGGGGATCGAACCCCAATAATGTGGAGAACGTCGTTTGTTTAGGGAATGTGTAGTATGGAATGTGTATCTCTCCAACCAAGCGTGCATTAGACTAAGAGCATCGTGTGCATTGGGTGTACATTAGTTCTAGGTCATGTTATACACCGACACTTGTGTTTGCTCACATTTTCTTTATCATCAAATATTGTGGTTGTTGAGGTTTGGAATCACTATAGTATGCCATAGAGAGGATTGCTGTTTATAACATTGCGTCGGTTGTATTCAACTGACGTACCCACAGTCTATCTAGTTGTAGGATTGCAATTTAGAGAGCGCAGGGGAGAACCCTAGCCGTGGGAAACATCCAAGTAAAAGTTACTATCCAATTTTATTGTATATTCATGTTGTATCAATTTATTGTAATTGTTGTAATTTAACTGGACATTGTAATATTTGACGTAATAAAAGTTTTTTTTATTTCCTGAGATTTTTGTGTGTTGTGACTCATTTGAAGGAAGATCTTGGAGTAATGTCACGAGTTCCTAGGTTAGGGATTCGGGGTGTTACACATTCTGCTGAAGGGGAGTGATCTCACGCGATTTTGATGGCTCTTCCTCCTCCTCGAGCTCCCCTTCTGGATCCTCTTCGAAATCCACTTCCGGATCCTCGAAGAAATATTCTTCTCCCACATTTTCTTTAGGATCTTGATTATCTGCTATCCTGCAAAAAGAGAGAAAAGAACATCAATACATATATAGAGCAACATAAATGCAAGTTCAAATAACTACACATTCATGACCCTAAGACGGATACTCACACCTCTAATGTCCATCTAAGTTTTTTATTCCCTTACTATGGTTGTACTACTTCTTGAAGTCGAATCTGATAGCACTTCTGTAATGCCCCGAATTTCAAACACAAGAAATATGTGACTCATCCAGAATCTTTACTTCAACTTCGTACAACACAACATAGAATTACAGAAAAATTTAAAACTTTTCATTACATCAATGTTCTTCACAATACACAACAAAAATTACACATAAAATTTCTAATCTAATTCATCAGGAATCTCAATCTTCCATCACGCGCTCGTGCACACGCCACTTGCCAACAAAGTTCTGCAAAACTTAAGAACTGTGGGCGCATAAGTTGACTACAACCGATGCAATGCTAACTATAATTGCAATCCTTCAAAACTTACAATCACAATCTTGAATGCAGAATAAAAATATGAAATGAGTGACTACCCTAAGTATGTCATGTTAGGGATTTCAGCCGAAAATCCCTTGTAGGATCTTGTTGAGTTATTCAATGTAATCAACACAAACTACCAAGCACATATGAGATCTTACCAAACACACCAAAGTACACACAAATTTTTTCCGGTTGGGACTTTCGCCTTAATTTGGAGAGAAGAAACCTAAGATGTTATTCAACTAGAGAAGATACAAGAATATTACAATTCTCACCACGACCATCTCTCAAGCCTCACCAGCAAGTACTAGTTGTTTACAATTAGAGAATCACTCAATCTCTCCTTCAATGAAGTACTCTCTCTCTCGCTCTCTTGGCTCTCAATGGAGGCCAATAACAATAATATATAGAATTCTAGAGAAAACCTAGTTTGATATTTTGATACAATAACCATTGGATATTCCTGAAGAGATAACCCTACGATAAGAGCCATAAGATCTGACTTGAAGAGCAAGTTGGGCTTATCACGAATCACCAAGATCCGACACAAATAATCCATCAGCACCGCGTTCGATCAACCACACCACAAGATCGGTCGACTGTCCCCCTCGGGAACTCTGTGCAGTCGAAGCGGTCGACTGACCCCAAGTGCGATCGACCTCGCGATCAACCGCAACTCCACCTGCTGCTGCTGCTGACTGTTTTCCTTGCTTCCACTCCGTCTCTGATCGTCTCGATTCCTCCATCGTCTCATCGTATTCTTATCCAACATAGTATGAAAGACATAAACCCAACATGTCAGTGTATGTCATGCTCCTAATGTCTAATGCACAAACGATGTGCACACAATGCACTTCTAATACACACTTGTTCGGATTCTATGCCGCCCATACAATATAGGTCCGAGGGCAAGCCCTTAGCGTTCTCCTCATTGTATGGTTTAATCCTACGTTATGCAACTTATAACAGTGACGAATATTAAGATTTATACATCTCGCAAGTATTGACTCTAGTCCACGAAATCCTCTGCCTGACCTTTCAGAACCTTCATCGTGCAAATACCCCGTAAGCGTCGCTCTAAACCGATATCTTGGAGCTCAATATCCCTTTCGCCCAACTATCCATATTCCTCAGAATCCACCGCCAGATAGTTCATAGTTCGGGAAATAATTGAGACTGTCTTGCCCCACATGGCAATTACAATCTACAGAATCCACCGCCCGATTGTACTATAGTCCACAGAATCCACCACCCGACTATACAGAGCCCCCTACTCACGTTTGATCAAGCTTTATCACAACTCCTTTATAGTGTTTGTCCTTAGTTTAGAAAGAAAAAATGAAACTCCTCCTAGAGCTAGCATTACCCAATCGGACTTAACTCAATCAACTGGAGTCTCTAGCCCCATCTAGCTCATTCCAAAATTTTCACATTCTTGCCCGTATCTTGGGTCCTACTCAGTCTCTAGGACTCAACCAACCTAGGACGTCATACCCAACCTCCCTAGGGTTATCTACGACCGCGTGAAAGCCACAAGTGTCATTCTATTCATTATTATCAATTCACATTTTCCATCATAACTCTATTAATCATCATCGTCTAGTGAGCTAAACTTCGACTAGTTTTTAGTTCGATTAGTATTTACTCATTTCTAATTTGATTTATAATTCTTTACTCAATCAACTCAATCCGAAGTCAATTAGTCTCTACATTTGAATCTAATGAATTTCCAAAAATCTGAAATTCAATTAGGACCTCAATCTAAAATTTATTAATACCAAATCTTCATCTTAACCAAATCTTAATCTGTTAAAAAGAAATTCAAATCCCAACCTAATCACAAGTCAAGCCTGAGCCCTCATCTCCTTACTGCACTCTAACCTGACCCTAACAAACAAATTAATTTCAATCATAGTACTTACCCAAATATTTAGCTTAATCCAAAATCCAAATCTATTTTTTTTTATTAATACTTGAAAAATCTGAAACAGAACAAACCTATATTTTAATTTAGTTAAACTCAACTCTTAATCTTAATCAAAACTAATAAGTCTTGGTTTAGATCAACCAAAGTCTCAATGTAAACTAAACCTTAGACTTGACTTCACTTCACGACCACAGACCCGAAATCAAATATTAATTTAAACCCAAACCCGGCTTCAAAGAAATAAACTCCAATCTAAACTACATTAGAATTAGATCCAAATTCAACTAATGTCCAACAATTAACTTAATAAAGTCCTAACCTGGACTTAGCCAAATCAAAACAAATTCACTCTCACTTCAAAGGGAAGCCAAACCCGATAACAAAATACAGACCCTATAGCAAGGAAATAAGGATTAAAATTCTAATTCAATATTAAATTACTCTAACTCGTTCCATACAGGCCAACTCCAAAATCAACTCCTGGACCTGCATCAAAAAAATATACCAAATCCGCATCACATACCTGCAAGCAAATCCAATAGTAAACACAAACCCGCAAACTCAACAGCAGGCCCGTTAAGGAATTTCGGGTTCAAAATCTATTTAAAAATCTGATTTTTATTAGGGATTTTCTACCTTAATTCAAACTTTGATTCGTCTTTTTATCAAGTTTATATACATCTAGCATGGTATTAGAGTCAAAAGTGCTTTGTTAAAAGCATATTCATGAGCATCATGATACAATTTGTTCTTAAATCAATATACAAAACTCCACAATACATCACACCATCATGCATAGATGTTTTTCTCATCCACAACAAGCCATACAAAAATTTAGAAGCAAAATAATAAAAGAAGTTTTCAAAAGGAACACCCACCCACCTCTAATTTAATGGTAGAATGAATCCTTCAATGCCTCCTCCTCCTAAGTTAGAGTCTACAAATATTAATCAACCCAAAGGAAAATAACAACAAAACACCCTGATATCCCTATATATGGCGGGATTCAATTTGTTAGGATTTAAGGGGATTTTCGCTCATATGTCCCTCCTAATTTATATAAGAGTCCTGGTATTCACTCCCCATTTTCTAGTCGCTCCTTCCATTTGGTTCTCTCTCCCCGTAAGAAAACAGAAATCTGAAGTGCACACCCCATTGGTAACGCACCCCCCATTCACACAACAAACTATCAATCACACAAAATACATACAGTATATGCTTCCAATACAAAGACACAATAACATAATATCAAATAAGAAATTGCATAATTCTTGTCATACACACAATTTATTTTAAAACAAAAATCGATATAATACAATTATAACTATCAAATAAGAAAGAGCATACATAATTCATGTGATGTCCATCTCACAAAACCCTAAAACAGATTGAATTTTAAGTGGATAATCATCATTGACTAAGATTTAACAAATTTCATTTAATCTATGTTAGGATTTTAACAAACCCTAAAAAAATTGACTGTTGATTAGAATCATAAATCTTAGAAAGATGAATTTTTAACATACGGTAGCTTGTGAGTTGCCAAAATCCTGATGTTCATTGACTTCAAGTGACTCATAATCCATTTGATTAGATTCTTCTTGAATTCTCATTACCTCTTCTTCTTCTACTTCTTCCATTAGAGAGTTGCATGAAGATGAGGAGTCCAAGTGATTTGAAAAAACAATAGGGGGAGAAAGATGAAAAAAATTAGGGTGGATGGATGCGAATTGTTAGTTTGGGATGGGGGGAGTGGATGGGGGGAGCGGAACCAAGAAATTGGGAGGGAAGGTGGGGTGAGCAAACAGTTTACCCCCCACAACTTAAAAAGGATATGTCTGAAAACTTTAATTTATAAAGGGCAACTTAAGAATGGGGGGTGAGCTAGAAAACAGGGGATGAATACCAGGACTCTTTATATAATTTAATTAAGGCACAATTAACTAATTTGATTGTTTCCTAACCAAACCAATCTTTCATATTCATCATAATCCTCTCCTTGATTTTGGCCAGCCAATCTCAACCCCCTCCTTGGGTTGGGCTTGGTTTAAGTCGGCCCACGAACTCAAAAACAAAATAAAATATTAAGAAAATTCACTCTTTAATTAAGTGAACTCTTAAAAATAATAATTGTTCAAAAATACCTTCATATTAAAAAAAGAATGGGTTAAAATAGAGGCAATTAAATTAATAGTAAAGTGATAGTAGAGGAACGATACAACTGAAATTTCATAATCTTATGCACGTGTCATAGTGGACTATATATATATATATATATATATATATATATATATATTATTATTATTATTATTATTATTATTATTCTAGATGTTACACTCGCAGTGCTTCAATTTGTGGATGAAACCCTCCTATTCTGCAAGGGGCATGAACAAGAGCTTCCCAACCTCAAGCTGGTACTTCACATCTTTGTCAATGTGTTAGGTTTGGCTATCAACTTCAACAAGTCTTCTATAGTATACTTTGGCAAATCTAGAGTAGAACTTCATGCATTCTCAAACATCTTGGGCTGCAAGCAGGAAAGGCTCCCTATTAGCTATCTTGGTATGCCCCTGACTAGACGCAAGCTGAGTAAAACTTCATGCATTCTCAACCTAAAGAGACTAGCAACCACTTATCCTCAATATTGAGAAAAGACTTTCGATTTGGAATGGAGGTTGTTGTCAAAGGGGAAGAGACTAGTTGTAACACCCCGTAAAATTGAGTTATGACAATTTTTTCTACGAGTGTTATGCACATGTATTTTGTACTGTTACGAGTAATATTCGTAATGTATTTTAATATAAATGTCCTACGTATTTCTGCATTTCAATTATTTATATATTTTTCATCTTCTCAAAATTTATTTTTACCCTATTTTGAGCCAACTCAAATATTAATCTTAATCTTTGTGTTTTTAGGTGCATTGCACGTGCTTCAATGTACGTGTCGATTACGTATATTTTACCATTACATGAAATATCTGTAACAGCATAAATATTTTACGTATGTTATATTTCGATTGTTTATAAACATTTCTCCGTCGCACAAATTTATTTCTTTGTATTTGAATACTTATTGATACATGCGACGCACATGTTTGCAGTGCACGTGTTGTTTGTATCTTTTTACAAAATAAAACTTTATGAAGTGTGTATATTTATTTTTATTTATATTAGTTTAAACTAGTTTTACGTGAAATATTTCTTTTAAATATTTTGCTACACATGTTTTTTCTTCTATACAAGTGCAAATTATGTTATTTTTATTACAAAAGTTGTGCACTAAAATTTTATTAAGATTAATCTAATCTAATTATACTAAAATTTGGTTAAGAGAAATAATATAATTGTTTATTAAAGAAGAGGGTGTAAAATACAATAAAATGATCATATAGGAGTAAATTGGAAAGTGTATAAAATATGTGCACACGTGTACACGTGCCCACGTGCAATGTGCACACTTTTCATAGACCAGCTGCCCTTTGACTTGGCTTCCATGAGTGGGGGAATGGGGTGTGTGAGTGGGTTAGTGGATAGTTAGTTGCTAAAACTACCCCCTAATTACCCATATAAATACCCCCCTATTCTAACCGCAAATGAACACAAAGAAAAATCAAAAAAATCAAAAAATCAAAAAAAAAAAAAGTCAAGTGTTGTTTTTAGGCTTTCCGGATTGTGCAAGGAGAGGCGGGATTTTGCTTTTTGGAGCTTTTGCGAGGAGTTCTCTTTGAGGTGGGTGCTTCTTTTGGTTTCTAATGATTTGTAAAATTCATAATTAGGTATAAATACATTGAATGATGAGTAGATATTGAGTGGGTGTTACTATTATTTTCTAAAAGTTTTGTAGGTTGCATGCTTAGATAATAATTCTACATGAAATGTGTGTATGCGAAATACTCTAAAAAATTTTGTCTAAATTATTGTAGGAGAAAATTTTCTTCTATGCCATGTGTAGAAATAACCATGCTATATGTCAAATTAGAGTAAATTGTGCAAATTTCTATGACAAATTAGTGCTTTCATTTCTTTTGTATGAGCAATCCTCGTAATCTGTACTACTACGAAATTAAGTTGATTAAAACAAGTTTATGAGTGCAAACTAGATGTTAATTTGCATGGAAATTCTAGGTGGATTATGAACAATCCATGTCAATGTCAAATAAAGTAAAAATTTTCTCTGGAGATTTAATGAAATTCGTAGGAAAATTTTATGAGTGGTAGAAATTGTTGTAGAATCAAAATCTATGATTTAAAATTTTATTAAAGTTGTGAATCAGCAAGTTTGAATAAATAACGAAATGATGTTGGATTGGTTCACAAATAGTGAGTTGGCTCACTGGTTGTGGGTTGCAGTTGGTTTGGAGCTTGGTTTGGGTTCGACGCCGGGCAGGGACATTTAATTTTAATTTATTTTTTTATTACTCCTATTAGCTAAAATTGCATAAATTTGTTTAAGAAGGAATTTAAATCATACTAGAATATTAATGGAATATTTTGAAATAATTTTGTACAAAATTATAGTTTAAATTGGGAGTAAAAGCACATTACTTATTGAATAGTATATCAAGATGATTATTTTGAATTCTCTACGAATACTCATTTATTTTTGAATGAGCTAACTTTGGATTAATTGAGATAATCATATATAAATTTGGGGGACTCACTTGGGTGGAAATTATAGTGTACATTATTCTAATTAAAGAGTAAATTTAGTAATATTTTATTTTTTGATGGAAGATTAAAATGTGAAAATCTATCCTAGAATGTGTGTACCATGTGAAAAATGAATTTCATCCTAGAATTTGTGAGAATGATTTATGTGACAAATTAAGAAATAAACAAAGACTGTATTTTGGAAAATAAACATACGATATTGTAAGGGTTTTATCAAGTCAAATTGATTTGAAATGTGATTGAAAAGGACAATTTAAAGAGAATGAATGAAAGAATAAAATAATTTGTAATGAATGAGAAATGTTGATGAAGAGGTTAAGATTAACCTAGAGGATCTCTAGGTTGAAATGGATGGTTTGTCGAAGCTAAGCGAGGCCCGTAATGTCCGACAATTTTGTATATTGGTCAATATAGACCTGAATGTTGATGAGTAAATTTAAGTCCGGCAGGATAAGCTAGCTCTAGACCATGAAAAGCTAAAATTTAATTAAGGACAGGCACTATATAGTCGAGCGGTGGATTCCGAAACTACAGACCCAGTCGGGTGGTGGATTCCGGGACTGTGGTTGATTGCGGAGCGAGATGAGCTTTAATTAAATCTGAGATTATGATTGATCGAGCGGTGGATTCTGGGATCATGAATATTCCGGCGGATAGGAGGTAGATCTCCAACATATTCCGGGGCTAGAGCGGCACTTGCTGGATGTTCGCACGACGATGATTCTATATAGTCAGGAGGTGGATTCCGGGGCTGAAATTCGTACTCGTGGAATGTCTAAACCTTGCTTTTGTTACCGTAGTAGGATTTTCATGACGAAGGATTGAAGCCTATAATGAGGAGTATGTTAAGGGCTTACCCTCAGACCTATGCAGTATGGGATTCATAGAATCCAAATAAGTATGCATTAGTGCATCGTAAGTGTAAGTGTCTGCATTAGGGATCGGGTTCATATCATACACTGACATGTTTAGGATAGTCACTTCTCACATTTTATTTCGCATTCAAGTTTTTGATTGCTAAAGTAGAAGAATCGTTGTGTTATGGCATTGTGTCAGTTGTATACAACAGACGTGCCCACAGTTTCCAAGTTGCAGGATCGGATTTGGCATGGATTTGAAATCACTATGAGAGAGGCCACAAGATTAAAGATCTTTCATTATCATATATGTACTGTACTTATTTATTTATGCTGTGCTATTGTAAAGAATGATGTTGTAAATGAAAAAGTTTTAATTTGCCTGTATATTTGTACGAAGTTGAAGTTAAAGATCATATTTTTGCTACGAATTACCTGTATTTGGAATTCGGAGCGTTACACTAGTTCTTATCAAATCGGTGCTTAGTGCATTGCCTGTGTACTATGCTTCCTTCTTCAAACTACCTTTTTGTGTCATTAGAAGAACTGATCAGATTAGGAGCAGACTTTTCTAGACTGGGACTGATACAGATGCGAGGGGCACTGCTTTTATGCAATGGAAGAAGGTTTGCCAGCCAAAGCAGCAGGGGGGGCATGGAATACTAGATCTGAAGATCTTCAATGAGGCCTTACTCCTCAAATGGTGGTGGAAAATTATATCTCTTGATTCACTAGTAAGTCTAACCCTACAATTAGTATACTACAATGCCAACTCCTATAGCTTTGTTTGCCCCTCTCAAGCCTCAAATTTCTGGAAGGGGGTCTTCCACTTAAAGGAGAAATTCATACAAAGTGTAAATTGGAAACTAGGCAATGGGAAATTGATCAAAATTTGGACCTCAAGGTGGATTGAGGGGAGCAACTTCTCCTCAACATCCGGCATTGACAGCAGCAGCCTAGAACCCTGAAGCAGATATGCTTTCTCATGGTGAGTGGATCAACAACATCTGGCATTAGAGACCAAGACATAGTAACATCTCTAATCCAATCCTTAGAGAAGAGAAAAGGAGGTTGTTGGAGCTCATAGCATACATACACCCAACAGAGGATGCAGACAGACCATTGGAGACACAATGCAACTGGTATATTCATAGTCAAGTCAGCCAACAACTTCTTCAGTTACTCAGGACTCTAATCTCCTTATCATCCCCCTAAAGTGAAAAATCTTCATCTGGCAGTTAAGCTGGGAGAAGATCAATTCCAAAGCATCACTCTTGGAAAAAGGAAGGTTAAATGACCCGACATGCACAACCTGTGTGTCACGCCCCGCTTCCTAAGATACGGGAACACGAGCATGTAACAAAGGCCCAGCGAATGATAAAATACCATCCCTAGCTGTAACAGATTAACTCATTAATACACAAGAGAGTACAACCACGCAAGAAAGAATAACCACATAAACAAAGAATGAACTCAAAAAATAATCATGAAATAAATTCACCAAATAATATCCAACATCTGGGAAAAAGTAAACTTCAGGACACACAAGCCCGGAATACAAAGTATAATAAAAGTAATAAAATAAACAAATAACATGAGATAACTATAATAGTCTAATGTCCAGCTTCGATCTTCAGAAAGTTTGTTCACCAAGTCCTTGAGACATATTTCCTTCTGTACCTACAAACTCATTGACTAGAGGTGGGAAAAATATTGTCCGTTAGAGCAAGGTACAGACAGAAAGTAGCGAATGCAAATAAACAAAGAAAATATGGTATGTCAAGAAATAATAGGCTAGAACAAAATCAAAGATCAATGACAGTAACAAAAGTTGATGATATAATCAAAGTCTATAATTTATGATGCAATAAACAGTGATTGTAATCAATGATGCAAGATCAATAACAATAATCATGATCAAGAATGCAACTTTCAATCATAGGTTTATTAGTATTTTATTATTCTATATAATGCACGTAATACTACGTCCCATACAACAGGTTCGGTGCATTCAAACAATAATCGTTTAGACTATGATGGTGAACTCAACAGATCGTGTACCCAACACAATAATCAACAATTAACAATCAATATTCCCCAATCAATAATCCACCATTCACAACCATAATCAATCTAGAACAAGGAGCCCTATTGAGTACAGTCTCCGATTGTTCACTACCAAGTCGACCCTTATTTACCCCGGCTTGTTAATATTTTATTATACTTAAGTGTGGACATGCAATGGGTAAAGGAGTTTTGAAATGGAGTCAAAGATATGGCAAGGCTATGCAATGCATGATATATCTAATTATATTCCCTATATGCACAATCAAACATGGACATATAAGCAAAACACAAAGCACACATTCTGGACAGTAAGACGTAGCTATAAAAAAATCAAATTTCCCGATGTTATAGAAAAGCAAATCAGGTTCCGTCAGAGATTCTGGAAAGTAGACTCTCTGGCGGTTCCAGCGAATATTTACACGACATATAATAAATACAAAAACTAGGCCTATAAGTTCATTGTTTACTGATTATAGGTTCAGGCAGCATATTAGAGTCAAAATACTTGTGTATAAAAATAGACTGTAAAATCCTTTCAAAATATCATAATAATCATATTTTAATTTCTAACAAAGTTTAGTAACAACACAATTAATCTCAGATTTTATTTCTTAAAATTAGTCAACTGTTTAGTTAGTTAAGCAGGGTGATGCATATTTAAGCTGCATTCTGGAATTCAGACGTCACTGTACAAAAATATGCATATCTTGCAATCTTTAGGTTAGATTGCAAAACCATTAGATGATCTGGAATCAAGACAAACAAGGCTATAATTCGCATTTAATGAGTTCTAATTGATATTATATGCAACTAGGTCAAAAATTGAGTTCTTTATTGAACTAGTGTTCTAACAACAACCTAGAGTTAAGTTTTCACATTTATAAAAGGTCTGAAAATTTATCGAATAATCTTACAAAAATAATAATGTGACTCCTAGTCATGTCTAGTAACAAAATATAAAATTGCAAGTTATAATTATGTTGTTAGAATTTTATTTTAATAGAAAATCAAGTTGATGTATGTCTAGACAGAAATCTAGAAATTGAAAACATAGCAGTACTAAAATGATGATATCTTTCAGTTCGTAAATCGAAATCCAGTTTTGTAAAAGTTCTGAAAAATAGATTCAAAAATCTACAGATGGTGTTTACAAAATTTTATCAAATTACGACAGAAACTAGGTTGAAAACTCAATCAACACACAGCAAACAGCAGGCCAGCAAGTAGGTTGCTATTAAAAGACAACAAAATAATCAAGTAAGCATATGATTTCGAAACAAAAATTATAGAAACTCATAGTCAATCTTTAGGGTGGAATTCTTTTATTGATGAGACAAATTATTATAAACATAGCATAATCATCACATTCAAATGAAAAGCATTCAATCATCAATGTCTATATACATGTTCCTAATCTAAGTATTCATGTCGTGTATGCATGTGACTATATACAGGCTTGGGTTTGAATCAAGGGAAAGGGCTCGAAAAGAATACTACTTGGTTTCGCCACTGAATCCGTAATAGTCTCTTTGAAGGCATTAAACAGGTAAAATAAGATAATTGAAAGCGAAGCTACTTGCGGAGATCAAAAAAAATTCTTGAACAAAAAATAAAACTAGTTCAAGAGAAACTTGCCTTAAAGATGACGACTCTAACACGAGAGAACAACGGGAAAAGGATCCCGACAGCAACAATACACGTGCAAACTAGGGGCGTCCAGAGTGCGGGTGATGGCGACGACAGGTGGTGGTGTACAGGGGGCAGCGGGGTTGTCGGTTTTTCGGGGTGGCGAAGGTAGGGGGTCGATGACGATGGTGGTGGTCGCCGTGTAAAAGCGCTCGGGTGCAAGGCATCAACGAGGAGGAGAAGAGGTGAGCGGGATAGGGACAGGCGGTGGTCAAGGTGGACGGGCTTCTACAGTCGATGGAGGGAGGATGGTGGTGGAATAGTCGATCGTGGTTGCAAGGGTCGATGGGCTGGTGAGGGCGAAGATGATGAAGACGAGGGCGGTGAGGTGCAGCAGTGATCGGACCGATGGAGATTGGAGGTTGACGGTTGAGGAGGGATGGGTTCGGAAAGAAACAGAGAAAAGGGAGAGAGATTAGCGGCGGGAGAGATTAAGATTCGATTAATTAGGTTAAGATTAATTAGGGTCAATGGATATTTATAGGGTATTTTGGATGTTGGGTTTAGGTTGCGAGTTAACGGGTTATAGGGTTTGGGTCTAGGATCCAATAGAAGAATAAATAATAATAATAATGAGGATATGAATACAATGGATTAAAATAAACCCAATACACAAAAGAATAAAATTAGCAGTGCACCAAAATTTCAGGGTTCAAGGCCAAAAGAATACAGATGATCAAAAGAGAACAAATGAGTCCAAGGGATAGCAAGAATTATTATTAAAATAAAGCCGAATACAAAAATTTAAGAAAGAGGAATTACAAATAAAGATCCGAAGAAAAAAAAAAACAGAAATAGGGGTTATTGTTCCTACCCACCTTACAAGAAGAATTTCGTCCTCGAAATTCATTCAAGTGGTACATAAGGCAACCCCAAAAAATCAAAACAACAAAAACTCAAACAACTACTTAAAAAGATGGGGGAACTTTTTTGAATCTCCTCTTCAAGTTCCCAAGTCGACTCACCGGGCGAGTGAGGATTCCAAGAGACACGAACAAGCTTGATGACTTTATTCTTCAGGACTTTCTCACGTCTGTCCAAGATAGAGATTGGTTGGACTTCGCATGATAAGTCTGATCTCACGGACAACTCTGAGTAGTCAAACACATGACTGTCATCCCTGATGTACTTCCTGAGCTGAGAGACATGGAATACATCATGGACACCTGATAAAGTCAGTGGCAGCACGAGCCTGTAGGCTATCTTGCCCACTCATTCCACAATATCGAATGGACTGATGAACCGGGGACTCAACTTGCCCCCTCCTCCAAATTGGATAACACCTTTCCATGGCATTACCTTGAGGAACACATGATCGCCTGCCACAAACTCTAAAGGCCTTCAACGACAGTCAACCCACTTCTTCTGCATGTCCTTAGCTGCTTGCAAGTGCTTCCTGATCTGAGCCACTGCAACAACATTCCTTGTGATCAACTCAGGCCCCAAAAGCTTCCTCTCGCCAATATCATCCCAACAGATCGGCGATCTACACTTCCGACCAAAAAGTGCCTCATACGGAGCTGCCTTGAGACTCGCCTGGTAGTTGTTGTTGTATGAGAACTGAACCAAGTGTAGGTGATCTTCCCAAGAACCTCCAAACTGAAGAACACAAGACCTCAAATGTCCTCCAATGTCTGGATCGTTCTCTTGGATTGCCCATCTGTCTGTGGGTCAAATGCAGTGCTGTAGCTCAACTTATTACCCAAGCTCCTCTGAAAACTCTCCCAAATTTGAGATCTAAACTTCGTATCTCTATCCGATACGATACTGACAGGAACTCCATGCAGTCTTATAACTTCCTGTATGTACTTCTCTACCAGGCTCTCGGTGGACTGACCCAAATGAGCACTCTTCGTCTGACGGTCCACTATCCCCCAAATAGCGTTGTAACCTTTGGGACTCCTTGCTAGTGCCATCACAAAATCCATAGTGATTTTCTCCCATTTCCATTTCGAGATCAGAAGAGGTTGAAGAAGTCCAGCAGTCCTCTGATGCTCTGCCTTGACTTGCTTCGACACTGAGAAACATATCTCGCTACGGCTCTCTTCATACCATGCCACCAAAAATGTTGCTTCAGATCTCTGTACATCTTCGTGCCTCAAGGATGAATAGAGTAAGGCAAGCGATGAGCTTCTGTAAGGAGCTTCTGCCTAACTTCACCCCTAGGTATACACAACCTAACTCCAAAACGAAGCGACCCGTCAGAATGAATAACCAAGTCAGCTCTCAAGCCAGCTTCCACTTCACTCCGGAATTCCTGCAACTGCTGGTCACCAGCCTGGGCCTCGTTGATCTTCTCTATCAGTGAATACTGTAACTGCAACACCATGCACTGATGTGCTAAATAGGGAGAATCACATCCAGTTCCAGCCTCCTCATATCCTCCAACACTTCCTTCTACTAGGTGAGGAACATAGCAGCAGGTCACCTACTCAAAGCATCGGGCACTAGGTTCACTTTACCAGGGTGATACTGCAAGTTTATGTCGTAGTTCGCCATCAATTCCAGCCATCTCCTCTGCCTCATATTCAATTCCCTCTAAGTGAATACATACTTGAGACTCTTATGATCAGTGAATATCTCAACTCTATCCCCAAGTAGATAGTGCCTTCATAACTTCGGAGCAAAGACTACAGTTGCAAGCTCAAGATCATGTGTGGGATAGTTCTTCTCATGAGGCCTCAACTGCCTAGATGCATAAGCGGCAACCCTTCCTCAATGCATCAGTACTGCTCCCAAGCCTCTGCCTGAAGCATCAAAATGAGTCGCAAAGCCTCCAGAACTGTCTGGAATGGTCAGCACTGGAGCTGACGTCAACCGGTTCTTCAATTCTATGAAGGCTTCCTCACAAGCTCCATCCCAAACAAAGTTTTGCTCCTTCCTTGTCAAATTGGTAAGGGGTCCAGTAATCTTCGAGAAGTCTTGGACAAACTTCTGATAATACCCCGCCAATCTGAGGAAACTCCACACTTCAGATGCTGACTTTGACACTGGCCATTCCTTGACAGCAGAAATCTTTGATGGATCAACAAATACACCATCACCGCAGATAATATGGCCCATAAATGTAACACGGTTGAGCCAGAACTCACACTTACTGAGCTTCCCATAGAGTTGATTCTCCCTCAAAGTCTGCAAGACAACCTTCAAATGCTCAGCATGATCTTCTCTGCTCCGAGAATACACCAAAATATCATTGATAAACACCACCACGAACTTGTCCAAGAACGGAGTGAACACCTGGTTCATCAAACTCATGAACACCACTGGTGCATTGATAACTCCAAATGGCATTACTAAGAAATCATAATGTCCATATCTCATGCGAAATGCCATTTTCTGAATATCTTCAGTCTTCACCTTAACTTGATGTTAGCCAGAACGGAGATCCAACTTCGAGAAAACTGAAACACCTCCCAGCTGATCAAATAGATCATCGATCCTCGGCAGAGGGTACCAGTTCTTCACAGTGACATTGTTCAGCTCATGGTAGTCAATGCAGAGCCTGCTACTACCATCCTTCTCATTGACGAAAAACACAGGGGCACCCCAAGGAAAAACACTTGGCCTGATAAAACCCTTATCCAACAACTCCTGAACTTGCACCTTCAGTTCCACCAACTCAACTGGTACCATCCGGTTCAGACTCTTCGAGATTGGAGTCTTTCCTGGTTGAACTTCGATACCGAATACCACATCGGCAATCCAGGAAACTATTCTTTGAAAAACATCGAGGAAATCTCGAACATCAACGGGTGCAACTGCACCATCAGTGCACAACAACTCAAGTGCACGATCCTTCTGGTTCATCGAGTTCTTGACACACCCAGACGGATTCTCACCCACATGAAACACAAACTCTTGGTGACCTGGGAGCCTGAATATTACCTTCTTCGCACGGCAATCAATCACAGCATGGGTAACCCCCAGCCAATCCAACCCAACGATAACATCAAAGCCAGAGTTGGGGATTACAATCAGATCAGCCTTGAACTCCATGCCCCTAATCAACAAAGGGCTCTGCTTATACACCTGAGAACAGATGATGATGCCTCCACCTGTGGTAATATTCCAAGCAGCAGGCAAGACGTCACAAATCAAACGATGTTGATCCACAAAGCAAGAAGAGATAAAGGAGTGGGTAGCACCAGAATTAAAAAGAACATGGGCAGGAAGGGAAAAAACTAAGATGACACCTAAAAAGATGATCAAAGAATAAGAAAGAAAGTGAATGCAGGACAACAGCAAGAATTATTGAATAGAAATAAATAAATAGAACAGAAATTGATAGCAAAAAAATACAACAATAGAGGTATACCAGCAACGACACCAACAACCATCTCAGCTTCAACTGCAGTCAAGTTATAGGCCTGACCACGACCTCCAATCTAACCTCCCCTCGGGGCCATCCTCCTCTGATCAAAAACTTGCCTCTGCGGTGGAAGAGGCGGTCTACCCTGGCCTCAAGCTAGTGCCCCTTACTGAGCTGATCCACCACCGGGTGCAAGGAGCTTGTTCCTTGGGCAGTCTCAGACTACATGATCACTTCCTCCATATGCAAGGCACAGATGGTTGGCAAGCCTGCAGTCCTTCTGCAGATGCCCGAATTTATGGCAGTATCCACAAGTCTGAACTGGCCTCGGGGCAATAGGAAAATACGGCAGTGCTCTCGTGGGAGGGGTCGGAACTAGCCTCCGAATAGGCCCTCCAGCAGGCTGGGCAGGGGTAGGGTGCTGTACTGCTCGCTGAGCAGTACTATTCCTTTTATGAGCCTGTTCCTGAATCCTGGCCGCATTAAGAACATCGGCATAGGTGTGGTGTCAGTGAGCAACAAAACAGTCCTAAATGTTGAAATTCAAGCCCATCAAGAACCTGTAAGCTCTATCCTCATCATTGGACACCACAGCAGCTGCAAAACGGCTGAACCGAGTAAATTCAGCAGCATACTCATCCACGAATCGGTTTCCCTGAGTCAGGATAATGATTCAATTAATATTGTCACATATGAAGTAGGCAACAGTACGCGACATTAAATAGCATTATCCGACCAACCTGAGTTAAGAAGACAAATTGCAACTCCATCTCATCCTTGGTGACACTGGAAAATTTTTTGCCATGTAGCTCTCCGTGAAAATTTCCCAAATGATGGGTCTCTCAAGCCTTTCGATTTCAGCCCACCACCAGATATGGGCGAGGTCCACAAGCTGGATGCTTATCACATCCACCCGATCCCTCCGATCTGAACTGCGATCAACAATTGCTCCATCCAAATCAGCCATTGCTCGTCTTCCAACAGCGTCTCGGTACCCAAGAACTTGTACGGGTGCAACCTCATGAAATCCGCCACAGTACCGGGCCTCAGCGGCAGTAGTCGTGGTGCAGGTCCAGCAGCGGTTCAGTTGGCCGCTTCCAATATAACCCGCATCAATTCATTATGCTCTTGTTGCAAGGCCATCATCTGTTGCATTACCTGAAGGATAGCAATGTTGTCTGGCTGCTCATCCCTGGGTCGAGTAGTAGAAGAACCGACACGAGCCATAGTTTGCAAAATATTCCAGTTGGTGAGTACCCAGATATACGTTGGTTATTACATGTTCATGTAATCAACTTAGTGGGCATATTATTGAGTTAACCGAGCTAATGCCTAACCTGGGCTCTGATACCACCCAAAACCTGTCATGTCCCACTTTCCAAGATACAGAAATACGAGCACGTGACAAAGGCCCAGCGAATGATAGAAATACCATCCATAGCTATAACAGATTAACTCAATAATATACAAGAGAATACAACCACGCAAGAAAGAATAACCACATAAACAAAGACTGAACTCAAAAAATAATCATGAAATATACCAAATAATATTCAACATCTCGGAAAAAGTAAATTCGGGACACACAAGCCCGGAATACAAAGTATAATAAAAGGAATAAAATAAACAAATAACATGAGATAACTATGATAGTCTAATAGTCTAGCTCTGATCTTCAGAAAGTTTGTTCGCCAAGTCCTAGAGTCATATTTCCTTCTGTACCTGTAAACTCATTGATAGAGGTGGGAAAAATATTGTCCGTTAGAGCAAGTTACGGACAGCAAGTAGCGAAAGCAAAGAAACAAAGAAAATATGTTATGACAAGAAATAATAGACTAGAACAAAATCAAACATCAATGACAATAACAAAATTTGATGATAGAATCAAAGTCTAGATTTTATGATGCAATAAATAGTGATTGTAATTAATGATGCAAGATCAATAACAATAATCAAGATCAAGAATGCAGGTGTCAATTCTAGGTTTATTAGTATTTTATTATCCTATCTAATGCATGTAACACTACATCCCATACGACAGGTTCGGTGCATGCAAACAGTGACCGTTTAGACTATGATGGTGAACTCAACAAATCGTGTACTCAGCAAAATAATCAACAATTAACAATCAGTATTCCCCAATCAATAATCCACCATTCACAACCATAATCAATCAAGACAAGGGGCCGTACCGAGTACAGACTCTGATTGTTCACTAACAAGTCGACCCTTATTTACCCCGGCTTGTTAATTTTTTAAGTGTGGACATGCAATGGGTAAAGGAGTTTTGAAACGGTGTCAAAGAGATGGAAAGGCTATGCAATGCATGATATAATTAATTATGTTCCCTATATGCACAATCAAACATGGATATATAAGAAAAACACAAAGCACACATTCTGGACAGCAAGATGTTGTTGTACAAAATTCAAATTTTTTGATGCTACAGGAAAGAAAATTAGGTTCCGTCAGAGATTCTTAAAAGTAGACTCTCTGCAGGTTCCAGCGAATTTTTACAGGACATATAATAAATACATAAACTATGCCTATAAGTTCATTCTTTACTGATTACAGGTTCAGACAGCATATTAGTGTCAAAATACTTCTATATAAAAATAGACTGTAAAATACTTTGAAAATCTAATAAAAATCAAATTTTAATTCCTAACAATGATTAGTAACAACACAAATAATCTCAGATTCTATTTCTTAAAATTAGTGTACTATTTTAGTTAGTTAAGCAGGGTGATGCATATTTAAACTGCATTCTGGAATTCAGACGTCACTGTACGAAAATATGGATATCTTGCAATCTGTAGGTCGGATTGCAAAACCGTCAGATGATCTGGATTTCACACACAGGGATATAATTCTTATTTAATGATTTCTAATTGATATTATATGTAGCTAGGTCAAAAATCAGGTTCTTTACTGAACTAATGTTCTAACAGCAACCTAGAGACAAGTTTTCACATGTATAAAAAGTCTGAAAAATTATCGAATAATCTTACAAAAATAATAATGTGACTCATAGTCATGTCTAGTAACAAAATATAAAATTGAAAGTACTAATTATGTTGTTAGTATTTTATTTTAATAGAAAATTAATTTGATGTATCTCTGGACAGAAATCTTGAAATTGAAAACATAGCAGTACTAAAAATATGATATCTTTCAGTTCGTAAATCAGAATCTAGTTATGTAAAAATTTCTGAAAAATATTCAAAAAACTACAGATGGTGTTTACAAAGTTTCATCAAATTACGATAGAAACTAGGTCGAAAACTCAATCAGCACAGAGCAAACAGCAGGCTAGCAAGTAGGTTACTATTAAAAGACAACAAAATAACCAAGTAAGCATATGATTTCGAAGCAAAAATTACAGAAACTCATAGTTAATCTTTAGGGTGGAATTCTATTATTGATGAGACAAATTAATATCAACATAGCATAATCATCACATTCAAACGAAAAACATTCAATCATCAATGTCTATATACATGTTCCTAATTTAAGTATTCATGTCGTGTATGTTTGTGACTATATACATGCTTGGGTTTGAATCAAGGGAGGGCACGAAAAGAGGATTACTACTTGGTTTCGCCAATTAATCCGTAATAGTCTCTTTGAAGGTATCAAACAGGTAAAATATGATAATTGAAAGAGGAGCTACTTGCGGAGAACAAAGAAAATTCTTGAACAAGAAAAGTAAAACTAGTTCAAAAGAAACTTGCCTTAAAGATGACGACTCTGAACACAAAAGAATAACGGGACAAGGATCCTGACGGTAACAATACACATGCAAACTACGTACGGCCAACACACGTGCAAGAGACAACAATAGCAACACATGCAAAGCACATAATATCAACACAGCAAGATCGAAAGCAATCAACCGCAAGAACAGCGGCTACAGTAATGGCGGCAGCGGCTGTAGGCGTCGACGCTGGCAGTTGACTAGGGGCGACCGGAGTGCATGTGATGGCAATGACAGGTGGTGGTGTACAGGGAGCAGTGGGGTTTTTGGTGTTCGGGGTGGCGAAGGCCGGGGATCGACGACGATAGTGCTGTTGCCATGTGCAGGCGCTAGGTTGCAGGGTGTCGACGAGGAGGAGAAGAAGTGAGCGGGATAGGGACGGCGGTGGTCGAGGTGGATTGGTTTTGGCAGTCGATGGAGGGAGGACGGTGGTGGAACATTCGACCGTAGTTGCGTGGTTGAGGGGTTAGCGAGGGAGAAAAGGATGAAGATGAGGGCGGTGAGGTGCAACTATGGTCGGAGTGACGGAGACGGGAGGTTGACGGTTGAGCGGGGATGGGTTCGGAAAGAAACAGAGGAAAGGGAGAGAGATTAGCGGCGGGAGAGATTAAGATTAGATTAATTAGGTTAAGATTAATTAGGGTTAATGGATATTTATAGGGTATTTAGGATGTTGGGTTTGGGTTGCGGGTTAACGGGTTATAAGATATGAGTAGGATCAAATAAGAGAATAAATAATAATAATAATGAGAATATGAATATAATGAATTGAAATAAACTCAATACACAAAAGAGTAAAATTAGCAGTGCACCAAAATTTCAGGGTTCAAGCCAAAAGAATACAGATGATAAAAAGAGAACAAATGAGCCCAAGGGATAGCAAGAATTATTATTAACATAAATCCGAATACAAAATTTTAAGAAATAAGAATTACATATAAAGATCTGGAAAAAAAACAGAAATAAGGGTTCAACTGTGCATGTCAGATTGAAACAAATTTCCACATTTTCTTCAAATGCCCTATTGCTGTCATCATCTTGAATTATTTCACAAACCTCTTTAACATCCACACACTGCCACAATCTATTCATGAATGCTTCTCTCTATGGTGTTTTGGTTCACACTCACACCGATACACTTGGCACCATCTCACAATTGCTATCTGTTGGAGAATTTGGCTAGCTAGAAACGATAGAATTTTTTCAACTAAATTTTATTCAGCAGAAACATTAGTTTCCTAATGCTAAATTTTGGTTTGGTTACTAGCTAGATGGACGCAAAAGCAAGAAGAAGAGACAACAGCTTATGCATGGAGTTAACACTGTGGGGGCGAGGGAGATCCTTCTATGAGATGCTGGCCAAGCTGAGGAGCAGTCAGGGAGTGAAGCGAGTAGCAACTCCTGGTGATAGAATGATATTCTTGATAGACTTGTATTTTGGGAAGTGTTTTTATGTTTTCTTCTGGTTTTGAGCCAGAGGTTGTATGTTTTTGTAATAGAAACCATATGTATTCATGGATGGTGGGGTTTGGGAGATCTTTGTAACAGGATTAGCAAGTTAAGAATTAAATTAAGGGCCAAATGTCTAGGGTTAAGGCAAGTTGAGGTGTACGACGGATGTCTGCTGCCCTCTTTTCAACTTAATTTGAGGTATTCTCAACGTCTAATTGGACTACAATTCCTAGCCCTACCTGATCGACCAAGCTTATGTATATTGTATCATGTACTAACTTTTAGCTTTTATATATATATATATATATATATATATATATATATATATATATATATATATATATATATATATATAGGCAAATGCTCCATTGAAAACGGGTCTAGTTTTCACGGGTTGGAAAACACCAATCTGAGCCGTTGGATCGTCATGATCGTGATCAACGGCTCAGATCGAGCTCCCCATCACCCGTTTTAATTGATCAGCGGAGGGTTATTTTTGGAATTTCGTCCCAAATAACTCTTCGCTTCACGGATTCTAAAAAATTAATATAACCTAGGCCGTTGTTGGGAACAATGGCCTAGGTTATAAAAAATTGAATTATAGGCCATTGTTTGAAACAACGGCATTGTTCTGAACAACGACATTGTTCTAATTTTTTATAACCGAGGCTGTTGTTCCCAACAATGGCCTAGGCTATAAAATTTCTATAAAATTTCCATAAAATTTTATAGCTTAAGCCGTTGCTGAGAATAACGGCCTAGGTTATAAAAATTGAGAACAAGGCCGTTGTTCCAAACAACTACCTATAATTCAATTTTTTATAACCTAGACCGTTGTTCCCAACAATGGCCTAGGTTATATTCATTTTTTCAGAGCGAATCAGGCGAAGAGTTATTTGGGACGAAGTTCCCAAAATAACCCTCCGCCACTTAAGTGATATTAGGTGATGGGCGGAGGCGATCTGAGCCGCTAATCACGATCATGAGCGATCCAACGGCTCAGATTGGTGTTTTCCAACCCGTGAAAACAAACCCGTTTTCAATGGAGCATTTGCCATATATATATATATATATATATATATATGTGTGTGTGTGTGTGTGTGTGTGTGTGTGTGTGTGTGTGTGTGTGTGTGTGTGTGTGTGTGTATATATATGTGTGTGTGTGTGTGTGTGTGTGTGTCTGTGTGTGTGTGAGGTAGGATGTTTTCCTACATTTTACCAGTCAAAAAATTTTTTTTTGAAGTATCTAGACACAGAACATTTGAAATTTGAACAATTATCAATTTGACCGCTTAGTAATGAGGAAGAAACGGAGTCGATAAGTTGAAATTCTGTACTCATGAATTATAAAAACATGGTCGAGTATCTCGCAATTGTTTTCCAAGATTTTAAAATTCTCTGAGGATGTTGGAGTAGGTTCTTTTTTCACTTATCTCCAATAGCAAATCACTGGTCACCATATAACTTACTTATAGATAGTATAAGGCTGATAACATGTCTTGCCAAATAGCCAAAGCTTCCGTAAGTCTAGTGATGTTAGAGTTCACTTGCACAACTCAGCACAAAAACCTTACTTATCTCAATTCATCACCTATGCAATAGTAGCTGAATTTGACGTCATCAAAACTAAATGTTGTTGATTTTTAGGATACTATAGGTCGTGTAAAGTCACCACTCGATTAGGATTGAGTTCAGTTTCATCGAGGTTACATCTTAGAAGTTCTTTCGAAGATTAGAGAATAAGGATGTGAGTGGCTCCCTTGGCCTTGCTTTCTTTTCTGAAAGAATTGTTCGAAGTGGCATTCCACTAATAATTCATGTATACTGCAATAAAGATCATGTCATCTCTGATAAACAATTTACCTTAAAGCCATTCCTAAAAAATACAGAATCACACTTCCCCAAAACAAAACAAAAAACATCATTTTCTTGTTTCGCAATCACTCCATTCTTTAGGGAATCAATTTTTTTATTCTTTTTTTTTATTTTTTTTATTTTTTGTGTAATCCACTTTTTTTATTCTACGTAGTCTTTGATAACTATTTTGATCAATGAACCTAAGCTTGCTTCTCTACTTATTTTTATTTATGAAAATATTTGCAAGAAAGATGTATAAAAAAAGAGTCATGAAATGCACATAAGAAAATTGAACATTAGACAAATCAGTAGAAGAAAAAAATAGATTATTTACAATTAATAAAAAATTAACGATGATAAATCAAAGTTACAAATTCAATAATCAAGCATTTATGAATTTAGTTTGAAAAGAAAATCTCAAAGTAAATTATTGCACATTGAAATTTGAATTTTTGAAGCTAAATAATCAAATCTATAAGCAATCAACTAAAGCATAATATGAAAGAAAATCCGAATGATTAGTTTGAAAACAAAAGGATCTACTTAAATTATAAGACGGTAATTTTTTTATAAAAAAAAAACGTCAAACATTCAAATATACATTTATCTCTTTATAGTCATAGCTTCTGAAATAAGGATGGTTACCTATCAACGCACCAGAGCACTCAAAATTTTCTTGACACTCATCATAAGATGGGTTTACAAAATATTTCACGAAATAATTTTACAAATCAAAGGGCTATGTAAGTACACCTAAAAGTGTCAAACGGTAGGCAACATAAATGCTCTTAAGCAATGATATAAATATTTCTTTGCTAATTAGCTTCATGATATTATGAAGCTCATTGGCAGTGATAAGAAAGTTCAAAACGATGGAGGTTATATATGCTTAGGTAATTAGTAGATTGCTTGGTGGCATTGGACTATAGTATGCAATTTAGATGAACCTATTTGTCCTATTTATCTCTACTCCCTGTATTGAAATCTAATAGGATTGTGGACTCAAACACACTAAGTACAAGAAGTAGAAATCAAAGAAAGAGAAGACACAAAGGCAGCAGAAAGAGATGCGGCAGTGACAAGAAGCAGAGACAAAGCAGCAGACTATAGGATGCAGTCGACTGTCACGGTCGACTGCACTGCTTTCTATTTCTGATCAAGAGAAGTCAGTCGACTGCCAAGGAGAACAGTCGACCGTATAGGGAGCAGTGTATTTATTTGGGTTGCGGGTTTTGATTCCAATTGGCTGTATTTATGTTTAGCTTTCAGGGCTTTCAGGGCTTTCAGGGCTTTGGGGCTATAAATATAGACGTAAACTCTAGGATTTAGGTGTGCCTAACTACAACTTTAAGAGAGTTTTTGTGTCGAGTGCAACTAAATGTGAGAGAGACTAGAGTGAGATCTCTTTGTATATTTGTATTTATTGAGTAATAAGAAGTATTGGTTATTTCTGCATATCATTTTGTGTTTCTGGTTGTAAGATCTGTTAGGTTTTGTGAGAAATTAACAATTGGGAAATTAGGGTTTATCTCTAGATCTAAGTTACTTGAGATATTCACCCTAGGTATCAAAATTGGAATACCTAGACTGCTATTACAAGCCAGTATTTATTCCTAAATACTGGTTTGGGTATCGGGTTATAAGCCCACAAACCCGCGTTCCAACATCCAATCAATTGTACGTTCATTACACGTGTTACACATATGCACGTGCTATATTTATATAGAGAGAATATACCAATATATCCAACAATCTCCTCCTATATTCTCAATATATAAAGTACAGGATTATCTCATCAGATCAGTATACAACTGACTGGCTGATAGCAGTCCATAAAGGAAAAGCATCATAAAGGTATAGTTTCATAAGAACCAATAGAATTATAAAACTGAATAGTTCAATCAAGACTAAACCAATATAATTAACTAGTTCCAAACCATATCCAATTCAGAATAGTTCACAAAGACTAAACCAACTCGAATAATCTATCATAGTTTCAAAATCAAACAAAGCAAATAAACTTCAAGAACAAAATATGAGTTTTAAGCTCATGAACACAAGAGTCTTAAACTCAACAGAAGTTTTACCAAGCAAGTGACTAATTTATTCTCAAAAGAAATAAATTGAAATTCTATCCTTGCACACTGCTTTATGTTTACTCCTCCATTTTGAGCAAATCATTATTTTTGAAATCTATGTTGACAGATTCAACTCCTCCATCTTTGCTAGCTTATTGAAAATAAGAATATCAAGAGACACATCTCTAAGAATTCCAACATATTTCACAAAGTATCTAGTTCCACAAAAGAACTTAGTACAATTCATAATTAGCTTAGCAAAAATGTAACGCAAGCATCACAATCAAGTATCTTTAATAAGTAAAGTACATGAACTTTATAGTTTCTACACAAGAACCATACTATGTTTCATATTGGAATGAAAAGACTGCCGTTTCAATCATGGTTTAACATTGAATCATCAAAATTGAAATGAAACATGTAACCATAAAAGACATACCATCAAAATTGGAATGATATTTAGGACAATTTAATCATCGGAAACACATCGACAAGTTTTCATGTTTCGTATTGGAATAATATGATTATTCTAAGTAAATTCCTAGATATATAATACCATCAAAATTGAAATGACATTATATATTTGTGGAATTTATGTCGAATCATCAAAATTATCTAAAACATATCAACTGCCTAAAATTGATGCTTAAATTTGAACTTCTCTATGGCTCCAATTGGATTCTAAATTTCAAAACAACTTGGATGTTAAAGCTTTTTACTCAATAGCTTTTAACTCCACTTTCCCCCACAGTTTTGATAATTAGATCACTTTCAAGTCTCTTAGCAAGAGCATTAGCCATACTTGTCGCAATTGCACTTTATCTATGAGAAAGTTCAACTAGGCTTCTTTCAGCCTTAATATACTCCTCTTACTATTATAAAGTGAGTTATGAGCTACAGTGCATTGTAGCTTGATAGTCGCATAACAGAATTAGAGAGTTACTTAAACTTCTTAATGGATAACTAGCAACAATTTCTTCAATCCACTCAGCCTTCTCCCTTGCAGAGGATTACACGTAGAGGTCTGATTTCATGGATGATTGCACAGTGTCTATTTGCTTTTTGTTTCCATAATATTTCTGTTTCTCCTAGTGTAAACACATATCTACTAGTTATCGACTTTCACTAAATTCTGAGCATCATAATGTATCAGGTCAGTCATTCATTCGAAGAATGACTAGAGTAGCACAAAGCAAACTCTTGAATACCACTCAGGTATCTCATTTGCCTCTTAAGGGCACTCAAATGTGTATGGGATTATTAGTGAATCTGCAGATCATACCTACCTCAAAGGCTATGTCTATTCTAGTGCAGATCTTTGCATACATGAGACTGTCAATTCCTTTAGAATGATCAACATGTCTCATAGTTGCACCATCATTAGGTGTCAACCTTTTATCATAATCATAAGGTGTTTCAAAACACACTTTCTTTCAATCACTATATCCCCACTTTTGAAACACATTTTGATTTGATGAGTTTGACTAAGAGTTATCCCTTGCCAACTGAAAACTCGCCCTTATACCTATGGTGTCCACAGTACCTAGGTTTTCGTGTTGAATTCTTTGGATAGCATAATTTTAACTTCATTTATAATAGAGATGTCACTTCCAAGAACTTGCATGTCAACAGAACAAGCAAATAATAGCCACTATATTTGACACACCACAAAGTTGAAGGCACTGATCAGAATTACTTGATTCATATACTAGGCTCTTTCAAAAATTTGTTAAATTATTTATTCATTGGCTATACATGTTTTAAGAATATACAATGATTTTACTAAATTGTAAATCTTGTTCACTAAACATATTAGTTCAAAACTTTCCAGTACAAAACTGTTCAGTACAAAACATCAAGTACAAAGCCTTTTAATTATCCTTTATGAATGACAAAATTTTCAATAGATGTAGGGGTAAGAAGAATACTTATTGTAGCAATATGACAAACATGTGAGTAGACAATAAATCTACCCCATTTTTCTCAGTCAATCTATTAGCTACTAACAAGTATTAAAATTGCTACTGAACAATCAAAATTAAGTTTCTTCTACAAAACCCCACTTACTTACTATAGTTTTAGCCTCTTTCGGCAGATCAACTAAATTAAAGTATTATTGTATGACACAGAATCATCTCATTGTCTACTAAAGACTCTTCTTAGCTCATTTGTCATTCAAGTTTTCAAGTGTCAGTAAGGCTAGTTCTTGATTCCAACTGTGAATCATTGAACATGTCTGTAGGACTAGATTATTTCATACATTTATCTTTGATGAACATATCCTCAAAGAACTTGCAAGTCTAGATTCTTCTAACACAAATTAGATAGATCCAACATCTGTCCACAGAGCTACATTCTGCACTTTCTAAGCACACAAATATTTGTTGTAGATCCTACTTTAGGCCTTCTAGGGTCATGTACTCTAACAAAAGTATCACAACACACATTTTCACTTTAACAAAACTGTTTGTGTTTTCATACCATGATTTACAAGGTGTATTCAATTTAGAGTGTAGTAACACATTAGAGATATGATTAACAATACAACATCACTCATAATTACACAAGACAAACAACAGTCAATAATATAGAATTCAACATTTCACTAAGTGTTTGATTCTAACTTTTATCAATACCGTTTGACTGTTGTGAGTAGAGTGCGGTAGAGATTATGCACAATGCAAACTTCTCTAAAGTTGTTAAAACATATTCACCACCTCTATTAAATCTGAACCCTTGATTTTTAGCATTTAACTATAATTTTTTAATTCATTAAAAATAACAAGTGCTCCTGTAACACCCCGAATTTCAAATAAGGACAAATTCGAGATTCCACAGGATCTTTACTTCACTTCGTACAATTTTACAAGGAAAATTTAAAACTTTTTATTCACAATACATCAGAGTTCAATTACAACTTGGTTTTACACAGCGGAAGAATGAAATTTACAATAAAACATTTACAACATCTTTAAAAATAAAACAGCACCGACATATCCACTTTATAGCTTCGCGAATAGTCCATTACCTGCATGTTAATCTGTGGGCTCGTCAGTTACTTACAACTGACGAAATGTTATACACGGCTATCCTCTCTATGCCGGGAATAGTATAACGATCTCATACTTTAACAAATCACAAAAAGATTGAATGAACATATAAAGTGTCAAAAGTGATTATTCTAAACATAAGTGTATGTCATGTCTTAATGCCTAATGCACACATTTCTATACTAGGATGACACTAATGCACACTTGTTCGGATTCTATGCATCCCATACTACATAGGTCCGAGGACAAGCGCCTACGTTCTTCACAATACAGGGCTCGATCCCTCGCCATGAAAACTACCCGGTAGCAAAACAAAGTTCAGACTATTCCACGAATGTGAATCCCAGCCTTGGAGTCCACCGCCAGCTGTTATAACAGATTCCACATCGTGCGAACCGTCCCGTATGTGACCCTCTAGCCCAGTATATATATATATATACATTGGAGACGGTAAACACAAAAATCCATCCGTCCGACTACTCAAGATCTTGGAGTCCACCGCCGACCCGTCCTCATAGTCCCGGACTAAAATATAATAATCCGTCTCCCACAGGGCAACCTCAGTCCACCAACTGGGTCTATAGTCTTGGAGTCCACCGCCGACTATATAGAGCACCCCACTTACGTTTCCCTAAGTTTACTACATCTCCACTTATGTGCCTAAATTTTCTTAAGTTCAAGACATGAATAATCTCCACATGTAGAATTAGTTGTTACCTCCTACCGGACTTAGTCAACAAATACGAGATGGCTCCATAACCACATCTCAAAATCACAACTCAACATTCTTTTATTTCAATAATGCCGGTACCGAGGTCTTACTAACTCAAAGTCATAAGCTTTCATGTACAAGAAACATGGGTACATATACCCTTTAATAATCATGTCTTAACTTATTATATTCATGTCTCTAACTTATCCATACTTTAATCAATGTCTCATCTTTGCATCACTCATGATTCATTCGTTCACAATCTTTGAAAACAATAATTCTTTTCATGACATAAATCCATCACTTTAAGTCTCTTTAGCAACTTAAGCACATATAATATATCTCAACCACATTAACCTTTCTTAAACAAAATTTAGAGTATAACCTTTTCAAAAGAAAAATCATTTCACACAACGATAAATCTCATACTCTTTAATAATTAAAATCTTAAGTCAGAAATTCATTATCCAATTTGAGCATGTATACTAATCAAGTATTCAATTTAAAAGAAATAATCTCCTTGAGACAATTTATTCTCATACCAACACTTTACTTTTCTTCTAAAAATCTAAATTATGCTCTTAATTAATCTCTACTTCTCTACTATTATAATGGGAGAAGGCCTTAATGTATTTTGTCCTCAACCCAAATAATTACCGAGCTGATCCACTTTCAAAATTATTTACCAAACTGGTCCACTTTCAAAAATATTTACCGAACTGGCCCATAACAAATTTTTTTTTTCTTTTTACCTAAAAATCGTTTATCCAAAGATCCAACATTTTATGATATTGAAATAAACTTTCTCTTGACTGAGATAAATTTTAAAAACAGTACCAAAATTCATTTCAAACTCTTTTTAAAATATATATTTCTATTTTAAAATAATTTCCCTTCTCATTCTAGATATAGATTTTGCATTTTTCTCAAAAAAAAACTTGATTTCTAGGAGTTTTATTCATGAAGACTAGTTTATGTCCACCATCAAACTAATTGAATTTTGGTAATAAAGATAAACATGTCTCTTAATCATCAAGGATAATTCTTTTATGAAGAATTATATTTTTACATAACAACATGCAATAGTAGACATATTTTGTAGTAATAATCTAATTCATCTTTCTTTCTTTCCTCATTTGACTCATCATGGTATCAAGCATAATTTTAGTATAACAATATTACACATGAATCGTATATTCAACACATACAAATTTCCTAAGCATATTAGCATGATTCTTAGTATTAATTTATGTTGTCAAAATTCTTCTTTCTCCTTAATATGGTGACAATTGGTTACTTAATCACAACAAGATTTCTTCATTCATTGTAGACTATATTAACATGGATTTTGTTTACAAACATCATATCATGTTCAATCTACACTACACATTTATAAATTTTAAGCATGCATTCTCTACATTAGAAAGTAAGAAATCACCCACTAACACAATGTTAATCTATTTGTCAACATAGCATGATTCACTAATCACCTCCAAATTACTCATTCATTTTTATTAGCATGCACATTCTAAAAATTAGAAAGTATGAGAACACCCACTTTTATGTTTTACTACTCATTTTTCATCACATACAAAAGTGTAAATTAAATCTACTTTTCATATCTCATTCAAAACATACATTTTCCCAAGATGAAGTTTTAACATGAATCATGGTATCAAACATCAAAATCCCATATTATTCATAGCATGTATTTTAGCATAAAAATTACCTACATAACAATATCATCTCATAAGATTAATTTATAATTTTTAGCATGATATTTCTACAACTAGAAAGTAAGAAATCACCCACCTTTTAAAGCTTGAACAATTGGAAAAATGATCACCACTTCTAGCTCCAAGACTCCTAGCTCTTCTCCTCCTAGCAATGGCCTCCAAGCACAACACTCTCTTCTCTTTTTCTTTTCTTTCTCTTGATTTTCTATTCTTTTTGGTGTGTGAAATGAGAAGAAGAGAAGTGCTATTTATAGGGTTTGTAGAGGGTTCAATTTGCAAAATTACCCACCTAATAAATTACTCAAATTAATTTTCACCTCTTCACATTTTTAACCCCTAAAACTCCCAACCTCTCATCTCCCCACTCTCCATGAACTTAACCACTCCATTAATCCCCTCCCCTAGCCCACAAAATGGTCCAAATACATTTGTGTGTGCATGCATACATGCACAAACAAATATGAACACATTTCTATAACTCAAAAATGTGTACTAATATTGTAACTTGTCATGTATTAGTACATGTTTAACTAAAAATGTGATTTTAATAGTGGGCTTGCTACATGGGCTCATTACTAATTAATTTATTTAATTATCTAGTGGGCTTGCTACATGGGCTCATTTTATTCAACTAATTTAATTATCCTAGTGGGCTCTCTTTTTAATTAGTCTATTGGGCTAGAATTAAACTTTAAGTCCATGGATCAAAAGAAAGGCTAAATAAACCCAATGCATGCTAAAAATAGAAAATGAGAGTAGCAAAATGAGAATAAAATCTTGTACGTGCACCATACGTGCAAGAAAATCGAAAAATGCATTCTAATCAAAATAAGGGAAAAATAAATTTTCGTTTTATAAAATAGATTTAAATACATAAAATAAATAATTTAAATCCATAGAAACATCGTACGTAGTGATGGAAACACTTGCATCAAAACACGTAATAAGCACGTAGATATGAAGATTGAAATTTTATATTTTTGTTGATTTAAAATAGGGAAAAATCAATATTGAAAATAAATAAATAGTCGATAATCAAAATACGGGATGAAAACACGTTACATAATACACGTGCGTAACACACGAGGGCAAAATTGTAATTCCAATTTTGCGGGGTGTTACACTCTCCCCCCCTTAGAGTAGTTCCGTCCCCGGAACTCGCTAGGGTAAAGATTGTATTTTGTACATGTCACAAAAAATATTTGTATTTAGAAAACTGCAACTTTAAGAAAAATAAATGTAGTATACGCAACAAACAAGACGAACTCTTTATAAGAAAACTATGAATATTAAGATGTTACAAGACGGAACAAGAAAATTAGGAAAATGGCATAAGAACTGAAATGTGACAGGAGATAGAATAGTTTGAGAGAAATTTTTGTACAAAAAAAATAATATTAGGTAAGCTATTAGATAAAAGGGTAAAGTCAATCATGTCGTTAATTTCGAAATAGTTCGGAAAACAATGTGGTGAAGAAAACATGGTCAATAGGAAATTTAGAAAAAAAAATTTATCAATGTAATAAACTGTAGAAAATCCGCAAAATTAGCAATTTAAAACATGACCATTGAATAAGATTTTGGAAAAATAAATGGGAATAAGACTTTGTTGAAAACATAAAATGACTTTGTATAAAATAGTTTGTAAGGGAACTATAATAATTATACACACAATTTGAAAAAATAAAAGGTATACGTCGAAATACTTTTGAATATACAAAATTTTGTAGTGATGAAAATAATTTATAACATTAAGACAAAATAGTGTAAAGCACATACACGAGATGAAAACACAATTGAAAACAATAATTATATAGTATAGTAATTTAGGACAATAGACATAAACAAAAGTATTAAGGTAATTAGATGAGGGTAAAATGATATGTATACTATTAAAATATATGACATATATAGAAATCATTGGAAAAATATAGGTAATTACTAAGAGTGTAAAGACAGTTAAAATTTGAGAAAAGATAATGTATAAATAGTGTGTATATGCATTATATTAAAGAAACATAAAACTATAAAAGTAATGAATAGTGATTAATAGAAAAATGAATTTATCAAAACAAATATGCAATAATAGTACCGAATGTAAACAAATAAAACAATAGTAGGTCGCATTTATATAGGTAGAAAATTTCAATCTTGTTAAAAACATATAGGATAAGATACTATAGTTTCATACAAATCAAAATCATATAAAATGAGAGCACATAAGAAAATTTCATAAGAAAAATTCAAAATAATAAATGAAGAAAATAATTGTTGAAATATTAATTTAATAAACGGCAACTTGACAAAATACGTAAAGTAAGAGTAGATATAAACGGGTAATCTTAAAGTGACATAAATACATGAAAGACAAAATTTTAAGTTTGAAAACAGGTTTAAAATATCAAGACTAAGGAAGATAGACAAATAATAAATATTCAAATGATTTAATAACATAAGAAAATATTTATTTGAAAAAAAATATATGGAGAAAGTAGCATGATAAAAATCTACAAAATAATTTGAGAGGAAAGTGTGTAAGGTATCATGAATAACGGTCCAAGCTACCACGCTTCCACTGCGCCACTCTGATATCCAGGGGAAAATGTGCTCGCATACACTCTCATATTAATGTATACGAGGAGAACATCATGAATGAAATTGAATGCAAGTTCAATAACAACTTCATTCACGACTCCAGTCATCCAAAAGAAAGAGAAAACATCAGTGTATAGAGCAACACAAATGTAAATCACTTACATTTAAATCTCTATAGACTGAAACTCACACTCTAGTGTCCACAGGAATAATATTGAAACTACTCAATAAGGTGTCACGGGTTCTAGACTATAGTTAATGGTCTTATTACTTTTTCTAAACAGTTCTTTAGTCTATCAAGTTCGGATTTACTTGGGTTAGCCGCAAGAGTCGGTTCCCAGCTAGCGGTGGTCCGAAGACGCTTAAGTACCGTGTCGCTTAGGGTTGTTTACACCCGGTTGACAGAAGGACTCTCTTGGTTTGTTTCCAAATTTATCGTCACTTTTTATCATTCCTTATAAACTTGTACTACTTGTGAAGCATGCTCTGATACCATCTGTAACACCCCGAATTTCAAATAAGGACAAATTCGAGATTCCACAGGATCTTTACTTCACTTCGTACAATTTTACAAGGAAAATTTAAAACTTTTTATTCACAATACATCAGAGTTCAATTACAACTTGGTTTTACACAGCGGAAGAATGAAATTTACAATAAAACATTTACAACATCTTTAAAAATAAAACAGCACCGACATATCCACTTTATAGCTTCGCGAATAGTCCATTACCTGCATGTTAATCTGTGGGCTCGTCAGTTACTTACAACTGACGAAATGTTATACACGGCTATCCTCTCTATGCCGGGAATAGTATAACGATCTCATACTTTAACAAATCACAAAAAGATTGAATGAACATATAAAGTGTCAAAAGTGATTATTCTAAACATAAGTGTATGTCATGTCTTAATGCCTAATGCACACATTTCTATACTAGGATGACACTAATGCACACTTGTTCGGATTCTATGCATCCCATACTACATAGGTCCGAGGACAAGCGCCTACGTTCTTCACAATACAGGGCTCGATCCCTCGCCATGAAAACTACCCGGTAGCAAAACAAAGTTCAGACTATTCCACGAATGTGAATCCCAGCCTTGGAGTCCACCGCCAGCTGTTATAACAGATTCCACATCGTGCGAACCGTCCCGTATGTGACCCTCTAGCCCAGTATATATATATATATACATTGGAGACGGTAAACACAAAAATCCATCCGTCCGACTACTCAAGATCTTGGAGTCCACCGCCGACCCGTCCTCATAGTCCCGGACTAAAATATAATAATCCGTCTCCCACAGGGCAACCTCAGTCCACCAACTGGGTCTATAGTCTTGGAGTCCACCGCCGACTATATAGAGCACCCCACTTACGTTTCCCTAAGTTTACTACATCTCCACTTATGTGCCTAAATTTTCTTAAGTTCAAGACATGAATAATCTCCACATGTAGAATTAGTTGTTACCTCCTACCGGACTTAGTCAACAAATACGAGATGGCTCCATAACCACATCTCAAAATCACAACTCAACATTCTTTTATTTCAATAATGCCGGTACCGAGGTCTTACTAACTCAAAGTCATAAGCTTTCATGTACAAGAAACATGGGTACATATACCCTTTAATAATCATGTCTTAACTTATTATATTCATGTCTCTAACTTATCCATACTTTAATCAATGTCTCATCTTTGCATCACTCATGATTCATTCGTTCACAATCTTTGAAAACAATAATTCTTTTCATGACATAAATCCATCACTTTAAGTCTCTTTAGCAACTTAAGCACATATAATATATCTCAACCACATTAACCTTTCTTAAACAAAATTTAGAGTATAACCTTTTCAAAAGAAAAATCATTTCACACAACGATAAATCTCATACTCTTTAATAATTAAAATCTTAAGTCAGAAATTCATTATCCAATTTGAGCATGTATACTAATCAAGTATTCAATTTAAAAGAAATAATCTCCTTGAGACAATTTATTCTCATACCAACACTTTACTTTTCTTCTAAAAATCTAAATTATGCTCTTAATTAATCTCTACTTCTCTACTATTATAATGGGAGAAGGCCTTAATGTATTTTGTCCTCAACCCAAATAATTACCGAGCTGATCCACTTTCAAAATTATTTACCAAACTGGTCCACTTTCAAAAATATTTACCGAACTGGCCCATAACAAATTTTTTTTTTCTTTTTACCTAAAAATCGTTTATCCAAAGATCCAACATTTTATGATATTGAAATAAACTTTCTCTTGACTGAGATAAATTTTAAAAACAGTACCAAAATTCATTTCAAACTCTTTTTAAAATATATATTTCTATTTTAAAATAATTTCCCTTCTCATTCTAGATATAGATTTTGCATTTTTCTCAAAAAAAAACTTGATTTCTAGGAGTTTTATTCATGAAGACTAGTTTATGTCCACCATCAAACTAATTGAATTTTGGTAATAAAGATAAACATGTCTCTTAATCATCAAGGATAATTCTTTTATGAAGAATTATATTTTTACATAACAACATGCAATAGTAGACATATTTTGTAGTAATAATCTAATTCATCTTTCTTTCTTTCCTCATTTGACTCATCATGGTATCAAGCATAATTTTAGTATAACAATATTACACATGAATCGTATATTCAACACATACAAATTTCCTAAGCATATTAGCATGATTCTTAGTATTAATTTATGTTGTCAAAATTCTTCTTTCTCCTTAATATGGTGACAATTGGTTACTTAATCACAACAAGATTTCTTCATTCATTGTAGACTATATTAACATGGATTTTGTTTACAAACATCATATCATGTTCAATCTACACTACACATTTATAAATTTTAAGCATGCATTCTCTACATTAGAAAGTAAGAAATCACCCACTAACACAATGTTAATCTATTTGTCAACATAGCATGATTCACTAATCACCTCCAAATTACTCATTCATTTTTATTAGCATGCACATTCTAAAAATTAGAAAGTATGAGAACACCCACTTTTATGTTTTACTACTCATTTTTCATCACATACAAAAGTGTAAATTAAATCTACTTTTCATATCTCATTCAAAACATACATTTTCCCAAGATGAAGTTTTAACATGAATCATGGTATCAAACATCAAAATCCCATATTATTCATAGCATGTATTTTAGCATAAAAATTACCTACATAACAATATCATCTCATAAGATTAATTTATAATTTTTAGCATGATATTTCTACAACTAGAAAGTAAGAAATCACCCACCTTTTAAAGCTTGAACAATTGGAAAAATGATCACCACTTCTAGCTCCAAGACTCCTAGCTCTTCTCCTCCTAGCAATGGCCTCCAAGCACAACACTCTCTTCTCTTTTTCTTTTCTTTCTCTTGATTTTCTATTCTTTTTGGTGTGTGAAATGAGAAGAAGAGAAGTGCTATTTATAGGGTTTGTAGAGGGTTCAATTTGCAAAATTACCCACCTAATAAATTACTCAAATTAATTTTCACCTCTTCACATTTTTAACCCCTAAAACTCCCAACCTCTCATCTCCCCACTCTCCATGAACTTAACCACTCCATTAATCCCCTCCCCTAGCCCACAAAATGGTCCAAATACATTTGTGTGTGCATGCATACATGCACAAACAAATATGAACACATTTCTATAACTCAAAAATGTGTACTAATATTGTAACTTGTCATGTATTAGTACATGTTTAACTAAAAATGTGATTTTAATAGTGGGCTTGCTACATGGGCTCATTACTAATTAATTTATTTAATTATCTAGTGGGCTTGCTACATGGGCTCATTTTATTCAACTAATTTAATTATCCTAGTGGGCTCTCTTTTTAATTAGTCTATTGGGCTAGAATTAAACTTTAAGTCCATGGATCAAAAGAAAGGCTAAATAAACCCAATGCATGCTAAAAATAGAAAATGAGAGTAGCAAAATGAGAATAAAATCTTGTACGTGCACCATACGTGCAAGAAAATCGAAAAATGCATTCTAATCAAAATAAGGGAAAAATAAATTTTCGTTTTATAAAATAGATTTAAATACATAAAATAAATAATTTAAATCCATAGAAACATCGTACGTAGTGATGGAAACACTTGCATCAAAACACGTAATAAGCACGTAGATATGAAGATTGAAATTTTATATTTTTGTTGATTTAAAATAGGGAAAAATCAATATTGAAAATAAATAAATAGTCGATAATCAAAATACGGGATGAAAACACGTTACATAATACACGTGCGTAACACACGAGGGCAAAATTGTAATTCCAATTTTGCGGGGTGTTACAGCTCCATTCTTCATATATATGACAGACTTATATTAATCAACTACAAAAGCGATTAAAATACTTCTGACCAACAATTGTCTCATCTAGTCACAAAGCTACTGAGATCATAAATATCAGAATGTATTGACTCAAGAAGTTGTGTGCTCCTAGAGACCATACTAAAAGATTTTCTAGTGATTATAATCTGAGCACAATTTTCATATTTGTCATATTTTAATGGAGTGTCATTTAGTAGGGCTATGAGTTTTAACAAGAACAAACAATTTAATATATAGTTCATAGTGATTCTAAATTTCAAAACAACTTGGATGTTGAAGCTTTGACTCAATAGCTTTTAACTCCATTTCCTCACAGTTTTGATAACTAGATCACATTTCCTCACAAACAATTGAATATATAGTTCTCAAATCTTAGCCAATTATGCTATGTTCAAGAACACAATTAGAACTATTATTATTAATTGTCTCATTTGTTAAACTCAACTTATACATACGATTGACAATATATGCACTTTATAAGAGTTAATACAAAATTACTCTATCACATTTTTCAAAAATTATTTGCTTTCTCTAATGGTTCTAACAATGTCCACTAGCTCAAACACATTGAGCAAAGAGTTCTTTCCTTTACTCGTTCTTCATCATCTTCATAACGCTAAATGAGATAATAACTAACATATTATAATTTAACTTTGCACACACAGTACAATGAACGAGAGGGAACACAATGTAACTAGTAGAGTCATATTCTACATTAAGAGATGCTCTCTCCTAAGTTATAGACATTTGTTATACATCTCATACAATTTTATTTTATTTTAAATTTTAGAGAGGCAATATGTTATCTCACACAAACTGCAAACAATGGATTTGTCAAAATATCTATACACGTAGTATGATAAAACACTTAACAACCCTAAACATGCTAGTTTTCCAGAGCGAGAATAACTATGATCTAAAACTCTCAATCATATGATTAAACGCACAAAACGTTAACACATTCATCACATGAAAAATACTGAGAAAATTAAAGTAGATCATACCGACACTTCAAGTTAGAAGTGTTTTTCCAAATTCGATGGAGAAGCCTGCGTAGTGCAGACTTATCATACCATGATGCAAATCCATCGTCTCCAACATACACAATTTGTAGGTAACATTAAAGTTCCTACATTCATCAAATTGTTAAAGATTAGCCAATTAAACAAATTATTAGCACAATCTAATTCTATCAATAATTTAATTGGAGATCCGATTTTTATAGTCAACATACAGTTTAACTTATCAAAATAGATATTGTGTTTTAGCACATAGCCAAAACAGCTGTTCAACTTGTATTTAATTAAATAAGTGATTAATACAGTCTTGAACTTAACCACTTAGCATCATAGTAATTCTATAATTCAAAACATAATTTTAGAACGAGTGTTTTGAACTTGCAGCACATAGCAAAATATTTAACAGAAATTTAATATGAGGAAAGTAAAGAACTTATCTTTCACCATCTCTTCCCCTTCAGTTGATTAGACTCGTGTCTGTTGGGAACAAATCCAAACAACAAACTATTCTGCGCCAAAGAGACCCAGCATCGAACACCTTGTGTGCTTCTAAACAGATCTGATGATGAGATACAAAAATCCCTTCACTGTCTTCTTCAAATTAGGGTTCTACACACAGACCCAATCTGCCAAAGATGAAGAAGAGAGAAGATGATCGGAGTTGGGTTCAGATCTGACTTCTTCTTCAATTTGAGTTTTCCACACAGATCGAAAAAGAGAGAGAGAAGGAGTCGGCGCCTGAGTGGGACTGCCTTCGACTGCGATCGGAGAAGGGAGAGAGAGGAACCGGTGCGACCCAGTGGGTTTCGGCGCCTGACGACTCGCGACGCGATCGACGTGCGACGAAGTGACGGGCGGTCGGCTTCGCAGCGGGTCGGCGAGCGATGCGTACGGCGAGTGACGGACCCAGTGACGCGATCGGCGAGCGACGGCGTTAGGGTTCCGATGTGATCTGGCGGCTACTGAGGGATCCGACGGGATTGAACAAAACCGATGGTATTCCCCTTAATTAATCTCACAAAATTAATTAATATCTCAAGATTGTTAACTTCTGTGAGGAAATTAGCAATTGGGAAATTAGGGTTTATCTCTAGATCTAAGTTGCTTGAGATATTCACCCTAGGTATCAAAATTGGAATACCTAGACTGCTATCACAAGCCAGTATTTATTCCTAAATACTGGTTTGGGTATCGGGTTATAAGCCCACAAACCCACGTTCCAACATCCAATCAATTGTACGTTCATTACACGTGTTACACATATGCACGTGCTATATTTATATAGAGAGAATATACCAATATATCCAACAAGATCTTGCATATTGAGTGGTAAATCTTGTTATTGGTGCATCTAGGTCTTCTGGGCATTCTTGGACACTACAAAATCAATGTAAAAAAAAAGTCAAACTTTCTCAGAAATTGCCTCTTTTCCTTTGCTAAAATTTGTAAAACTAGTTGTTAAGTACATATTTGTTGTTAATAATATCTTGTTGTTAATAATATCATGTGTAAATCTTTTGCATGACTCAAAGTTTATAACGTGGCTAGATAAATGTTTAGAATGTGGCTGAAAATGCGAAATTGAGATGCAGATAATAAATTGACAATGAAACGAGTGTAAAAACAACTAAAAACATTGGACTAACCATCACCTGCAGAAACTATTTTCTTGAAAAATAATATAAACAATAGTTAATGTTCCATATGAATCATACTGGTGTTAATCAAGAGGTGGAATGGAGAAAGGGGGAAAAAAGAGATTGCTTACGGTATGTATGATGTTTGGAGGTGTCAAAATTGCATTTTTGAAAAAAATCCTTATACACCAATCTAATCTATATCAAAAAAATAACATGAAAAGAAATAAATAATGGAAGTAAGATCAACCAAGCAACCCTAAATAGCACACCAATGAAGACAAATGTAAACTCATTCAGAGGAGGTGGTGGAGCAAGACGAAGAAAGATTCTTACCATCGACATATTTCTGAGGATCTCCTCTACCCCATCTAAGATGACCAAAGGAAGAAATTAGATAAATCAATTATCTGATTCAATTGTCGTCATTGTCGCAAGCGTTTGATCCAATAGGAGCAAAAAAGTGAGTCAGGGAGAGAATGGAGCTAGCGAAAAAGATTTCAGAAAACGATAGAAAGTTGTTAAATCATTGGAATCACCATTTTTGCAGCGTTTGGAAATGTGGTTTTTTAGAGAGAGATTTTAGAGGCCCGTAACTTAATTAAATAAATCAATAGCTGCATTAATGTGTTTTTAATAGGTTTTTAAATAAAATAAGTCAATAACTACATTAATATGTTTCAAGAAAAGTTTTCTGAATTTTGAAATGTGGAGATATTTTAAATTGAAATTGGGAGAGATTTTTAAAAGTGAAAAAAGAGAAATGAGTGGTGGCCTCAGTGACCTCCTACTTATCCTCTTCTTTTTCCTTTTTAAAATGAAGAAAGAAGAAAAATTCTGGGATAAAAGTTGTCTTCGCATAATATATTGTATAGATATTCTGCTTATTGCACCACATGGAAAATTCATAATAAACCCGTGTTAAAGATATTGCATACCCATATTAAAGATATAGTGTCATGTGGCGAATCCATTTATACAACTATTTTATTCTATGCTTTCACTTCTCATGGTATCTCTATCCACTATAGATTTTTTGTTCTTTATCTCTATCTGTTCATAAATTCAGTCAACTAATTTTATCCATCTAAACATCTAATCTAATCTATCTATCTATCTACTATTATAATAGGATAGTTGGGGTTGTCATTTGTAGTCAGACAAACTCGTGCATCATTAGTGCATAACTAATAAAAAGGAAGTCTCAAGTTCGGGCTAGACAACGTTGAAGTTTTTTTTCTTTCAGAAGTATATATTTATTCAGACCTGCATCGCATGTGTAGATTACTAGTATTAATGAATGATAAGGACTTATATTTCTCAAACTAGATTAAATCCTTTTTGTCTCTCTATAATACTCCCTTTTAGCTTCAAACTTGTAACCAAATCTCACTATATTAATAATTTTCAGTTTCTTGGAGTTATGGTTAATTGAGGAAAACTTTTATAAAGATGGTATGGTTATTCTTGCAGATGTGCATGTATATAGCTCTTAAAAGCATTAAAGATAAAATGGTATATGATTGTTGAGAGTTATAAGGTTGTTTGGTGTATAATACAATTATACACACCATCATTTTAAGCTTTCAGGCAAAGCGGTTATCAAAAGGACCTAGATTCAAGAATTATTGTAGAAAATGTTGGAAAATATATATTTCCTTACCACAAATTATATTTCGTTTGAACCTACAAACAATTATACGTATTCATTATTCAGGACATTTTTTTTACATCTTTTTTTTATGATATTGTTCTACTTATTTAGTTAAAGAAAAAGAGATATATACATATATATATATGCAATAACTGAATAATATCATTGTTGTTACGAAAATAAAGAGATGGAGAGATGTAGCTGAAAATCCATATCATATTGCTCTTTATTCATAACATTATATCTATATATTATGCTGATAGGAGAGAGAATGTACCCCTCTCTCTTTTCTCCATTTTAAAATAAAGAAATGAGAGTAAAAGAAGGAATTCACACATACCTTAACACATGCATATACCCAGCCACCATCTCCGCTCAATTTTTGACCGTTCGATCATCCAGATGTGCGAAGACGTGCATAATCGAGGCTTTCAATCGCATCACGTCGCCACCCAATCACGCATGTCTAATTCACTGAACGGGCGAGCCCATTACGTGATCAACGTTCCAGGTCGCGCCAGGGTGTGGTAGTGGGCTTAGGCCGTCACCTGAATAGGTGGGCTTAGGCCACCATCTTAATAGATGGGCATCCACCTAATAGGTGATCACTATTTCACAACACTCCCCCTTGGATGCCCACTTTTAAAATGCTGCCTCATTAAAAACTTTCCTAAAGAAAAACCCTCATTTGGGAAAAATCCTTAGCGAAAGAAAGAGTACAACTAATTCTTCAGTAATATGATTCTTCAGGAATCCGATTCTTCGGCCTTATTAAAAACTTTTCGAAGGAAAAAACCAGTGGAAAAAAACATCATTGAAGAAAAAGAGTACAATGCACAAAGAATTCTTCAGGATATCTCCATCAGCATCTTCATGATGCTTGCATCTGCAGGATGCTCCCCCTCAAAACACTAAAAACTATTACATTTAGTTCTTACATCAACTTGAGTGAAAAATCACCTCCAAAAAACACATTTGGTTATTACATTCCTGCCCAAAAATTTATCAGCATATACATTTATATACCTATATTCGGTAATCTTGTTATGCTAATATGTTGTACAAACTTTTGAAATGTAGACTTTGGGAGGGATGTTGTGAAAAAATCTGCAAGGTTCTCTGAAAACTTGACCCGCATCTTTTCTTCTTGAAACCGGTGGGTGAAGAAAACCTTTCTTTATACATTTGGTAAGAAGTGCTTCGTCCTGCCTCCTTTGATGATGCTTTCTTGAATTTTCTTTATACAGGCTGGATTATCCTCATAAATGATTGTAGGCTTTTTTGTGATTTTTGGGAGCTCGCAACTCCCCCCCGATATGCTGAACTAGATACCTGACCATACATATTCTCTACTTGCTTCATGAAGTACCAGTATCTAAGAATGATTAGTCGATGTTACTGTAATTATTTATTTGACTGATATCCATGAAATAGTTGTACAACTGTTAAGAAAACATATCATGTTTGTGATCTCCTTTATGGGGATCATAATTAATCTGTGTCTGTATATATAACAAGGTCAGCATATTCATAATATAAACCAATATCTAATGTAGGATGCCAAATAAAAGAATGCACCTATTGCACTCAAATATGGTATTTCAGGCCCAGAATATATTCTTTTTCTTTTTTCGGCCGATATGGATCCTGGTCAACTTTTAGTGACCTTACCACCATAGATGTACTGAGTAGATGACAATCACTCAAATTGAATCTCTTCAGGAAATTTTAGCATATTTGACTTGATATAGTAAAATGTCAGTTTTACTATGTTCGATCTGCATGCCGAGCCAAAATTTTGTTTCACACAAGTCGTTCATCTCAAATTCTTCCTTAGGATAGCTAGTAGTCTTTCAATCTCTTCAGGAGATCCGATCAAGTTTATATCTTTTCCTAGACAGAGCCTATTGTATCATATTCTTCCAGAGAGATTAGCATCGAGGAATTAGTCTGATCGCACCGTAGATAAAGTTGTAACCGAAGTATTGTTTTAATCCATATAGGGCTCGTTTTAGTCCATATAGGGCTCGTTTTAATCTAATACAGTGCGTATTTCTAGACTTGGTTTAAATCCTTTGGGGATTGTCATATATATATATATATATATATATATATATATATATATATATATATATATATATATATATATATATATATCTTACTGTCAGTATACTATATTGGTATGCTATCGTTACATCCATGAGTCTCATATCGAGTTTTCAGAAACATCGAGACTTATCTAAATGTGATGATGTCCATGACCGAGGAATATGTTTCTTTATAATATATTCTTGGTCTTTGTGAGCATCCTTAAGAAACTAATTGTGCTTTATACCATTAGATCTTATTCTTTTCATTTGTTTTTCTTACAAAACCTCGTTTAAAACCTACAGGGTTTATTCCTCTTAGGGTTTGTACTATAGGACCAAACATTCCACATTTTGTGAGGGAACCTAGTTCCGCTTGAATCACATCCTTCCATTTTGGCCAATATTGTCTCTTTTGATATTCAAGGATTGTTTGTGGTTCAGTGTTATCCTCATTTTTATTTCAAGTTTCTCCTGAGTATGTGTAAAACACAGATGTCTCATTATTGTTGGGCACCGGTATCTCTTTCTCAGTCTCCTCTAGGATTTGAGGCATGTCCTTGACCGGAGCGATATGCTTTGTTTTGAGAAATTAAATCTTTTGTTCAGGACATCTTCCAGATCGTCATGAATTCTCTACAGGAGATGTTACTTCAGGAGTTTCTTCTTCAGGAGAATCATGAACTCTATCTATAGGAGATGCTACTTCAGAAGCTGCTTCTTCAGGAGCATTATGAACTTTCTCTACAGGAGATGCTACTTCAGGAGTTGCTTCCTCAGAAGCATTATGAACTTTCTCTATAGGGGATGCTACTTTAGGAGTTGCTTCTTCAGGAACATTATGAACTTTCTCTACAGGATATGCTACTTCAGGAGCTGCTTCTTCAGGAGCATTATGGGCTCTTCCACATTTTTTATGTGGAGTTGTTTCATTTGTTTTTGGTATATCGAAAATTCACGACGTTCTTCTGCAACGAGGCATTTATCTTCCTTTTTATCTCTCCCTAATGGCGGAAATATTGTCTAATCGAAATAATACCATGAAGTTCTAATTGAAGCATACTAGAAAAATGAGTTCTAATTGAAGTATCAAGTATACCATAAAGTATGTAAACATGCAATATGTAATCAGTATGAGTAAATAAAAATAATTGCATTGATAAATTCTAGCGAAAATATTGTTCCCAAAATATAAGTCCTAAAACATAGTACAAAAAATACTAACATAAGCCATAAAACTTCAATTTCAAATAGTGCAATGCAAAAATAAATAAAACCAATGTCAAATTGTGCAATTCTTTAAGTTTGTGTTTTCTTGTTCCTCAAGATCCTCACCAAGGAGGTCATCATTGTCTATGTCAAAGATGGCATATGCATCAATCTTCAGGATTTTCAGATATTTGGCCACCGCTTCCTTTGATGCATGATAGGTGCGGGACCAATGACCTTCACGCCCACACTTAAAGCATGTGTCATTTGGTCATATATCACTTGAAGGGGCTGATGCAGTCCTTGAGTAGGAGTGAGCTGCTGGCTCATAGTGGTATGTGACTCGACTACCCCAATGTGAATGTAGTAGATCCCTAATGTTAAACTGGAGAATTTCTCTAGAATGAACTTCTGGTTCCCTATACTAGAGGTTATACAAAGGTATTCTTTATTTTTCTTGCTCAAGTTTTCAATATGATACTTGTTTGCCCTTATGTCCTTAAAACTCAGTAGATTTCTATTGGAATTTTGGGAGTACAAGACATTCTGAATAAGCTGCTGGCTCATAGTAGATAGGTTCCATTAGGTAAAATTAAATGTGCTCTGGCGGAGCCTTCAATAATGTGAGCGGAACCAGCTATCGTGGATACTACGTTCAAACTAGAATTAATATTGGGGGGGGGGGGGGGGGGGGGGGGGGGGGGGGAATCATGTTCTTAAGGATGGTGTGAGTAGTAGCACCGTCAATTAGACATGACTTGTCTCTATCTAGTTTTTCCATGTGTTCCATCTCCTAAAGATGCAATATCTGGTATATTTATTCAGGAATTATAGACATGTATAAAAAAGATGGAAAAATTCCACCTAAAAATTCATACATTTTAGCATAAATGTATCTTTAAAATATGTTTTACAAATAATCAAGGTTTCATGCTATCTGTAAATATTTTGGACTTTATGACAAAAGATACAATTATGTGAGAAATGGAACAATGCAAAATTATGAATAACAGGATCTTAACAGCATAATGAATATGAGTGATGTCATATAAGTTCACTTTAGTGAGAATATTTGAAAAATTTTAATTGCATGAACCGTATTGAATAATACGAGTATAAAAAAAATTAAGGTAAAAATTAAAGGATTAAATTCGACGTATTGAATAATAAGTCGGGTCCGGTTGGGGGTATGCACAAAACCCGAACCCAAAACCCATATCCCAAGAGCAGATCCCCATCACAAAGTATATAGAAAAAAGATCAACAAATTTATCCAAAAAACACAAATGGATGCGAATATCTAACTTCCAATCATCTCTTTCTCGGTATACATTTCTTAACAACCACTCGAGCTATATATTCCTATTCATTCAGAATGATATCACAAGGTAAATCCTCATAACAACAAATTGAATCAAATTCATATTCACAATCAATTATTCTCAAGGAACCCTTTCTTCTCCTCTTCAAGAGGAGTTAAAGAAATGTCATGAATCTAGGGTTTTGTTTCTTCGCAAGCTGTTCCAAACTAACTAAAATATTGCGAACAAATGGTATAATGCAACATGGTTGTATGAATACAGCGAAAGAAAAAAATCAAGTGAATAATTTGGTTCTAATAATTCAGTGTGGAGGTAAACAAGTCAACATGGGACATGGAACATTATCATACAGCACCAATGAATTTTTACACTACAAACTTCACATGGAGCCTGAATTGAACACAAATAGAAAAATTAGAGTTGTTGCAGTATAAACAGATCGGAAAATCAATCATCGTATAGCATTTATAAATATAAATATCCCTTATCGATCACAGGACTCACCAACAATCTAATAAGTAAAATATGAAACATGTTTAAATTTTATACTAGAGTACGAAGGATATATATGCACATGAAAAGGTAAAAGTTCCATAGGGCTATTCCATTTGTTTTTTTTTTTTTTTGAGGTTAAAGGTGGAATAACGCCACCCTGTTTCATTAATAAGAAATTAATAAAACAACCCCAGCGTACTGGAGTAAATACAAAAGTAAAGTGCAGAAAATAGAACATAACCCCCCAACAATACCCTGGAGGGTGGGTCTAACCACACGTACAAAAGTACAACCAAAGGTACAATAGATCGAAACAAAATACAAAATAGAGCTAGCTGCAGACTGTGGATTTCCAATTGTATCATGTTCCATGTGAGTATGAAGGGTGCCTACTCCTCAGTCCAGTGTTGGTCCAAACTCGACTTCCTTATCATCAAATTTATCCACCTGGAAGACTCTGGCAATCCTCCATCTTGCTCCTGTGGCAGCAGCTGTGGCCCAAAAAGTAAGATGCATGATATGAGTAAGGTTACCAGAAATACTATTACATGAAGCACGAAAATAGAAATTATTTCTGTCTAGCCATAACACCCAAGTAGTTGCCGCAATGGCTATGTACCAAGCATCCTTCATTTCGTGGCGAACCGAGGCAAATTTGGGGCCAACCCACAAATTCTCGTATTCGCTGGAGTAGTCACATGTCCCTAAGGCCCGTAATACCTCTATCATAGTTGCCTTACTCCTTTGGCAGTGAATGAAAAGGTGATTCAGATTCTCCGTATGTATGTTACAGAATCCGCAGTTGGTCGCTATCTAGGATTGTATTTTGGCAAGGTTCTCTCTGTTGAGGATTGCATTATTGAGCACTAGCCAGAGGAAGACCCTGACTTTAAGGGGTGTTTTGGCTTTCCATAACACTTGTGCCCAACTAGGTCTACATCCTCGATAGTGAATGCGATGATACAGAGACCTAACAGTGAAAGCTCCTTTGGTCTCTAGTTCCCAGTGTATTTGATCTGGGCCTTGAGCACACATCGCCCCGTTCCGTGTAATGTAGGTTTGCAGTTCATTCAGTTGCTGCTGTAACCTGGGCTAAGAGGTCCTCAAAAAGACGGTTTTCAATTGCCCCTCTTCCATGTCTTGGCCATAGATACATTCGGGCGAGTCATTTTCTCATACAAATCTGGGAAAGTCTCCTTAAGGGTATGGGCACCACACCATTTTTCCCACCAGAATCTGGTGGACCGTCCATTACTAATAGTCGATGTAACTGCTGAGTTGAAAGGCTCGCTTGCTTTGGTAATCTCTTTCCAGAAGCGAGAAACTCTAGACCCTACCCGAAAGCCTAAACTTCTCATACCTTTCCCCCTAAGGTATGGTTGAATGAAGTCCTGCCATCCTTCCCAGCTGTGGTGGAAGACCTTCCACCACCATTTTCCCAGAAGGGCAAGGTTCATATCTCTTAAGTCGATGATGCCTAGCCCTCCATGTTTCTTCTTCATGCATGCAATACCCCACTTGATCAGGTGGTATCCCCCCCTATTCTAGTCTGCCCCTTTCCAGAAAAATCGCTTTCGGATTCGGTCAATCCTTTGGATTAACCATTTAGGCAGCTCAAAAAACAACATGTAGTAAATGGGCAGATTAGACAACACCGAGTTGATAAGTACCACTTAATACCCCTGATCTTTTAATTAAAGATTATTTGTTTATTCATATGGTGTGCTGGTATAGCATGTTGACTAATATTTTCTCCTATGAGTATCTTTCCTTGAAGCCCAATGTCGCTTTATTCATTTTCTTTTTATTGTGCCCAAATGAATTTAAGCCTATTTTTGTGTAACACTTCTTATACATTATATTTTAGTACAACTTTATTAGTGGGTGTGCATGCACGTGCATTCCGCATGCACGAGCATTGAACACCTTTTCTTTGGCCGGATTGTGAGTAGGATAGTGGGGTTTTGTGTGTACACGTGCACTTTATGTACACGTGCAATGAGCACATTTCTTGACCGGATTGTGGGTGTGTGGGCTTAGATCATGGGTAGTTGCTTTTGGGGTGTGGGTAGTTTCTCCAACTTCCGGATTGATCTCAGCCTTTGATCTCCCAACTTCCGAATGCATCTCCACCCTCCATCTCACTCTAGCTTATGTATAAATACCCCCTACTATTCCCTATCTCTTTTACACTAAAATTTCCTGAGATTATAGAGAGTATCTGTGAGTTGTGTGGGAGTTTCCTGTGGAGGCAAGCAGCATTGCTGAGGAGTCGGAGTGGAACAAAGGAACAAGAAGTGCTGCGCTATATTGAAGGACTTTGCGGGATTTCGTTATTTTCTTCATAAAAGGTGGGTGTTTCTCAGGACTTCTAATGTAGGAATAATACTACAATTGTTATGATTGATACCATGTTATAGGAAGGAAATTGATTGCCGTAGAAATTGCTTGAACATGCTGTTAATGTTGAGAACGAGAATGTCGGTACAGTCGACTGCCACAAGAGTCAGCCGACTGGTACGAGACAATATTTCTTATAGTGTACTGATGAACATGTGTGTGAGTAGACATGATGGTGTGATTGTTAGATGTATATTTTCCCTATGACACATATGATGGAGGGAAGGCTATAAATGAATGGAAAAGAACCAATGGTGAATTATAATTATCGGCACAGTCGACTGCCATATGAGTCAGCCGACTGGTACCGTATTTTGAGTACGACCTGTTTGGAAGTTTCATGAATTAAGATATTCTTTTATGTAGACTCAGCAGGATAATTCGAGAGTCATATCTTTATCTTCGTACGACAGTTATGAATATGTATGAATGCATGTTTAAAATATTTTCCCTAAAGAAAGAGTATACTAGTGAAGTGAGAATTCATGTTGAGAGACTACTGAACAAAAAGAGACCCTGCTTTTGAAACATGACTTTATGCGTACTGTAAATTGACACCATGATGCAAGTGCATGTGAGAACTGTAATTAATCTCTTTTTAATTGAAAATGGATCTGTCCAGTCGACCGAATGCGTGTAGCAAGTCGACTGACCTGGACTTTGAATTGTGCTGTTTGAAATCCTAGAACAGAAGACTGATGGACGAATAGTCGACTGTCATGGGGACAATATTGTGAACATGGAAGGTTGCAGGACAGGCGACTGGTTGTGTACAACAGTCGACTATCCCGAGCTGTTATGAATGATGCTATACGTGACTGTATAAGTCGACTGGTATTCTTCCAAGTCGACTGTACAGAGTGGACTTTCGATAATTTGATTCATGTTATTTACTGTTGGTAATGATGAACTTTATGCTTTTATCGATGGATTCTGGTTATGGCTGTATGAATTATGTGAAAGGAATCATAAATGAGAATTGAGAACTAAATGAATAATTATGAAAGGCTAATCATGATGAGAAATTCTGTGAGACTCTAAAATGAATTACGAGCTGATGATGCTCAATTGGGTATTGTGAATTTGAAATTGAACGAAGGAGTAGCTAAGTCTCCCCGGCAGTGAAATGAAATGAATTGAGAAACAGACCAGGTTGGTCAAGTGAAATGAAATGATAAGTCCGGTTGATGGAGAGGCTAACTCTAGAGCTTGATTTTTATTCATGATTCTAATGTAACTTAAATACATAGTGTGGAGGTGATGAAGGTGAGAGAAAAACATGAGTATGAGAGCTAGGGTACGGTGCGGGTGTGTGAGCCGCAGAATGCATGCTTGATGCGTCAAGACATGGCGCGGGCACAACTCAGTAATGATCGGACTCTAGTCACGCTTGTGGGATGTTTTGGTGACTGCAAGAGGAGTGTGTTCAGGGAGGAGGCTGAATTGTTGCAGAATGCATGCTTGACGAGTCAAGACATGGCGTGAAATTCTACTCCAGGGGCCAGGATACATGCTTGTACTCATAGAATCATCTAAGATACTTATTGGAATTACAGAAGTAGAGTAAGTCATGGCGGGGGACTGAACCCTACAAAAATGAAGAACGATTAAGAGGCTTGCCCTCGAACCTATGTAGTATGGGATGCATAGAATTCGAACAAGTGTGCATTAGTGTCATGTGTTAACCAAATAAATTGCATTAAGGATTAAGTGCACAATCACGACACGACATCTCTAAAAGTTCCCTTTGATTTTACATGCTTATTATGAACAAGATTGTGATTTATAAGAAATGAGATTCATTATACTGTTTCTGGCGTAGAGAGGATGGCCATGTATAATTATCGTCGGTTGAATAAACTGACGTACCCACAGTGTTGTATGCAGGATAAATTACATGTAAGGAGGAATGGATGCATAAAGAGTTTATCATGTTGTTGTTCATTTATGTAAATATTGTATATTTTGCTTCCGCTGTGTAAATTCAAATGTAATGTGTTGTAAACTCTGATGTAAAAGAAAAGTTTTAAATTTCCTTGTAAAGTTGTACTCGAGAAAAGCGAAAAGATCCTGTAGAACATCTCGAATTCAGTAATTTAGGATTCGGGGCGTTACAACCACTCTATGTAACACCCCGAATTCTAAAACAAACTGAATTCGAAGTTCCACAGAATCTTTACACTTTATTTCCTACAATTTTACAAGAAATTTAAAACTTTTATTTCAACAATAATTACATCAGAGTATTTTACATCAATACGCAGTGAAATAAATAAAATACAAAAATAATAAATGTACAATTGTTACAACTTTACATTTAAGAAACCAACAGCATCAAATCGTCTTTATATCTTTCTGTAAACTCCAAGTCCTGCATATAAAATTGTGGGCATGTCAGTTGCTTACAACTGACGAAATATTATATACGGCCATCCTCTCTATACCGGAAATAGTATAACGATTCTTAAATACTTTAGCAAATACAAACTTGATCACAAACAAAACTACAAAGGGACTATCCTGTTGATGTCGTGTTGTGCTGTGCACTTAGTCCTTAATGCAGTTATTTATATTACATGACACTAATGCGCACTTGTTCGGATTCTATGCATCCCATACTACATAGGTCCGAGGACAAGCCCTTAATCGTTCTTCATCTTGTAGGGTTCAATCCCTCGTCATGACTTAAACTACTACGGTAACTACGGTAAGTATCCTAGATATTCTATGATCTACGAGCCCATATCCAGGCAGCCTGGAGGAGAATCTCACGCACTGACATAACGCATCAAGCAGGTAGACTATGGACAATTCAACCTCCACCATGGAACGATTGCACCACCCGTAGTCACCAAACACCCCACAAGTGTCGCCACCAGGACGATAATTCCGGAGTAGTGCTCACGCCATGTTATGACGCATCAAGCAGGCAGTCTGTGAATAACTCTCACACCGCCAATCCGTTGGCCCTCATACTCGTATTTTTCTCTTACTTTCATCACATCTTCACTATGTATCTAATCCTTACAATGTTTGTTTTAAAAGAAAATCATCACAACCTAGAGCTAGCTTACCCTACCGGACTTAAATCAAAACAATAGAGACAGTCAGCCTACCTGGCTACTTCTCAAAAGACGCTCAACCCTCAATGGTTAGCTCTCAAAATCATAAATAAAACTGCCGATCACTAGGGTCTCGCCTAGCCTCTAGATTCCAACAACTATCTCTTTCTAAAGATCAACAATAATTCATACTCAATCTCGAATAATCATTTCCATTTCTTTTATTCACAAACTATTTCTCAAAACATTTCCTTTATCATCTCATAACATGAGAAACAATTTCAATTCAACCTCTCAATCAATTTAATCATTTATACCCTTGTGTGCATTTCAAAATAATCTCAATCAAGTATAAAACCGCGTATTCAATCTTATTCAACTTTCACAAAAGCCAAAATCCAAACTCAAAAAAATTCATCAGCCAAGACAGTGGAAATCGACCGTTAAAAGTGGCCAGTTGACTGTTCTGTGAGACTTCAAAACTCAAGAACCAAAATGCCAGTTCAGTCGAATGTGGAAAAATGTCCAGTCGACTATCCTGCGAAACTTTGAAACTCCAAAACACAGTTAGTTCAGTCGACAGTTGGCAAAGAATCAGTCGACTGTTCTGCGAAACTTTGAAACTCAAAAACAACACAGTCAGTTCAGTCGACTGTTCCATGAAACTTTGAAAACTCAAAACCAATAATCAAAATAGTATTAGTCGACTGTGGAAAGTAGATAGTCGACTGTCCTGCTGATAGAAACCGAATTTTAATACTTGGCAATCGATTGTCAACTCTAGCTCGGTCGACTATAGATTGCACCAGGTTGCAGTTTAAAGTGGATCCTGAATATATTTTCAACCTTTCAATTGATTTGTACTTCTATAAAAATTTAAATCATCTTTCAGAATGTATTCTTTTGAAAAACAATATCGTACATGTTCTTAAATTCATAAGTTTCTCATTTTGCAATATAATAAAATCTTTTCTTCAAAATGCATTAAAAAACACATATAATCAAATTTTACGAATAAAATGTTTTCTTTTATCAAAAATTACTTTATAAAAATTCCTATACTCATAAAATTAAATATTTTTGAGGTTAGAATCAAACAATTATTTTCTACACATTTGCATTGTTTTAACCAATGTCTCAACATGCATCAATTTCATACAACCCACTTCAATTCTAGCATTCCAATCTAACAATCATAACAATTTAGAGAATAGATTAAGCAATTTATATCTACCACACCAATTAAAATTTAGCAATTCAACTCTACATTAATTTGCATGTAATCTCATCATACCAATTCAAATTCAACAAATAAATTGTATATTATCTATCATGCAATTTCTACTCCTAAATTAGAAAGGATTTAAGAAACACTCACCTAAAGTTGAAGAATTTGTACTCAAATGAACTCCTAGAATTTGGAGCTCCTAAAGAAACTCCGATTGCAAACTCCTCGAAATCCGCGCACCAAAGCAAGGCCTCCAATCCCACTTTCAGCAGTAACAGTGAGCATCATCTCCATCTTTCGGCAAGTACATGGAGCAATTCATTCTCCATCATGTGCACATACTATATACATACATATATACATAGGTATATATATATATATATATATATATATATATGCACCAATATATGATGGGATAGGTGGAGGAGTAGGTTGTGGCAATATGGACTAGGCTGATGGGACTTTTGCTTTGGCCAAGAAGAAGAAAAAGGAAAGAAAGAAAGAAAGAGAGGTACATATGTCTACATACATACATATATATACATTAGGGCCTATATGCATGTAGACATAGGAGTATGTGGAGAAAGCAAAGTATGATGGATTGTGTGTGGCTTGGTTTCGAAAATCCAATAGAGGAGAAAAAAAAGTGATGAGGAGAGTGTGAGAGTTAGGGGCTATTAATAGGATTAATTAATGAGTAGTTAAAATAACCAATTGTCCACCTCTACACTAACTCCACCACTAATCCACTAACAAATTCAAACTCAAAACTCCCTCCACCCAAAAGCAACCAGCCGGCCATCCCCACCCCCCCCCCCCCCCCCCCCCCCCACCCCCAAAAAAAATAAAAATAAATGTGCACTTTGCACGTGTGCACGTGCACGTGCTTTGTGTACACCCCAAAATAAATTATTTATTTAATTCTTTTAAAACAATTATTTATATATGTAATAAACATATAAAATAAACTTAAAAATTATACTTTTCATGCATGATAAAAATAGACAGACACTCTTCATGAAATTTATTTTGAAAGAAGAATACGCTTAAACACGTGCACCAAAACACGTGCGTCGCCCGAAAAATCTCAAAAATACAAAATTGACTTTATCAACCGAAAAATCTTTATAATTAATTGGAATACAATGTAAAAATATATTTAATATACATACTCGATAGTGTGCTCAAACGTACAGAAAACACGTGCATTGCACGTATAAAATTTATTTTTAATTAAAATAGACGAAAAATTGAATTCCGCTTACAAAAGGAATTTAAACACGTTATAAAAATAAATAATTGAAACTCATCGAAAACATTGCATGTAACGGTATAATACCCAAAATCGGCACGTGCATCGGTAATACGTAAAAGCACATAAAACACAAAGATTGAAACTTAGCCTTTGTTTCAAATAGGATTTTAAGAATACGAGAATGCATATATAATTGGGATCCAAAATACATATCGAAATATGTCACGGATATCACCAGTAATGGTACAAAATGCACGTGCGTAACACCCGAAGGCAAAATTGTCATTTAAATTTTGCGGGGTGTTACACTCTACCCCCGAGGGAAAGCAATTTTTCTTTCCATCGAGATAATCTGTCCTCCACCCTGTCTATGATAGGTAGCCAGTCCGTCTTAGTAAGCTTCCTTGGTCTGAGCGGGAGCCCTAAATATTTGATTGGAAACTCGTCTGTCACATAGTTTAGTATGGTAGCATGGTCCTGTGCTTCCACATCGAAAAGTGCAATTGGAATCAAAGCACTCTTGTGGAAATTAATCCTGAGACCTGGCCAGACTTCAAAACAGTAGAGGGCCCCTTTAAAGCAGATTGTTTCTAACCTATTCCCGTTACCAAGGAGTAGGGTATCATCAGCATACTGAAGAATCGTGCACCCTTGGTTAGAGGTGCTGCTAGCCATGGGCTTTATCCAACCTTTCCTCCGACAGTTATCTAGCATGCCCCTCAGAACATCTGCTACGATAGTGAATAGAAGAGGTGACAGCAATCCCCCTGCCGGAGTCCCTTCTTGCAAGAAAACGGTAGACCCGGCCACCCATTAACCGAGATTGATGTTTTACTAGTGTATAAACATTGTTTGATCCACCTTATCCATTTAACCCAGAAGTCTCTCCCTCTGAAAGCTTCCAGCAAGCAATCCCATTCGACGGAGTCATATGCTTTCTCAAAGTCCAGTTTGAGGAGAAAATTCTTAGAATGGCCCGTATGGCAGTGGTGGATAACTTGTTCTGCGGTGGCCACACAGTCCAGGATACATCTGCACTTGATGAAACCAGTTTGGGTGTTGCTAATTAAACTGTCCATTATGCTTTCCAGGCGGATGGCCAGGACCTTTGTGATGATCTTAACCGAGCAGTTTATGAGGCTAATCGGTCTAAAAAACCCCCACCCGCGTAGACTCCACCCATTTAGGTATCAGAACTACTTCCACAAAGTTGAACATGCCCAATCTGAGGTTGTTGTGGAAGAATTCATCCATCAACGCCATAATGTCCCCTTTTATTTCTTCCTAAAAAACTTGGAAAAACATCATTAGGAAGCCGTCTGGTCCAGGCGACTTATCTGCAGCCATTTAAGTGATGGCCTTTTCCACTTCTGTTTTCGAAAAGGTGCTTCTAATGTGGACAGCAAATGAGCTGACTCGTTCTGGCAGGCCTGCCAGAAATTGTTCCTAAGTGGGATCCTGAAGTCATTCTTCTTCCCAAAGAGGCCCTTGTAGTAATCGTGAAGGGTTTTGAAAATCACATTTTCATCTTGGGACGTTCCCATTTCTATTTGTGTTGACAGGACTAGATTGGATCTACGTCTTGCGTTTGCCACTCGGTGGAAGAAGGCCGTATTCGTGTCTCCCTCTTTGAGCCACGAAATCCTCGACCTTTGTTGCCATTTGATCTCCTCCAGCTTATAAAGATTGGCAATATTTTCTCGGAGCTCTAGTAGCCTGCTTCTTTCGTCTTGTGACAGGACTCTCGTTTCTTCCAATCTCTCTAGCTCATCAATTCCTTCCAAAAAGGAATCTTTTGCACACCAGATAGTCGAGAATCTAGACCAACTCCATCTACACAGCCTCTTTCGCAATCTGCGAATTCTTTCACACCATCGGGTTGCAGCGTCCGATCCAGTAGTTGGGAGCGCCCAGTTTTCCATCACCATGTAGTGAAATCTCTAGATTTCTAGCCAAGCCTTTTCAAATCTGAACTTTCTTGGCCTTTGAAATCCCTGTACCCTAGCATCAAGTAGGACCGGGGTATGATTCGACGTAGGTCAAGGAATCGATTTAGCGGTTGCCAATGGGAATTTAGCCTCCCAATCCATCGATAAAAGTATCATGTCCAATTTGGCCATAATCGGGGATGCTTACATGTTTGACCAGGTAAATAGTCTATCATTGATTGGGATATCGATCAGCTCTAGCTCCGTGATCACCCTATTGAACTCTTCTATGTGTCTGTCGCTCGAGCCTCTTCCCCTGTGCTCGAAAGCAAATCTAGTAATATTGAAATCTCTCCCAACGATCCAAGCTCCCGACCATCGTTGTCGAATATCGATAAGATCTTGCCAAAAAGCGTCTCGATCTGTAGCCACGTTCGGCCCATAAACAACAGTGATCATATGCACCCAATTGTCAAACCGTCGCCTCAGTAGGATAGTTAGGAAGAATGTTCCACTGTATTCTTCGAAACAGGTGAAAATATGCGGGTTGAACCCAATAGATTTCCCCCCCGAAGCTCCTGAGGATGGGTGTAGCACCTATTCCTTGATTCTGTTGCCCCCTACTCTTTTGAGTTTAAATCCGTGCGCGAGATTGGTCTCCTGTAACCCTACCTTCCCGCCTTGGAGTTCATAATGACGTCCCTAACCATATCTCTCTTCCCCCTACTCTCCAACCCCCTAACATTCCATAATAGTGTATTCATTGGGGAACCGTTTCTAGGTTGATCGTGGGTGTGGGATGGGTGTCTTCCTCGAAGACCTCCATTAACCCAGAGCAAAATCTCGGGTCTTTCTGATAGCTAGCCCTAGTCCGTTCAGTTTTCCAACCCCTAATTTTATTGAGCATTAGAGCATTACGTTCTATGTCACACCTCTAAGCCAAAGGTTTGAGCTAGAGTAAAAACCTCAGAATCTGACATGGAATTTAATATAGAAGCTAAAAAACTTCTCGTACCTCCGTCATCGAACTTTGTAGCTTTGGCTGCCGCAGCCACCTCCAGATAGTCATCCAGGGACTCCACATGAGCCCTCTTAGGCATCCGCTGTTCCCTGAACCCAATTGCCCTGCTTGACGTTCCAGTACTATAGCCAGGCGCTGATTCTAGAAAGGTGGATAAGACCATCTCTAGTGAGATCTCTCTCTGTGTATCAACAACAAACTCAAGATCCTCTAACTCCTCATCCGTAAATAAGAACTCTTCGTCCAAATTTAAGCGCCCTTTCATGTCCTCATCGCTATCTGCGTACTCAGTAATTGCAACCTGAGACCCTTCTATTGGCCCACTCCCCAAAGATGAAACAAGTGTTGATATTTGGACACACTCATTTGTGCCCACTAAATCACCATTTGTGCCCATAACCCTCACTCCCCCTGGACTGGGCCCCTCTTTGGGCCCAAGAACAATCTTCTCTTCTATAAGAGGTTGAACTGGCCTGTGGGTTTCTTCTAACCCAGCCCCATTCACGATGGGCCTTGTTTGTTTCGCTTGGGAGCTCGAAACTTGTGCTGCGAGTGGAGCAGGATAGGCTAAGTTGTGGCTCAGTATCGTTGGCTTCAGCCCTCTGAAGCAATCGCCAGGTGTCTCGATGTGAGTGGTGGTCCCTGCGGTCACAGCTTTGGGAATCGGTATCGAGGCCTGGGGACTCGATATCGAGGCATTGAAACATAGCATCGTTTCGTCGCTCGCTGACTTCTTGCTTTTCCCAGAAGACTTTAAGCCAAATTTGGGGGTCCTCTTTCCCTGTGCTTCACCCCCCAAGCTCTTTACGCCCTCTTTTGAGCTTTCCACCCTGGCTGTGAGTACCTCCAAGTTTGTCTTCTTCCCAGAAATGGCAACTGCCTTCTGCTCCAACAACTCCTGACCCCAACAACTCCCCTCTTTGCCTTTTAGAGAGATGATGTGCTTTTGGTCCACCTTCTTGGTCCAAAGCTTCACTGGCCCCAAAGTTTGCTCCTTTTTCCTGTCTTTTTCCCTGTTGGAGAGCCTCTTTGTATATCGTGTATAGGATGGTTTTTGCCATTTCCAGGTCCTGTAGGTTCTGGCTCCCCTCTCTGTTTCCCTTTTCGTACTTCCTCTCCACCATGCAGAGTTTGACTACCACTTTGGGAAACTTTATGGCCCCATTCCCCCTTGTTTGCCTCTGGTGGAGTGGATTTTGCCAAAACCAGACATGAACCATCCTGACCATTGGATCTCTGGGTCGACTCTCGATCTCGACCAACGGAGATCCGCCCTGAGTTAAGAAGAACTGATCCCTCCGCCGTAGGCTCCCGGCGGATCTCCACCCCTCTGGCCGCCTTGATCACTTCTCGGTGAGCACGCTCAACCTCGTGTGCCCCGTCAATGGTGAGATCCCACTCCGGTGAGACTACCTGTTTAAAGGTGCTACCATCTCTGAGACCTGGGGGAGGAGTAGGGGATGTGATGGCTAGGAGCTCCGCTTATGATTCCGCCCACTTGTCGAGCACAAACCGGATTAGATAGGATTCCTCAAAAGGGAAGACTTTGGCAAAGCGTGGCATAAGGGAGATGTCGCTGCTCCTGATCATTATCCTTGCCGATATGATCTCGGAGCGGCGAATCGTCTTTTCATCGATGTCGACCAATGTCCCGAAGTCAGAGACAATCTCCTATAGTGCTTCTTTCTTCCAAAAGTGCAAGGGGACATTATGTATCCATATCCAGTACCTTTCGACCTGAGGGAGCTCCGCCCCAAAGCTCGTCGCCATGCTTGAAACTCCACCTGAAAGTGCCCAAAGTCGATTTCGGTGACCGCTATCATCTTCTCTGGCGAAGGGAACGACACCAGAAATTGCTGGTGGAACATTCTCTTTGCTACCCAATCTCTGTGGGCCCTCATTGGCCGTTTCAAATTCAATGCTTGGAGAAGGTGAGTCTCCGAAGGCCTACCCATGTTGTGTTATGGTAACTGAAGTTGTCGTCCATTTAAGTTCAAAACTAAAATCTCTTATGAACCGTGACAATGTTGGACTTAATCCAAATTTTCCTAGTCAAGTTTGTTAGCTTGGTTAGTGAAGCAAATAAGGAGTGGTGGAGAAAGTCAATCCTTCCTATCTATAAATAGGTGCGTTGCTACCGTATGCAAAATATCTCTCTGTGTACTTGTTTTTCAAGCAAAAAGGAAATAACTAAAAACTATTCCACCTCCTCTATGTTGTTCTCCATTAAGCTTTTCCTTTCTTTTTTTTTGTTCATCTACACTTGGTATCAGAGCTAAGTGAATGCCCAAGTCTATGCCTCGTGACACAGTCATGGACCTATCCAAGATGAAGGAGGGACAAGTCACTCTTCATTACTCGATGTTGTCAAAGAACAACTACACTGCATGGGCCATCAAGATGAAGGTCTTCATGCAAGCTCAAGGTGTCTGGGACGCAGTCGATCCAGCAGACCCGAAGGTTGAAGTTGAAGTCAGGAAAGATAAAATGGCAATGGCGGCCATTTATTAGTGAACTCCTGAGGAGATGTTGTCGTCTCATGCAGAGAAGCAATCGGCGAAGGAGGCGTGGGATGCTCTCAAGACGATGTACATGGGTGCAGATCGCATCAAGAATGCAAAAGTCAGACTTTGAAGAGTGAGTTTGAACTTCTGAACATGAAAGAGACAGAATCAGTTGATGACTTCGCCATCAGATTGAACAACATCGTCAGCAACATTCGAGCCCTGGGAGACAAGATTGAAGAGGCCTTTGTAGTCAAGAAACTGCTCCGAGCTGTGCCAAAAAAGGTCTTGCAAATTGCATCAATAATTAAGCAATTTGGGGACTTAGAACAGATGTCAGTGGAAGAGGCCATTGGGGCAGCTCAAGGCACATGAAGAGAGACTTCGTGGGCATGGTGACAACAATGACAGACATCTTCTACTCACTCAGGAGGAGTGGCTAGCGAAGACGAAGAAAGGAAGTGGTGGAGATTCATCCTCAAATCCAAAGGCTCGCGACGGTTACAGTGGAGGAGGACGTGGTCGTGGAAGGGGACGAGGCAGAGGGCGTGGCCTCAATGGAGGTCGTGACAAGAGCAAAGTAAAATGTTACAACTGTGACATTTTTGGGCACTATGCGTCGGAGTGTCGCAAGCCTCGACGTGAACAAAACAAGTAGGCGAACTTGAGTCAAGTTTGAGACGATGAGCCAGCCTTATTGCTGTCCGTGGGTGCACAAGAAGGGCGCAACATGGTTCTCCTAAATAAGGAGAAGGTGGTTCCAAGGTTATGTACAAGCAATGATAATTGGGAGGAGTCCAAGCTGTGGTACTTGGACAATGGAGCGAGCAATCATATGACGGGCCAGAGATCTAAATTCAAGGACTTAGATGCTAACATCAAGGGACAGGTCAAGTTTGGTGATGGTACAACTGTACACATTGAAGGTAAGGGATCCATTCTATTTCAATGCAAAAATGGAGAGCAGAGACTACTTCGTAAGGTTTATTTCATACCAAACCTGTGCAACAACATCATAAGCCTTGGACAACTTTCTGAAGATGGAAGCAAGGTTATCCTCCATGGTGAGTTCCTCTGGGTTCATGATAGACATGGGAAGCTGCTGATGAAGGTGAAAAGATCACCCAATAGACTCTACAAAATGGAACTTGAAGAATGTAAGCCTGCGTGCTTAATGGCAAAGATATCGGAGATAACATGGCTATGGCATACACGGCTTGGACATATAAACTTTCAAGCAATGAAGATGATGTCCGCGAAGGAGTTGGTGTACGGGCTTCCCAAGATTGAACACCCTACACAATTGTGTGAGGGGTGTCTGATGACCAAGCAAACAAGGAATCCATTCCTTTCCCATTCAAGCTACAATGCCTAGAAGGTCTTGGAGTTGGTTCATGGCGATCTCTATGGTCCTATATCACCACGTACACCTGCTGGAAACAGGAATTTCTTTTTGTTAGTTGATGATTATAGCTGAATAATGTGGGTTTACATGTTGAAATCAAAGGATGAAGCATTGGATGCATTCAAGAAGTTCCGGGTGCTTGTTGAAGCCCAAACTGAATGCAAGATGAAGGTTTTTAGAACAGATCGAGGAGGTGAATTCTGTTCACACCAGTTTACAAGCTATTGTGAAGATTCTGGAATCCTAAGACACCTCACAGCACCGTACACCCCACAACAGAACGGTGTTGTAGAGCGAAGGAATCGGATGGTGGTGGCAATGGCTCGAAGTCTATTGAAGAGCATGCAGTTGTCGGCATACTTATGGGAGGAGGTTGTCAGGCATGCAATGTACATCCTCAACCGTGTACCAACGAGAGCTCTAACTGGACTGACCCCGTACGAAGCTTGGTCCCGAAAGAAACCAAATATAGGCCATCTGAAGGTGTTCGGGTGTGTGGCATTCATGAAGCTACCGGATGTGCATATGAAGAAACTCGATGATCGGAGTAGAGCTATGGTGCACCTTGGCATGGAACCTAGAAGCAAGGCCTACCGCCTATATGATCCTCAAAAGGGTAAACTATATGTTAGTAGGGATGTCATATTTGATGAGAATAAGTGCTGGCCGTGGATGCAAGTTAATGCTGCAGGAACAGAACCTGCGGTGACCTTCATCGTCGAAGGATCTGGATCATCAACAGTGGATGATGCCAGATCAACATCAGAGCTGGATGATACAACTGATGTCGGATGTGCTCAAACCGTCACTGACATCGTGCTGCCAGAGGAAGCAACACAGTCTACACCGGTCTCAAAAACAGCCGCAACAACCACTTCAAATGCGCTGATGAAGCAGCCAAGTTGTCGAGCCCAGCAACCGACAGTGCTCCAAGGAGGATAGATCGCTAGAGGAGATATATGCGGACAGCGTGCAAGTGGAGTTGTCAGATGAGCTGCTTCTTCTTGGCGTTGATGAACCGGTTACCTACAGTGAAGCCGCAAAAGAGAAGCAATGGGAGGAAGCCATGAAGCATGAAGTGGAGATGATTGAGAAGAATAATACCTGGAAACCAACTGACCTGCCACCAGGTTACAAACCCATCGGATTGAAGTGGGTTTACAAACTGAAGAAAGACAAAGAGGGAAATGTTGTTAAACACAAAGCTAGGCTCGTTGCGAAGGGTTACGTGCAACAACAAGGGATCGACTATGAAGAAGTTTTCGCTCCAGTGGCTCGACTTGAAACTGTGCGGTTGTTGCTCGCACTTTCAACCAAGGAAGGATGGGAAGTTCATCACCTCAACGTTAAGTCAGCTTTTCTCAATGGGGAGCTCCAGGAGGAAGTTTATGTTGCTCAACCACAAGGTTTTGTGAAGAAGAATCAAGAGAACAAGGTATACAAATTGTCTAAGGCCTCGTATGGACTTTGCCAAGCACCAAGAGCCTGAAATGCTCAGCTAGATAAGTGCCTAAAAGGGCTCGGTTTTCACAAGTGTCCACAAGAACAAGCAATCTATACAAGAAGGAAGGCTACAGATATGTTGGTTGTTGGTGTCTATGTTGATGACTTGTTGGTCACGGGCACGAGTACTTCAGAAATCTGCAAGTTTAAGAATCGGATGAGCAAGGAGTTCGAGATGAGTGACCTCGGCCTCTTATCTTACTATCTCGGGATTGAGGTTGATCAAAGTAAAGGGTGTATTACGTTGAAGCAAGCTGCCTATTCTAAGAAATTATTGGAGAATGCAGGGATGGCTAATTGCAATCCCACAAAGTACCCGATGGAACCGAAGCTACAACTTAGCAAAGATCAAGAGGGACAACTTGTGAACTCAACCGATTACAGGAGCATCGTGGGCAGCCTAAGGTACTTGATTCACATTTGACCCGATCTTGCCTATGCGGTTGGCATAGTGAGTAGATACATGGAGAAGCCTACAGTTCTACACCAACAAGCCGTGAAGCACATCTTATGGTATGTAAAGAGTACACTCTGTTTTGGTTTGGTGTATGCTAGAGAGGAAGGCAAAGTCAAGGTGACAGGGTACTCGGACAGTGATCTAGCTGGGTATGTCGAAGATAGAAGGAGCACAAGCGGTATGGCCTTCTACCTCAATGGGAGCTTGATCACTTGGGCTTCTCAAAAGCAACGGAGTGTTTCTCTCTCATCATGTGAAGCAGAATTTATGGCAGCCACAGCAGCAGCATGCCAAGGAGTTTGGCTGAGGGGATTAGTAAGGGAACTAACTAGTCAAGAGCTTGATCAAGTTACTATTTATTTTGATGACAAATCAGCAATTGCCTTGATGAAGAACCCAGTATTCCACGGGAGGAGCAAGCATATTGACATCCGTTTTCATTTCATATGGGAATGTGTTGAAAGAAGAGAAATAGTGAAGCATGTGTGCATTGAAGAACAACGGGCAGACATACTACTAAGGCTCTAGCCAGAGTCAAGTTTGAAGACATGCGTGAGGTATTGGGAGTCAAAAATCTCATACTAGCAAGTTCAAATTAAGGGGAAGATTATTGGACTTAATCTGAATTTGCTTAGTTAAGTTTGTTAGCTTTGAATTAATCAAGTTTGTTAGTTTTGAATTCGTCAAGTTTGCTAGCTTTGATTTAGTCAAGTTTGTTAGCTTGGTTAGTGAAGCAAATAAGGAGTAGTGGAGAAAGTTAATCCTTCCTATCTATAAATAGGTACGTTGCTACCTTATGCAAAATATCTCTCTGTGTATTTGTTTTTCAAGCAAATAGGCAATAACTAAAAGCTATTCCACCTCCTCTGTCTTCTTCTCCATTAAGCTTTTCCTTCTTTTTTTTGTTGTTCATCTACAAACAAGTCCCCAAAAATAAATCCCATTACGATACTCAAAAGCACAGGAGGTAAAAAATATGTTTATGTTTGCATGCAGAATCTAGCTATGTATATAGCACTTTTTGACTGGCTGTTAATAAAGTACTTGATTCAATTATTTTCAGAAGTCACAAAAAATGTAAGAAGAGTTATTCAAATTAAGCAACAATTACGCGTATTTAGAGCAAACTAAAATCAACACTCGAATAGAATATGATGGATATGAATTTTCTATCAAATGAGGTAAATAAGCAAACTAAAATCAACACTCGAATAGAATATGATGGAGATGAATTTTCTATCAAAAGAGGCAGTAGGTTTTGATGTGGAACATAACCCAGATAATCAAAACTCATGTAAATTCAAATAAACACAATCTATTAACTAAATCAAGTTCTCTATATTAAAAAAATCATCAGATAGCTACATGTAGAAGGCAAGGGTTTATACCCTTAACAAGTATACACACCCATGCAGTGTGATTGCATTAGTAAGTGTGGAAAATTTGTATATGCAACTTTTACTAGCCAGAGAAACAGAAACCTAAAAGACGCTATGATTAAGCCTTCAATAAAACTAATTTCATATACTACTGTCCCAAAACATACAATGAGACCAAAGCCCGAAATAGATTGCCGATATAAAAAAATCATATGTGATACACTACAATCAAAATCTTCTAGCCTATTGCAAAGGAAAAATATATATATAACACCACTAGGTACGTAATAGCAGATTTTTAAAAATGTATAAAATGTACGATTTCCATAACTGTGCAAATTAGTGATTAAGTTCTTGGATGAGACGTTCTCAGTCCATCTAGATTAATTATAATCTGAAAATTAAACATTGATATGAAGAATATAATTAAAATCCTTCCATCTTATTAAATAAATATTAAAATAGGATCGTAAAAGCGGCGTCCACAATAACTCTAGGACTACTCTTATGGTGACTATTAGATGAGAACCGATTTTGAGATAATTTCAAACCCTAGTTTCAACAACATATTCATCAAACAAACAAAACAAATCATGCCCTAAATTGTCCTTCGAACCCTTCCTAATTCAAACATGATAGAAAGATCAGATCTTGATACAATAATACAAACTCTAGATTACAAAGGTGAGATTTTTATTGAAAGATTAAGATGAATCTTTCTGAGAAAGGGAAAAGATTTGCATACCTTTCTTTCTGAAAATCCATATCATATGGCTCTTTATTCATAACATATATATAGGGAGGAAATTAGGGTTAAGGTGTGGTAGTGGGCTTGGGTCGTCACCTGAATAGCTAGGCTTGGGCCGCCATCTTAATAGATGGGCATCCACCTAATAGGTCATCACTATTTCACAACAATTCTCTTTTTATGATTATTTAACTTACTGGAGTTCTTTTAGATTTCTGATATGGTTCAGATGACGTGGCCACTCCTGGGCCACAGGATCCCCTCAAAAACTATTCGCCCCCGATCATCAGGTCTGCCAGGTTAGCCATAAGCCTCATGGGCTTCCGGCACGTCAGGCCCACGGGCAACCGGGTCCAGACCCGCCCCCAAACGGGTCCAGACCCGATTGGCACTACCTATAAATACCAGGCCCTCTACCCCTTCAATACGTAATCAATCTCTCCCCTCTCAAAACCCTAGTTACTATTACTCTTCAGTGACTAACTAGACCGTCGGAGGGCCTGCCACTAGAATCAACCCCGGTGTTCCTAGGCCGAGTGCAGGTACACAAGACTTCCGGAGCCAAGCTTCCAGATCCGAGCCGAGCCTCCAGATCTGAGCAGAGCATCCGACCTCCACCTCACTCCCGCCTACTCCCGAGCCGTTCCCTCAGCTGAGGGTCGGGCGTACCGTCAGTGCCGAAGCTTCCGCAAAATTACAAATTGAGAGAACTCACACCTGGTGCAGCTACCCCCCAAAAACAAACCGCATCAGGTTGGCGCCATCTGTGAGAAACCTCGGTACAGACATCATTCTGAACCCAGCCATTAACGGCATCCCATCAATCCGAGCTCACATGACACCCAAGCCCAGGAGAGCTGTCACCTCAACACGTCGCCAGGACGCTCCTCCTCAGAACATCCCCGCCGACACTCATGGATCCAACAATCCGAGGGTCAGCCTCGGACCCGAGTCTGGCGCCTCTCGCTCGGTCGTTCCTGACCTACGTCGGGTCTTCCAGAACCGACAGGCTAGTCGAACTAGGGGAGAGGCCACTTCCAACTCGATCCCGAACCGTCCCAGGCCTCCACCCCGAGAGTGGGAGCCAGCGCTCAACCGCATCGACCGGAGGCAGCCACCCCAACGCAACCCGGCCGAACGGGCTCCAGTCACCCACCGTGAGTTCCAAGACTTCCGGAACGAGATCCTGGAGGCTATCCTAGGGACCCCTGTCACCGAGACACTCCATCGCTCTCACTCGCGGTCGGATGTTGGAGCCAACACGTCTCGCGACCTGATAGTACAGCCAGAGTATGACGAGGATGTCGTAAGATGCCTCCAGGAAATGGAGAATCGCCTCAACCACTTCGGATATGGCGGCGCGAGGCTAGCTCAGGGTCATAAGCCGAACCGGCCGCCTTTCTCTGCTGCAATCCTACAAGCAGAAATACCCCGAAATTTTTAACCTCCCCAATTCGAGACCTATAACGGCGAGGGTGATCCTGCTGATCACATGGAGGGTTTCAAGACCCTCATGATGATTCACAGCGCTTCTGATCCTCTCCTATGCCATGCCTTCCCTGCCACCCTCCGCAGTCCGGCACGGGAATGGTTCTCTAAGCTCGTCCCCGGCTCGATCTACTCGTTCGACTAGATGGAGGCCAATTTTCTGGCCTACTTTGTGACCAGCAGAAAAGCCGAGAAGACGAGCGTGTCCTTACTGGACCTCCGACAGAAGGAAGGGGAGTCGCTCCGGCAGTTCGTCCGGAGGTTCACCACGGAGGCGAGGTCGGTCTCGTCCCTCGACGTCGGGGTCGCCTCGGCGGCGTTCCGACACAACATCCGGCACGACCAGCTGAAGGCATCCCTGGCAAAGAAGCCTCCCCTCGATTTTCCTGACCTGCTCAATCAGGTCGAAGAGTACATCCAGGCCGAGGAGGCCCTAAATCCCGAGGACACCAAAGAGGTCCCAGTGAAGGGGAAGCGCAAGGCCGATGAGGCAGAGCCAGCAAAGAAGGTCCCCAAAGATGGGACCATCATGAAGAAGGTCCCTCCGGTCCCATGCTTCGAGAGGTACACACTACTGACACAGAACGTGTCGGTCATCCTCTTAGCAATCGAGGACAAGGACCTCGTCCAGATGCCACCTCGGCCAACCAATAACAAGAAAAGAGATCAGCGGTTCTACTGCCGCTTCCACTGGAAAAACGGGCACGACACCAACTACTGCCGGGTCCTGAAGGATGAAATTGATGCCCTCATCCAATGAGGGTACCTCCAGGAATTTACATGGGAAGACACCCGGGACCGGAAAGACACGAGGAACCGGAGGCCTTCTCCTCCTCCTCATGCCCCCAAACCACGTCCCAAGCGGAACCCCGAGCCTGAAGAGACCGAAGGTCAAGCCATCCTGCATTGCATCCATAGGGGCCCATGGGAGGAGAGTCCAGCACTTCCCGCAAGGCATTCGTCCGAGAGGTAAACGCCATCCGGGGAATCCCTTCCCCCAGGTTCAGCAGCTCCCTGTCTCCTTCTCAGGGGAAGACCTGGAGGGGGTCCGCCTCCCACACTGTGATGCGCTCGTCATCAGCCTTGTCATGGTGAACTACGAGGTCCGTCGGATCCTTGTGGAAAACGGGAGTCGGTGAAAATCCTCTTCCTGGAAGCATTTGAGAACCTCAAGCTCCCCCAAGATAAGCTAAAGCCATCCGGTTACACCCTGCACGGGTTTCGGCGTTCCAGTGCCAATTGAGGGGATCGTAACCTTTGATGTCACCGCCGGTACGGCCCCTCACAGACGGACCGAGTCGATGAACTTCATGGTTGTGAACGTCAAAGTAGCTTACAATGCCATCCTCGGCCGACCGGGGCTCTGCTCCCAACAAGCTGTTCCCCCAGCCTACCACCTATAGCTGAAATTCCCCACCGAGTCACGTGTCGGGGTCGCCCGAGAGAACCAAGAAGAAGCACGATTGTGCTATATGACGATGATCGGTGGCGGTGTGTTCCCCCTGGATGCCATCGAGCTACAGCCCGAAAGAAGATAGCCCAAGCCTGAGCCGGCGGACGAACTAGAAGAAGTCTCGTTCGAGACAGGGGACATGTCGAAGTTGTAACACCCCATAAATTATTTTAAATCAAAAATGCATTTTTTATTTTTGCACATATGGTGCACGTGCAAATTTTTATTCTCATTTTGCTACTCATTTTACTATTTTTGCATGCATTAGTTTTATTTAGCCTTTCTTTTGATCCATGGACCTATAAATTCCATTAGGAGAGGAGCCCACTAGATAATTAAATAAATTAATTAGTAATGAGCCCATGTAGCAAGCCCACTATTAAAATCGCTTTTTTAGTTAAACATGCACTAATATATGACAAGTTACAATTGTTAGTACACATTTAAAGTTATAGAAATGTATGCATATGTGTTTATGCATGTGTGCATGCATACACCAACGTATGTAGACCGGATCTTGGGCTAGGGGGTGGCCGGTTTTGGAGTGGGGAGGAGAAGGGTTTTGGAGTTGGAGTTGTGAATAGTGGGGAGGTGAAGAGATGGGGGTTTTAGGAGTTTAGGACTTGAAGGATTGTATGAATTAATTTGAAGAATTATTAGGGTGGGATTTTTTGCACTTTAAACCCTCCCAAAATCCTATAAATAGAGCCCCATTTCGTACATTTCTCTTGCACCAAAAACATTATCAAAGGAAAGAAAGAAAGAAAGAATGGAAAAGAAAGAAAGAAAAGAAAGAGAGTGAGGGTTCTTTTGCTTGGAGAAATTGCTAAGAGAGGGAGCTTGCTAGGCGGAGAAGCCATTGCTAGGAATTTGTCTTGGAGCTAGAAGTAGTGTCACACCCTTCCTTTCAAATTGTTCAAACTTCACATAAGGTGGGTGTTCTCATACTTTCTAAAGTAGAACTTGCATGCTAAACTAGTTTAAAGAGTAATATAAATTGAATGAAATATTTGTAGAATCCATGCTAGCAAAATATACAATGATCTTGTTGAAAGTTAGTGAACAAATTATTTACCATGCTAATTAAGAAGTAGAAAAAATAATCATATGAACCATGTTAGAATGTTTGCAAATTCTTGTTTGTCAAACTATGATAAGTATGAGTAATGATTAAAGAATATTTTTGTGACATAATGCTTAAAAAGAAGAAAGAAAAGATAAAGATAATTTTTTTGCTATTTTTGACATGTCGACATTGTTAAACATACTAGTTTTTGCATGAAGAAATACTTGAGATATCCGTGGTTGAATTAGAGATACATTTGGTCTTTTGTACAAAATTTAATTTATATGAAAATGTTGAGGATACCTCTTTGATAAGTAAATTAAAGAAAATAAAGTTGTTGTTATGAAACACATTTGAGTGTTTATAAAGAATATAATATGTCATCTCTAATTAAAAAGTATAAATGCAAATTTGTGTTTATCAATAAAAACGATTTTGAAAGTTGTTTTATTCTTTAAAATATGGATTATTAAATCAGTATTTTACTGTTGGAAAGTAACACAGTTTTTATGAATTAAAATCTTGTCTAATAAAAGATTAGATCAAAATTAGAAGAATCGAGTTTTTTGTAAAATAATGAGACATCATAAAGTTGGAATAAAACCCCTCGGGCTTCCTGTAAGTCGTTGGGCGCACTTGGCCTGTTGGCTTGGCATTGCGCTGCTTCCTGGTCGGGTTGGGTTCTAAACTTGATAACCCAAACATTTTTACTGTGTTGTTTTTTTTTTTTTTTGAAACAATTTAACCGAGAAGTTGGCATAAGGGGATTTCAATGAAGGATTAAAACAATAAGTCCATATGGACTTTATGGTTGGCGCGGATTGTTTGGACGCTGGCTCTGTTGGCTCGGGTTCGAAACCCAGGGTTAGCACATATTTTTTTGAGGGTTTTTATTATATTTAGGGAGTCCTAATGCATTTGAAAATTTTGAGAAAAATCCTGGTGCTCATAAAACATGATGGAGAATTTATAGAAAATAGTTCTTAAAAATTTTCTTGTTTATTGAAGAGCAATAGACTTTTGAGAGACATTATTTTGTACTAAAAAAATGAGATATTGATTTTGTGCTAAATGAGAAATGAAAAATGAGCTTTGACAATTATTAATGAGATTTATTGGTAGAATGAGAATAAATTGTCCATGTAGATGATTCACTAATGCAAAGTTAGAGTACTCGAAATGTGAATTGGTTATTTGCACTTAAGTTATTAAAGAGATCGATGTTGAATGAAGTTTGTTCATGAAAAAGACTTATTATTATTAAAGAATCATGAATAGTGCTAAAATGAGACATTGCTTAAGTTGTGAAATGAGTTGAAAGATGAAATCATCTAGGTTTAAGACATGATTCTTAAAGGGTATGTGTACCCATGTTTCTTGTACATGAAAGTTTATAATTAAGAATTAGTAAGACATCGGTTACCGGCAACATTGAAATAAAGATTTTATGCTTGATTTCGAGATATTGCCGTCGGGCAATCTCGTACTTTTGTGAACAAATCCGCTAGGAGGTACAACTGATTCTAGGATTGCTAACACATTCATGTCTTGAACTAAAATAATTAGGCACTTAGGTAGAGATGTAGTAAACCTGGGCAAACGTAAGTGGGTTTCCTCTATATAGTCGGCGGTGGATCTCCGTGGCTATAGACCCAGTCGGCGGACTGAGGTTGCTCTGTGGAAAACGGGTTTTGTTTATATTTAAATCCGGGACTTGACGGGGTAGATAGTTTACCATCTCCAATGTATATACGTATACCGGGGCTAGGGGGCACTTGCGAGATGATTTGCACGATGAGGGAACCGTTATAATAACTATCGGGCTGGGACCCATATTCGTAGAATGATCTAAACCTTGTTTTTATTACCGGGTAATTTTCATGGCGAGAGATTGAGCCCTTTATTGTGGAGTACGTAGGCGCTTGCCCTCGGACCTATGTAGTTTGGGATGTATAGAATCCGAACAAGTGTGCATTAGTATCATCCTAGTATAAATTGTGTGCATTAAGCATTTAGGCAAGACATACACTTACATGTTTAGCGTAATCACGATTTAACACTTTATTGTTCATTCAATCTTTTTGTGATTTGCTAAAGTAATGAGATCGTTATACTGTCTTCGGCATAGAGAAGATAGCCGTGTATAACATTTCGTCGGTTGACGTACCCAGTCTTACATGCAGGTAATGGAAGTTCATGAAGCAATAAAGTGGATATGCTGATACTATTTTGTTTAAAGATGTTGTATTTATTTCATTGTAATCTTTTATTCTTTTGCTGTGTAAACAAAGTGTACTGTAACTCTGATGTATTGTTGTTGAAAAAGTTTTTAAATTTCTTGTAAAATTGTACGAAGTGAAGTAAAGATCCTGTGGAATCTCGAATTCATCCTTATTTGGAATTCGGGGTGTTACATAAGTGGTTCCGCGTAAGCTGCTCCCTCACACTCGACCTCAAGTCCGACCTGATCAACTGCATTCGCCGCAATGTCAACCTCTTCGCTTGGAAGCCCTCCGATATGCTCGGGATCGCCGAAGACCTGATCATGCACAAGCTCAGTGTGATCCCTGGCTCAAAGCCAATCGTCCAGAAGTGGCGTAAGTTCACCTCGGAGAGCCAGCAGGCAGCGAAAGCGGAGGTGGACAAACTCTTGTCCGCTCGTTTCGTACAGGAGGTCAGCTACCCTGAGTGGGGCGAACGTCGTGATGGTCAGAAAGGCGAGCGGGAGCTCAGGATCTGCATAGACTTTACTGACTTCAACAAGTCGTGCCCCAAAGATCTGTTCCCTCTCCTCAGCATCGATGCTCTGATGACGCAGCGTCGGGTCACGAGCTCCTTTCTTACATGGCTGCCTTCTCAGGCTACAACTAGATCCGAATGTTCTCCCCTGATTTAGCCAAGATGTCCTTCGTCACAAACCAAGGTCTTTATTGCTACCGGGTTATGCCCTTCGGGCTGAAGAATGCCGGTGCCACTTATCGGAGGCTCGTCAACCGAATCTTCAAAGACCAGATCGGTCGCAACATGGAGGTGTACGTCGACGACATGCTCGTCAAAAGCCAACAGGGACAGGACCACATCGCCGACCTGGAAGAAGCCTTTGGGGTCCTTCGGACCCACAACATGAGGCTCAATTCGGCGAAGTGTGCATTCGGCATCTCCTCGGGGAAATTTCTAGGGTTCGTCGCCAGCCAGCGCGGCATCGAGGCGAACTCCGAGAAGATCCAGGCCATAATAGACATGGCGCCTCCTAGAAACATCAAAGAAGTCAACAAGCTCACAGGAAGACTGGCGGCCATTGGCCGTTTCCTCTCCAAGTCCGGAGAGAAGTCTCTCCCGTTCATCAAAGTCTTGCGCGAAATCGAAGGCTTCGAGTGGGGTACTCAGCAGCAAGAGGTGTTCGCCCAATTGAAAGAGTACCTCACCAATCCTCCTCTTCTTAGCAAGCCCGAACCAGGCGAGCCCCTCTGGCTTTATCTCTCGGCCTCAGAAAATGTGCTCAATGTTTTTCTCGTTCGAGAAGAGGACGGTCCAAAAGCCTCAGTACTATGTGAGCGAGGTTCTACTCGCAGCCGAGACCAGATATGCAAAAATGGAAAAGGTGGCATACGCCCTGGTTATGGCCGCACGGAAGCTCCACCCCTATTTCCAAGCGCACTCAATCCAGGTCCTCACGGACCAGCCCCTAAAGGCCGTACTCTACAAGCCCAAGAGCTCTGGCCGACTGGTCAAATGGTCGATCGAGATCAGTCAATACGACATCGACTATCAACCAAGAACGGCCATCAAGGGACAGGCCCTCGCCGAGTTCATCACAGAATGCACCATATACGAGCAATCCAAAAGTGGGGAGGCCGACCAGACGTGAGAAGTTTACGTCGGTGGCTCTTCCTACGAGGCGGGGAGTGGTGCAGGCATCATTTTACGAGGACCTGGTAATTTCCTTCTCCAATATTGCCTCTGCCTCAACTTTCCAGTCTCTAACAATGACACCGAATATGTGGCCATGATTACCGGGCTCACCCTAGCACATCAGGCAGGCACCAGATAGATCAGGGCCTTCAGCGACTCTCAGCTCGTGGTCAATCAGATCACCGGAGAGTACGAGGCCCGTGACGATTGGACGATCCGATACTTGCCCATGGTCCAGTGGCTCTTGGCATCCATTGATGAATCTGCAGTCTTAAGGATCCCCAGAGACCAGAATATCCAGGCCGATGCTCTGTCAAAGTTAGCCTCCTTGTCCTTCGAAGGTCTCAACCGCACCGTCCTGATCAAAGTACTCCTGAAGCCGAGTACCGACATCCCCGAGACCCTCTGCATCGAAGACGGAGCTCAGCCTGACGATTGGAACACTCCCATCATAAAGTTTCTAATCAAAGGAGAGCTCCCCGAAGACTGAGCCGAGGCAAGGCAGGTCAGGGTCCGTTCAGAGAGGTTCGCCATAATCAGCGAGACCCTCTTCAAACGGTCGTATACCACGATGGAGGGAAGGCCCTACCTCCACTGCTTAACCCCCGACGAGGCAAAGTACGCTCTCAAAGAGATCCATGAAGGAATTGGTGGGTGTCATATGGGAAGCCGATCGCTTGCGTGAAAGGCTCTGAATCACTGGTACTACTGGCCCACAATGCTGCAAGATGCTCTGGCCCTGTTAAAAAAGTGTGGCCCTTGTCAAAGGTTCTCGTTGGTGAAAAGAGCTCTGCAAGCAAACCTACGCTCCCTGGCCAGTCCTACCCCCTTTGCTATGCGGGGGATGGACCTGGTGGGCCCATTTCCGAAGGCAATGGGCCAAAGAAAGTTTCTCATAGTGGCAATCGACTACTTCACAAAGTGGATCGAGGCCGAGCCCCTGGCCATGATCACCGAGCAGCAGACCCAACAATTTTTTCTAGAAACACATCATCTGCAGATTCGGGATTCCACACGTACTCATCATGGATAATGGGACTCAATTCGCGGGTAAGAATTTCTAAAAGTTCTGCGAGGATCTCGGGATCCAGCAGCGCTTCTCTTCGGTATGCCACCCGCAGTCATATGACCAGGCCGAGAACGTGAACCGCTAGATCCTTGACGGTCTCAAAAAACGACTTGATAACTCTTCCAAGGGGTTAAGGGTCGACGAGCTGCCGAGCATTCTCTGGGCCCACCGAACGACGAAAAGAATCCCCATGGGAGAGTCACCATTCAATCTAACATACGGTACGGAGGCCGTAATCCCCCTAGAGATCGAGCTCCCTTCGTCCCGAATCATGGCCTTCGACGAAGCAAGCAACTTGACACAACTACGTGCCGACCTGGATCTCATAGACGAGGTCATGGAGAAATCTTCCATCAGAAGAAATACCTACCAGCAGAGGATCGAGAGATTCTACAACAAAAAGGTGTGTCCTACCGACATCAAGCTAGGGGACCTCGTCCTCCGAAAGCTGGCGGTATATAACCCCGGCCAAAAGAGGAAACTGACCTATCACGCCCTGCTTTCCAAAAAGAATATAGAATACAGATACGCAACAAAAGCCCAACGAATAATTTTCATTATCCATAAGCTGTTCAGAAATCTTTACAACATCTCACAAAATAATCAGAGTCGGAAGCAAGAGAATCAACCACACATGCATAATTGAATTAATATACCAACAGAATTTACTTGAAACAAAATGTATTAATCTCAAATAAATCAGAATCTGGACAAGTCAAATATCTTGGGTCACATCGCCAAAATACAAAATAAATATCCAAGTACTCAAATTACATTATTCAAAAACAACAATAATAATAATACTAACAAACAAAAAATCTAGCACTAATATCTCATTTCGCCAATACCATTGGGCAGCTGACCATCCTGATCTGCAATTCATAATTGCAGGAGAAGGGAAGAGAAAACAAGAACCCGTCAATTGTAAGTTACGGGCCGCTTATAATGTAGGATACAAACACAAGGAAAACTAACAAATAACATGGAATAATGCATCAACAGTGATAACTAGCATGAATCAGTAAAACGAAGTCAACTAGCTTGGTATACTAACAGTATAAATGAATGTGTCAAGTATAGTGTCATATGGAAACTAACAGTGTCCAGTAACAGTAAGCTTAATATATCAGTGTAACAGTATAACAGTATCAGTCTAACAGTCTCGGTCTAATAGTATCAGTCTTATGTTCTTACAGTCTTGTGTGTATTACTAGCTAGGTAGCACTTCATGCGCTCCAAAAATATAACATATGGTTGCTACAACAAGCAGTTTCGCTTTTAGATTTCATAGTGGACCATAATGGGGCAGTGTACTCAGGTATCACTAACAGTAGCAGTAAAGTAAAAGTAACAGTAGTAGTAAAAGTAACAGTAACAGTAACAGTATGGAACACTAGTTCCCTTCCAAGTACATGTTTCCATATTTTCCACTACTAGATCTTCCCTTAAGAAATTTCGGCTTGGCTACTTTTATTATGGTCATCAAATAGGCATGAATGTGTACGAAATAGTGTCAAACTAACATGAAATAATTAGTATTAGGTTCAGGAAAACAAATAAATATGCATCGATGATATATGGTCACATAAACAAGCAAAACAACGTATGTTCATATTTAGGACAGCAAGACAATACAGTACTAAAACAGTGATTTCCGTTACTAAAGAAATTCAAATCTGAATCCGTCGAAGAATCTGGAAAATAGACTTCCACACGAATCCAACGATTATATATAAGCCATATAGGAATTCACAAAATCATAACTCAAAACTGATTTAAATCCAGAAAAAACGTTCAGCCAGAAATCAGTGAAACGAATTCTCAGTCAGAAAAACAGCATTAAAACTCCCCAAATAAATGAAAAAAAAATCTGGGGTAATCCCCTATATGTCTAGTATCAGAAAATAAGGTTTCATAATATTCTAGTAAAATTAGTTCAGTCAAGAAAAATCAGAAAACATCAAGAAATGATAGTTTGGCAAATCTGGAATTCCCAACACTACGGTACAAAAACTGAAATATCCCGCAAACCGCGAAACGAAATCCAAATCTGCCAAAGGAAGATGAAAATAGACAAAATATGGTAGCTTTCATGTTTCATACAGTAAAAGGAATTAGGGTCAAAATACGATTCTTTACAGAACAGCGAGCAAAATACAGCAAGTATAGCTTTTTATAAACAAGCATGAAACGGCATATAAAACTCATCAATAAAACCCACCAAAATTCTGGGTAATTCCTAAATAGATATAGAAATACTGACCAAAGTTTCAAATCAAAATAATATAATTAGGACTAGTATCAAAATAGTTTAATCATCAAAATCGTCAAGAAGCGAAGTCTGGAATTAAAATACACCTCTGTAGTAAAACAGCCATAACTCACTCATACAAAAAAAAATCAATCAAGGTCAAAGGGGTTGGGAAGAAGACAGATTTCTCTACGATTCATGTCGAATACAAAATTTGAGAATTCTGACCTTAATATGGTCTAAAATACAATTCAAAACTAATCATTGACAATTTACAGATTTCTCTCTAACAACAAAACCAACATAAATCATACGAAACTTGTTCCAATCACAATCAAACATGGTATAGAGTCTACTAAGTGTCCAAACATCATGAAATAGAGTATATAATATATTCACAATCATCATATCACATGGATCTCATCAAACGCATAATTCCACCTAATTATCTCACATATATGAAGAGATCAAGAACGGTCAAACCTAATTGTTTTCATGTCGATTTTTGTGTCGTAAGGCCACTATGGTCAAAAAAGCACTATAGAGAAAAAACCCATCAAAAATAACACACACGCGAGTTGTCGCTAGAACCCAATTACACTATAAGCGGTATTTTTGACTTGTATCATACAATGGAATTGGAGTACAAGTTACCTGCCGTAACCGAAGACGAAACGAACAATAAGAATAACGGGAACGGATTCCCGGACAACGAACAAAATCACGAACGACAATCCACGAACCAAAGCAACCACGTGCGAACTACATGCACGTGCAAAAACCAAGAACCAAGAGAGAGAGCGTCGGACGGAGGGGGTGGCGGCGGTTGGCCTTACTGGTCGTTGCTGCTCCTACGTCGCTGCTGCTGATCGATGGCGCCGGAGGACGCCGGAGGGAGAGAAAAAGAGATGGAGATGGATGGACTGCTTGGTGGTGGAGATGGTTGGGCTAGGGGTTGCGACAATGGGGAGGTGGGTGCGGTGGATGGGTGCAGGCCGATCTGGATGTAGGGTCGAGAAGAGGGGTGTTGGTCGGTGGGTGGTGCAACAGGGAAGAAGAAGGAGGCCGGGATGTATGTAGTAGGGTATTAGGGTTAGGGTTTTGGTGGAGAGGGATTATATATGGTTTGATTAGGGTTTGTAGTAGGAGATGGGTAATTGGGTATTTAGGTCCAATAGGAGTAGAAATCAGATTAGTTTAATATAAGTTGATTAGGATAAAATTTATATAGGATTCAAAATAGGATTGTCGGTTAATTTGGCTTTGGTAATCAATTACGGATCAACAATAGGATTGGAAATAGGATGAGCAAACAAATCACCATGAGCACCCAAAGATACAAATAAATAGAGCAAGACACAAATGAAGAGCGAAAATTACAACAATGATCAAGAACAAATCAAGGAACCGAAAATAAATCACAAAAGATCAAGAATGAGAAAAAAATAAATATATATTGAAAACAACTCCAATATATGGTCTAAGGAAAACACAAGAGAGTACAATTACTCAAGAAGAAGAAAAGTACACCAAAAATATGAAAAACGAGAAACAGGGGTTACAATCCTACCCACCTAACAAAAAGAATTTCATCCTCGAAATTCAAAAAGAAGATACATATGGTAACCCCAAAACAACCAAAAAGAACAAAACAAAAATACTCAAACAAATGAGAAAACTTCTGTTGAATCTCCTCCTCCAGCTCCCAAGTCGACTCACTAGGCGAGTTAGGATTCCAAGCAACACGAACCAACTTGATGACCTTGTTCTTAAGCACTTTCTCCTACCGATCCACAATTGCAACTGGCAGAATCTCACAAGTCAAATCCAACCGCACGGTCAACTCAGAGTAGTCGATCACATGACTCTCATCTCAGATGTATCTCCTGAGTTGTGAGACATAGAAAACATCGTGCACTCCTGATAATGCTGGCAGCAAAGCAAGACGATAGGACACCTTGCCTACTCGCTCTAAAATCTCAAACGGTCTAATAAACCTAGGACTAAGCTGGCCCCCACCACCGAACCAAATGACACCATGCCATGGATACCTTTAGGAAAATATGGTCACCAACAACAAACTCCAAAGCCCTCCGATGGTCATCAACCCATCGCCTCTGCCTATCCTGAGCTGCCTGCAAATGCTTCCTAATCTGAACCACTGCACCAACTGTCCTGGTGATCAACTCCGGACCCAACAACTTCCTATCACCAATGTCATCCCAGCACACTGGCGATCTGCACTTCCGCCCATAGAGTGCCTCGAATGGTGAAGTTTTAATACTAGCTTGAAAGCTGTTATTGTACGAGAACTCTACGAGATGCAAATGGTCCTCTCATGATCCACCGAACTGCAACATATAGGATCGCAACATGTCCTCAAGAATCTGAATAGTATGCTCTGCCTGTCCATCAGTCTGGGGATGAAAGGTTGTACTGTACTTCAACTTACTCTCCAAACTAGCCTGAAGACTCTCTCAAAATTGAGATCTGAATCTCGTATCCATGTCGGATACAATGCTGACTGGAACCCCATGAAGCCTGACAATCTCTTGCATGTATCTCTCATCTAGGATCTCAGTAGACTGACTGACACAAAAAGAAATGAAGTGAGCACTCTTCGTCAAATGGTCGACAATCACCCAAATAGCATTATGACCCTTAGGACTCCTCGACAAAGCGGTCACAAAATCCATGGTGATATGCTCCCACTCCCACTCCGAAGAGGAAGCGGTTGAAGAAGTCTAGCAGTTCTCTGATGCTCTACCTTAACTTACTGGAAGATCAAATAATGAGCCACAAACCGAGCAATAGCCCCCTTCATACCATGCCACCAGAAATGAAGGTTCAAATTTTAATACATCTTAGTACCGCCAGGATGGATAGAATACGAAGACTGATGAGCTTCTTCAATCAACCTCTGACAAACTTCACCCTTAGGGACACACAACCGGCAACCAAAACGAAGCGAACCATCGGCATGAATAACCATGTCCGTTTTGGACCTAGACTCAACCTCAGCTCAAAAACCCTGCAACTGAGCATCACCAGCCTAAGCCTCCTTGATTTGATTAACAAGAGAAGATTGAAGCTGGAGTGCAAGACAACACTGACCTGAACTCGGCAACAAAACCTCCAAATCCAACCTCCTCATCTGCTCAACGAGATCACTCTGCTGAGTAAGAAACATAGCTGCTGGTCTTCTGCTCAAAGCATCAGGCACCAAGTTTACTTTACCAGGATGGTATTGCAAACTAATGTCATAATCGACCATAAGTTCCAACCAACGCCTTTTCCTCATGTTTAAATCCTTCTGGGTGAAGACGTACTTGAGACTTTTGTGGTCTGTAAAGATCTTCACGCGGTTTCCAAGTAAGTAATGTCTCCACAGCTTCAAAGCATAGATCACTGCCGCTAACTCCAAGTCATGAGTAGGATAGTTCTTCTCATGCGGCCTCAACTGCCTCGATGCACACGCAACGACACGGCCCTTCTGCATAAGAACTGCTCCAAGACCCTTACCAGAAGCATCACAATGAATTACAAATCCGCCTGAACCATCTGGAATAGTCAACACAGGCGCTGACATCAATCTGTTCTTCAACTCAACAAAAGCATCATTGCACTCATCAGACTAACAAAATTTAATATCCTTTCCTGTCAATTTAGTTAACGGCCCTGCAATCTTCAAAAAATCTTGGATGAATTTCCGATAATAGCCAGCGAGATAAAGAAAACTCCGCATTTTGGAAACTGACTTAGGAATAGGCCAATTCTTCACAGCTTCAACCTTAGAAGGATCCACAGAAGACCATCGCAAGAAATAATGTGCCCTAAGAATGAAACCCTGTCGAGCGAAAACTCGCACTTGCTAAGTTTTACATAGAGCTGATTCTTTCTCAAAGTCTGTAGAACCACTCTAAGATGCTCAGCATGATCTTCCCGATTCCGAGAATATACCAGAATGTCATCAATGAAGACCACCACAAATCTATCCAAGAACTGAGAGAAGACTCGGTTCATAAGACTCATGTATACAGCTGGCACATTAGTGACCCCGAACGGCAGCACAAGATACTCATAGTGCCCGTATCTAGTCCTGAATGCAGTCTTCTGTATATCAGCAACCTTCAACTTGACTTGGTGATACCCAGAACGATGATCCAACTTTGAGAAAACAGCAGTCCCACTCAACTGATCGAACAAATCATCGATCCTAGGCAAAGAATACCGGTTCTTCACAGTGACACTGTTCAGCTCCCAATAATCTACACACAGGCGACGACTACCATCCTTCTTGTTGACAAAAAGGACCGGAGCACCCCCAAGGCAAAACACTAGGTCTGATGAAACCCAAATCAAGAAACTCCTGAAGCTGCACCTTAAGCTCTGCTAGCTCAACAGGTGCCATCCTATAAGGACTCTTCAATATCGGTACCGTTCCAGGCTGAACATCAATTCCGAACTCCACTTCCCTATCAGGGAGTATGCTAGGCAACTCATCTGGAAAAACATCTAAGAAATCCCGAAGTATTAGAGGCGTAGCCTTACAGCCTCAGTGCAATTCCATTGCACAATCGACCTGTTTAACTGCAATCCTTGCTCGACCAAGAGAAGACTCCTCGGCATGGAACTCGAATTCTGCTCGATCTGGAATTCTGAAGACAACTTTCTTGGCATGGCAATCAATAATGGCATGGGTTTCACCCAGTCAATCCATACCGAGAATGACGTCAAATCCTAAATTCCCAATTATAATCAGGTTGGCTTTGAAATCTGCGTCCCCAATAACAACGAGACATTACCTGCACTCACGAGAACAAATGACAACACCGTCGCTTGTCAAAATATTCCAAGCCTCTGACATGTTGCTACACTCCAACTGATGGCGAGCGAAAAATCGAGAGGAGACAAAAGAATGGGTTGCCCAAGAATCAAAAAGAACATGAGTAGGAAAAGAGCAAATAAGGATGATACCTGCCACAACACCTTCACCTGTCCCAGGATCAGCAGTAGTCAAGTTAAAAGCCTGACCTCTCCTCGGAACATCGGTCCTCTGACCGACAATCTGGCATTGAGGAGGAAGCGGAGGCCTAACTGGACCACGAGCTGGGCCTGCTTGCTGAACGGGACCCCTAGCTGGAAGAGCCATCTGCTGCTATTGCGGACAATCGCGTACAGAATGATCAGTGGTGCCACACCTAAAGCACCGGCGGTTGATGCGCCAACAATTCTTACGCTCATGCCCAGACATCTGACAGAAGTCACAAAAACTACCCTTCTGGAAACTAGCAGAAGGATACAGAGCTTCCCTGAACGGATGGGTTGAGACAGGCCTCCGAACAGGACCACCAGAAGGCCTAGCAGCAGGATGCGGAACAGTCTGCAGAGAATGAACCAAAGCACTACGAGCCTGCTCCTGAGCTCGAGCTACCTCAAGAGCTTCAGCATAAGTACACAAGCAAAAAGAGACAAGATGCCTCTTGATATCCTGCTCAAACTCATTTGTGAATCTATGAGCCTTATCCTCTTCAGTTGTCCCAAGAACGGCAACGAAGCGGCTAAGTCTAGTAAACTCAACTGCGTACTCATCTACTGACCTGGAGCCTTGTTACAAGAAGTCCATGTTACAACATTGTTTGAACAATTATGTAACAAAATTCAAAATAGAATAATAACTTAACCTGTTTTAGGGCCAGGAATTGTTGTTTCATCTCAACTCGAGTACTACTAGGGAAGAACTTCTCCAAGAATCCCCGAGTGAAAGTAGTCCAAGAAATAGGCCTCTCAAGTCGCTCGGACTCGGCCAGCCACCAAATATGAGCCAAATCCACCAACTGGATGGAAACCACGTCCACCCTATTAGCCTTGGCAACACGTGCCGCCAAGAGCAAGCGCTCGGTCCGGATCAACCACTGTTCAACCTCCAAAGGCGTCTCAGTGTCGAAAAACTGGTTGAGATGCAGCCTCATAAAATCTGTAACTGTTCCGGATGAGGCAGAAGATTTTCCTGCACAGGCACAATATGAGGCGGAACCCGGGCAGCTTTAAGAGCAGCCATCATAAGATCACCATTGTTTTGCTGCTGATTAATCAGCCGCTTAAGCACAGCAGTGACAGCCTCAACTGGATCAGGCTCAGAAGAATTTCCACGAGCCATAGTCTGTACAAAACTAAAAACAATTAGCATCCAGAATCAGAGTTGATATTAATTTCATTCATGTATGAATGGTTGGTGAAGTTGAGCTGATCCCAGTACGAGCCAAGCTTGTCTAATATATTAGGCAACTAATACATTAACCAAACCTGAGCTCTGATACCACTAAAAACACTGTCAAGCCCCGCTTCCCAAAAAGAATACGGAATACAGATACGCAACAAAAGCCCAGCAAATGATTTTCATCATCCATAAGCTGTTCAGGAATCTTTACAACATCTCTCAAAATAATCAGAGTCGAAAGCAAGAGAATCAACCACACATGCATAATTGAATTAATATACCAACAGAATTTACTTGAAACAAAATGTATTAATCTCAAATAAATCAGAATCTAGACAAGTCAAATATCTTGGGTCACATCGCCCAAATACAAAACAAATATCCAGGTACTCAAAATACATTGTTCCAAAACAATAATAATAATAATAATAATAAGAAACAAGAAATCCAGCACTAATATATCATTTCGCCAATACCGTCGAGCAGCTTACCATCCTGATCTGCAATTCATAATTGCAGGAGAAGGAAAGATGAAAACAAATACCCGTCAATTGCAAGTTACGGATCACTTATAATGTAGGATACAAGCACATGGAAAACTAACAATTAACAAGAAATAATGCATCAACAGTGATAACTAGCATGAATCAGTAAAACGAAGTAACTTGGTACACTAACAGTACAAATGAATGTGTTACGTATAGTTTCATATGGCATCTAACAGTGTCCAGTAACAGTAAGCTCAGTATATCAGTGTAACAGTGTAACAGTATCAGTCTAATAGTTTCAGTCTAACAGTATCAGTCTTATGTTCTTACAGTCTTGTGTGTATTACTAGCTAGGTAGAACTTCATGCACCCCAAAAACATAACACATGGTTGCTACAACAAACAGTTTCGCTTTTAGATTTCAAAGTGGACCATAATAGGGCAGTGTACTCAAGTATCAGTAACAGCAGCAGTAAAGTAAAAGTAAAAGTAGCAGTAAAAGTAACAGTAATAGTAACAGAGTACACATTTCCATATTTTCCACTACTAGATCTTCCCTTAAGAAACCCCGGCTTGGTTACTTTTATTATGGTAATCAAATAGGCATGAATGTATAAGAAATAGTGTCAAACTAACATAAAATAATCATTATTAGGTTCAGGGAAACAAATAAATATGCATATATGATATATCGTCACATAAACGAGCAAAACAGTGTATGTTCATATTCAGGACAACATGACAGTACAGTACTAAAATAGTAATTTCCGTTACTGCAGAAATCCAAATCTGAATCCGTCAAAGAATCTGAAAAATAGACTTCTACAAGAATCCATCGATTATATATAAGCCATATAGTAATTCACAAAATCATAACTCAAAACAGATTTAAATCCAGAAAATACGTTCAGCCAGAATTCAGTAAAACGAATTCTCAGTCAGAAAAATAGCATTAAAACACATCAAATAAATTCGTGAAAAATCTGGGGTAATCCCATATATGTCTAGTATCAGAATATAATATTTCATAGTATTCCATTAAAATTAGTTCAGTCAACAAAAAATCAGAAAACATCAAGAAACGATAGTTTGGCAAATCTGGAATTCCCAACACTGTTGTACGAAAACTGAAATATCCCGCAAACTGTGAAACGAAATCCAAATCTGCCGAAGGGAGATGAAAATAGACAAAATATGGTAACTTTCATATTTCATAAATATTTTCCATACAGTAAAAGAAATTAGGGTGAAAATACGATTCTTTACAGAACAGCGATCAAAATACAGCAAGCATAGCTTTTTATAAACAAGCATGAAACGACGTATAAAACTCATCAATAAAATCCACCAAAATTCTGGGTAATTCCTAAATAGATATAGAAATACTGACTAAAGTTTCAGATCAAAATAATATAATTAGGACTAGTATCAAAATAGTTTAATCATCAAAATCATCAAGAAACGAAGTCTGGAATTAAAATACACCTCTGTAGTAAAATAGCCATTTCACTCATACGAAAACGAAATCAATCAAGCTCAGAGGAGTTGGGAAGAAGATAGATTTCTCTACGATTCATGTCTAATACAAAACTTAAGAATTCTGGCCTAAATATGGTCTAAAATACAATTCAAAACTGATCATCGACAATTTACAGATTTCTCTCTAACAACAAAACCAACATAAATCATACGAAACTTGTTCCAATCACAATCAAACATGGTATAGAGTCTACTAAGTGTCCAAACATCATAAAATAGAGTATATAACATGTTCACAATCATTATATCACATGAATCTTATCAAACACATAATGCCACCTAATTATCTCACATATATGAAGAGAACAAGAACGATCAAACCTAATTATTTTCATGTCGATTTTTGTGTCGTTAGGCCACTATGATCAAAAAGCACTATAGAGAAAAAACTCATCAAAAATAACACTCACACGAGTTGTCTCTAGAACCCAACTACACTATAAGCGGTATTTTTGACTTGTATCATACAAAGGAATTGGAGTACAAGTTACTTGCCTTAACCGAAAACAAAACGAACACCAAGAATAACGGGAACGGATTCCCGGGCAACAAACAAAATTCACGAACCAAAGCAACCCACGTGCAAACTACATGCACGTGCAAAACCCAAGAACCAAGAGAGAAAGAGAGAGCGTCGGACGGAGGGGGTGGCAGTGGCTTGCCTTGCTAGTCGCTGCTGTTCCTACGTCGCTACTGCTGATCGACGGCGCCGGAGGACGCCGGAGGGAGAAAAAGAGAGATGGAAATGGATGGAGTGCTCGATGGTGGAGATGGTCAGGCTAGGGGTTGTGGCAATGGGGAGTTGGGTGCGGTGGATGGGTGCAGGTCGATCGGGATGTAGGGTCGGGGAGAGGGGTGTTGGTGGTGGGTGGTGCAACAGGGAAGAGGAGGGAGGTCGGGATGTAGGTAGTAGGGTATTAGGGTGAGGGTTTCGGTAGAGAGGGATTATATAGGGTTTGTTTAGGGTTTGTAGTAGGAGATGGGTAATTGGGTATTTAGGTCCAATAGGAGTATAAATAGGATTAGTCTAATATGAGTTGATTAGGATAAAATTTGTATAGGATTCAAAATAGGATTGTGGGTTAATTTGGCTTTGGTAATCAATTAAGGATCAACAATAGGATTAGAAATAGGATGAGCAACCAAATCACTATGAGCACCCAAAGATACAAATAAATAGAGCAAGTCTGCAAGACACCAATGAAGAGCGAAAATAACAACAATGATCAAGAACAAATCAAGGAACTGAAAATAAATCACAAAAGATCAGTAATGAGAATACAAAATAAATATATATTGAAAACAACTCTAATATATGGTCCAAGGAAAATACAAGAAATTACAATTACTCAAGAAGAAGAAAAATACACCAATAATACGAAAAACAAGAAACAGGGGTTACACCCAAACTCGGAAGACTCGTACAAGGTTTCTGATGTTGTACACCCGGGCACGTACCGCCTCATCAACTCGGAGGGCAAGGCTATCAAAAGGCCTTGGAACACAGAGCACCTCATCAAATTCCTCGAAGGGAAGGATTAGCCTCTGCAGATGCCCCATGTAAATTATGAAAAATGTAATCGGCACGACGTGCCTTGATTTGTAAAGTCAAAATATGTTGTAATTATGTCAGCTTTCTTAAAACAAGCTTAGGCTTCATATTAGCTCTCTTAAAAACAAGTCTCGGGCTCGACCTTCAGAAGGAACTGCGAGCCACAAAAAGCTTCCCTTACAAGCTTCGGGCTCGGCGTTCGGGAGGAACCGCGAGCCACAAAAAGCTTCCCTTACAAGCTTAGGGCTCGGCGTTCGAAAGAAACCGCAAGCCACAAGAATCTTCCCTTACAAGCTTAGGGCACAGCGTTCGGAAGAAACCTCAAGCCACAAAAAGCTTCCCTTACAAGCCTGGGGCTCGGCGTTCTGAAGAAACCTCGAACCAAAAAAAGCTTCCCTTACAAGCCTGGGACTCGGCCTTCGGAAGGAACCGCAAGCCACCAAAAGCTACCCTTACAAGCCTAGGGCTCAGCCTTCGGAAGAAACCTCGAGCCCCAAAAAGCTTCTCTTACAAGCTTGGGGATCGACGCCCGGACGGCTCCGCGAGCTGTAGAAAGTCATCTCTAAGGTATGGGGACTCGGCATTGACCTTGAGCATGGCTTGGGCTTGTTCAAGCCCTACAGCCTATAGCCTCGGCTATGCCCGCCAGCCACGCCCGTACTATCTACCCGTGAACAGGTGTGGGGGCTCGGCGTCGACCTCGAGCAAGGCCTTGGCTTTTTTCAAAGCCATGCGACCTTTACGCACGGCAACAACCTGTAGCTATGCTCATTACTTGCTTCTCTAAGGTATGAGGGCTCGGCATTGACCTCGAGCATGGCTTGGGCTTGTTCAAGCCCTACAGCCTAAGCGCTCGGCGATGACCACCAGCTACACTCGTGCTATCTACCCGAGAATAGGTATGGGAGCTCGGCAATGACCTCGAGCAAGGTCTCTGCTTTTTCAAGCCATGTGATCTTTATGCTCGGCGACGACCTGCAGCTACGCTCATAATTAGCTTCTCTAAGGTATAGGGGCTCGGCATCGACCTCGAGCATGGCCTGGGCTTGTTCAAGCCCTGCCGCCTATGCGCTCAGCGATGACCGCCAGCTACATTCGTCCTATCTACTAGGGAGCGCGCATTAGGGCTTGGTGTCGACCTCGAGCAAGGACTTGGCTTCTTCAAGCCATGCGGCCTTTAAGCTCGGCGACGACCTTCAACTACGCCCATCCCAAAAAATTTCATTAAAGATTTAGGGTGCTCGCCTTCGGCAAACGCCCCGAGTTCCGGACCGTTGGTTGACCCATCTCTCACTCGCGAACAACTCAGGCTTCACGGCTTTCAGAGCCAAAACCCTGAATTGTTCGAGGACGGTAGCAGAGCCACCGACCCAGGAATCTCGCCGAGCCTCCGACTGATTGGTTGACCCACCTCTTACCCGCTAACAACTCTGGGTTTACGGCCCTCATGACCAAAATCCTGAATTGTTCGAGGGTGGCAGGGGAGCCACTGACTCGGAACCCTCGGCCAAAAATTCCATTTTTGGGCGCCCGCCTTCGGCAGGCACCCAAATTGTCAGCGGGAAGTAGATGGGTCACCGCCAGTTGCTGATGAAAAAATAATGAGGAGATGGGGAATATATAACCCCCTGAGCAGCGCATTTATTACATCGGGAAGTCCAAACGACGGAAGGCAAATTGTCACCATTAATGTTTATCGGAAGGCGAAACGTCACTCATTGGGCGTGGTCTGCAAGAAATTATGGTCCAGCTCCCGAGCAAGCCGCAGACCGACCACTCCTTCTGCCTTGACAGCGAACTCCAGCAAGTCCAGACTCAGCAGTGACCTCGAGCTACACTCCTGCCCTCCTCACTCAACAAATCGTCAAAGCGAAGAAATTGAAATTTTTATTACTCATAGAGCGCTAGAAATGGCCACACAATACAATGAAAAATTTACAAATCACTCATCGCTTAGCTTAAAACTCAAACTCGGTGCTTCCCACGGGATCCTTCATGCGCTCAGCCGGTCCGGCCAGAGAGGGTACCCCGGCAACTGATGGACACATTATTATTCACATTTTAGAGCAATAATCTTAATATAATTAGACATTTAAAAGCTCTCTATATGGTATTTAACTCCTATTTTCTCTTTTCCATAGGAAACAGCTTATAACAGCAAAACGAAGCAGAATTAGGACTTCAAGGATAATACACAGCAAACTGCAGAGGATCAGTCGACTGGTTCCTCAACCAGGCGACTGAACAAGAGAAGCTGATTTTCCACAACTCTCGACACAGTCGACTTACTCTCAAGGACAGTCGACTGGTATGATCAAAGATGAAATCTACATAAGTCTCGACTCAGTCGACTGGTTCGAAGACAAGTCGACTGGTCTGCGGCGGAATAAACAGATAAGATATTCGAAGATTCACCCAAATCTAATTTCAAATCTATTTGAACCCAGATCTTAGGCAACGAATCAAATCTAGAGACTGGGGATTTCCAAGAGCACGTGGTGAACAGATAAGGAAGGAAAGAAGAAAAGAGAAAGATATAAATCATCAAATCAAATAAAGAAGGACTTTCCTGAAAAAAGTGCAAAACCCTAATTCTCAGCCGCGTTCTATAAATACCAGAAAAGAAGCATTATTCAAGAGGATCCAACATCTCGTGGACACAACTTAATCAGAGAGTTCCCAACCATCAAGTCACCAAACCGTGCTTCACTCCATCAACATCGAAGAGGGAGAGAGAAGATCCAGCAACCAGAAGGCAGTCGACTGTGTGACAGACAGTCGACCATATTGCCGGAATCCATTAGTTTATTTCTTCTTCTCTCTTTATTCTTTTATGTTGATCATGTATTTGAACTTGTTAAGCAATAAAAGTATTATTATGTGGAACTAATTTCATAGTTGGGTAGATCGAAACCGTAGTTATGTAGTGCTATATTCTTCTGAGATCTCCTAATTACTTATTGATTGAATCTGGTTGAATTGACATAGATTAATGATCATCAAACTTGGATCTTGAAGTCTGAGAGCAGTCGACTGAGGTGAGAGCCAGTCGACTGACATACAGCACGTGGGAATATCAAGTTTATGTTATTATTTATCTAAATCTGTTATATGAAGCATATTGAGACGACCGAATCTCGTGCCCATAATTTGTAACAAAGGAATCTTTAGGGGTTCTTGGTTCAATCAACTTAGAGGATCTAGATCTGATACCAATTTCTAGAACTTTAAGTGTTTGTTCGTTTCCACTGTTCTTATGTTTTCTCTAAGTATAACTTAGTAGATACTATGCTAAAATACTTAGGGGAAGAAACGAATTAGAGTAGATACCATGCCTAATTCTTGGCTTAAGGAAACAATACTTTAAGGAGTAGATACCATGCCCTTAAGGTGAACAAACATGAGTAATTAGAAGTAGATTCAGAAGGCAACTTGGCATTACTAACTATTGGTGGAGATCAACAACCCAACTATTCAAGAGATATTGTGATTCAAACTCATCTTTCTTAGTTTAATCTTTTTAATTCTTTTAGATTTCTACAACAACCCTTCATCATTTATTATTAGTTTTATTGATTAGTAAGTTGAAGTCTACAATCTCTGTGGGATCGACCCTTGCTATTACTACGATTCGATTCGTGCACTTGCGAGGTTTTTATAATTTGTGTCTAGTTTATCTATTAATTTAGGTACTAGATTTCCAACAACAAGTTTTTGGTGCCGCTGCCGGGGATTGTTTAGTATTTTGACTTACAAATCAGTAAAATCTTTTTCTTTTTATTCTATTTTATTTCTTCTTTTTCTTGAACTTTCTTTCAGGTTAAACTTTGCACAGAACCAGATCAGTCGACTGTCCACAGACAAGTCGACTGTACAGAAGCTATTGTACAGGTGCAGACCAGTCGACTGTCCCGAGGATCAGTCGACTGTCCAGTGGATTTTTCCAACAAGCAACAATGGGTGAAAATTTTTTAAACCGAATACCAATGCAAGACAAATTCATTCCTAAGAATATTGAGAATCCTTCTTGCATAGCTTTTCAACCCAAAGTCACAGGGAATATGCATCTATCACCTCAATTACTCAGCATGGTGCCCCACTTCTTTGGTAGAACAGACGAAGATCCGCATCTACATCTACAAGACTTCTTTGATCTTTGCAGGACACAAAGCATCCAAGGGCTTACCTCTGAACAAATCAGGTTAATCTTGTTTCCTTTTTCTTTAAAACTTAATGCTAAGTTGTGGTATAATTCTTTGGAACCAGGATCAATTAATTCATGGGAGCAATTGGCAACAAAATTCTTGAAAGAGTTCTTTCCAGCCCAGAAAACCAGACAACTAAAAAGGGAGATTCTACTTTTCCAACAAAAAGATGGCGATTTGTTTTTCGAGGCGTGGACGGACTTCAAAAACAAACTTTTCAAGTGTCCTTTGCACAACATACCTAAGGATGATCAGGTACAATCATTTTATGAGGGTTTAAATTACACTAACAAAGCAATTGTTGATTCAGCATGCAATGGAATGTTGATGAGGAAGAGTGCTGAGGAGGCCATAGAGCTATTTGAAGAACTCAGCGAGAACTCACAACAATTCTCAACAAGGAGGAACATCTCAAGACAACAGGGAGTACACGAAATTTCTCATAATAATAACATGCAATTAGAAATGGAAACCATGAACAAAAAGATTGATATGCTTGTGAATTCAACAATGGGTGGTGTAAAAAACCAACCAAAAGACATTTGTGCAATTTGTTTTCAATCTAACCATACAACTAATTCATGTCCCATGTTTTCTTTCGCAGATCAGGAGCACACAAACTACGAAGAACAGGGAATGTACCCGCCCCAGAACAATTTTTTTTCAAACACGTATAACCCAGGGTGGCAAAACCATCAAGACAATCAATTTGCACCAGGGCATACGCAGCAATTCCAAGGCGGGAATGGGTATGATGAGCCAGCACAAGAACAGGAGAAGTTAAATTTTGAATCCACCATTCTTCAACTACTCCAACAGCAACAACAAACCAGTGATCAACAAAGACAGGCCATTCAAAAATTGGAATTTCAAATTGGCCAAATTGCTACGGAGTTAAGTGAAAGAAAGGCAGGAGAATTTCCATCACAAACCATACCTAACCCTAGAGGACAAGAACAGCTCCAATCAAGGACAACACTAGAAGAAGAGACTGAGTTTACAATGTTTGATGCACCACAATTTCCACACGATGATCATGAATGTTATAAAGTTGACGTGGTTCCGGAAATTTGCGACCAAACATTTCAAGAAAATAGCGTTGATCCATTACAAGCAACAATTGCGCACCCTCCACCACTATCTCAAGTTGAAATGGAACACGACGACTGGCAGATTGCAGAGACAGTACTTCACCATGGAACTCCAGAGTCCTATCCAGGTAAGCTTACATCTGTATTTGAAGAGTTGATATCTGACAACACTTGTGTTCTACAGGTTAAGTCGACTTATGAAGAGGACAAGTCGACTGATGAAACATACAAGTCGACTGAAGATCATGACAAGTCGACTGCTCCAAGGACACCTGATGAGGAGCTCAAGCCACTACATGAACACCTGAGGCCACTACTTGATTATTTGGGGAACAACCAGACAGTACCTGTGACAGTTGCTACAAAATTCAAGATGAACAAAGAAGCAAGGCTGCAGGGAGTCTTGCAAAATCACAATGGTGCTTTAAGATGGACCATTGCTGATAAACTAATGTCAAGATGGTACGGTCCATAAAATGTTGCACAGGTTTCCCCCACATGGAGCATTGACGACAAATCAAACGTTCTAGGTAAATGGGCAGAGGGGGGAAACCTTATGATAAGATGAGTTGTGAGCCGCAAGCCATTCCATACATTGCACAACTCATCAAGTCTAGCTGAAGACAAGAAACACAGCGCTTATTGGGAGGCAACCCAATTTTTCAGGGGAGTATTTACACTTTCCTTTATTTCCTTTCAGTTATTCATTTTTATTTTTGTTTTAGTTATTTTTATTTCTAGTCTCTCCTTACTAGATGGTAACACATGCCTATATCTTATGTTTTGTGCGAACATTGAGGACAATGTTCCATCTAAGTGTGGGGGTATTAGTTAGTTATATTTGGAATCTTTTGAATTTTTTTTTTTAGGATAAACAATTTCTTATAAAGTAAGAGTAAGGATACTTATTTACTTTAGGATTGTTGAGTTTCATAATCTCCTACAAATTTGTGTGAGTCATGCGATTATACATAATAAAAAATGTGATGCTTTTTCTGATAATTATTCCCTTTAGATCTAGTCCTAAATCGAGTTTAAGTAAATAGAGTGATACAATATATATATATTTGAATAAAGTCAGTCTACTCCAATGTTTTGAGGGCTTAGTAACTAGGGGTATTCATCACCAATGTTTACCTTTACGTCAAACGGCAACTTGAAATATGAGTATGCAAAGCACTTTAATATTTGTGACTTGTTGAGTAACCGGGTGGATACATCACAAATGTTTCGCATTCGCGTCAAAAGACAAGTGACATCTTTAGAGAAGAGACATAAAAAAAAAAAAAAAAAAAAAAAAAAAAAAAAAAAAAAAAAACTCTAGTTTGCTACTGGATTTGTAGTAGAGAAAAGGGATAATCACAGACTGAGTAGTTGCATACTATAACTACATTAATCGCATGACAAATATGATTAAGTTTGGGGATTATGACTGAACAATTGCACTAGAGAAAGTGGGTCTGTTTAATTTTACTTTATCTGAAATTGTTTGTAGTTTTATATTTTTCATTTTGATGTCCACATAATAAGAAATCATGATGGTTGAGTTTATTCTGATTATTACTCCCTTGTTCATAAATTCACTTTTTGCTTGAGGACAAGCAAAAGCTAAGTGTGGGGGTATTTGATGGACACATTATTATTCACTTTTTAGAGCAATAATCTTAATATAATTAGACATTTAAAAGCTCTCTATATGGTATTTAACTCCTATTTTCTCTTTTCCATAGGAAACAGCTTATAACAGCAAAACGAAGCAGAATTAGGACTTCAAGGATAATACACAGCAAACTGCAGAGGATCAGTCGACTGGTTCCTCAACCAGGCGACTGAACAAGAGAAGCTGATTTTCCACAACTCTCGACACAGTCGACTTACTCTCAAGGACAGTCGACTGGTATGATCAAAGATGAAATCTACATAAGTCTCGACTCAGTCGACTGGTTCGAAGACAAGTCGACTGGTCTGCGGCGGAATAAACAGATAAGATATTCGAAGATTCACCCAAATCTAATTTCAAATCTATTTGAACCCAGATCTTAGGCAACGAATCAAATCTAGAGACTGGGGATTTCCAAGAGCACGTGGTGAACAGATAAGGAAGGAAAGAAGAAAAGAGAAAGATATAAATCATCAAATCAAATAAAGAAGGACTTTCCTGAAAAAAGTGCAAAACCCTAATTCTCAGCCGCGTTCTATAAATACCAGAAAAGAAGCATTATTCAAGAGGATCCAACATCTCGTGGACACAACTTAATCAGAGAGTTCCCAACCATCAAGTCACCAAACCGTGCTTCACTCCATCAACATCGAAGAGGGAGAGAGAAGATCCAGCAACCAGAAGGCAGTCGACTGTGTGACAGACAGTCGACCATATTGCCGGAATCCATTAGTTTATTTCTTCTTCTCTCTTTATTCTTTTATGTTGATCATGTATTTGAACTTGTTAAGCAATAAAAGTATTATTATGTGGAACTAATTTCATAGTTGGGTAGATCGAAACCGTAGTTATGTAGTGCTATATTCTTCTGAGATCTCCTAATTACTTATTGATTGAATCTGGTTGAATTGACATAGATTAATGATCATCAAACTTGGATCTTGAAGTCTGAGAGCAGTCGACTGAGGTGAGAGCCAGTCGACTGACATACAGCACGTGGGAATATCAAGTTTATGTTATTATTTATCTAAATCTGTTATATGAAGCATATTGAGACGACCGAATCTCATGCCCATAATTTGTAACAAAGGAATCTTTAGGGGTTCTTGGTTCAATCAACTTAGAGGATCTAGATCTGATACCAATTTCTAGAACTTTAAGTGTTTGTTCGTTTCCACTGTTCTTATGTTTTCTCTAAGTATAGTAGATACTATGCTAAAATACTTAGGGGAAGAAACGAATTAGAGTAGATACCATGCCTAATTCTTGGCTTAGGGAAACAATACTTTAAGGAGTAGATACCATGCCCTTAAGGTGAACAAACATGAGTAATTAGAAGTAGATTCAGAAGGCAACTTGGCATTACTAACTATTGGTGGAGATCAACAACCCAACTATTCAAGAGATATTGTGATTCAAACTCATCTTTCTTAGTTTAATCTTTTTAATTCTTTTAGATTTCTACAACAACCCTTCATCATTTATTATTAGTTTTATTGATTAGTAAGTTGAAGTCTACAATCTCTGTGGGATCGACCCTTGCTATTACTACGATTCGATTCGTGCACTTGCGAGGTTTTTATAATTTGTGTCTAGTTTATCTATTAATTTAGGTACTAGATTTCCAACAACAGCAACGGAGCTTTCCTCATCGGCAGGCTGGGCCACCTCCAGGAAAAAGGTCGGAGAAGGTCCCAACACGAAATTGCTCGCCTCCTCGACCAGACCGGCGCCTAGCATGAGCTTCAACCTACGGATCTCCAACTCTTTCTCTACAATAGGCTCACAAAGAATAGACTCCAAAGCCGATTGTCCACTCGCGGCATCCGAGATCGACCAGTTCGTCACAACTGCCCACCAGTCCCGGTCGGCTATAGCCTTCTTCAGGCTGAGCTCTCTAGACTTGTCCATGAAGTAATTCACTGTGGCCTCTCGATCTCGAGCCTGTTTACATTGGCGAGCCAAAATACTTTCCATGGCCCCCAGCCCAGCTCGGACCCAGGAAACCTCGGCAGAACCAAAGTCGGCGTTGAGGACCTCATGCGTCTATCAAAAAGACGGGAAAAACAACATGTCACAAGAGAGACGAAAAAACACAAGTCATAGAGCATCGGCCAAAAATTCTCCGTTTATAAATTCAAAAATTTTCTTGTTACAAAAAAGCAGGTGGCCAGTCCACGTTCGGCAATTAGAAAAAAAAAGGAGAACAGAAGGAAATTCCTACACTACTGTTTAGGAGGGGGCAGCACCTCTTCGTCACCTTGGTCGCCTCGGCCTCCAGTCGAGTGTCCCCCTGCTCCTCGTCCTCCCCACCGAGGGGCATCAGCGGGAGCTCGGGGAACTGCCACCCGTAGTGGAGATGGCCGATCCGAAGGTCCGAATAGATCTGCAGGATGTGCTCCCTGGCCTTGTTATAAGCCTCGTCTTGCGAGGCGATCAGGGTGTCCGCCATGGCGATCGCCGCCTCCTCGCTCTCCTTCTTGGCCTTCACCTTGAAGTGCGCCAGCTCGTTCGCATGATGCTCCGTGATTGAGACCAGCTGGGCTTGGGCAACCGTGAGGGCAGACTCTGCCGCCGTCAACTCGTCCTTCAGCTGAGTGGCTTCCCGAAGATAGCACTCGGCGTTCTTCTTCTTAATGACGATCTCCTTCTCGAGGTACTTGTGAAAGTGATGCGCATGCTGCATCACCTGGCCGAGGAGAATAAAGTTAGAAGAATTCTTTGCAAAGCTAAACCAAAAACGTAAAAGGAAAGACTTACCGTGAGGTGGGCCTGAGTGAACCTCATGTAGGACGTATCAGCCATCTCCATTACCAGGTTCATACGATCTCGCTCGGTGGCGAGGTGCTCCACCACCTCCACCGCAACTGTGCCCTCAAGGAGCGTATCCCCTGATTTGACCCCTCCCTAGTCGGGGGCATACGGCCTCATGCCCTGCCGACCCACCATCTGCTCGGCTGTCGGGCAAAGTGGCGGGAGAGGCCCCCTCGCGACCTGGGCAACCTTTTTGCTGGCAGAGCTCGCACCCGGATCTCTTGTCAACCTCGACAAATGGTGGTGGTGCTTCTTCGCCCTCTTCGGGGTCGACTCCTCGGGCCCTGGAGTCGCGTCCTGGCTGGTCCCCACCCCCGAGGCGGCCTTCTTTGCCATATCGGCCCTCCTCTTGGTAGCCAAGGCTACTATGGCATTTCGGTTGTCGAGCTCCTTAGCAGACATTTCTACAAAAAGAAAAGTAAAACATGTTAACGCGAAGGCAGAAAGAAAACCGAAATGGAAACAAAAATATACTAGGGTCGGCTGGGCTCAGTCCGGCTCGGGCGAGGTACAGCTCCGTGATGCGAGGCCACCCGATGCTGTGGCCCTCCACGATCTTATCAACCTTCGCCCACTCTTTTTCTGTCAAGTCTCTTCGTTTCGGCGGCTTATGGTTCAGCTTTCCAAAATTCCAAACCATTAGGATTTCCCAAGGTTCCTTGCTTCGGACTATGAAGTACTTCTCCTTCCACCCCTTTATGGAGTCCGGATGTCCATGCATCACTTTCTTATGAGGGCATGGCAAAATATAAAAGATCCCCTCCTGGTCCCCGAGCGAGCTCATTCCTAGGATGGCTCGGAAGTATGTGAGCCTCGGCGTGATCCCTTTCTCCTGACACTTCAAAATGAAACACACTAAGTGTTTTCAAGAGTTGGGACCATACTGCATGGGGCTCAGCTCCCCCCAGTTTAGCACCCTCTTGATGAACGAATGCAGTGGAAGTCTCAACCCCGAGATGAAAGCGTCCTCAATGAACATACAGAAGCTTGACTCTAGGGTGGTGGTCGGGCGGATTCCTGGGTTCGGCACAAGCAGCTCGAACTCCCAAGGAATAAAGTAAGCCACCCTCAAGATGGGCAAGTATTCCCTATGCAAGGCGCACTTCATGTAGTCCATCTTGATCATGGACCGGTCCTCATCCCTCAGCAGCGAGGTGTATGCCAGAAGATCCTCCACGTCGTCAGGGTACATCCTTATCGACCCTGGATTTATGTCGGAGAGATGGGGGTACTTAAACCCGGAGCCATACTCATATTTGTCCTTCTCGGCAGGGCTGTCGGGCCATATCCACTTCCTCTTCCTCCTTCGGGGGCGATCCTTCCTATCGGAGGAAGGGATCGCTAAGGGGGGCAACGGCGGGAGGACCGCCTCTTCCTCCTCGACCTCTTCTGCGGTTCCTCCAACCTCACCATGGTCGCTACCGCCTTCAGTCCCTTGCTCGGACCCTTCTGACCATTGCGCTCCTCAACCTGCTCCTCTTCTTCTGGGCCTCCTTCCCTGGACTCATTCTCCTCCTCAACAAACCCCTCTCCCTCGGGATCTCTCTCTTCATGCTCCTCCTCTGCGGGCTCCTTACCCGGCCTACGGGATTGCAAGGGCTCTACAGTAAAAGCTACGTCGCCCTCGCTATCCGACCCTCCAACTGATAGAACCTCCTTCTTTACCGGACGCAAGTCACCCGACGACCAAGAAATCGAAGACGGGTGAACTTCCTCCTCGGTGCAACCTGAAGTTCCTGCCTCAAAGCCGAACTGAGATCGTGACATTTTAAAGCAAAAATACTAACCTGTTTTACTGGAGAACACAAAGATCAACGAAAAGTGGTCACCGGTGGTGTGCAAGGAAATTTTTGTTATGAAGTGGATGAAAGCAAAGTGAAGAAGTGGGTTGAGGGGAGGGGGATTTATAAGCACAGATGGGACTCCTCGAATTTTGCAAAGAGATCTGACCGTTTGATCTTCATCATCAAGATCTAACGGCCACTAAGATCTTGATGATGGCAGCCTGGAGTGCAAAAATACCTTCTTACCCTCGGCTCTGTCGACCAACGCAGCGGCTCGGTGCGCAGGGTCAACTTCTCGGGTACTTCACCTTTATTCACCAAAGTTCCTCCTACAAGTTTCTCTCAACGGCTTCGGCCTCGATGCTCGGATGACACCGCGAGCCGCAAAAAGTTTCTCTCAATGGCTTGGGCCTCGATGCTCGGATGACACCGCGAGCCTTAAAAAGTTTCTCTCAACGGCTTCAGCCTCAACGCTCGGATGTCACCGTGAGCCCCAAAAAGTTTCTCCTAAACTGCTTGGGCCTCGATGCTCGGATGACACCACGAGCCCCAACAGGTTCCCTCAACGACTTGGCCCTCGATGCTCGGATGTCACCGCGAGTCCCAAAAAGTTTCTCCTAAACTACTTGGGCCTCGATGCTCGGATGACACCTCGAGCCCCAAAAAGTTTCTTTCAACGGCTTGGGCCTCGACGCTTGGACGTCACCGTGAGTCCCAAAAAGTTTCTCCTAAACTGCTTGGGCCTCGATGCTCGGATGACACCGCGAGCCCCAAAAAGTTTCCCTCAACAGCTCCAGGGTCGACGCTCGGATGTCACCACGAGCCCCAAAAAGTTTCTCTAAACGGCTTAAGCCTCGACACTCGGATGTCACCGCGAGCCCCAAAAAGTTTCTCTCAACGGCTTCAGGATCGACACTCGAATGTCGCCGCGAGCCCCAAAAAGTTTCTCCTAAACGGCTTGGGGCTCGACGCTCGGATGTCACTGCGAGCCCCAAATTATCCCCCAACAAGTGAGGGATTCGCCTTCCGACGTCTACGTCCCTTACTTTTCCAACAAGTGAGGGGCTCGTCTCTTGACCCTCGATGCTCGGCAAGGAGACCCCCTCCTCCACAGATCTCAACGTCCCCTTGCTTTTCCAACAAGTGAGGGGGTTCGTCTGTCGACCCCTGACGCTCGGCCAAGCGGCCTAGGGGTCGATGCTCGGATATCACTCCGAGCCCCAAATTATCCCCCAACCAGTGAGGGGCTCACCTCCCGACCCTCAACGCTCGGCAAGGAGACCCCCAACACCTAAGATCTTGACGTTCCCTTTCTTTTCCAACAAGTGAGGGGACTCGTCCACCGACCCTCGACGCTCGGCAATCCGAACTCCAACTCTCCTGCACCCGGCACTTCTCGTGAAAAAAAGAGGGGATCCCCTTCATCCTACCCCCACTGACCTCTTCGGGAAGATACGGACCCCGTTCTTCGCCGTACGCATCACTCCGCTCTTCCTACAGAGGCAAAAAATCACTTTTACATGGCTGGATTACCCAGCTCTCCAGGAATGGGGAGCTCCTGATATGGGTCAGATGACGTGGCCCCTCTTGGGCCACAGGATTCCCTCAAAAATCGTTCGCCCCCGATCATCAGGTCCGCCAAGTTATCCCTAAGTCTCATGGGCTTTCTCCACGTCAGGCCCACGGACAACCGGGTCCAGACCCGCCCCCAAACGGGTCCAGACCCAGTTGGCACTGCCTATAAATACCAGGCCCTCTACCTTTTCAAAAGGTAATCAATCTCTTCCCTCTCAAAACCCTAGTTAATGTTACTCTTCAGTGACCAACTAGACTGTCGGAGGGCCTGCCACCGGGATCAACCCCGATGTTCCTAGGCCGAATGCAGGTACACGAGACTTCCGGAGCCGAGCATCCGACCTCCACCTCACTCCCGCCTACTCCCGAGCCGTTCCCTCAGCTGAGGGTCGGGCGTACCATCAGTACCGAAGCTTCCGCAAAATTACAATTTGAGAGAACTCACACCTGGTGCAGCCACCCCCCAAAAACAAACTGCATCAATTTCATTCTTCTTCTTCTTCTTTTTCTTATTATGTGCTGAAAAAGAACATGTGAAATATTTATTTATAATCATAATAAGAACAAATAATAAATTACTTTGGCTAACCAGCCCTTCCCTTCAATCATAGCCAAACTAAAAAGAGCATTAGGGCTATTACTTTGGCTAACTTTTATAATCATGTGAAATATTTAATTTTTATTAGATTTAAGTAACTTAGGATATTTGATTTAATTTTTATTAGATTTAATTTACTTTTTTAAATACTTATTTATAATCTAATTTAGATGCATGTTATTATTGAGATTGTATTGTTATTTAAGTCATTCATGCATCTTATGGGTACAATGCTAGTTGATTAAATGGGAAAGTGCAAATTTACAAAAAATATATATATATATATATTTCAAAAAAAGGCAAATCTAACGAGCCCTTAAGGGAAAAATATGGGAAACTAATATATTTCTGAATGCAGTACCCTCTAATTTTGGTGTGCTTGTTCGGAGAGTGTGAACCCCTTTCTGGTTGGAACCAAGGAAAAGTATGATGTATGCACAGGACTTGACCATACATATAGACCCAACTGGAAAACACGAGCGATGCATCAATCAAACCATAAGTCCTGCGAGTCTGCGACTTGAACACTCGACCATGAAAATGGGCAAAGGTTCAAGCTTTGCTTTTGCTATGCTTGACTAACGAGTATACAATTAGTCATGTATTTTACTGATCTTTATTTCCTTCCTTCATCACGTAAGATGGACTGTATAGGGATTTGGGAATTTACATCTTTAATCTTGTCATGTTTACGTATCTTTTGATGCAAAATTTTGAGCCCAATTTGGTCTCATGCAGGTAGAAATATTTTGATATAAACTTCACTTTAAAATGTATGTTAAGACTGTTCAGACTTTGCGCAGTCCAAACAATGTGACTTTAATTAATATAAAAAATCTTCTCATTTTTCTTAAAATGCACATCATGTCTACGTCTATATTCATATTTCTGAATTAAGCTAAAACATATAATTTACACAAATACTAGCAGTGCGCAGAATTCTACGTACATTGCTAGTTTACAATGATCGAACTTCCACTGCCTAATACTATACATGAGTACATGAGCTCATAGTCATGGATGCTCTTCGAACGGCACTAAAGGGTCTCCAGTACATTATTCGAACACGGAATATAGATGAAGCATGCAACTATCTCATATATTGATGAACAATTTAACCATCTGTACTATCTGTACTTGACTCTCCTATAACAATCACCTGGCTATATATATGAATGATGCATGCATATGTAAACTTCTACAGAATATCTGTAGTAACCTTGAAGAACTCGACAACTGCCTTCTTAATCTCAACCACACAAGCATCCACCTTCATCTCCACACCACCCAATCCCTCCTCCACCTCCACCACCTTCCCCTTCACCTTCCCCACCACCATGGCCACCACAGTATCCCTCCCCTCTGCCCACTCCGTTGCAAACTGGGCATAGTACAAAACCGACCCGAATAGGCCCATCTCCAACCCTTCAATCATAGCCCTAATGCTCTCCATCTCATGAACCCTAACCACCCCTCCCCTCCACATCTCCCCCACCACCTCCCTCTCTCCTTCCATACCCTCAAACCTTTGTGCCCACCACGTGTCGAACCACTGCTCTCCTGTCTTGATCATGGTAGACCCCACAACTGCCGCCCCAGTGGCGACCGGAGGTGCTGACATGGCGGCCAGAATCACTGAGAAGATGAGGACGGAGATGAAGGCTGCAGTGCATGTGATTTTCCATACATTCTTCCACTTCTTGGACAATTTCAGCTTGTCTCTGATTTCATCCTTCTTGGAAGTTAACTTCTTCAACATCAATTCGTGTTGTTTGCAGAGTGAGGCAAACTCTTGGGTCATTGAGCCCGCGAAGGGGTCCTCGGAATTTTTGTACTCCCTCATCTTGGCAAGGGTTTGTGAGTAGGAGGGGCTGACAGAATTTGGATCGCTCTCGACCTCGAAGCACTGTAAAACTTGAAGGATGATGGCATGCCTCAGTCTTGCCTTCGAGACCGAGATTTTGAGGGAAGCGAGGAGCTTCATGGCTAAAAGTGTGGTCGTTAGGTAGTCTTTTGCGATGGAGATTAGGGTTTGATTTTTTAGGAGGAACTTATTGAGTTTCGTGGAGGAGATGAGATATTTGAGGTCAGGGATAAGAGTGCAGGCTTCTTCAAAGGAAGAGACAAACTCCACCGCAATGGGGACTGCCACCTTGTCGCCTGGGATTGCACCGTTGAGCTTGCTAGAGTGGCACCCCATAGCTAGGTAGTCTAACCTTAGAGCCCGATCGAGAGAGGAATTAAAAAGAGTATATCTAACTTTAGGGTTTGGTGTGAGCTTTATATATATAGAAGAAAGTGAGAGGAGAGGACTACAGTGAAGTATCTTCATAATTGTCAAGGTGTTGAGATCAAGTTTGAAGTAAGATAGGCCGTCGTGGAGCTAATTAGGGCAGTTAATTCAACTTAACAATTTCCATGCAACTAGGAGGAAATTTGGCATTTTAGGGATATTTTCATAAAGCAAGGGTAGTTGCAGGGAATGTACTGAATAAATGCAGTGATGTGAGATGTGGGCTATAGCTAGCTAGTGTGAGAATGAATAAATGCAGTGATGCTAACGTGGGCTATCGCTAGTTACAGGGAAAGTACCGAATAAATGCAGAATCATAAGAATAGACTACTGTTGAAGAATATACCCACACGCGTAATGCATGACGCATCATTGATCTATTTTTAGTTGTACAAGTGCCGCTATTCGAACAAATCAAGTTCAGATGATTAATTAATTTTGCTTATGGAAGCACGCCACGTTGGTCTCAGGAGCGGTGGCCGCCCCTCTCGAGTTGTTTGCTAAATACTCAAAAATTAGAAATAGATTTAAAAAATAAGCGTGCAGTCATTCGTTAAAAATTCAAAATTTAGAATATGAATGTACAGTAAGTTGCTAAAGTTAGAAGGCGAGTTAGAAGATTGCTAAATATAGAAGACGGATGATGTTATTCCGTTTGTGACTTTGGACGGATGAAGATCATCCGTTTTTAACTTTTTTTTTTTTTTTTGATTTTCTTTGATTTTTAAAAAAAAAAAAAGTAAAAACTCACCAAACGGTCAGTTTCTGACTTTTTTTTATTTTTTTTTTATTTTTTTTAATTTTTTTATAATATAAAACCAAAAAAAAAGGCAAAACCATCCCAACGGATGAAGATCATCCGTTTGGAATGGTTTTGACTTTTTTTGTTGACTTTTTTTTTAAAAAAAAATCACCGATAAGTATTTAAAAAAAAAAAAAAAAAACCAAATTCATCCGTCGTTTTAAATTTTAGGATTTTGACCACTGCAGCGAACTACTCCGATTGCTATGGCTAAATGCTATTTTTAGCAATGAGAATAGCAAATGACTGTGGATGCTCTAAAAGGCCTTACATTAACAAATTTGCCTTTGCCCCTATCATTTGTGTTGGTGCATAGTTGTTGGCTTGTAGCTTTAAAATAAATGATAATAAATAAAGTCATGAAAATGTTTTCTACCATCTTCACAGTATAGTAGTGCAAGTCAAGTGATGAACTTATCAAGCTTAATAACCATAAAGTTGAAAGATTTGCATCATCCCCTCTTATTCTTTAAAATAATAGGAAATCGGTTAATAAGATTATACCATCCATCTTAAAATAGACGGTGTGAAATTATTTTAAAATAATAAAAATGAAAAAAGTGGCCCAACAAACCTCTAAATTCTCTCTCAACCTACTATATATCAGATATATGGGTATATTCTCACTATATGCATCATATTATTTAGAATAATATTATATGGATAATACATAAGTTGCATATAGTACTTGTATGGATATGGACCAGAGATGAGTGGGCCTAGAGCTCAGCGATGATGGTAAAAATCGCAGCAAATCAGAGCCGTGTGATTCCTACACTAATCTCAAAACTTCCACAGGCAGATCGACTATCACAGGCCTCTTTAACATATTTGGGCATTCTCCAAGATATGGGCTTCTTCCAAACCCATAAAAAGTGACAGACTAGGCCCACTAGGAGAGACACTCAGCCCATGCAGGCTAGGAATCAAATTTATTATCCTCTAATAAGGATATCTTATCTCTTGAGGAGGAGAGACATGAAAGAGATAAGAAATTTAAATCGATCCAACGGACACAAATCAATCTCTCGAAATGTCTCTCAGGCCTATAAATACTCCTCCCCCTCTACAGTCAGAAGGCAATCAACAATTTGTCAGTTTTCTCTCCCATACTCTCTCTCTCTCTCTCTCTCTTTTTCTGGTTCTAACTTGAGCGTCGGAGGGTTTGTCGCCGGGGCCACCCCCAGTGTTTCAGGCTTTTTGCAGGTCCATCGGCCACATCAGCAACCATCGGATTCAGACCACGGTGGTCAATCAACGATCCAGATTCATTCTCAGGAGCTCTAACCGCTTTTAACGGCCAAAGTCAAAGGTCAGACTTTTAGTAGTTTCTATCAATTATTAACTCACTATCTGTTTGTTCCCACACCAAAATAAGCAGCAACAATTGGCATCGTCTGTGGAAAACTACACAAGTAAGATTTGTCGTCATGCCACCAAGACTAAGAGGTAATGGGGCGGTCTCCAGTCGTCGCACCAACTCTCTTTGTCAACTATCTCCTCCTATGGAAGATCAAATTCCTCCTCAACAGTCACCCTGACAGCCCAATCATGCTCCTTCCAACGGAGAGGCGCCAGGGGGGCTCCTGACAAAACCGTCATGAACAACATCCTCAGTACGACCACATCTCAGTCCATAATGTTTCAACTGATTCAATGGCCTCGCGAGGTCCTCGGGGGTCTACAGATCTCTGCCAAATTATCAGTGTCAGACAATAAGGAACCAATCTACGAATCCAATTGAATCAGAGGCGTGCCCGATCTGAGGCCTCCCTCTCGGGACATCAAGCAAACCAGAGAACCTATTTTTCTAGACAAAGATCAAGGCAATCCTCCTCTCACAGGGGGCGCACTACAATAAGGAGCCCAACTCATGAGAGTCGAAAGCTTCTTGTGCGGAACAAAAGGAAAAATGCTCCAATCACTAGGGCCGAGTTAGATAAGTTCACGCTCGACATCCTCTAACTATCCAAGAAAGTCAAGATTTGGGCCAGTCCCCCAACGAAGGATCCGCCGACTCAACTCTATCCCAGAGGAAGGACTACCAAGTCCTTCGCTGTATCCAAGAAGTAGAAGATCGTCTAGAACAAATGAAGAATGAGAGAAACCGCGCCAGCATGGCCTACCGCCCTAGTCAACCTCCCTTCAGCAAAACCATCATCGATCCACCCGTTCCAAGGGACTTCAAACCTCCTCAATTCGAATCCTACAATGGAGAATCAGACCTGACCGACCATATCGAAAGCTTCAAAAAACTAATGATGGTCTATGATGCTGCTGATGCGCTCATGTGTCGAACATTTCCCACAATATTGAAAGGATCTGCAAGAAAATGGTATTCGTGCCTGACTCCAGACTCAATATTCTCTTTCGATCAGCTCGAGAAACTTTTTATTGCGCACTTCGTTAGTAGACACAAGGCTGAAAAAACTAGTGTCCCTGTTAGAACTGAAGCAAAGAGATGGAGAACTTCTGAAAGACTTTTTCAAACGCTTTACAACTGAAGCAAGGTCAATTTTCACCTTGAACACTTCAGTGGCAGCCACAGCTTTTCGCCACAACGTCACTAACAAAGACCTGAAAGCCTCCCTCACAAAAAAGCTATCCAAAAATTTTATTGAGCTCCTAGAAAGGAGTGACAAGTATATCAGGGTCGAGGAAGCTCTCTATCCTCAAGGCAAGAATGATTCATCTTCCGAAAACAGATGGAAGAATACAAGTGAGGAAGAACGCAGGAAGTTTCAGAAAAGTGGCACAGGTCAACGTCATCCAACTCTAGCACCACGCTTCGATAAGTTCACTTCTCTCAATACAAGCGTACCAGCCATCCTCATGGAAGTTGAGAAGGACGGAATAATCTGCCCTCCTTCCAAGATGTCAACGTCTAGCAGGAGAAGCGACAAAAATAAGTGGTACACATTTCATAGAAATCATGGACACACTACTGACAACTGTCAAGCCCTTAAAGAAGAACTGGAAGCCCTAATCTACAGGGGTTATCTCTCCAACTTCATTCAGAAAGACAACGACGCCGAAAACCGTCCATCCCGGAGGGTTAATAAGCGTCAAGAGAGGCCATACGAGTTGCAAGACACTGAATACATGGCCGTCCTCCACTCCATTCATGGAGGACCGATGACGGGAGATTCCAACTCCTCCCGCAAAGCTTTTATCAAGGAAGTCAACTCCATAGATAACATTCTACCTGCCAAAAGCATCGGGGTTCCGATATCTTTCTCCGTCAAGGACTTAGAAGGCGTCTGAACATCTCTTTGCGATGCATTGGTCATAAACCTTTGCATGGTGAATCATGAGGTACGCCGCATCCTGGTGGACAATGGAAGCTCAGTGAACATCCTTTTCATGACCACATTCGAGGCTCTCAAGCTCTCCCGAGACCGACTCAAACTAGCCGATTATACACTCCACGGATTCTCTGTGTCCCCGTTCAAGTAGAGGAGTCGTCACACTTGATATGACAGCAGGGAAGGCCCTCGCTATTCGAACGGAAGCACTGGATTTTGTGGTAGTCGATGTCAAAGTCGCATATAATGCTATATTCAGTCGTCCCGATCTAGCGGCCTTCCATGCAGTTGCCTCCGTATTTTACATAAAAATAAAGTTCCCAACAGTAGATGGCATAGGCCAAGTTGTAGGGAGCCAACAGGTAGTACGAGCATGCTACACCGCTACAATGGGGGGTTCGGTTCTCTCCTTCGATGCCATAGAGCTACCGCCAGAAAGCAGTCACGATAATTCAAAAACTGTAAACGAGCTTGAAGCCACTACCAAAAATAACTCTACCAAGAACTTCCAAACCTACCAAATCATCTCTCACCAGGTCCAAACTAGTTCTCATCATAACACAGTAAATCAGAGTCGTGCGATTACTGCACTAATCTCAAAGCTTCCACAGGCAGATCGACCATCATAGGCCTCTTTAACAGGTCTGAGCCTTCTCCAAGATGTAGGCTTCTTCCAAGCCCATAAAAAGTGACATACTAGGTCCACTAGGAAAGACACCCAGCCCATACAGGTTAGGAGTCAAATCACTTATCCCATAACAAGGATATCTTATCTCTTGAGGGGGAGAGACATGAAAGAGATAAGAAATTTAAATCGATCCAACGGACAAAAATCAATCTCTTGAAATGTCTCTCATGCCTATAAATACCCCTCCCCCTCTAGAGTCAGAAGGTAATCAACAATTTGTCAGTTTTCTCTCTCATACTCTCTCTCTTTCTCTCTCTCTTTCTGGTTCTGACAAACGTCGAAGGGTCTGTCGCCGGGGCCAACCCCCGGTATTTCAGGCTTTTGCAAGTCCATCGGTCGCACCAGCAACAGTTGAATTCATATCACGGTAGTAAATCAACGATCCAGATTCATTCTCAGGAGCTCTAATCGCTTTTAACGGCTAAGGTCAAAGGTCAGACTTTAACTCACTATCTGTTTGCTCCCACACCGAAATAAGCAGTAACACTCAGTACCCAAAAATCCAGACTTATCCTATATTTACTGGTCTTAAGGTAATAGTCTGGTTATCGAAAATATTGATATCTAGAGTATAATATCTCAAATAGTAAGGATATTAACCATAATTTTTTTGTCTTCTCTTATTATTATTCCTTATAATAGTTAACAATCTTGAGATATTAGAAAATAGTTTATTGTGAGTTTAAGAAATGAGTTGACCGTGGTTGAGATCATTGTTCGTCGGGATCCTCGCCGCCGTCACCACCGTGGTTGAGATCACCGTCATCGGGATCCTCGCCGCCATCACCACCGTCGGCGTGCACTATCGTTGCTGCCGCTCGCTGCCGTCACCGCTGATGCAGCCGCCTCCCTGTGGTTGTGGCCCTATAGGGTCCAACCAGCAGGTGCCCTCAAACTCTATCTGTTTAGATATGTTCGATTGTGGATTAGTGAATTGATCCAGATCAAACCCAAAGTGGATCCGACCCCAAGTGAAACCAAATCCGACCAAGGTCAAGTGGAACCAGATCTGTTGACGAAAAGCCAAGCCCGATTTGATCTGTTTGTTGGTTTGGTTGCTGGATCCAACCCTGCAACCCCCTACCCAGTCCCCCCTAACCCGCATCCACATCATCCTCCTCACGTGGTGCTACTGCTATTTGGATTTGGTGTGTGTTGTTTGGTTTGTGTGTTTGGTGTTTGGTTTAGTGTTTGAAGTTGGACCACATCCAAGTTGGACCAAATCTACATGATTGTACTGGATCTAAATATGGTTGGACTATCCAAACCAAGTTTAACCAGATTCGAAATTAAAGATAAGTCTACTAGTTGCTTTTATTTTGAATTTTGTTATAGGTTAAAATTCGTTGTTATGTGCTTAAAAATTCAAAAACATTTATTGTAGGTTTATGTTTTGAATTATCCTTTTGTTATGTTTTTAAGTGCTAAAGTTCAAAATTTTATTAACAATTATTAAATTAGTTATAAGTTTGAATAATTATTTTGCTATGTTCTAATATTCAAATATTTATTTTGACAAGATTACTTTATAGTTTTTTACTATAAATTTGAATCTTCAATTAAAATTTTTTATCAGAATTAAATAGTGTCAATAATTTATTTAATTGGCTAATCTTTAACAACTATGATTATTGTAGGAATTTCAAATTACTTACAAACTATACATGCGTGAGACTAAAATTTCATTTAGTTTGGAAGTTTGGCTCAAAGTTAAATAAGCCTGCACATGGTAGGCTTCTCCATCAAATTTTAGAAAACACTTCTAACGTGAAGTGTCGATATGATCTACTCTAATGTCTATTAGTATTTTTCATCTGATGATTGGGCTATCCCAACTTAGATTAAATTATCTGTGATATTTTATGGAACTGATCACATGTTTGGGAGTTTTAGATCATAATTAATCCTTTTTTATAACTAGCATATTTACGGTCTTATGTGTGTCTTATCGTATTGTGTATACATATATTGGCTATGTAACATCCCGTAATTTCTAAAAAGAACTATACTATAGTATATATATATATATATATATATATATATATATATATATATATATATATATATATATATATAAGGGGCAATGGCTTATTGGTAAATAGAGTGAATTTTTTTTCGGGGAGGGGGGGGGGGCACGTGAAGAGTAATACAGCCGTGTTGGCTGCTGTTTTGCGTGACGTCATGCTAACGCCACATGGGGGACCACCCGGGTGCTGTGTTGAGACAAGCCACTGTCTCTTTGAGTGGGTGACGTGGCCGGGGCCCCACATGGGGATTCTACTGTACACGGGAGAAAAGATGAGAGAGAGTATATGGGATTAGTCCCATATTGGGAGTAGACAATAAAATAATTAACTATAAATATAATAGCCTATGATCAAGAGTCACCAATCCAGTTAACCACCTTTTGAGAGGCAGCCTGTAGTGGACAATTGTACTATACTATAAATAATTTATCTGATAAATTGTATAAATTGTCTGAGTTAGGTAGGGGCGTTACAAATGGTATCAGAGCTGACTTTCGACACCGAGTGTGGGGCATGTCGATATAGTCGGGCGGTGGATTCTGGGACTATAGACCTAGTCGAACGGTGGATTCCAGGATTGTGGTGAGCCCTCAATTAAATTCGGAACTGTGATTGATCGAGCGGTGGATTCCGAGATCATGATTAGTCGGACAGATAGGAGGGCAGCACAATTAAATTTGGGATTATGATTGATCGGGCGGTGGATTCTGGGATCATGATTAATTGGACAGATAGAAGAGCAGATGCTCCACAACGACTAGAAAGTAGATCCTGCACTAGATTGTGCATACCCCGTGCTCAGCGAGGATGTTGATTTCTGAAGGGGGTGTATGTAACATCCCGTAATTTCTAAAAAGAACTATACTATACTATACTATATATATATATATATATATATATATATATATATATATATAAGAGGCAATGGCATATTGGTAAATAGAGTGAAGTTGGGAGGGGGGCACGTGAAGAGTAATACAGCCGTGTTGGCTGTTGTGTTGCGTGACGTCATGCTGACGTCACGTGGGGCACCACCCGGGTGCTGTGTTGAGACAAACCGCTATCTTTTTGAGTGGGTGACGTGGCAGGGGCCCCACATAGGGATTCTACTGTACACGGGAGAAAAGATGATAGAGAGTATATGGGATTAGTCCCATATCGGGAGTAGACAATAAAATAATTAACTATAAATATAATAGCCTATGATCAAGAGTCACCATTCTGGTTAACCACCTTTTGAGAGACAGTCCGTGGTGGGCAGTTGTACTATACTATAAATAATTTGTCTGATAAATTGTATAAATTGTCTGATTTAGGGCAGGGGCGTTACAGGCTAACCTTTATTTTGCAGTTTGTGTGAGATCGTGTATATGCTTCTCTCATGGTTCAATCGTAATATAGATTGATATACAGGTTCTGTGATGAATGTTTGTAACTTAGGTGGAAGCATCCGTAACGGTGGATGTGTTTTCCATTGGTTATGTTTAGTTCATTTTCGTTCATTGTATTGTGTGTCCCTCATAATGAGTGAAAAGTTGTAAATACAGTGTGTTGGTCATTATCTCGTTTAGCAATTCGAAGATGATGAAGAACAAATAAGGGAAGGAACTCTATGATTAAAGGCGTTTGAGTACTTGGTCATCGTTGAAACTATAGAAGCAGAATCATGAGAGAAAGCACACTATTTTGTAAAATGTGTTTTTATCATTTGTTGAGATAGAGTAATTGTGGGTTAACTCTCATTATTGCTTTATAATGTGCTTATATAGTCAATGGCATGTGTAGATTGAGTTTAATAAACGAAGTAACTGATAATGTTAGTTCTGATTTGTGTAGTCCTTAAACACGACATAATAGGCCAAGACATGTAAACTATATATTAAATTGTTTGCTCTTGTTAAAACTGATAATTCAATTACATAACACTTCCTTAAAATATGACAAACATGAGGTTTGTCCTCAGCTTGTGATATCTAGGAAACCCTTTAGTGTGATTTTTAGGAGTACACAACTTTTTGAGTTAATATATTCTGTTATTTTTTGTCTCAATAGCTTGGCGACTAAATGAGACTATAGTTGGTCATAAGTATTTAATCACTCTCATAGATGATTATTGTAATTTTTTTCATATGTATGAAGGATGAAGCATTTGTTCATTTTAAAGAATTTGAAATCTGGTTAAATGTTAAAACCAAAAGGGTTTAGATTTGATAAAGGTGGTGAATATGGTTTTAGAAAATTTTGTACTTAGTATAATCACTGAAATTAATGCACTCCATTCACTGCAGTCAAACGGTATTGATAAAAGTTAAAATCAAATAGTTAGTGAAATGTTGAATTCTATGTTATTGATTGTTAGCTTGATTTCGTGTAATTGTGGGTGAGGTTGTATTATTAACTATACTCTTAATATATTACTGCACTCTAAATTATTTATACTTTACGAATTATGGAATAAAAACACACATAATTTTATTAAATTAAAAACATGGGATGCACTACATTTGCTAGAGTACATAACAATAGAATGGCCTAGAACAAATAATTGTGTGTACTTAGAAATTACAGAATGTAGTGTTGTGGATAGCTTTTGGATCTATCGAATGTGTGATAATAGAATTTAAACATGAATAGTTTTTTGAGGATGTGTTCATAAAAGATAAAAACATGAAGTTATCTGGTCCTACAGACATTATTAATGATTCACAGTTGGAATCTAGGCCAAACCTTACTGACACTCAAACTTCAATGGCAGATAAGTCAAGAAAACTCTTTAGTAGATGATGAAATAGATTTATTGTCACGCAATAATACTTAAAATTAGTTGATTTTCCGAAAAAAGATAAAACTATAGTAAATAAGTGGGGATTTGAATAAGAAACTTAATCTTGATTATTTAGTACCAATTTTTATGTACATTTAGTAGTTAAAGGATTAACTCAAGTAAATGGTGGTGGATTGCTTTGATGTCTACTCCCATGTTTGTTATATTGCTAATTGCCCTTACATCAATTGAAAATTTGGTTATTTATCAAAGATGTTTTAAATAGTTTTGTACTTAAAAGTTTTGTACTAAAAAGTTTTGTAAACAAGATTTACAAATTGGTAAAATAATTGTATGTTTTAAAACATGTATTAGTACTGAAACATAAATTATTTGACAAATTTCGTAGAGTGCTTAGAATTTGAATCTAGTAGTTCAAATAAATGCCTTGAATTTTGTTTTGAGTCAAATATAATTGATGTTATTTACTTGTATATTGTTGGCATGCTTGTTGTTGGAAGTACCATCTCTATTATAAATAAAGTTAAAACTACGTTATCCAAGAATTCAGCATGAAATTCCTAGATATTGTGGACACCGTATTAGGTATAAAGGTGAGTTTTAGTAGGAAATTATAATCTTTAGTCAAACTCATTAAAACAATAATGTGTTCCGAATGTGGGGATACTACTAATTTTGCTAAGTCAAACTCATTTATGCTAAGCTAATTTTGAATACTACCAAGTCCTTTAGTGAAAGTAGATGCCTTTATAAAATTTGCTTGAATTCTCAGAGATGTTTCACATGATATTCTTGTTTGCAACGTGCTAGCAAAGATGAAGGAGATGAATCTGTTAACCAAGATTTTAAAATAATGATTTACTCGAAATGGATAAGTAAACATAAAGCAGTTTGCAATGATAGAGTTTCATTTTATTTCTTTCAAGAATAAATTAGTTACTTGCTTTGTGAAACTTCTTTTGAGTTTAAGACTCTTGTGTTCATTAATCTTAAAACTCTTATTGTGTTTTTGTAGTTTATTTGCTTTGGTTGATTATGACAGGTTTCTCTAGTTGATTGTCATTGTGAACTATTCTATTTTGAAATCGTTTGGAAACTATTTGATTATTTCGGTTTAGTCTTACTTGAAGTTAGATCTTTAATTAATTTAGTCCTTATGAACAATACTTCATGTGACACATTTCTTCTATTTAAATATTGCTCATCCAGTCAGCTTTATGTTGAATTGATGAGATAATCCGGTATTGCTTTATACATTGAGAATATAGGAGATTGGTGGATATATGGATATATTCTCACTATATGCATAATATTAATTAGAATAATATTCTATGGGCTACACAAGTTGCACGTACTGCTTGTATGGATATCTGATCAGGGTTGAGTGGGTCTAGAGCCCAGTACCCAAAAACATAGATTTATCCTATATAGATTTGTAATGCCCCAGAAATTTAAATGTAATATTTTGAATTAATACATAAATTTTAAATTAATTTATTTAATTATTTTGAATTTTTGTAAAATTGTCGTTTTGCACATGCAAAACACGTGCAAATATATTTGAAATGCAAGTTTTGGAATTTTAAGTTTCCAAATAAATTCCATTATTTATAGTTGGATATATTTGAATTTTTGGAATTTTTCTGAACAAGAGAAACCACTTTTATAAATAATTCGAAAGAATGAGACTTTTTGTGAAAAGTCGTTTGGAGGAAAATTTGAATTCAAAATTTTGTTGGCTACATTTGGGGGCTGATTTTCAATAGAGAGATTTAGGGAATGGAATTTTATCTATTTGATTTGATTTAATTGAATAAATAATTAATCTTGCAAATTGGGACTTCTAGGGGGTTTTATTTGTAAAATATCCCAAAGAAACCCTAGAAATACAATCCCGACCTATTTAGTGAGCATAAACTTTTGGCCTCCCTTTTCCTTTGAATTTTGGGTTATTTTCTTTTGAGTTATTGGGAGTGGATCTATTGCTTGAAGGAGACGACTACTACTTGTGTCAGTTTTCTTAAGAGGTGGATAATGTTCCATCTCTCTTGATTTGTTTTATTCATGGTAGAGTAGATTATCATGCTAGTAATTTTGTATGTGGATCTATGGATGTTATAGCATGTGTGTATGTTTTTACCATGAGATGATTGTAGAGATGTTTGTTAAACGAAGATTAATTGATAACTTGAGATAAAAATCAAATTTTTATTATGTAATGATCATGTCTAATTTGTTCTTGAGTAATGGAGTTTTTATTTATAGAAATAGATCTAATGAACCTATATTATCGTAGATGTGTAAATCTTGATGTATGATTCAAGCAACATGATTTGAGTAGTTAAAAGATGAAAATTTTGTGAATTATTTACTATTTTAATGTGAGTTTATCATGAGTAAAATATTAGATTTTTATACATTGATTTCATATAAAAACCCAATGAAAAAAATATGCAATTAAAGGTTCAACACTAGGTTAAGGTTTTGGGGTTAAACCCTAAACCTAGGGTGCTCGAGTTTGGGGGTTTGATTAGTGCCCGGGGTTGTACAGTGAAACCCGAGCACTGTGCAGACCCCAGGTGCTGCTGTTTTGGCTGTTGGGGGTTTTCGATTTGGAGCGTGGGCTCGGGGGTGTGTGTATGGTGTTGTGTGGTAGGGTTGAGAATCCTAAAGCGCATATAGATGAGTATATGTGTATGTATAAATCTAGTGTATGTGTGATAATTAATTGATTCTTTTAATCGAAATTTTTGTGGAAATCTAATTTCAGAGTTTAGTGTGTTCAAGTAATAATTTTGAGGGTGCAAAAACTATATTTTTATGAGTAATATTCTCACTTTTGAGGGGATATATGTTTCTATTTCGAGAGACAAAAACTTTTGAATTATAACGAGTTTATTTTCAATATCAAAGAGGCAAATTTTCATATTTTTAGAACTAAAGAATTTCAGATTTTAGGGATGAGATCCCAGACAATAAAGAGACTTGTTTAAGTTGATTTGAATTATATAGAGATTCATCGAGTTTTGTGTATGTATGGAAATTGATATTTAAAAATTAAATTTAAAAGATTTCGGTGGATTGGATTTTGTTTCCATATAAGAAAGAGTCTTTTATGGAAACGACGGTTTATTAAATGAAATGTGAATAATGAAGAGGTTGTGGATGTACAAATGTTTATTTTGGAATGAGATTTTCCTGTTTTGAGATTTTGATTTCACAACCGGGGTGTTGTGGAAAAAGTGTTATTCATAAAAGAGTAAATAAATAGTGTTTTAATGGTTGAGCCAAGTAGGGTTATTGTGAGAACCCTAGATGGACGCTTGAGGCGTTGAGTTGTGGGCACTAGAGATTGAGTGAACCCTAGAGTACCAGCAATGGATATTTTTTTGATTTTAGGAAATTAACTTGAGGGGCTAGTGTTCCTAATTTGGCAAGTGAAGTATGGTAGGGTGGAGCTGGTTCCAGGTGGCTCAAGTTACCAATAATACAAACCTAAGGACATGCACTAGTTGGTGTGTGATGAAACAAGGTTAAACATGAGTAGGGGGGCCTCTATATGGTCTGTGGTGTGAGATGGTCTCCGAAATTATCGAGATGTGAATGGAAGTGTCTCCAGCTCATCTGCGGTATGGGATTGATCTCCGGAATCATCGGGATCGAGGCGACGCTCACGGAATATTTGTAGGTGGTGAGGCATCATGGTTTGCAGTGTGAGATTGAATTCCCGGAATTATTGAGATGTGAATGAAAGTGTCTCTAGCTCATCTGCGGTGTGGGATTGATCTCCGAAATTATTGGGACGTGGGCTAGGTACTCGCAAATTGTCTAAATCTTGTAGTAGCCACAGGTGTAGGTTTGCATGGCGAGGAATCGAAACCTAAATGAGGTGGACGATAAGCATTTGCCCTCAGACCTATGTAGTATAGGATGCATAGATACCGAATAAGTATGCATTAGTGTACATCGTGTGCATTGTGTTTTCTTGAACCTTGTTTTCAGCATTTTTCTTTGTTTTCTTGACACTCACTTATTCTCTTAAGTTTAGTAGCACTTGTTGTATTTTATTTTATGATTGTGTGAGAAGTTTTTGATTGTGAGACTTTGAAGAATTACTATTACTATAGTATTGCATCGGTTGTATTCAACTGACGTGCCCACTTTTTGGCCAGTTTTGCAGGATTTGCGAGTATGTGGTTTGAGCAACGTTAAAGCTTGGACTATGAGATGACTGAAGTTTAAGTATTGAAATTTGTTATAATAAATGTGTTTAAATTTTCGCTGTGCATTGAAATAAATAACTATTATAAAGAAAAGTTGAATTTTTCCCTGTGTTTTATACTGTGCTTAGATTACATTGAAGTAAAAATTCTAGAGTTGTATCTCTTATTTCTATTATTGAAATTCGGGGCGCTACAAGATTGATCTTGGTATTATTACTCTAGTTATTCCAATATTAATATGCAGGATATAATATATCTATTAACCCTAATTCTTCTGTCTTCTCTTATTATTCCTCATAATAGTTAACATTATAAACTTGGTAGTCTAATCAAATCAATTCTGGAATGCATCCTTCTCAAATTTATGCAATTTTACAATTAAGTACTTATATTTCCCCAACACTAGTCTAATTTGATCAATTCCTCGTGTTTAGTTTTTTGACATTGTACAATCATTTAAATTAATCATGAATTATTTGTTTCATAAATTAATTAATGTTAACCTTTGTAAGCTCACCAAATTAACTACTTGGTAAAATTAAAATTGCGATGTATCCAAATGTCTCTAGCATTATAGAAGCTGGAGGTTTGATGTTTTCAGAAGAAAAAAATGGGGCAAGTGAAGTTTGTGTTGTGTTTTCTTTTTGCTAAGAAATATTTTTGGCATGTAGGAAATGTGATTGTATGGTACATGTAGAGAGTAAATATGGAATAAGTAAATGTAGTCAAATTATACATGTACAGCTCCTCCTCCAAATTATTATAAAATATGAATTTTCTTACTTGTTTTATTTTTATCAATAGTGTGTTAATCACCCTAAGGGGGGGGGGAATAGGATGATTGTGCGAAAATTAAAAACTTAAATAAAATGCGTAAAGTAAGGAGATAAAGTTAGAGAAAGCAAACAAAGGAAGCAAGCTATACACGGCGTTATAACGTGGTTTGACCCTCAGTTCTACATCCACACCACCTACTTGTAGCAATTCTCCAGCACAAGAATTTCACTATACTTTAAAACTCTTGTACAATGATTCTCATATTCAGGCCGAGAGACCTATTACACCCACAGGACTTCTAAAAATAAGCTCCGTACAACTCACTGAAGTTGAAGAAAAGAAAAAGGCTCAAGATCTATAACGATCTTGACTGAAGAAAACAATAAAACCTCACACACTCAGATCGTTGATTGAATGATTAGTTCAGAAGAATAATGATAGGAAGGGATCAATAATACTCAGTGAATTCCCTCTATTTATAGATCAAGGAATTGTATCTTTCCAAAAATGAAAATATATTTCCGAAATAGTCAGTTCTGCACGAGTACGGTCGACCATTTTTTTTAGCAGTCGACCATCCACCTTTAACTCGAAAGTCGAGAGGTGGCTGGTCGACTAATTCATCTTTGCAATATGATGAGTGGTAGACTGCTATCGTGTAGATTTGATACTTATTTGGTGAATCCACTTTATATTTTTCCAAAACTGGTTATTCATTTAATGATTCTTTACATGGTATTTCCTCACATAAATAGAACTAATTACTCAATATTTGTCGGCTTCCTTGAGGATGTAAAGTATATGTTTCTTGAGTTGGAATCTTTTTTAAATTTACAATCTTCTTTGATACATTCCTCTTTTGCTAGATTGCTATTCTTTTTGGCTCTTTGTTTTGATTTATCTTCTCTGCAAATCCTATATATCTCAACTGAAAATATTAGTCTTAATAATACGTTTTGTTCACACCAAATTTAAGGTCAACATAGAGTAGAAGAAGATGATAACATAAGTACTTTATTGTAATTATCATCAAACAGACAAAGGCGATTATATCAACCTTAGGGTTTTTTCAAAAAAATTGCACAAATTTGTGTTTTTTTAAAAACTTTTTTTAACAATGCTACAGCCGCACACACCCACACTTTACCCCATATATATATTAATTAGAGATTTTTTTTGCAAGCAAAATTCGAAATTCTGACCTCATGCTCACTGGCAAAGTGGATTAGTAGTGGACCACACAGACACTTGCAAAAGTTGCACAAATTTGGGAAGGATGAATTGCAGTAGTGATATTAAGGAGTTTTTAAGGCCACTTTCTCTATTTTTTTTATTTTAAAATAATCTCACCGTCAATTTTAAGATGGACGATGTAAACCTATTAACTGAATCCTCCTATAATTTGAAAGAATAGGAAGGTATGTGAAACCAAAGTAAAATTAGCTTTCCATGTGGGACCAACTAGGGAATTATTTACATCTCAAAATAAAAATGAGAAAAATCAAGAAACCCCCTAACATTTGCATTTTAAATCAAGAAACTCTATACCGTTATTTTCTTATCGATAAACCCCCTACTTTGTTAATAGCAGGGGGGTTCTTGATTAAGAGAGCAAACGTTATGGAGTTTATTGATTAAAAATGTAAACGTTGTGGGGTTTCTTGGTTAAAAATTGGGACAATTTCGTTATTTTCCAATTTAGAATTAACAGATATAAAGAAAGTTAACAGAGTAGGGGTTTTATTCATTAGAGAATAACTATAGGGAGTTCTTGATTTAAAATGCAAAAGTTAGATGGTTTCTAGATTTTTCCCCAATAAAAGAAAGTGTAACACTCTAGATTTGATTTATGAAATTTTGTGATTTTACGTGTTTTGCACGTATGATTGCATTTGTATAATTTCTTTTATAAAATTATCTCTTATATAGTATTTGTTCTCTTTATTTTTCAAAATTATTTTCTTTAAAAGTCTAATTAAAATCTAAGCCTAATTGTCTCTTTCAAGCCCACTCTATTAATTAATTAATTTAATTATTAAAGTCCATGGTTAAATTGGCCCATTGGTGAGCCCATTTAACTTAATTCTCTTTTAAAATGGTCTAACTTATAGTGTAGACTCTTTTCATGGACAATTATTTTTTGTCACATGAACAAATTTGCAAATGAGGGACACTAGAGTGGCACGTACATGCATTAGCATGTGCAATGTGCACACTTTTGGGGTAGGCCGGATAGGATAGGAGAGTGGGAGAGATGGGAGTGATGGAGAGTTGGTTACTTTCATCATGGGTAGTTTCTACAATTCCCTAGTGTATCTAGACCCTTAATCTCTAACCATATGATCTAATCCTAGCCTTCCATTCACCCTAAAAATTTGTATAAATACCCCCCCCCCTATACTAGTTCTCCTTACACCTAAAGTTGAAAAAGAAAGAGGAAAAAAAAATACAAGTTAGTGAAAAAAAAGATTGAGGAGTTTTGTGAGTTGTAAAGATTGAGTGCTAGTGTGTTCTTCATCCAAGGAGAGGTGGCCGGTTTTTCCAAGGAGGGAGGCTCGGGTTCTAGCTTGCAACAAGGAGGAGGTGGCTTTTGTCGCTTGATCTAGGAGGAGAAGGCTTCACTCGTTCGTTGTAGGAGATCTCTAGAAGTTTATTTGATTTTTTCCTCTCCATTTAAGGTGGGTGGTTCTCTTAAACTTCTAATTAGACATCATGCTAGGATGTGGTTGATAAATTAAGAAGAAACTTTAACTAATTTAGCCATGTGTTATGAAAATGAGACAAATTGCTATTGGTTTGAATGTATGTTAAAAGAGTGTTAAATTGATTGCAAAAAATTATGATTGTTAATGTAGAGTTTACCATGCTACCATGCTCTATTTGATTGTTATGTGCTAAATTAAGAATACATGCTTGTATGTTGAACAATTGAAGAAAGAACAATGGAAATATGTGATTTTGATTATTGAGTTGTTAAATGGCATGAAAAAAGAAATTTAATACTGAGAAAAGTGTACAATGTTAATAAAAATATTATATGTGATTTAGGAAAAATTTAAGTGTAATTTATAAGGAGAATATGCATATTTCCCCTAAATTCGAAAATTTAAGAACAAAATAAAGTAGAGAGCAAATTATGTTTTTTTTTGTATCAAAAATTAAATTTTAATTTACTAAAATGCTGTACTGAGATGAAAAATAAAATATGGAACTTTTGAATAAATTTGGAGAAGAAGAGAACCCAAAAACATTCATTTTTGTAAAAATTCGAAAAGAACAGAGACCTAGATTATAAGCCCCGTAATCTAAAAAAATATCAGTTTAGTCACTTGGCCATATTGGTTAGCCGATGCATTTGGATTTGGTTACTGTAGCGTGGATGGCCATGGGTCTTGGGTTCGAAACTTGGCATGAGCCTTTTGTTTGTTCCTTTTTAAAAAAAAATTCAAAACTTGAGACATACTTTATCTTAAATTAACCCCCAATCTCTATCGCATTGGTGCCTATGCTTTTCTGGCCCTCGGTGGCGGTTGGTTACTCTGTGGTCGTGGGTTCGATTCCTGGTTTAGGCAGGAATTAAAACTTTTGATATTTTTGGGTTTTTTAAATTGATTTTTTGGCTTTTAAAAAAATTTGGAAAAAAAACTATAATTATTCTAAAATTATGTGGACTTAATGAAAAATATTTGGGCATGATTTTGACTAAAATAAAGGTGGTTTAGAAGTAAAGAATTAAGTAGAATTGCATGAAGTTGACATTTTTATAAATATGAAAAATGGTTATTTTCATGAGAGGATCATGCTAAGTTATAAAAGAGAATTTTGAATGAAAGAAATTTAAGTGTGTTATTCATGGGCTTTTACTTACTAAATTGAATATTGTATATGAGTGAAAATATGACTTTGTGGCTATAGAATTAAGTAAAGGAAAGAAACTATAGTATGAGAATCTAATGTGTTTTTGAAAAGAAATTTTGAGCATGAAATACAAGAATTGAAATTGAACTTGATATGTAAGATTTGATTCATAGAAAAAAATGGAAATCATGTTAATTGTGAAAAAGAACTTATGAGTAAAAAGACTCAATTTTGTGATTATGAATTGAAACTGAGAACTATAATATAGTTAAGCCTCATACCGGCATTGAAAAAGAAATATGTTGAAATGGAATTTGAAATGAAAAGACCAAGATTTGGGTCATGTGATATAAATGGTTAAGACCAGTATAGTGGAAGGGCTAACTCTAGAGAATTGATTTTGTTCATGATTGAAATAACTAAGGACTAGATACATATTGAAGATGTGATGAAAATAAGAGAAAAACACGAGTATGAGGGCATCGGAGCTACGGTGTGAGAATATTTACAGGCTATCTTCATGATGCATCGTGACATGACGTGGATATGTCTTCAGGAGTCCGTACCGCAGGCGACGCTCTTGGGGTGTTTGGTGACTGCATGTGGTGTCATGTCCCATGATGGAGGCTGAATTATCCATAGGTTCTTCACGATGCTTCGTGACATGACGTAGGAATCACCTCCAGGCTGTCTAGACATGAGCTCGTAATTCATAGAACATCTAAGATACTTATCGTAGTTACAGTAGTAGTTTAAGTCATGACGAGGGATTGAACCCTACAAAGATGAAGAACGGTTAAGGGCTTGCCCTCGGACCTATGTAGCATGGGATGCATAGAATCCGAACAAGTGCGCATTAGTGTCATGTAATATACATAACTGCATTAAGGACTAAGTGCACCGCACAACACGACATCTATAGGATAGTCCCTTGTAGTTCTGTTTGTGATCAAGTTTGTGGTTTGTTTAAGTATTTGAGAATCGTTATACTGTTTTCGACATAGAGAGGATAGTCGTGTATAATATTTCGTCGGTTGTAAGCAACTGACGTGCCCACAGTTTCTATGCAGGGTCAAGTGATTAACAAGACTAAAGAATGCATGCTGATTAAAGAATGATCCAAGTGTTGTACATTTCAATTCATGTAAATTGTTGTAAATTACTTTCGTTGTAAATTGGTATTGTAAATGTAAACTCTGATGTAACAAAAAATTTTGCTTCCGTGTAAAATTGTACGAAGAGAAGTGTAAAGATCCTGTGGAACTTCGAATTCGGTCTGTTTTGGTATTCGGGGTGTTACAGAAAGAATGGTTCTTTTCTCATATCCACACCTCAAATCTTTGCTATTTTCATATTCTCATATGAATTTTTCATATTTCCATATGTCCACTTATGATCCTTGTAAAAATTCCAAAAATGCAATTAACATTAACTTTTCAACTAGCATTTAACTCGTGCAATGCCCGGACACAATTGCAAAAATTAGAGTGGCATTTCTATATTATTTTCCCAAGTTATAATATAATTCAAATATTAGAATAAAAAATAAATAAATATACTTTATGGTCTATTACATGTACATGTATTCGTAGACACCAACTACTTTAGGTAAAACTTAATGTTATAATCCCATAATGTTCCTAAGTCTACCATTAAAGTTATAGAGGATGAACTGAATTAAGCACTATATGTTACGGAATTTCAGCACAGCAGAAGTTTAGAACGAGAGGTGATAACCGATAACAATGAACAACCAAGTAATGTAGACTACACCAAGCAGAAAAGCACACAAGATTTGTCCCGGTTCGACGAACCTAATCCGGAAGAGAAATAACCAAGATATTATTCAATAAGAGAAGATACAAGAGTTACAATACTCTCCAAGAACCTATCTATCTCTCAAGCTTTACTAGAAGATACTATATTGTTTACAATGAAAAACTCTCATATAAAGTACTACCTCTCATGGAGGCCATTACAATTATTTATAGAGATCTTGAAAAACTTTAGGTCGTAGTCTTTATCCATCACCGTCGGATATACCTTGAAGAGAGCCACACAATAGGATTCATACGATATTACTTGGAACACAAATTGGGCTCTAATAAATCCTCAAGAATTCGGTCCAAATAACTGATGCTGCTTACTTGCGGTCGACTGCTTAAATAATAGTCGACTGCTTGTAGTCGTGACCAAACAGAGAGAACCTCTTATGGTTGCGATCAACTACCACTTTGGGCAGTCGACTATCACATGCATCCTCAGCCAAACAGTAGCTCCTTCTATCTCCATTCTTCGCTTAGAACCTCTTATCGCTTCACCCTTTTTCTCTTCACATCAAACCAAGTATGCAAGACATAAATCCTAACAATCTCCACCTTAAATTGCATGCACCTGCTTCCACAGCTATGTGATTTATTGCTTCTAGATTGTTCCATTTCTCATATTGTAAACATCACAATTCAATGGCTTCTTCTGCCAGTCAAATTTACCTCCACCTGTTATTTCTCCAATCGTATGCCCTCCTCAAGGGCATAGCCCAGTATGTGTTAACACAGAGATGTCATCCTCCATACGAACTCCACCTACCTCGAGGTGTCTTCCACCTCTCAACTGTATTCGAATGTCGTGATCTCGCTTCAGATACTAATGGAGGCGGACTAGATGCTTCAAAAACACCGAGCCTCAAAACACTCGGCCATGTTTTTTTGTTCCCATAAAGCACGTAAATGTAGTGTTGAACATCCCTACTTTCCTTCATCACCTTACGATAACTTTTCCAAACAGACAGAACTCTACCTCCATCTGTGTACCTACAACCCCGTACTTTCAGAGTTCCCAAGAATATTAGGTTTTGCTTCAACAAATGAACATGCATGACCTTCTCCAATGTGAACCTTTTTCCATCCAGCATCTCCAACTCAACTGTTCTGCCACCCACTACGTCACAATTTTCACTAGTCCTCGTCCTCACAGAACGACTTGTTGTAGACTTATAAGTAAAAAATATTTTTCTCTGGGAGTAAATATGAGAAGAACTACTTGAATCAAGAAACCAACCAAAATCGACATCCATAGAACTTGAAACAAGAAGATAGTCTAAGTTATCACCTGATTCAGTGGCACTGACTATGTTGGCACCCTTCTGTTTCAAAAACTTGTGGCATTCCCCTTTATAATGCTCAATCCCTCTGCAGTTGTGGCAATGGACCCCACCCTTACGTGCCCTACCCCTTTCAATTGAAGTTCCCTCCACCGCCATGCAACTCAAAGAAGTATTCTGAGTTTTCTTCCTAAGTTCATCCTCAAGCCCCTAATAACATCAACCACTGAGAGTTTCTACTTGGCAGATTTCCCATGTAACATGGTCATTACCGAATACTCATATAAATCTGGCAGTGAATATATCAAGTTGAAAGCTTAATCCACTTCACTGAGATCATTTATGTTTATCGTCTTCAATTTGGATAACAACTTATTAAATTCCACTATATGATCATGAAGAGCGGTATCACCCTTCATTGAGAAACAAATAGTTTTTTCTTCCAGTACATCTGATCCAGTAAGAATGACCTTGAATAGTCAATTATGAATCTTGCCCCCAGACTCGACATGCTTGTCTCCTCAAGGAAGTTGCACTTGACTTTGTCCGCAAATGATAGACGGATTAAAGTCAATACTTTTAAACAAATCTCATCTCACTTCTCCTTTGCCATGCTAGTTGGCTTTATCGCCACACCCGCCTTCTCTTTATTCCTTCTAGGTCAAGATGCAAGATCTTTTGAACTAATACGTCGTACATGTCCACCTTCCAAGATTAAATATGATCTTATCATCAAACTGCTTGATCTATATAAACTATGATCTGCCATCTTCATTAAGGAACTATCAGTTGTTAGAGAATTTCAATGCAGCAGAAGTTTAGAGTGAGAGGCGACAACCGATCATAATGAACAACCAAGCAACGTAGACCACACCAAGCACAAATGCATACAAGAATATACCCGGTTAAGTAATCCTAATCTGGGAGAAAAATAACAGAGATATTATTCAACTAGAGAATATACAATACTCTCACGTAGAACCTATTTATCTTTCAAGTCTCACTAGAAGAAACTCTGTTGTTTACAATGGAAAACTCTCAGACGAAGTAATACCTCTCATGAATGTCATTACAATAATTTATAAAGATCTAGAAAAACCCTATGTTGTAGTCATGATCCATCACAGATGGTCTGAAGAGAAAGCCACACAATAGAATACGTACAATATTACATGGAGCATAAACTGGGCTCTAAAAAATCCTCACAGATTTAGCCCAAATAACTATTGTCGCTTACTTGCGGTCGGCTGCTCAAATAGTAGTCCACGGCATTGCAGTCGAGACTAAACAGAGAGAACCTCTTATGGTTGCGTTTGACTACCATTTTGAATAGTCGACTATCACCTGCGTCCTCAGCCGAACAGTTGCTCCTTCTGTCTCCATTCTTTGGTTTGAAGCTCTTCTCGTTTCGCCTTTTTGTAATCACATCAAACCTAGTATGCAAGACATAAACCCTAACACTATCCACTATCTTCAAAGTTGTTATCTTGTCATAGTGTAAACAACACATTTATAATTGTTCTCATTATATATCTTTATACAAACAATGTCAAAAAAACCACTCTCCGAGACAAAACTCTCCAACAAGTTGAAGTAATGTATTTAATATATGAAAATAATCTATTATGTTATATGTAACTAAGGACTAACCGAACATGAGTAAGTATTTTGTACATAAACTAAAATAAAATAAGAATGAGAAAGGACAATAGTTAGATAATATGAGATATTATATTAAATTAATTCATTAATTGCATAGGATTTTGAGGAAGTTGTCATAAACTTACCCACTTTTCCCTAACTATATTCCTGACTAACTCACTTCCCAAACTAATTCCATAGGTGAGTTAAACACGTCAGCATAGGCCACAATTAGGTACTGCAGCCTCTTCAATTTTGAGGCCGCAGTGCTCGACGGCGGCTATCAATGATACCAGGTCGGGCGGGGTCAGGTCCGGTCCTTCACTATCCAGATCCAGACCCGTGAGGACCGGTTCCGGTTCCAGGTTTGGGTCTTATTAAAAGATTCGAGCGTGCGCGGCAAGCGGAGGATTCAAAATATAGGAAAGAAGAAGAAGGCATAAGTTTTGAGTTTGGAAGATGAGAATTTAGAATTGATAAGGAATGAGTGGAGAGAGGAGGATAGGGTATTTATTTTTATGTTTAATTTTTGAATTTTTTTTAACAGGATCGGGTCTAAGTCCGGGTTGGGTCTATTTTGAGCGGACCCGAACCCGGAGCTGGACCCGGACACGAAATACAACGACTCCTATTTTAGGACCCAAATCCAGACTCATATAAAACAAGTCGGTTCCGGTTCAATGCTGGGTCCGAATCAGGTCCGGGTCGGGTCCGGGTGTTGGGAATTTATATAAATGCTAAACTGTGACCTCTTCACAATTTTTTTAGGCCGCTATTCCCAACTGCGGCCTCAGTTCATTTCATATTTGGGTTACAGAGACTTCGAAATTTAGACCAAAAATGCTAAGTTAAAATATGTTAAACTTAGATAGCACTGCAGCCTAGATATAACAGAGGCTGCATTCCCCAATTGTGGCCTTTCTTATACTCAAACTCCTCTAATAGAGGCCGTAAATGGCTACTGCGGCCTAAGTTTAATACATTTTAACTTAGAAATTTTTGTCTAAGTTTCAAAGTCTCTCTAATCCAAATATAAAATGAACTAAGGCCGTAGTTGGTAATAGCTGCCTCAGGAAAAAAAAAGTGAAGAGGCAGTAATCTAGCACTGTGACCTTACAATTGAAGAGGCCACAGTTGAAATATTAAGGGTCTAGGTGCCTCCCACAAAATAGAGGCAATTTTTTTATCTTATCTCCTCCACAAAATGCGAAATTATTTCTATTCAAGAATCCAAACATGACTTTCTTGATGCTTCGACTATAAGGTCCCTTGGTGGATAGCTTCTAACTAAATAGGTCAACTTAAATGATGTTAATACGTGCAGGAGTATTCTTCTTAGATTCAGAGCCTCTCTTTTTAATCTGGTTTCAGTTTATAGAATGAAATTTTTTTGTATTTTCAACCTTCACTGGATTGATTTCAACCAGCACCTGACGAAAGTTTCGGTTTACGAGCCTGCCACAACGGAACTCGGTCATGATTTCTGGGATGAATTCAATTCTTTTCTTGGCCTGCATTAATGGCCTTTGGATTTACTGTGGTAATTTTAATGTCACTAGATTCGTTCATGAGCATCGAGGTAACCATGCACGCTTCAATGACTCCTCCAGTTTTAATAATTGTATTAGGTCGAATCTCAACGATCTCCACATTAATGATCATCGGTTCACTTGATCTTGTAACCCCTGTTTTTGCCAATATGTATTTTCTGTGTATTTTCAGTATTTCGATTTTTGTAAATTATTTTTCCTCTTTCAAATTCTTCTTGTTAAAATGTATTGTTGGATCTTCTATTAAAGTCTATTATTAATCAATTATTTTATTTGTAACTAGTTTCCAATGATTTTCATATTGTAATACGAATCTTATTATTAATATTATTATTATGACTTTGATACATATTATGATTATTATTATTATTGTTACTATCATTATTATTGTTTCTGTTATTATCATTATTATTAGTATTATTAGTATTAACTATTATTATTGTTGTTGTTGTTTCTTGATTGTTTATTAAAAATTTAATTCTGTTCATTAATCGTATTTGCAGTTATTTTCAAATAGTTTTCATATAATCCTATTTTTACATATGACCTTGTTATTGTTATTGTTATTGTTATTGTTATTGTTATTATCATTATTACTATAAAATTCTATTGTATTTGTTAGTATTTGAGCATTAACTCAATGTATATTATTTGATTCATTGTACTATTATATTACTAATTATTATAATTGATTTAATTATTTACTTAACCTAGATCCTAATTGTTTTCCCTATTGGATTTAAACCCTTTAACTGATCTATAACCCAATACCCTATAGCCCATTATCTTATTGGATATCAACCTGTTTACCCAATAACCTGTTTACCCCCTTAACCCTAATTCATATATTATTTAATCCCCTCCTTAACCCTAACCCTAATCACTATCTTAAACTAATTACCTTTTCTAATCCAGTTGCCAACTTCATCCCCTACCTCCCGACTCCTCTCTCTCTCTCTCCCATCTGCACATGTCAACCCCCCCTGATTACCCCTTCCAACCACCACCGTCCGGTGGTCCCTGTCCTGTCGCTCGACCACCTCCCTGCTCCGAACCCATCAGTGATTCTCATCCCTAGCCCATCCTCTGCGAACACCATGCCAACAACCTCCGTGGCATCCCGACGCTGCCACCACTCGCCTCTGACCTCGACTGTCTTCCTCCCTCACCACAGTCGTGACAACCCGTTGCTGCCCCTGTCCTCGACCACCAGTCGAACCACCACCACCATCTCCCCTATTCTCCCCTCCAAAAACAAAGTGCCCCCGACCCTCGACCACACCCTCGTCGCTCCCCCACCGGTCGGCGACTCCATCGCCCGTTGCCATCCAGTCGAGCTCCCTCGACACAGCCGCCGTCTCCTTGCCGCACCACCCCTGTCCCTACCGCTGTCAGAGCCGAAGCCCATTAGTGTTGTTATTTGATCAAGAGATTCTTGATCATTTGAATCTTGGCCGTCCGATCTCCTCTTGATCATCACGATCATGATGATCATCAATCTTCCTTTGATCGCAGTCGTTCGATCGATCGATCTTGATCATCATCATCATCATCATCATTAGGGAGATCTGGACCGTCGATCATCATTAAGATTCGTGTCGATCTGTCCGATCATTGTTTGATCATCAACATCGAGATCTGTGCCCAATCGTGATCATCTCATCAAGATTCGCTTGGTTTGCGATTGTCACCGTGTTCCGGGATCTGTTCCTGTTATTCTTTTCTCTTCGGAATCGTCTCCACCAAGGCAAGTAACTTGTATAATATTTTGTTTGCATACAAGTACAAAATACCGTATGTAGTCTTGCTTTCATTCTTGTGTTCGTTCTCATGATGATCACTTGATAAATCTTGATTCCTTTCGTTTGATTCATCCATATTCATGACCCATCATATAAGTTGTCACACACACTACATGAAAATAATTAGTTCTAGATAGACTCTTGCTATGTATATCCTCTTTCGTGATTCATGGTATGTTGTGTATGTGTTACATGCTTGGTGTAACTAGATATGTTATGCCGTTGTAGACTTGTCAATACCAATGTCATATTGATTTGAATATCTAATACAACATGTTTTGCATCATATTCTAATTTGGATCTTTTGTAGATGAATTGTTTGATTAAATGCATTAAAGAAATTTCGTTTTGCTGCTGCCCTGATTTGGTTCAACGTTTTAGACTCTGTTAAGGTTGGTAAAATAAATTATTTTGTGAATATGATTCATATGATTTGATGTCTATTTTTTAGAAATTTCGACGGATCTCAGTTTCTATTTTTGATGTGTGATTATCGCCGTTTTATTTTAGCTGTGTCGTAATTTCCAGATTCTTAATTATAAGATCGTTACATGATCTATTATTTTAAAACTGATGCTAAAAGTAAAATTTGGACTTAATACTTTTCTGGGTATGTCTAGACATGACTGGGATCAACCCCTAATTTTTGTGAAATTGTTTAATCACTTTTATAATTTATTTCATGCTTGTGAAACTAATCATATAATTGTCAAACTGCATGTTGTTTAGTAAAAGAACTCTATTTCCAATCTGATTCCAGTCATTTTTGATTTAAACTTTGTGAATATGAAATATAGAATGGTATGTCTATTTTACAACCCTTTTGACGGATTTGAATTCCAAGTTGTATTTTGTGATTTAGCGTTGTTTTTGTACTTCTGTGTCTAAAATTTCAGGTTCATAAATTTGTTGTATCATTCTGTTTTCCAAATTAAAATGACTACACTATTTGTAATGAAATTTTATGGAACTTTATATGCTGATACTAGACATGCTAGGGATTGTTCCATATTTTCCCTAGATTTAATTAATGTGTTTTTATGCTGTTTCATGCTTATAAATAAAACTTTGCAATTTGTGGCTGAACATGAATTCTGTGTAAAACACTCTTTTGAACCCTGGTTCTGTAGTTGTTATATGACTTGTGTATATGCGCTGGATTTGGCTGAGAGTCTAGTTTCTAAATTTTCTGACGGATCCAGATTTGCATTCCTGTGGCAACGAGAATCTCAGATTTGGTGCAGTAGTGTCCTGCTGTCCAGAATTGAAAGTCTCGTTGTCCTAGTCTATCATGAGTTGTTTGTCACCCGTACATGTTTCTGTCCGACCTGAACTTGTCTCTTGTTCTTTCCATGCTTTTTTTGTCCTGTTTGTGCACATATATACTTGCTTTAATAATAATAACAAGTAATCAAGTCGGGGTTAAGGGAAAGACCGTAGTAGTGGACAATATAGATAAGTGTACTCGGAAGGAGGTCCGTGTTTTCCATTACTTGATGCCATGATTTCGTGATTACACGATTCATGCCTGTTATTAAGTACCTGATTATATGATGCCATGATTTCATGATTACATGATTCGTGCCTGTTACCAGTATATGACTATATGATGCCATGATTTCGTGATTACATGATTCATGCTTGTTCTTAATTACATGATGTCGTGATTTCACGATTACGTGATTCGTGCCTGTTGCCTGTTACATGATGCCTGAGTACATGGCCCTAAACCCACCACTAGATCTAAACATAACTTGCATGTATGTAGCAACCATGTGGTAAAATTTGGGACGGATGAAGTGCTACCTAGATAGAATTAAATATAAGACTTGAGAATAATATGATCACTTGCACATTCCTGTTACTTGTACATGCTACCTAACACATGTTACATATTTACCTGTTTGCATGCTACTTGACACTTGTTACATGTTTACCTACTTGCATGCTACTTGACACCTGTTACATGTTACCTGCACCCTGTCATCTTACCATGTTACTTGGTTCTGTTCTTGATTAAGAATTAGTTGCTCTATTTTTCTGTCACATCCCCTCCATGCTTACTTCAGTACTGGCTTCTTGTTGCTACTCTGTATTTTCTTATCTGTTTTCCGTACTTGTTGCCTACACTACATGCGGCCCGTAACTTGCACTGACGGGCATATTGTTTTCTGTTTTTCCCTTTCCTGCAAATTGTTAAATTTGCAGATTTCGGTGATCAGCTGCCCGATGGAGTAAGTGACCAAGTGTTCTAGGCTTGGCTAGAGTTCTTGCTTGAATAATTATTTTCCTGTCTTGAATAAATTTATATTTATTGCTACTTGGATCTTGTATTGGGCATTTTTGTCACAGAACTTATGACTTGTTGTTTTCAAATTTGGTTTATTTGAGATTAAGTATTTTTGCTTCAAGTAAATTAAGTTGATTTAGAAATTTATTCATGCATGCGTGGTTGATTATTTCCTTTCTATTCTTGTTTATTCCTATGTATTGTTGTAAAGATCCTTACAGCTTATGGATGGTGAAAACCATTCGATGGACTTTTGTCGCGTATCCGTATTCCGTATTTCTTTTTGGGAAGCAGGGCATGACAGGTTTAATCAACGTCTAGACCCGTCTATGGCGAAGCTTGATAGATTTCTCTTCTCGCAGGACTGGATCGATACTTTCCATAATTTTTTTGTTCAAGACCTCCCTAATCCTATTTCAGACCATACTTCATTGATCTTACATTCTAACTTTAATTTCTCCAAACCGTTCAAATTCAGATTTGAGAAATTCTGTCTTGAGGATCAAATTTTTGTTAATATCATTACTTACTGTCTTTCTTCGATGGTTGGTTCTCATGGTCTCTCTCGTCTTCTCCTCAAACTCCATTTTGTTAAAAACGGTTGTAAAGTTTCGAGTAAAGCTAGATTTTGTAACATGAACATCCTTAAACATTCTTTTCTCAATGTCATTCATCTTATTGACCAGGAAGATGAGCAAGGCTCCATTTCTATGCCTGAAAGACAATATCACAATGACTATATGGTTGGATACACATCCTTATTACACCATGACCATTTGAAATTGGCTCAAAGAGCCAGGATTAAGTAGTTGAAAGAAGGAGATTGTAACACCTCTTTCTTCCACCAATAGGCAGAGGATCAACCACATCTCGTCCATACAGGAAGAGAATGTTGCACTTCTATCGGTACCTCAATTCCACACTTCTTTTCTGAAATTCCTCAAAAATCTCATGGGCTCATCCTCAGATAGCCCTGTGCACATTGATTGGAACTCCCTTTATGGGGTTGAAAACATTGATCTTTCTAGTCTCGATAATCCTTATTCTTCAGAGGATATTGATGGGTGTAATTTATACCTACTTTTATTACTCATTTTACGTATAAAAATTGTGAGTTCGCGTTTATTTATTTGAACTTCATCTTATTTCTACTCAATTTTATTTTTTTGTTTGTTTTTGAAGGAATGAGATGGATGTTATGATTATGGACTCAAATACACGAATTTATGGAGCTTGGAGTTGGAGAATAAAGCAAGGCGAAAATGCAGCAAGAATAGCACCTAGATCTTGTTCGGCTATTTTGAACCTGAAGATGGAAGAATCTGAATTTGAGCTCCAAATGAGAGATGTCGATCGTCGAGTCTTCTTCAAAACAAGTACTCATTCGTCACAAAAGGAGTTCTGTAGCTCCAGAAAAATCAATTTCTCTACAGCATGCGCGCAGAAAGCAGCAAGTGGACAGTCGACCGCACAGTCGATCGTCCCTCTCTCTTTCCAGACCTTGGACACGTGAAAGGGCAAGAATGGTCGACCGTCCAAAGTTGTGATCGACCGCGTCGGCTCTGATGTTATATTTTGAATGCGGGTTTCGAGTCCAATAGGCTGTATTTTTATATCTCTCTTTAGGGTTTCTTTGGGGATATATATAGATGTGAATGTGAACTCTAGAGGGAGATCTTAGAGGCTAGAGTAAGAAAAGAAGATCTTGAAGAGAAAGAGATTGAAGAAGAGGGAACTTGACGGCTTCAAGCAACAACAACAATAAAACGAGTCCTTTCTTCTCTTCTCATTTTGATTATGCAATCAAATACTATGTTTGTTAGTTGCAAAACCATTATGAAATAATTTTATTTTTCTAGGGCTTAGATGTAGCCTAGTTTTGAGAAAACAATTTTAATTCCATATTATTTTTCTATTTTTCCATGGTTGTGTGTTTGATTTTTGTTTTTAATGGTTACAATTGTTTAGCTAATTTTTGTATGATTTATTGGATCATAGAGAGACCGAGAGGTAATTTGTGATTTAGAACTATAGAATTAAACAACATTGATTGAGCGAAATTATAGATGATTTATCGCGATTGATGTGACTATAAAGAAATCCATAGAACTTAATGAGTTATTAATTAATTAAATTTGCATAGAGATATGACAAACTGTTAATTGGAGATATTTTTGATGTTTTTCGAGAGAAAATATTGAATAATTAGGTTATTTTTGTCTACAACTTGGAAAAGTAAAATTTGTTATTACATGGAATTATGAATTGTGTGGGATAAACTAGGTAAAATCAAAAACCCTACAATTAGTTTTGCTATTAACAAACAACAAAATTTTAGATTTTCATTCTTCTTAATTAGTTTAGTTCTTTCCTTAATTTAATTTAGTTTAGTTGTTATTTCTATTATATTTTCGGTTTTCCAAATAGTAGTTAATCTAGTCAATTTCAGTAATCAATAAAATAACTAGTCCTTGTGGATTTAACACTCTTTTTACTTATCTATACTACTTGATGCGATTTTGTACACTTGCAAATAATCACATCAAGTTTTTGGCGCCGTTGCCGGGGACTAATTATTCTTTTATTGATATTGATAATTGCTAGATTGTTACTAATTTAGATTTTTCTTATTATTTTTATTTTTTTATTTTTTTAGTTTTTATTTTTAGTTTTTATATTTTTTAATAGCTATATTTCAGGACATAGAAGTGTATCACAATGGCAAACAATGAGGAAAACAAGGTTTTGAGAGACTATGTTATGCCCTCACTTAATGGAGCAACATCAAGCATAAAGAGGTTGGTTATTGAAGCTAACAATTTTGAGATTAAACCAGCAGTCATACAAATGATTCAACAGACCGTTCAATTTGGGGGACTATTGCACGAGGATCCTAATGTTCACATTGCAAACTTTCTAGAAATTTGTGACACCTTCAAGCATAATGGAGTATCAGATGATGCAATTCGATTGAGACTCTTTCCTTTTCACTAAGAGATAAGGCGAAGGCTTGGCTAAATTTTCTACCACCGTGTGCTATTACTACTTGGGAGGGACTTGCACAAAAATTTCTAGCTAAGCATTTTCCGCCGGCAAAGACAGCGAAGCTAAGGAATGACATTACCACATTCACTCAATTTGAGACTGAGTCTTGGTATTAGGGGTGGACAACTATTATCCAAACCGATCAATCCCAACCAATCCAACCTGAACCGACCGGTTTTTAACCGAACCAATTTGGCGCATAGGTTGGACCGGTTCTTGATCTTCATCAACCAACTGGACCGGTTCGATTGTTGGATGAGGCTTTCAAATAACTGATGAAATCGAACTGACCAAACCTATATGCATTAGTCCATAAAAAATCTAGTTCTCCTTTAATTTCTTGAATATACAAACAGTCATTTCTCATTTTCTTGGAGATACAAACAGTCTCCTTTAATTTCTTTAATACAAACAGAGCAGTTGTTCTACCTATGTTTTGATTCTCCATAATCATGTTTTGTTCTACCTATGTTGTTGAGAAATGCTTGATTTATAGTGTGGCCCAGCTTAATAGAATCACGAAGTTAATGTAACATTTAGCAGTTATTTTAATCAAGTCGAGCATAAATTGTTTTCTAAATCTTTTTTATTGTACCTGAAATTTAATTAGGTATGGTTATTGATGTTCCTTTTATGAGAATAAACTAAGATTACAGAAATATGCAGGTGAAAAAGCAGTGTATCTTACCCGTTTTGTCATCATCTCAAACAATTAGTGTAAAATTCATTAGCAACTTATGGTTTAATGAATCTTCATTTTAAATTCATTTCTGAACAACAAATAGCAGGTTATTTCTTAAGTTTGATTGAAGTTGATCTTTTAAATTTCAACGAAATCGTGAATGATGTTGGAGGTGAAGTGAAAAGTAGCACACCAAACCGATCATCCAATTCAATCCAAACCGAGCTTAATCGGCTTGGAAACCGATCAATTATGGCTCAGATTGCTTGTGGATGAGAAAATTAAAAAACCGATCTTCTTTGGATTAGTGGTGGACAGTCCATATTAGGTCGGATACCGACCGATGCCCACCCCTACTTGGTATGATGCATGGGAAAGGTATAAAGAGTTATTGAGAAAGTTTTCTCATCATGAACTACCAAAATGGTTGCAGATTTAAATATTCTACAATGGTTTGGGGGTTACAAATCGATCTATGGTAGATGCAGCAGCTGGAGGCTGCACTAATGAGCAAAACTCATGCAGCAGCCTATGAACTTTTAGAAGAGATGGCATCCAACAATTACCAATGGTCTTCAGAGAGAACAATTCCAAGAAAAACAGCTGGAATTGTTTAGATTGATTCTATTGCCACACTGACTGCACAAATTGATATTTTATCTAAACAATTAGGTAATATGAATGTTAATTCTATTCGAACTAATATTCTTTGTGATCATTGTGCAGGAAATTACCCAAGTATGATTGCCAAGTGGAAAATCCTTTTGCCAGTCAAATTTCAATCAAGCAAATTACATGTCCAATTTCCAACATCAAAACAATCCTTATTCAAACACGTATAATCCAGGATAGAGGAACCAGCCCAATTTTTTATGGAACAACAATCAAGGAGGAATCAGACCACCTCAGAATTTTCAGCTTCAAGAAAAGAAGCCGACACTTGAAGAGATGTTTATGCAATATATGCAGAAGACAGATTTGGTGATACAAAATAATACGGCTTCAATTCACAATATTGAGGCTCAGATTGGTTAGATTTTAAATATTATTACTGAGAGAACAGCAGGAACATTACCCAATAACACAGTGACTAATCCTAAAGAGCATGTCAATGCAATAATACTGAGAAGTGGGAGAACAACTGAGTAGCCACAAGAAGAAAATGTCGAACAAAATGTGGTTGAAAAGCAAGATGAGTTACAACAAATTTTGGATGAACAAACGCAGCAGGTGGCCAACCACCAAATTGAGAATTCTCATAAAAGCAAAGAAGCTTCAAAAACCATGGTTTCCAGGGTGCTAATTCTGAAACTTATCCTAATTCACCTTATGATCCACCTATTCCTTTTCCGCAAAGACTTAAAAAGAATAATCTTGATAATCAATTCTCTAAATTTTTAAGTATTTTTAAGAAATTGCATATTAATATTCTTCTTATTGAAGTTTTAGAACATATGCCTAAATATGCTATAAAAAATTAGGATATTTTATCAAACAAGCAGAAGTTGGAATAGCATGAAATGATGATGCTAACCAAAGAAAGTAGTGCAATTTTACAAAAGAAGCTGCCTCCTAAACTTAAAGATCTAGGTAGTTTTACAATTCCTTACACTATTAGAAATTCTTCTTTTCATAAAGCATTATGTGATTTAGGAGCAAGTATGAATCTTATGCCCTATTCTGTTTTCAGGAAACTAGATATTGGAGAAGCAAAACCCACTAAAATTTCTTTGTAATTGGTAGACAGATCTATCAAGTTCCTAAGAGGAATAATTGAAGATGTTTTGGTAAAGGTAGACTAGCTCATATTTCCAGATGATTTCGTAGTGCTTGATATGGAGGAAGATGAACAAATTTCGTTAATTTTGGGGCGACCTTTTCTAGCAACGGGGAGAGCTTTAATTGATGTCCAACAAGGAAAACTTATTTTGATGGTTGAGGATGAAAAAGTAATGTTTGATGTTTTTAAATCCATGGAGTGTAATGCCCCGGATCCTCGTTATTGGATATCCGTGACGTAACCAGAATCTTTGCCTTCAAATGCATCTCAACACAGTAATAACACGGAAATTTAAAAACTTTTTATTGCCAAATAAAGTCATTACATCATTGATTACAACCAAAGTCTTGTTCTTGAACAAGAATACAAATTACATAAACTCATTACATCTTGTTACATATATATCGTCTCCTCTTGTAAAGTTAACAACCGTCTCCCAGAATGGTAGTCAATGGATTACTGCCGAACTCCGTTGAACGGTCAATCTGCTTCCCCGGAGCCTACTCCTCGGCTTGAGTCTTCTTCTACGCGACTCTGATATCTCTGCACCTGCTCGAAAGGTAGAACCTGGTACCTAAAAGGTGGGGAACGTCAGTACTTCGACTGACGTAATACTGATAATAACAGCGAACCTCCAAACTGGCAACCACAACCCATCTTGAATGGAAAAGGAAACGTGCATCCTAAATTATGTAGTGCTCATGTATGCCATGCTCTAACAACTAAATGCACCAATCACAAGCCTATTCTAAAGTAGGCAAGACTTGGGACTCTGGATCCGCATGCATCCCATACTACATGCGTTCCAGACCCAAGCATGGCCTAATCTAATGCACAAAATAAGAATGCACACGATGCACCTACTCTAATGCAATTTGGGAACGTATGCATCCCATACTACATACTTCCCCAAAATCAACTTCGATGGAAACGTATGCATCCCATACTACATACTTTCCAAGAGTTCGCCTCTCCTGATTGTAGGGTTCAACCCCTTGCTATGCATCCTACCCTTGTACTTATCCTGTTCCCAATAGATTGTTCGTGCCCAAGGAGGTTGCAGTTGGTCGGTCTAGTTCCGCCACTGCAGTGCCTAAGTAGTGATCGTATTTTTCACTCGGTACCCACATACGGACCTCTTCAGAAAATCGTGTTGAATTCGGTCGCAAGGCCGTGTAAATCATGTGTCCACCCCTGATCCGGATGTGGATTGTCCACCCCTAATCCGGATGTGGACTGTCCACCCCTAACCCAGCTGTGGACTGATGCATGCGTGTTCACCCCTAACCCGGCTGTGAACTGATATATATATATATATATATATATATATATATATATATATATATATATATAAACAAAACCCACGTGCATAGGAACGTGATGGCCTCGAGGGTCAAATCCCCCTAGCCCCCCGTTCCTTACTCCGGCAAAACTTTGGGAATTAATAGATCGAGATACGAGCCGAGGACTCACTCATGAGTGCCGAAAACGTATTTCTACGATAGGAAGGTACAACACCGACTATGGTCTGCTAGTACAAATGCAATTACCCAACCCCTAATGCATCACTCTAATCCCAGCCTCACTCTAACCCAGCTGTGGACTGACGCATGCGTGTTCACCCCTAACCCGACTGTGAACTGATATAAACCCAGCTGTGGACTGACGCATGCGTGTTCACCCCTAACCCTGCTATGAACTGATATATACATATATATATATATATATATATATATATATATATATATATATATATATATATATATAAACAAAACCCACGTGCATAGGAACGTGATGGCCTCGAGGGTCAAATCCCCCTAGCCTCCCGTTCCTTACTCCGGCAAAACTTTGGGAATTAATAGATCGAGATACGAGCCGAGGACTCACTCATGAGTGCCGAAAACGTATTCCTACGACAGGAAGGTACAACACCGACTATGGTCTGCTAGTACAAATACAATTACCCTACCCCTAATGCATCACTTTAATCCCAGCCTCACTCTAATCACCTTGGGTAAAAGATAAGATTGCTTCCGAAAACTTGCCTATCGACCTCTGGCCCTGGCGATACCGGTCCGGTTCGCCACTTCCCTGGGCTTGGATTTGTCCAGCACCATGGCCTACCTTCACCCCTAACCCGGATGTGAATGTATGTGTTCACCCCTAACCCGGGCTATGAACTTATATTAATGGTGCGGCTCGGATGTCCTATGCTTCGGTGGAAGTTCATAACTTAGAGTTGACAGATGCAGGGTATCCCTTACCCTAGTGACTAACTCGAGTCACACACCCACTATGGGAGTCAACAAAACTAACAACAGATACCAAATGTCCCCAGACAAAGAGTTATCAACTCCAACAATACCAGGGAAAAGTCGTCACAATACCTAGTCAACACCCAGGACTAAGCAACCTACGAGGTTTCTGCCCGAAACTTAAAAAGATCATAACTCCCTCGATACAACTCTAATTGGTATATACAAGCCCAATCCGGAAAGGTAAGAACCTAGGCTACAACTTCCTAGTTGATCATAACCTTAAATTCCATCATTTAAGTCCTCAAAATGGCCTCTCAAGCCTCAGCCTGTGTATTTCCTGTACACGGGCTGCACCTTACTGGTAGCATAAAACACTACTCACTCATCAGAATGCTACAAACCCAAGTTCTATGGAAAAGTGTGGATGTCCTCAACAATCCTCTAGTTGGTCATAAGTCCAAAATATGCCAATAGATCACCCTAACACACACATTACTCACACGTGCACCAAGTCACACACTAAGACTTTCTCAATCAGAGCACTCAGCTTAATTCCTGGTCTCTGTTCAGTGTTGCAAAAATTATAATAAATCAACCACTTACTGGAAACACCTCAAATAGGTCTTGCTAGAAAGGTCTTGATGTCTACTACAATCCTCTATGGAAATACTCCCTCCAAATCTGCTCTTAAAGAGCCTCAAATGTGTCATCTCTACAGGGTGTCAAATTTGACTGAAACCAGCACAGCACGTGCTAATAAAATCATCATAAATCCTATACTCATCCAATAGACAAAAAATTTACAGTAAAGAAACTAGATATCATAATGAACAATATACAAAAGGTTTCATGTCCAAACTCCAAATCTACACTGAGTTCTTCATATTTCAATTAAGCACAAAAATCATCATGTTCTCCAGTTACAGTTCTAGCTACTGTTGAAAGATCAATTTTTAACATACCTGTAACTTCATCCAAATATTTTCCTAATTTTTATGTAAAATCTAGATACAAGTGGGAAACTAAGATAAAAATTTTAGATTAAGATCTTGCTCCAATTAATTATGAAAAATCCAAAAATCTCAGGCATCATGTTAACCAATTTCTGCTGCTGCCTTACGGCACAGTTCCACAAATGGATTTTATTAAAATAACAAAAAATCTCAGAAAAATCCGAAATAATTCATGAACCATCTAGACATATATAGGAACAACCTGTAAAAATTTTATGATCAGATTCCATGTGGTTTGCTCTCAGGAAAATCTAGAAAATAGCATATAGATCAAGATTCCAATTCTAGTTTCTGATTTCAACTTCCAATCTTCTTAAACATTCATTCTAACACTTACTACTACACATGCATGCAAGAAATTAATCAAGAAACAAGAATAAAGGTTTAGAGAAACTCCCTACCCTGAGTTGATTGTAGAGTAGTTAATATCTTTGAGCTTCCCTTCCTCAAGAATCACTTCAAGAGCTCCTTCTTCAATCTTTCTTCTTTTCTCTCCTTCTTTTCTTTTCTTTGGTTTGAGTTTTGAAATTTTCAGAACAAGGGAGAATAATGAGGGGGTTTTTTTATGGAAAAGAGTAGTGAAATAGAGGGGGAAAGAGGGGGGCCGGTTTCTAGGGTGTAGGGGGTAGGGTGTAGGGTGGTTTTGGGTGGAAACCGTGGTCTGGCCAATGGTTTTGGGGTACTATAGGTTGGCTGCCCATTTTAGCTCTTAAATGGTTTCTTAGATGCGAGACGAGGGGTTTATCGAGTGTACGCAAGATATACCCATCGTAGTATCATACAATGTTATGTTTGCATAGATGTCGTACCAAAAACTAGTGTTTATACCAATATCGGTCCCCCTCATTCTCGTGCATCTTCTAGAACGCAACCATCCTCATGCACCGCCCCGCAAACCTCACTGCACACCAACAAGAGCAAAATCAACCAAAACACTGCAATCATGTGCACGCATACAACCAATATACATACATACATATATATATTTAGGTATCGTACAATCCGAGGTGTTACATGGAGGTTGATGCTGAAGCTCATTCATGTTTTCAAGTTTGTGAAACTAATCTAAATATGGGAGATACACATAGAGCGTAAGTTGAGAAATTACCAATTAAAGTGTTGTTGCTGCTGATTTTGGTGTGGGAGCAAACAGATGAATTTGTGGATTCTTGGAGAAAACAATAAAGCAAACCTGTTGACCTGTTGACCTTCACCAATGTGTTGACTGGTTTCTTGCCGCTGCCGTTGACCTGCAAAAAGTGCGAAACACCGGGATAGATGCCGGCGACACACCCTCCGACGCTCTTGTCAGTAATCTGAATGATTATAAAAGAGCTTTAATTGGAAAAGTATTGATTACCTTCTTATGGGGGGGGAGGCATTTTTATAGTCTCCTTAGGGATCTGTTTCGAGATAAGAACATATCTCTACTTTCCGGTGTGAATGGATAGAAGCGGTTAAGACCGCCTCTTAGGGATAATTATGAATCTGAATTCTTCTTTATCCTTCTGAACTGGTTTGTAACGGATTGGGACCCATACCCAGTAAGACAAATCCGTTTATGGGTTATTGGGCTTTGAAGAAAGACCTGGACCCCATTTCAGACCCGTTTGTAGGTGAAATTACCGTTTTATCCCTGAACTTTAAGATTCGTGCCCAATTTGAATGGTCCTGATTTAATCCCATTTTTAGCCATATCACGAGCCTCCCACTCCTGGAGACTGAGTTCTACAGTTTTTGAGGAGTAGTTTTGTTGTTCTAATGGCGTACGGGATTTTATCGGTGTTCTTAAGAGAGTTCGGATCTTGCTAGAGGTGTAACGGTGTTATTCTAGGGTTTTAAAATGCCCAAAAATATCCTCAGAATTTTCTGGATTTTTTGTGATTTTTCCAGATTTTTTTGAATTTTTCCTTATTTTTTGAATTTTTTATTCATTTTTCGAATTAAATAACTAATTATCGAAAATTTTAATTAATTATTCTAATTTAATAATTATTATTTTCGGAATTTTAAAATAATTTTTCGAATTAATAACTATTTTAAGAATTTTTTTAATTATTGTTTTTCGATTTTTAATTAATTTTTCAGATTTTTAAATAATTAATTCAAATAAATAAATTAATTAAATATTACCTGGACACGTGGTGCGTTTCTAGATGTCGATCATGATCAGATGGTGCGCATCACAAAGCAGAGCCACGTGGCGTGTTTCTGGACTCGATCGTGATCAGATGGCGCGCATCACAAAGCGGATCATTTTCAGGACACGTGGCGCATTTCTGGACGTCGATCGTGTCGTGGTGCGAATTTTGGGATGATCTGACTGCTCTGTGGCTCGGCAGCATTTCTTCTTCACATGTGCAGTCTGGTGCCTCGGTAGCTCGGCACGTGGTGCCGACCCACCAGGTGTCGCCACGTGGCACTTTTTTTCTGTCCGCTCTGTTCTCTTCTCCTCTTTCTTTCTTCCTTCACGTCTTCTGCTTCTTTCGTCTACTCTTTCTTTTCGATCAGCTTCGTCCTTCCTCCTTAGCTCGACATCACCCCTTCGACGTCGCCTTCGTGGGAGACGAAGCTCGACGGAAGCAGCGGCGGTGGAGCCTGGCGAGGCATTCGGAGTTTGTCGAAGCTTCATCAAAAAGTAGGAGCTCAGAGCTTTGGAGGAGAGCGTATTGATGAAGTTTCGACCGAAGTGGGTTTCGATGAAGAGTAGAGCTCGGCGAGAGCACGGTGGAGCTCAACGTCGGAGAATGGGAGCTCAGTGAAGAAGAAGGGGATGAGCTGCCGAACTTGAGACTGTCGAGGACTGCGATGAGGAGAGATCGAGCTCGCGAGGGGGCTCAACGACAGAGCTTGAGGATGAGCTCGACGTTTGAGCTCAAGCGCTGCCTTGGAGTTCGGCCAGTGAGAAGGAGGTCTCTATCGAAGCTTGACGATGGGGTAGCCTGGAGCTCGGAGGATGAGGTGAATGTTGGCCCTGGCGAAGCTCGAGATGAGGGAGGAGCTAGGAGTTCGATGAGGGAGATGTCGGAGCTCGGGGGTTCGTCGAAGGAGTGTGCTTGGCATGGCGAAGCTCTGAGTTCGGCATGGTTGGAGTAAAGCCTGATGGAGCTCGGAACTTGATGGCGGCTGTGAAGGCGGGAGAGCTCGACGGAACCCTCTTGAGGGCGGTGGCGGAACTCGAGAGCTCAAGCTCGGCGTCGACGAGAAGGTGGTTGGTAGGCGAGGAGAGAGGCTCGGCGACGGGGTGAGTTGGGTTCTTCTCTTTTGGGGTTTTTTTTTTTTTTTTTTTTTTTTTCCTGCAGGAACTGAAAGGAGGAGAAGTGAAGTAGGGTAATGGGTTTTGGTCCATAACGGGTCCAACCCGTTAACCTGTTAACTCTTAAGTCCCCTTTTTTTTCTCTTTATCTGCTTGCTTGTTCGGCGAATCCGAGCACGGATTTTGAGGTACACTTTTTGCCATTTTGCAGTTCGGTAGATCAGTAGCTCGGATTTCAGATCCGAGCTACGTGGCTCCATCTGGACGGTTGATCACGATCATGGCGCGTATCATGATGCAGGAAGGCGTGGATCACGAGAAAATGTGATTTTGTCGTTTTGTGGGCTCAGATCACGAGAAAACGTGATTTTGTCGTTTTGTGGACGTGACGAAATCTGAGCCATCCATTAGTCGTTGGCACGAACATCTGGATGATCCGACGGTCCAAGGAGCTCAGCGTTGTTTTTTCCCTAATAAGGAGGTCGGTGCCCCGGTAGCTCGGCATTGTAGCTCGGTAGCTCGACGCTGTGGCTCGGGGGCATCTTTCTCCGAATGGCCACCTCGGTAGCTCGGTGCAGCTATATTGCGATCCACTTTTCTGGTGCTACGGAGGTCCAATCGGGGCATGCGATCCTTCGTTTCGAAGCTAACTCGAAGATCTACAACTTCTCTTTAGGAGTGGGTTGAAGAACCACCCTTCTTCATGGTCAAAATAGCCCTTCAACATCCTTGTCTTCATGAAGTTGAGGAGTGTTTTGGTCTTCAAAATCCTCGAAGAGGAGCTCCACTCCTAGGGGCGAAGAGAATGGGCTAGGAAGATCCTCGTAAGAGCCATGGAAAGATCCACTCTTGGAGGTGAGTACAAGGAGCAACTCTTGGGGAAAGTTCTAGCTCGGAGCTCATTGACAGGAAGGGCACTCGTGAGGCGAGTAAAGTGAAGAACATCACAAGGCTCTAGGAGAGAGCTAATCGGGAGACGAGTTTGAGGAGCAACTCCAAGGGAGAGTTTTGAGCTCCGAACACGCTTAGAAGAGGCCCTATCAGGAGGCGAGTGGGACGAAAGGACAGAGCCATTTGGAAGACAAGTTTGAGGAGCAACTCTAGGAGAGAGTTGTGCTCCGAACTCGTTGAGAAGATGTCCGCTTTGGAGACGAGCGGAGTGTAGAGCTTGGCTCTAGGAGAGAGCCATTTGGGAGACGAGTTTGAGGAGCAACTCTAAGGGAGAGTTTTGATCTCCGAACTAGCTTAGAAGAGGCCCACTCGGTAGGCGAGTGGGACGAAGGGCTTGGCTCTAGGAGAGAGCTATTTGGGAGACAAGTTTGAGGAGCAACTCTAGAAGAGAGTTGTGCTCCGAACTCATTGAAAAGAGGTCCGCTTTGGAGGCGAGTGGAGCGAAGAGCTTGGCTCTATGAGAGAGCCATTTAGGAGACGAGTTTCAGGAGCAACTCTAGGGGAGAGTTTTGAGCTACGAACTCGCTTACAAGAGGCCCACTCCGGAGGCGAGTGGGACGAAGGGCTTGGATGTAGGAGAGAGCCATTTGGGAGACAAGTTTGAGAAGCAACTCTATGAGAGAGTTGTGCTCCGAACTCGTTAAGAAGAGGTCCGCTTTGGAGGCGAGCGGAGGGAAGAGCTTGGCTCTAGAAGAGATCCGTCTTGGGAAACGAGTTTGAGGAGCAACTCTAGGAGAGAGTTTTGAGCTCCGAACTCGCTTAAAAGAGGCCCACTCGGGAGGCGAGTGGGACAAAGGGCTTGGCTCTAGGAGAGAGTCATTTGGGAGACAAGTTTGAGGAGCAACTCTAGGAGAGAGTTGTGCTCCAAACTCGTTGAGAAGATGTCTGCTTTGGAGGCGAGCGGAGCGAAGGGCTTGGCTCTAGGAGAGAGCCATTTGGGGGATAAGTTTAAGGAGCAACTCTAGGAGAGAGTTGTGCTCCGAACTCGTCGAGAAGAGGTCCGCTTTGGAGGCGAGGAGCTTGGCTCTAGGATTGAGCCATTTGGGAGACAAGTGTAATGCCCCGAATCCCAAATACACTGAATTCGAGATGTTCTACAAGATCTTTCCATTTCCTTTAGTACAATTTTACAAGGAAATTTGAACTTTTCACTTTACATCAGAGTTTACATAAAACATTACACTTTACATTACACAGCGGAAGTAAAATTTACAACGATTAGATAAATGTACAACAACATTGAATAATCTTTAAGCATCCGTTCCTCTTTAATCTTTATCATGCCACTTACCTGCATATAAGACTGTGGGTACGTCAGTTTATTCAACCGACGAACATTATACACGGCCATCCTCTCTATGCCGGAAATAGTATAACTTATTTTCCATATTTAGCAAACACAAACTTGTCACATATCAAACTAAAGGGACTACCCTATTGATGCCGTGTTGTGATTGTGCACTTAGTCCTTAATGCAGTTAATTATGTTACATGACACTAATACACACTTGTTCGGATTCTATGCATCCCATACTACATAGGTCCGAGGGCAAGCCTCTTAATCGTTCTTCATCTTTGTAGGGTTCAATCCCTCGCCATGTCTTAATCTACTACTGTAACTACGGTGAGTATCCTAGATGATTTATGAGTACAAGCTCATGTACAGAAAACCTGGAGGGGAACCCCACACCATGTCTTGACTCATCAAGCATGCATTCTGTGGCAATTCAGCCTCCTTCATGGCACACGATCCTCTTGCAGTCACCAAACATCCCACAAGCGTGGCTAAAGTTCGATCATTACTGAGTTGTGCCCACGCCATGTCTTGACTCATCAAGCATGCATTCTGTGGCTCACACACCCGCACCGTAAATCCTAGTTCTCATACTCGTGTTTTTCTCTCACTTTCATCACATCGTCACTATGCACTAATCCTTAGTTTAATAGAATCATGAACAAAATCAAAGCTCTAGAGTTAGCCTCTCCACTAAACCGGACTTATTCATTTATTCAAACATGACCAACCTTGGTCTTTCATTTCAATATTTCATTTCATTTCTTTCCAAATGCCGGGGGAGACTTAGCTACTCTTTTGTTTCAATTCCAATTCACAATTTCCAATTTGAGCATTTCCACTCATAAATTCATTTGTTGATTTGTCATACTCAAAAGTATTTCTCTTTTCCAATCATGATTTCTAATTCGTTCAAATAATCCATAACTATACATGAAAATTCATATGCTTTATCAATTATCAATTTCACTTTAAATTTCACATCACTAAAGAATATTCACATTTCACATTTTTCACACTATTCTCAAATGAGAATAATTTGCATCACATCACACAATATAATTTTTGTCTTGCCACATTAATCTTCTAATCCTTCATTTCAAATCATTTTTTTTTTTGCAAGATACAATTTCACAACAATAAAAATATAGAACCATAGTTCTATTTACACATTTTATTCTCAAATCATGTTTTGTTTCATGCAAATAATCCCCAAATTATTTTTATAAAGTCCTACATATTTTTAGAAGAATAACCATATTTTTTTCCATATTTTTTTGATCACCAAAACATCAAAAAAATATTTTTTTTCCCATCTTGCCGAGGGCAAGATTCGAACCCAGAACCCCGGAGAACACAGCCAACAGCACAACCACTAGGCCAAAGGTGCTAGACGGTATAAAGGGGCGCTGAGAGTAATAAATACTCTCGGCCGCTGATCTTATACGCTTAAAAAATTTATGAAACAAAGTAGTGCCACAAGGATTCGAACCCGCGACCTTAAGGCCGAAACCACTGTAGCGATTAGAGCCATCCCGACCGCTTGAGCTACGCGCTCAAGTTGTCACTAGCTCAATTCAAATTTCATTTAACCCATACTCTCTGTTATTTAGAACATTTCGGCGTTCAACAAAATTGCATATCACATTGTTCTTACTAATATACTGTAAAAATCCAAATTAATCGTTTTCCATCATGAATTTTATTCCAGTAGATGAAAATAATTTTCTCCATAATTAACACATTTTTACCATACAATTTGGTTAATGTGACATACTACTAATACATTTTTTTGACATTATAATTTCATCAATCTCTATACTAATTCTCTACTCTTATTCATTTTCCAAACATAAAAATTACATCTTAATTTATTCGTTACCACGCCATACAAAGTTTCCAATTTAGCACATAAAGTGACATAGTCGGTATGCTAATTTTTTGCACATAATTTTTCATGCTACTAACAAAGGTTTCTTCACACAATTTATAACCACATTCTTATTACACACAATCTTGAATTTTACTAATAGCAACACACATAATTTGCATATCAATAATTCAATCAATTAGAGATCATCTTTTCAATTAAATGTGCATTCTTATTAATCATTTTCATGCATTATTTTGATAATTAAATCTAGCATGCATTCCTATGTTAGAAATAAGGAAAATTTACCCACCTTGTATGGAGAGAAAATTTCACTAGCAATCCCTAGACAAATGTCCTTACAACGAAATGCTCCTCCTTGAACACGTGCACACAAGCCTCCCAAAAGCACCAAAACCGAGCTCCCTTCTTGATGAAAACCGGCCCCTCTCTTCTAGTTGCAAGCAAAGATCCCACACACTCTCAATCTTTTAACTCACAAAATCACCACTAGATAATATAATTGAACTATAGGTTTGGAAGAGAATAATTTTACGCAAGAATAACTAGCCAGGGGGAGGGGGGGTATTTACACTAAAAATCAAAGAGAATGGAGGGCTAGGATCAAGTAGTTGGTTGTAAGATGGAGGGCTAGGATGAAAGTAGAAGTTACATTAACTACCCACAACCAAGTAACCACCACACCATGATCACCACCCAAATTTTGGTTTTCCCTCCAAGATGCAATCCGGCCATGCTAGGAGTGTGCATATTGCACGTGTACGCGTAGTGCACGTGCATGCAACTAGGCCCAAAAATTGTACATTTTATTTATAAAATAAACTTTAATTTTGTATTCTACATTACAAGTCATATAAAAAAAATTAACTAATGGGCTTTAGTTTAATGGGCCAAAATAATTATTATAAAATAATAAATTAAATTACCTTGGGCTTTTAAAAGAAATGGCTTTTTGTCTAATTGAAAGAAAGCTTATAGAAAAATAATTAAAGGCACATATTAAATATCTTTACTCATCTTGGTGAAAATATTTACAAAAATATTGCACGTGCACACTACGTGCAAAATAAATAATTTTTCATTAAATAAAAAATCAGGGCATTACAACAAGTTTGAGGAGCAACTCTAGGAGAAAGTTGTGCTCCAAACTCGTAGAGAAGAGGTCCGCTTTGGAGATAAGCGGAGCGAAGAGCTTGGCTCTAGGAGAGAACCATTTGGGAGATGAGTTTAAGGAGCAACTCTAGGAGAGAATTTTGGGCTTCGAACTCGCTTAGAAGAGGCCCGCTCGGGAGGCGAGTGGGACGAACGGCTTGGCTTTAGGAGAGAGCCATTTGGGAGACAAGTTTGAGGAGCAACTCTAGGAGAGAGTTGTGCTCTGAACTCGTTGAGAAGATGTCCGCTTTGGAGGCAAGCTTGGCTCTAGGAGAGAGCCATTTGGGAGACGAGTTTGAGGAGCAACTCTAGGAGAAAGTTGTGCTCCGAACTCGTTGAGAAGAGGTCCGCTTTGGAGGTGAGCGGAGCGAAGAGCTTCACAAGGCTCTAGGAGAGAGCCATTCGGGAGGCGAGTTTGAGGAGCAACTCTAGGAGAAAGTTGTGCTCCGAACTCGCTAGGAAGACGTCCGCTTTGGAGGTGAGCGGAGCGAAGAGCTTCAAAAGGCTCTAGGAGAGAGCCATTCGGGAGGCGAGTTTGAGGGGCGACTCTAGGAGAGAGTTTTGGGCTCCGAACTCTCTTAGAAGAGGCCCACTCGGGAGGCGAGTGGGATGAAGGGCTTGGCTCTAGGAGAGAGCCATTTGGGAGACAAGTTTGAGGAGCAACTTTAGGAGAAAGTTGAGCTCCGAACTTGTTGTTTAAGTGAGAGAATCAACGGTTATGGGAGTAATTCCGAATGGTGAACCACTTCTTACTCGCTTATGAGCAAGTAGTCGAAGCGAAGTAAAGCCAAGTGTTGGACTCCGAACTCGTCGTTTAAAAGAGAGAATCAATGGTTGTGGGAGCAGTTCCGAATGGCGAACCACTTCTTACTCGCTTATGAGCAAGTAGTCGAAGCGGAGTCGAGCCAAGTGTTGGACTCCGAACTCGTCGTTTAAAAGAGAGAATCAACGGTTGTGAAAGCAGTTTCGAATGGTGAACCACTTCTTACTTGTTTATGAGCAAGTAGTCGAAGCGGAGTCGAGCCAAGTGTTGGACTCTGAACTCGTCGTTTAAAAGAGAGAGTCAACAGTTGTGGGAGCAGTTCCGAATGGCGAACCACTTCTTACTCGCTTATGAGCAAGTAATCGAAGCGGAGTCGAGCCAAGTGTTGGACTCTGAACTCGTCATTTAAAAGAGAGAATCAACGGTTGTGGGAGCAGCCATGTAGGAGAAGCTGGACTCTGAACTCACTATTTAACGAGTCGTAGATGTGACTCAGAGAGATAGAGATGAAGTAAGAGCAATAATTTTCCATGAAAAATGCTAAGTTTTATTGAGATAAACTAAGTAGCTGCTTCAATAGGGCAAACCATTATTACATGCTTCTTGGCCGTGTTACAAGCATCGGCCTTATTAAAAACTGAGATCCTACTTCTACGATAAGGTGAAGGCCTCTTAAGAGGAGTTTGGTTCTCCCCCCATTGGGCCTCCTTGGATGAGGTGAAGGACGGCCCCAGGTCCGGAATCTTGGAACTCGGCGGACCTCTCTGATCGTTTGTAGGCTCCTCAAGGTGGAAGTTCGGCCCCATCTTTTTTGACGAACTTGGTCAGGTGTCCCCGCTGTATGAGTTCTTCAATCTCCTCCTTGAGAGCCCGACAATCATCCATGTCGTGGTCGTGGTTCCTGTGAAAGTGGCACCACTTATCCCTGTTCCTCTTCTTGCCTGGGGTATTCATTCTAGGGGAAGCGCGGAGTAGCCCTTCCTTGTCCACCTCCATAAGAACTTCTGATATATTAGCAATGAGGGGGGTGAACTTCTCAAAACGAGGAGCTGGGCGGCATTGGCCATTGCTGTCCCTCTGGGATTTTTGGGGCCTCTCTTAGCTCGCATTCTTCTGTTTGTTCTCGGGAGATGATTCCTCAAGAGTAGGGGGGTTGAGAGCCGCTTCCACTCGAATGTACTTCTCACTCCTAAGCAGGAGTTCTGAGAAGTTTCGAGGAGGCTTCTTGGCAAGGGACGCCCTGAGATTGGCATTAGTGACGTTGCACTGGAATGCGGTAGAGGCTACTGATTAGTTGAGGGAGGGAATAGACCGGGCTTCAGCGATGAAGAGTCGAACGTAATCCCTTAGGTGTTCACCCTTTCTTTGGTTGAGGGTCACCAGAGATACACTTGTTTTCTCGGTCCGGCGGCTACTCACGAAATGAGTAAGGAAGAGCCCTTCGAACTGATCGAATGAGAAGATGGAGGCCGGGACGAGTTAAGAGTACCATTCTCTCGCAGGCCCCTTCAGCGTGGCAGGGAAGATCTTGCAGAGGAGGGCGTCTGAAGCATGGTGGATCATCATGAGAGTTTTAAAACTCTCTATGTGATCTGTGGGGTCTGACTCCCCGGTATACGACTCGAAGTGAGGCAGCTTGAAGTTTTCTGGGACGGGGGCCTCCATGATGGTGCGGGAGAATGAAGGCCTGCTCGGGCGGAGGTTTATCACCCGTCGCTCTTCTTCCCTGTCAATTCGGCCGAGGCACCTCTCCATCTCGTGGATTCGATGGTAGGACCGAGTCTTCTCTTCGATCATATCTTGCCGAGCCCCGGGACTTACCTTCTTACGAGGGTGGACTAGGGCTGCGGCGATGGTAGCTTGGAGATGGATGTGGTGCCCATTGCTCGTGGTTAGGAGCGACATTGAGGACCCGCAGAACGGCCTCTTGAAAATCTTGGAGCTCTGCCTTTGTGACTGGTGCCTCTCCAGCTTGGCGGTCCCTATGTATGACTCGGCTTACTGGAGAATGAGTTTTCCGCCGATAACGCTGAGGGGACTCTCTTCGCCTCCTCGGGGGAGGGGATCTTCTGGTCCTCGGTCGGTGGGGGGTCCAAACTCTTGAGGCTCCTGGGCGCTCAGGTTGATGGACTCCCCCAAGGGCTCGTCATCCATTCAGGCGAGTTCGGAGGTCGACCCCCTTTTGGCTGTTGGCAATCACTTGACGAAGATCCTGCTCGGGAGGGCTTTGAGAAGCCATAGATTCAACTGAAGGATTGGGAACCGCGATATGGTCATGAGGAGGATGTTGCTTCGGACGACTCCGATGGGAGCCCCCTTAGGCAGCCCCCCGAGACCCTGGAGGGGCCCTATTGAAGAGGAGCACCTTGAGCTGGAGAAGGGGGAGGAGGAAGAGAAGTGGTTCTTCGACTGGAGACCGCTGCCTTCCCCTTCTCTTTTGGATGCATGGCTTTAAACTAGTCTCGCTAATAAAGTTAGGTCGGGTTATTTTTCGGTTCCCACAGACGGTGCCATCTGTTGCTGCTAATTTTGGTGTGGGAGCAAACAGATAAATTTGTGGATTCTTGGAGAAAACAATAAAGCAAACCTGTTGACCTGTTGACCTTCACCAATGTGTTGACTGGTTTCTTGCCGCTGCCATTGACCTGCAAAAAGTGCGAAACACCGGGATGGATCCCGGCAATGCACCCTCCGACGCTCTTGTCAGTAACCTGAATGATTATAAAAGAGCTTTAATTGGAAAAGTATTGATTACCTTCTTATGGTGGGGGGAGAGGGGTTTTTATAGTCACCTTAGGGATCCGTTTCGAGATTGGAACATAACTCTACTTTCCGGTGTGAATGGATAGAAGTTGTTAGGATCGCCTCTTAGGGATAATTATGAATCTGAATTCTTCTTTATCCTTATGAACTGGTTTGTAACGGGTTGGGACCCATACCCATTAAGAAAGATCCGTTTATGGGTTATTAGGCTTTGAAGAAAGACCCGACCCCCATTTCAGACCCGTTTGTAGGTGAAATTACCATTTTACCCCTGAACTTTAAAATTCGTGCCCGATTTGAACGGTCCCTATTTAATCCCATTTTTAGCCATATCAAGTGTGCCCAACAAATTCAGCAACACTTGAATCTAAGAAAGAAAATATTTTGGAATACGTTCAAGTTGCACCATCTATTAATTTTTCTTTTCAGCTGACATTCAAGGAGGTGGGTATATCAAGGATGCTGATATGGCTAAAAGTGGGATTAAATCCGGACCGTTCCAATCGGGCACAAATCTTAAAGCTCTCAGGGGTAAAACGGTAATTTCACCTACAAACGGGTCTGAAATGGAAACTGGATCTTTCTTCAAAGCCCAATAACCCATGAATGGATCTGTCCTACTGAGTACGGGTCCCAACCCGTTATAAGTCAGTTCAGAAGGATAAAGAAGAATTCAGATTCATAATTATCCCTAAGAGGTGGTTTTAACCACTTCTATCCATCCACACCAGGAAGTAGAGATTTGTTCCTATCTCGAAACGGATCCCTAAGGCGACTATAAAAACCCGTCTCTCCCCACCATAAGAAGGTAATGAATATTTTTCCACATAAAGCTCTTGCATAATCATCCTGATTACTGACAAGAGCGTCGGAGGGTGCGTCGCCGGGATCCACCCTGGTGTATCGTACTTTTTGCAAGTTTGCAGCAGCAACAAAAAACAAGTCAACACGTTGGTGAAGGTCAACAGGTTTGCATTATTCGTTTTCTCAAGAATCCACAAATTCATCTGTTTGCTCCCACACCAAAATCAGCAGCAACAGATTGGTGCCGTCTGTGGGAACCGAAAAAGCAACCCAACCAAACTTCATCAGCGAGATTAGTTTCAGGCCATGCATCCAAAGGAGAAGGGGAAGGCAGCGGTCTCCAGCCGAAAAACCACTTCTCTTCCTCCTCCCCCTCCTCCAGGCTCAAGGTGCTCCTCCTCAATAGGCCCCTCCAGTGCCCAGGGGGCTCTCGTAAGATTTGCCCAAAGAAACATCCTCCTCAGGACCATATCGTGGTCCACAATCCTCAAGTTGACTCTATGGCTTCTCAAAGCCTTCCCGAGCGGGATCTCCGTCAAGTGATTGCCAACTGTCAAAAGAGAGTCGACCTCCGAACTCGCCTGAATGGATGGCGTGCCCTTGGGGGAGTCCATCAACCTGAGCACCCAGGGGTCTCAAGAGTCCGGACCCCCCACCGACCAAGGACCAGAAGATCTCCTCCCCTGAGGAGGCGAAGAGACTCCCCTCAACGTCATCGGCGGAGAACTCATTCTCCAGTAAGCCAAGCCACACATAGGGACCGCCAAGCTGGAGAGGCACCAGTCACAAGGGTGGAGTTCCAAGATTTTCAAGAAGCCGTTCTGCGGGCCCTCAACTGTAACACCCCGCAAAATTGAAACTGACAATTTTGCCCTCGTGTGCTACGCACGTGTATTTTGTACAGTTACTGGTAATATTTGTAACGTGTTTTCATTACGTATTGTGATTTCTGACTATTTATGCATTTCCTGTATATTTTATCCTATTTAAAATCAACTAAAATATTAAATTTCAATCTCTGAGTTTTACGTGCTTTTTACATGTTTTGATGCACGTATCAGTTGTGTTTTCACCGCTATGTGCAATATTTTCTATGTTTTAAATTATTTATTTTATGTATTCAAACCTATTTTTATAAAACGGAAATTCATTTTCTCGCATTTTGATCTAAATACTTTTGTACGTATAATGCACGTGTTTTCTACGTACATAGCAATTACATCGTGGAACATATAAATTAATAAATATATTTTCTCATATTGTTTACGATTATATTTTAATAATTTTCCATTGATAAAGTTGATTTCGCATTTTTGATATTTTTCGTGTGACGCACGTGTTTGGGTGCGCATATTTGAGCGTATCCGTTTTTAAAATAAATTTTGGAGTGAGTGTATTTATTTTATTTGTGCATTATACATTATAGATTTTAAGTGAACTGTTTTTTCTTACATTCTAAAATAATAATATATGGATAGTATATATATGTAATAATATATGCATGCTGATATATGCATGTTGGTTGTTTGGTATAAGAACTATGGCACATGTGTAATTAAAATGATTTGGAGTGGATGGGGGCCCACGGCCTAGTGCTGTTGTTAATCAGTATAGATAGATAATATATATAGTAGTGGTATAATAATGGAATAATGTGTTATAAAATGTGTTTTAGTACATGGGGGCCCACCTAAAACATTAGAGAACAGCACACTTATGTGTTGTTTGCAAAAGAGTTGACGGGGCATTTTGGAGTGGGGGCCACAACAATTGGTGAACACCTGATTTGCATTATGGTGCTGATTGGTCTTACCTGACGTGGAAATCAAGGCCCGGTTTTGGGGTAAGGGGAGATCGGTTTTGAACTTGAAATGTTGGGGGTTAAGTTTTTGAAGAGTTGGAAAAATGAAAGGGTGGGAGTTTTAGAAGTTAAGAAAATGAAGAGATGGAGAGTTAATTTGGAGAGTTATTACGGTGAAAAATTATGCATTATTGTCCCTAGCTTAGACCTATAAATAGCCCACCATTTATCTTCTCTTCTCACACCTAAAAGCAAAACAAATCAAAAGAAAGAAAAAGAAAGAGAGTAGTGTTCTTGTGCTTAGAGGCTATTGCTAGGAGATGAAGAACTAGGAGTCCTTGGAGCTAGAAGTGGTGTTCTCCTTCTTTCAATTGTTCAAGCTTCACTAAGGTGGGCGATTTCTTACTTTATAATTGTAGAGATGTCATGCTAGCAATTATGAATTGGTATTATAAGATAATGTTGATGTAGGTAAATTCCATGCTAGTATAACATGCTATGAATGAGAATAATATAGGTGTGATTAAGCAAATAATAGAAGATTTTGATGTAAGAGTTGATACCATGAATCATGTTAGAATACTTACAAAACTTTATGTTTGGCAAATGTATATTTTTGAATGGAAATTTTGATGTAAAAAGTAGAACAATTTATACTATTGTATATGATGAAAATTATTAGTAAATCATGTAAATGGGTAATGAGAAAAAGTAAGGGTTGATTATTTTGCCATTCATGAACAAAAGAAATAGTAGATTATATGAAAATGTTGGAAATACTTCTTGGATAAATAAATAAAGTTTTATAAAATAAAGTTGATGTCATGGAACTCATTAGATTATTATAAAAATATAATACGCTATCTTTGACTAGAAAGAATGATTACAAAATTGTGGTTGTTAATAAGAAGGAACAACTGGAAAGCTTAATTTATTTTTATTCTTTCTAAAATATGATTTATAAATCAATGAGTTACTGTTATAAAGAAATTTCGGTTCTTATAAAATTATTTCAGTTAAATTAAGGGTTTGATTAAATTAGAAGAATCGAGTTCTGGTAAAAATTAATGAAACAAAACAACACAAAGTTGGAATAAAACCTATCGTAATGCCTACACATCGATGGGCACACTTGGCCTGTTGGCTTGGCGTTGCGTTGCTTCCTGGTCGGGTTGGGTTCGAAACTTGATCACCCCAAATATTTTCTATGTTAAAATTTTTGAAAATAATTAAACCCGTGATTTGGACTTAAGGGTTTTTGGTTTGGAAACTAGACACCTAGCCCACTTGGGCTAGTGGATATTGCTGAGTGCTTTGGGCACTGTCTGGGCGTGTGCGGGTTCGAATCCCAGAGTGGGGTTTTAGTTATTTTTTTGAGTTTAAGGGAATTTGGATGAATTTTAAGGTTTTTAAAAATTGGAGCATTATTAAAATGTGATGGAGATATTATAGAAAATAATTTTTAAAGTTTTTCCTTGTACATTTGAGTAGAATAAAAAAAGAGATAGTTGAGATAGAATGAAATTTGTTCTTAAATTAATTATTTTAAAATCATGATTTTTATCTTTAGAAGAAAAGCAAAGATTTGATGAGAAAATTAGTTCCCTTGTTGAGACTTTGCAACTTATGTTGGATGTGAAACTCTAGATTTCTATATGTACTCAAATTGACAATGAGTTTTAAATTAGATGAATACATGAGTAAAATCATTGATTGGAAAGAATTAAAAGTGGAACAGTAAATCATGAATAATGTTAAAATGAGACATTGATTAAGTTGTGAAATGAATTGAAGTTGAGAATAATCAAGTTTAAGACATGTTATTGAAGAGTATGAATACTCTTGGATTCTTGTATATAAAAAAGTTATGATTTAGAATTAGTGAGACCTCGGGTACCGGAACTATTGAATTGAAAAGATTTGAAATATATTTTCTGAGATATGGCCATGAGGCTATTTCGTATTTATGAGTACGACCGGTAGGAGGTAAAACTGATTCTAGGTTTGATAAATTATTCATGTCTTGAACTTAAGAACTAGGAACTTAAGTGAAGATGTAGTGAGACCTAGGCAAACGTAAGTGGGGCATTCTATATAGTCGGGCGGTGGGTTGGCTGCGACGATTCACCGGGACTATAGACTCAGTCGGGCGGTGTACTCCGAAACTGTGGTTGCCTCGAAGGAGACGAGTTTTATTTGAAATCCGGGACTATGCGTAGTTGGACAGATAGTTTGTCGTACTCCATGTATATGCGTATACCGGGGCTAGAGGGGCACTTGCGGGAGGTTCGCACGACGAGAAGTCTGTATAACAATCGGGCGGGGGGGTGGCTGCGGCGATTCTCCGGGGCTAGGATCCGTACTCGTGGAACATCTCAACTTTGTCTTATTACTGAGTAGTTGGCATGGTGAGGGATCAAACCCTTTATTGTGGAGTACGTAGGCGCTTGCCCTCAGACCTATGTAGTATTGGATGCATAGAATCCAAATAAGTGTGCATTAGTGTCATCATAGAATGAAAATATCTACATTAGGCATTAAGGCATGACATACACTTACATGTTTAGAGTAGTCACATTTCTACACTTTATTTAATTCAAGTTTGTGGTTTGTTAAAGTAATGAGATCGTTATATGTACGGCATAGAGATGATGGCCGAGTATAATACTTTTGTCAGTTGTAAGTGACTGACGTTCCCACAGTTTAATATGTAGGTAATGGACTATTCATGAAGGAATAAAGCTATTATGATGTAATCGATGATTTATTTGATAAAGTTGTACAAGTTATATTGTTTTCAATGTTGTAATATTTTATTCTTCCACTGTGTAAACAAAGTGTAATGAACTCTGATGTACTATTGAAAAAGTTTTAAATTTCCTTGTAAAATTGTACGAAGTGAAGTAAAGATCCTGTGAAATCTCGAATTCGGCCTTATTTGGAATTCGGGGCGTTACATCAATGCCGCTCCTAACCACGAGCAACAGGCACCTAGTCCTCAACCTGCTCCGAGCTGTCACCACCGCACTCTTAGTCCCCTTTTGCATGGGAAAGAGTCTAGGGTATCGGCAGGATATGACCGAAGGGAAGACTCGGTCTATCGCCGTCTCCACGAGATGGAGAGGCGCCTTGGCCGACTTGACAGAGAAGAGGAACAACGGGCGAGGAATTTCTACCCGAGCAGGCCCCCGTTCTCCCGAGCCATCATGGAAGCCTCGGTCCCACAAAACTTCAAGCCCCCTAACTTTGAGTCATACAATAGGGAGTCGAACCCTGCCGACCACATCGAGAGTTTTAAAACTCTCATGATGATCCACCAGGCTTCGGATGCGCTCCTTTGCAAGACCTTCCCTGCCACGTTGAAGGGGCCTACGAGAGAGTGGTACTCTCGACTTATTCCGGCCTCCATCTTCTTGTTCGATCAGTTTGAAGGGCTCTTCCTTACTCATTTTGTGAGAAGCCGCCGGACCGAGAAAACAAGTGTATCTTTGGTGACCCTCAACCAAAGAAAGGGTGAACGCCTGAGAGATTGCGTTCGGCGATTCACCGTCGAAGCCCGGTCTATTGCCTCCCTCAACCAATCCGTGGCCTCTGCGGCATTCGGGTACAACGTCATTAACGCCGACCTCAATGCATCCCTTGCAAAGAAGCCTCCTCGAGACTTCTCAGAAATCCTGCTTAGGAGTGAGAAGTACATCCGAGTAGAAGAGGCTCTCAACCCCCCCACTGTCGAGGAATCATCTTCTGGGAACAAACGGAAGAATACGAGTGAAGAAGGGTCCCAGAAACTCCAGAGGGACGACAATGGCCAACGCCGCCCAGCTCCTCGTTTTGAGAAGTTCACCCCTCCCTCAATGCTAGTATATCAGCAGTTCTTATGGAGGTGGAAAAGGAAGGACTACTCCGCGCTCCTCCTAGAATGAATACCCCTGGCAAGAAAAGAAACAGGGATAAGTGGTGCCGCTTTCATAGGGAGCATGGCCACGACACGGATGATTTTCGGGCTCTCAAAGAGGAGATCGAAGAACTCATACAGCGGGGACACCTCGACAAGTTCGTCCGAAGAGACGGGGCCGGCCTTCCACCCCGAGGAGCCTACAAGCGAACAGAGAGGTCCGCCAAGTTCCAAGATTCTGAATCTGGGACCGTCCTCCACCTCATCCAAGGAGGTCCAATAGGGGGAGAACCCAACTCCTCCCAAGAGGCCTTCACCCTATCGTAGAAGTAGGATCTCGGTTTTCAATAAGGTCGATGCTTGTAACCCGGCCAACAGCATGTAATAATGGTTCCCCCCATCGAAGCAGCCATTTAGTTTATTTCAATAAAACTTAAACTTTTGTCTATTATTGCACCTGCTTCATTTCTACTTCTACGACTCGCTAAATGGTAAGTTCAGAGTTCAGCGTGTCCTACAGGGCTACTCCCACAACTTACTAACTCAAAAGACGAGTTCGGAGTCCAACACTTGGTTTGACGTTGCCTTAGCCGCTTGTAAACATGCAAGTGTGGAGCAGCTCACCATTCGGAATTGTTCCTACAACTCATTAACTCTCTTAACAACAAGTTCGGAGTCCAACACTTTGATCGACGTTGCCTTAGCCGCTTGCAAACAAGCAAGTGCGGGGCAGCTCATCATTCGGAATTGCTCCCACAACTGTTGAACCTCTTCTCAACGAGTTCAGAGCTAAAACTCTCTCCTAGGGTTGCTCCTCAAACTTGTCTCCCAAACGGCTCTCTCCTAGAGCCAAGCTCTTCACTCCGCTCACTCCCAGAGCAGACCTTTTCTCAACGAGTTCGGAGCTAAAACTCTCCCCTCGGGTTGCTCCTCAAACTTGTCACCCAAACAACTCTCTCCTAGAGCCAAGCTCTTCGCTCCGCTCGCTCCCAGAGTGAACTTCTTCTCAACGAGTTCGGAGCAAAAACTCTCCCCTAGAGTTGCTCCTCAAACTTGTCTCCCAAACGGCTCTCTCCTAAAGCCAAGCTCTTCGCTCCGCTTGCTCCCAGAGCGGACCTCTTCTCAACGAGTTCGGAGCTAAAACTCTCCCCTAGAGTTGCTCCTCAAACTTGTCTCCCAAACGTCTCTCTCCTAGAGCCAAGCTCTTCGCTCCACCCGCTTCCAATGCGGATCTCTTCACAACGAGATCGGAACACGACTCTCCTCTAGAGTCACTCTTCAAACTTGTCTCCCAAACGGATCTCTCCTAGAGCCAAGCTCTTTGCTCCGCTCGCCTCCAGAATGGACCTCTTCATAACAAGTTCGGAGCAAGACTCTCCCCTAGAGTTGCTCCTTAGACTAGTCTTCTAAGAACAAACTCCCCCTAGAGCCATGCAAAGCTCTTCTCAACTTCGCAAAGACAAAGATGTTGCGGGACTATCTTGACCTTGAAGAATGATGATTCTCTAACTCATCTCTGAAGAGAACTTATAGATTGTCGAGATAGCTTCGAAACAAGGGGTCACACGCCCCGATCCGACCTCCGTAGCACTGGGAACGTCGGTTACAATACAAATGCGAGAAGAACTCTCCTAGATGTCGGCAACGTGTGCCGAGCATTCTTGCCACCGACGTCCAAATGTGAGAAAAAATCTCTCTTGGACTTCGGCAACATGCACCGAGCGTTCTTGCCACCGACGTCCAAATGTGAGAAAAATTCTCTCTCGGACTTCGGCAACATGCGCCGAGCGTTCTTGCCACCGACGTCCAAATGTAAGAAAAAACTCTTGGACTTCGGCAACATACGACGAGCGTTCTTGCAGCGTTCTTGCCACCGACGTCCAAATGTGAGAAAAAATCTCTCTTGAACTTCGGCAACTGGCGCCGAGAGTTCTTGCCACCGAAGTCCAAATGCGAGAACAAAATCTCCGAGACTTCGGCAACTAGTGTCGAGCGATCTTGCCACTGAAGCTCAAATTGGAGAAAAAATATGCCTCAAGATCCACACTCAAATCAAGTTCAACGGTGGTGATTAGAGAAAAAAGAGAGAGTAAACGGTCAACTATTAACCGCCACGTGTCAAGCCGCCGAAGTCCTCTTTTGGTTCGGAAATGTGTTCCGAGCGCTCTTGCCACCGACCATGAAACGATAGAAAAATTTATCAAAAAAGTGAACGGTCAACGTTGACTGAGTCAACGGTCAATCATTGACCGCCACGTGTCAAGTCGCCGAAGTCTTTCCTGGTTCGAAAATGCAATCCGAATGCTCTTGCCATCAGAGCCCAAATTGGAGAAAAATCTCGCCTCGAAATTCGTGCTCAAACACGATCTGTGGCTCAGATACAAGCAATCAAGCCAAAAAAAGGGGGAAGGGGGGAAATAAACTAAGGGGTTAACGGGTCGGTTTGGACCCGTTATAGGACCCAAACCCGTCAATCCCCTTCTTCTCCACTCTCCTGCCAAAAACCAAACAGAACAACAAAAAGACCCAATGTTTCCTCCTTTAACCTCCGTCGTCCTTTAACGTCGAGCTCCATAAGCAACAGATCGACAACCCCGAGCTCGCCTCCAATGCCGAGGAGACCCCTCCACTGCCGCCGAGCTCCGCCAAACTTCACCTTACCGAGCTCCATCTCTAATGTGCCAATCCACCAAGCTCACAAGCTTCGAGCTCCCTCCTTCATGAAGACCTCTTTCATCGTTGAGCCCCATCACTGTCGAGCTCCCCTCCACTGCTGAGCTCCACACCGTCGCCACCGAGCTCCGACAAGCTCTTCGCCACTGTAGTCGAGGTCCTCCTCTGCCGAAGTCACGAAGCTCGCTGTCAAAATCTGAGCATTCTCATCACCGGAGCCTGAATGAGAGAAAATAGCTCCCTTCCACTGCTGAGCTCCACACCGTCGCTACCGAGCTCCGATGAGCTCTTTACCACTGCAATCGAGGTCCTCCGCTACCGAAGTCACGAAGCTCGCCGTCAAAATTTGAGCGTTCTCATCACCAGAGCCCAAATGAGAGAAAAAAGCTCCCCTCCACTGCTGAGCTCCACACCATCGCCGCCGAGCTCCGATGAGCTCTTCGCAACTGCAGTCAAGGTCCTTTGCTGCCAAGGTCTCAAAGCTTGCTGTCAAAATCCGAGCGTTCTCGTCACCGGAGCCCAAATGAGAGAAAAAAAAAAACTCCCATCGTCTCCGAGCACTGAGCTTTGAACCCCTTATCGAGCTCCCACGCCTCTGTTGAGCACCGAAGCTGAGCTTCGACCCCGACTCGCCGAGCTCAAAGGCTCCGCCTCCATTCTCACCGAGCTCCGAGCTCCTCCACCGTTGCAAACCACTTCGAGCTCCGTTTCTGTCAAAGCTCCATGCCGATATCACTTCTCATCGAAGATGCTCGAAGCTTCGTCGAAACACCCATGCTGACCTCTCTCCATTACCAACTCAAAGCTCCATCGAAGCTCTAACCGAGCTTCTCCTCCATGGCTCCGTCGAGCTCCCCTCACCGAACCCATCACCTCCAAGCTCAGTTTCTTCCATTTCGAGCCTCCTCGTCGATGCTCCGCCGAAGCTCTGAGCCCCTCGCCTAGCTTGTCGCCGACCTCCATCTCCCATGGCTTCGTTGAGCTCTCCCCATGCCGAGCTCGACACCTCCTCTCGAAGCGTCTCCCATGCCGACCTCTCTCTTCGACGATCTCGATCACCTCCTTTACTCCTCGTCGAAGCTTCAACAAACTCCAAACGCATCGCCGAGCTCCCCCATCGCTCTCTGTCGAGCTCTTCTCACCATCGAGCTCCTATTCCACCAAGCTCCAATGAGGCCCTCGGAGTTGTCGAAGAAGAGCAGGGAAGACGATGGAGAGGGAAAGACGGAGAAGAAGAGAACAGAACATAAAAAAAAAATTTAATAATAATAATAATAGAAAATAAAAAAGTCAAAGAATCTCCGTTGACCATGCCACGTGGCGTCGACGTGGACTTCGGCAGCTCTCGCCGAGAGCTCTTGCCACTGAGCTCCAAACGAGAGAAAAATGGGCTCTTCCCGATGCGCGCTCATCTGATCATGATCAACGTGCATTAACGCACCACGTGTCTAGGTATTAATTTATTTATTTATTTATTTATTTAATCGAATTAATTATTTAAAATTTTCGAAAAAATATTTAAAAATCAAAAAATTTTAATTAAAAAATATAAAAATAATTATTAATTCAGAAAATAATTTTTAAATTCTGAAAATAATAATTATTAAATTAGAATAATTAATTAAATTTTTCGATAATTAATTATTTAATTCGGAAATTAAATAAAAAATTCGAAAAAAATCAGAAAAAATTGGAAAAATCACAAAAAATCCAAAAAATTTTAAGAACGATTTTGGGTATTTTACAAGCTCAGAATAACATAGTTACACCCTGAGCTAGATCCAAACACCCCGAGAACTCCGATAAAATCCTGTACGCCATTAGAACAACAAACTACTCCTCAAAGGCTGTTAAACTCAGTCTTCAGGAGTGGGGGGCTCGTGATATGACTAATAATGGGATTAAATCAGGACTGTTCAAATCGGGTACGAATCTTAAAGCTCTCAGGGGTAAAACGGTAATTTTATCAACAAACGGGTCTGAAATGAGAACTTGGTCTTTCTTCAAAGCCCAATAACCCAATAACAGAACAAAAAGAATCAAGCAATTTGGACATCTACAACTCCAGATATAACTGAAATATTGAACGTCGCGCATCCAGAATTTTAACACGAATCAGGGGAGCAATTCTGATCTTTTCGCATTCCTTTTGTTTTTCTTTTTCCTTTTCCATTGAGGACAATGTTAGATTCAAGTTTGGGGGACGGGTTACAATTTTTTATATATATTTTATATATTTTTGAAAAGAAAAAACAAACCCAAGTATTGCAAATAGGCTTACCATTACACTTTTTAGTTCTTTATTGTGCTAAAGCACTGAAATAATTTATTTTAGGATATAAAATATCTTATAAAGCAAGATCAAGCATACTTATTTACTTTAGGATTATTAAAGTTCAAAATTCCTTACAAAATTATGTGAGTCATGTGATTATACATAAAAGAAAAATGTGATGTTTTTTCTTGTGATTATTCCCTTTGATCTAGTCCTAAACAGAGTTTAAGTAAATAGAGTGATAATGATTAAACAATTGAATGAATAAAATTCTATCTACTCCAATGTTTTGAGTTGCTTAGTAACTAGGGGTATTCATCACCAATGTTTACTTTTACGTCAAACGACAACTTGAAATATGAGTATGCAAAAGCACTCTAAATTTGTGACTTGTTGAGTAACCAGTGATTCATCACCGCTTCCCAAAAATACAGAATTCGAGTACGTAACAAAAGCCCAGCGAATGATTTTTATCATCCATAAGCTGTTCAGGAATCTTTACAACATATTACAGGAATAATCAAAGTCGGAAGTAAAGAAACAACCAGGCATGCATAATTGAAACAAGATACCAACAGGAATTTACTTGGAACCAAAAATATATAAATCTCAAATAAATCAGAATCTGGACAAGTTAATAATATCCTGGGTCACATCGCCCAAATACAAAATAAATATCCAAGTAATCAAGTACATTTTATTCAAATCAAACAATAAATAATAATAATAATCATAAAGCAGGAAATCCAATACTAATACATCATCTCGCCAATACTATCTGACAGCCGACCATCCTGATCTGCAATTAATAATTGCAGGAGAAGGAAAGAGAAAACAAGTACCCGTCAATTGCAAGTTACGGACCACTTATAATGTAGGATACAAGCACATGGGGAAAAATAACAAATACAAAACAACAGCAGGAATAAACAAGTATGGTATAAGTGTCAACAGAATAAATGTCTAACATGAATCAGGAAAATAGAAATAAGTAACATGTATACTAACAGGTACAGGTAACATGTATCAAGTGTCAAGCTAACAGGTAAACAGGTAAATATATATCATGTAACAGGTAAATAGAAACACGTAATCATGTAACAGGATAATCAGGTATCAGGTGATCAGGAACTAGTAATCAGGAAAATAGGTAATCAGGAAATCAGGTTATGTCATGTCAAGTCTTGTATTATTACTATCTAGGTAGCACTTAATGCGCCCCAAAAACATAACACATGAATGCTACAACAAATAGTTTTGCTTTAAATTTTGTAGTGGATTCTATAGGATAGTGTACTCAGGGATCAGGATAACAAGTAACAGGAACAGGTAGAACCTAGTGGTTCTCTTTTGAGTATACCTTCCTATAGGGAAGTATGCAGTCAGGTACAGGAACAGGCATAACCTAGTAGTTATCTTCCGAGTACATCTTCCTATAGGAAAGCATGCAGTCAGGTACAGATAACAGGATTGTGAATCATGTAGTCATGAACACGTAACAGGCAGGCAGGACACAGGTCCTCTTCTCAGTACACATTTTTATATTTTCCACTACTAGATCTTTCCCTTAACCCCAGCTTGGTCAGTTATTATTATAATCAGACATGCATGTATGTATCACAAAACAAAGTAAGGATAACAGGGTATAAACATGTATCAGGTTCAGGGTGCAAGAAAAATAAGTACAGGTACAAGATAACACATAACAGGGTAAAACAACTAGTTTTCTAATTCAGGACAGTAAAACAGTGTTGTACTAAAACAGTAATTCCTGCTACTATAAATATTCAAATCTGAATCCGTCAAAGAATTTGGAAAATAGACTTCCACACGAATCCAACGAGTATATATAAGTAATATAGTGCTTCACAAAATCATAGCTCAAAACTGAATCTAAACCAGAAAATGCGTTCAGCCAGAAATCAGTAAATTGTATTCAAGTACAGAAAAACAGCAAGAAATCATCATAATAAATTCCAAAAAAAATCTGGGGTATTCCCCTATATGTCTAGCATCAAAATAGAAATTTTGATGATTTTCCAGAAAGATTAGTTTGGTCAACCAAAATCAGAAAACCTCAAGAAACGGTAGTTTGGCAAATCTGGAATTCCCAACACTGCCGTACGAAAACTGAAATATCTCGCAAGCCATGAAACGAAATCCAAATCCGCCAAAGGGAGATGAAAATAGAAAAATTAATCTAACTTTCATAATTCATAAATATTTTTCATACAGTAACAGGAAATATGGTAAAAATACGATTTTTTACAGAACAGCGAGCAAAATGCAGCAAGTATAGCTTTCCTAAACAAGCATGAAACGGCATATAAACTCATCAATAAAATCCACCAAAATTTTTTCTAATCCCTAAATAGATATAGAAATACTGATCAAAGTTTCAGATCAAAATAATATGTGTAGCACAAATATCAAAATCATTTTAGTCATCAAAATCATCAATAAACGAAATCTGGAATTTATCTACACCTTTGTAGTAAAACATTCATATCTCACACATACGAAAACGAAATCGAGCAAGGTCAGAGGGGTTGGAAATCAGACGAATTTATCTAAAAATCATGTTTTATACTGAAATTAAGATTCTGACCTTAATATGGTCTAAATTACTGATCAAGACAGATTACCGGCAAAATACAGAATTTCCTCAAAAACCAAAATCAACACAGATTCAACGAAACTTGATCCAACACAACACAACAATATATATATATATTTGTTGTGTTGTGTTGTGTTGAGTAAGCACAACACAACAATATATATATATATGGAGCATCACTGCATCCTATTACATCCACACAAAAAAAAAAAATTTACAGTTGGGAACTGCGGCCTATGCTAACGTGTCTAAAAGTGTCTCACCTGTGGAACTAGTTTGGAAGTGGGTTAGTTGGAAAATTGGTTTGGGAAAAGTGGGTTAGTTTGGGGAAAATATCGGATTTTGAGTGGGTGGGAAGAGAGTAAAAGGAATATAAAGAGCTAGCCATTTAAGGTTCTGATGATAAATTCATATATGATGCCACATAGGATGCCACATGGTAAAATATTGGTGTGCACCACATGTCATTCTTTATACAAAGACTTTTAAAATTATTTAAAATTATCAACAAAAAAAACGTACTAGTGTAATGTACAGGCAGCTTGATTTACACATCTTCCATAGTGTTAGATGATAGATTAGTTTAGTCTCACATTGAATAATGTATTGGTTTAGTATTCCATTCTTTCCTATATATATAGAAGCTAATTGTATTCAGTTTATTCAATCAATAAAATAATATTTTTCTATCCCTAATTCTAACATGGTATCAGAGCCAATAATCCTATAAGGCCTATACTCATTTTATCATCGTCGTCGAGGTGGAGTGGTTCTCGTCTTCTTCGGAATCACTCCACCTCCCGACATCTCTTTTCCTCTCCCGATCTTGATCAAAACCCTAATCTCCCCCAAAACCCTAAATCTCCAAAATCCTAGCCGTCATCAACTATCTCCCCCAAAACCCTAAATCTCCAAAACCTTAGCCGTCATCAAACAACAAGATCTTTTATCTCTCTCCTCCAACTTTCTCTCTCCCCGTTCAATTTTGAACCCAAGTTACTGTAGCTTCATCTTCCGCAACCCCAAATCCCGACCATCCCCTAGTGTTCTTCTCTGGCGACCCCTGGTGCTCACCCTGCTCTCCGAGCGCTGCCCCTCATCGTCCCTCCTCCCATCGACCACCCAACAACCCATCTTGCATCCCTTCCAAATCCCTCCACTAATTTGATCCCCATCCTCACCGTTTCTCACCCAACTCCTTTACTTCCTCTTCGTCTTCCCCTCTTCCATGACTAGATCTACCATGCTCCTCTCTCAAATCCACAATCCACGCTTTCAAGTACACATTCTGCAACCCCAGATCCACCTCCGTCCACGCCAGATCATCGTCATCCCTTCATCGCTAGTTCTCATCCCCCATCGAGCCGCTCTCGTCGAGCTCGACCACCGCTGCCGACCTCCGATCATCTTCTTCAACCTCTTCTTGCCGCCGTCGCTGCCACGTCAGATTCCGGTGGCCCCTTCTACGGGTTCTTGTGCTTCTATTACGTCAACTTACCCCGGTTGATCGATCGTAAGTTTGAGAGGGGGTGTTATCAGCATCCAGTTCTCATTTCAGGGATAATATCCCATCATCGACTATGTCTCAAGTCAGGGGTGAGATCCTATCATCGATTATGTCTCAAGTCAGGGGTGAGATCCCATCACAAATCGGGATATGGAGATCCTGCCACTATTACCACTACTTTCTTCCGCAACAATCTACTCCTCAGTTTCCATCACATGCAACATCAAGCGTCATTTCTGCATCACAGTTTGCCGTTTCTTCCATATCAACATCGTCAGTATTCCAAACTCTTGTTGCTTGAACCAACTTGAGTTTGAGAAGGGGTGTTAGATGATAGATTGGTTTAGTCCCACATTGAATAATGTATTGGTTGTTTAATTTTTCGTAAGCTCTCCATTATGTATAGGGGGTTTCTAAAATTATGAACAAAGGTTAAAGTCTTGCCCCTCCGTAAATATTTCATAGGTGCTACTATGGATTAGTGGCTAGTTTCTTAGCTTAGTAATTGATCCTGGGGGTTTGAATCTTGTAAGCTTAATATATCTTTTCGTTTGGCCCCCTCCCTTTTGATCAATCATGGCTCCACCCTGAGCGTGAAATGCACAATTTGTCACAGAGAATAGCTTAATATTATGTGTTTACTTTAGGGTTTTTTTCCATATCCACATCTCAAATCTTTATTATTTTCATATTCCCACCCAAATTATTCATATGCACAATTTATCACTAATAATATCTTAATATGATGTGTTTACTTTATCCACATCTCAAATATTTGTTATTTTCATATTCCCACCCAAATTCTTCATATTTTCATATTCTCACCTCAGATCATTTAACTAGTTCCAAAAACCCACCTAATATTAGTTTTTCCATTAATTGTGAGGAATATACTTGCCGTAGTTACCGTAGTAGATTAAGTCATGGCGAGGGATTGAACCCTACACAGATGAAGAACGATTAAGGGCTTGCCCTCGGACCTATGTAGTGTGGGATGCATAGAATCCGAACAAGTGCGCATTAGTGTCATATAACATAACAACTGCATTAAGGACTAAGTGCACAGCACAACACGACATCTATAGAATAGTCCCCGTAGTTTTGCCTATGACAAGTGTGTGCTTTCTGAGTATGAGAAAATTGATATTTTACATCCTTGCGTCAGTTGAATGAACTGACGAGCCCACAGTTTCTGTGCAGGATAAAGAGATTGACAAAATTAAAGTATGCATGCTGCTTAAAGAATGTTTCAAGTGTTGTACTTTTATTCATGTAATTATTGTAAATGACTTCCGTTGTTTAAATGCAATTCAAGTTGTAACTCTGATATAAATTAAAGTTTTAAATTTTCATGTAAAATTGTACAAAGAGAAGTGTAAAGATCCTGTGGACCTTCGAATTCAGTCTGTTTTTGGAATTCAGGGTGTTACAGCTATTTTCATATTCACACCCAAATTCTTCATATTTTCATATTCTCACCTCAGATCATTTAATTGGTTCCAAAAATCCACCTAAAATTAGTTTTTTCCATTAATTGTGAGGAATATACTTTGGATATTCTTCTTTTTGGGTACAAAGCCAATAATAATATAATTTAATTCCTAAAATGCCCTCAGTCATCTACTTTATATTTTTTTAAGTCGAAAATGGAAGGATAGATCATACCTGATTTATATTTACAGAGTTAGTCTATCATGAGATGGTGAGAAGTGCTCCTTATTGTGAGCAAGAGATCTCAGTCACTCGATGCGTTTCTGATGGCTGCGATGAGCTCCGCTGAAAATGAGATTTGCTACCTAAGTGTGAGAGGGCATTTTCATCATTTTTGCATTTCGTTCTTCTTTTCTCTTCCAGGGGTGTATTGGATTGGAATTTGAAAAGAATTTAAAAGAATGTGAAAATCCCAGTGTATTCTATTAGGATTTTAAAGGAGTTTATAAAAGTCACAGTGTATTCAATTGAGACTTTAAGTGATTCTATTCAATTCTCGGTGTATTCAATTGAGATTTTAAATGACCCCATTCAATTCTCGGTGTATTCAAAAAGTTAATGATTTTGGTAGAATTGAGAATTTGGAGGATTTAGATGGAATCTAGGGTCCGAGGTATAAATACCAAAAGCCTTTCCAATTCTCACCTTCTCTGTAGAAACTTTCAAACTATTGGTGAGTATGGTTTTGTTTCCTTGTACATATGCCCAAAATTATCCCCAAATAAACCCAAACCCTGTAACCCCTGCTCTCTCCATCATCTTCTTCCTCCTCTCCTCTACCTCCCGACACCCTCCTCTGCTGCTACCCCACTCTCCTCTACCTCCCGACCTCCGATCCCCACGTAGAGGCCTAATTCAACCCAAACCCTAATTCAACCCAACCAACGATCCCCACGCAGAGGCCTCCATCCGCCTCCTGAAAGACAATGGAATCAATTTCAATCAAAATCAACGCGATGGAGTTGATTCAAAAATATTCTCAAGATTGCTATGGCATAAATTGGTTTCTCGTTGCAGGTACAGGACGAAGTGGATAACGTTTCATGGTTTGTATGATGTGGTCTATATAGTGAAACTGTTAACTGGAAGACCTATGGTGCAGAAATAACGAGTATTGATTTCATGAGGAGATGTGGTAGAGTTATGATGCCTAACGGGAGAGTTAGTGCTCCTTATAAATCTCTTGCTCCATGACTTTGGTTAACGGGTGTTATTAGTTATTATTATTTTATGCTATTTCAGAATGTTAAAACAACGAGTATTGAGTTGATGGACTCATCAACAACTCTCTATCTCTTCTTTTCTCACATATTCACCCCAAAATCCGTTCTTCCCGAGTTCAACTAAACTCTAACCTAATCCACCCCCAAATCTCTCGGCCCTCTCACTGCCTTCTCTACCCCGACGCTCCTCCGACGCCCCTCGGCATCCTCCTGGACTTCCCGCAACCCCCAACTAGGTGAAGACCCTGCTGCAGAAAGTGGAGGAAGAAGAAGCCGAGTTCGTGAAAAAGAAGTCGCCTTTTTTAGCAATGGTTAACTTGCCGGGTCCTTCACCCATTCAGCTTCTCGCTCCGACCCCTATGAACACTCCTCAGGTTCCCGGAGTTTTGGAGTTCCAAGATGGAGTTTTGGTGGACATTATGACGGTGTCGATGGTTACGGAACAAGATTCTGTCAAGAATGCACCAATTCAGGTTTGTAAATTGTATGCATGTAATGTTACCAAGAATTTCACTTCTTCAAGTTTGAATGATTTCTGAGATTAGGGTTTTGTTTGTTGATTTGATCAAATTGCCGAGGCGGTGGGACAGAAGGTGGTGGATGAGTGCTTCATAAACCAAGCATTGTTGTTCGATTCGCCTGACAAGTCAGATGCATCTTTTGTGTCCTCAACTATTACTTACCAAGGGCAAGGGAGTGAGATTGGGCACAAGACATTTGAGGAGAATGAGAGCTCATTGTCCTGGTCGATTCAGGTGAATCTCAGTGTGCCGGATGATGATGAGGAGGAGGAGGAGGATGTCGAAGATTATGATTAGGAGGAAGAGGAATATGAGGATGGGGAGGGGTTCGATGATTTGTGTGAGGGGCTGAGTAAGAAGAGAGTTGAGGAGGGGCTGCCTGAGTTTACCGAGAAATTGACGAGGTTTGAGTACAACAGCGACGGTGAGATTGAAGGGGAGGAGGTGGTGAAGGAGAAGGTGTCACCAAATGTGTTGATACTGAAAGGGTTGTCGGTGCCAGAAGGGAAGCACCTAAGGTTTCAGGATGATGAAGATGAAGAATGATGAAGGAATTTTGGTGATTTTAGTTTGATTTTGTATTGGTTGTAGTACTTAACAGCCGATTTCAATTTCAATATGTTTTGCTTATCAACTTTGATGTTTTTTGGTTGTTTGATTTTATTGATGTTTCTGTGATTCATCAAAAACATTGATGGGCTAAATTATTGTTGGGGAATAAATTCTTGATGGTTACAGAATTATAAAGAAACTCTTCTTGGCTTGAAGTGTCCTGTTTATCCTGCAAGTATTGTGCGAAGTGAAAAATATTGCACAGAGTATATGATAACTAAAGCAAAGAATATGAGGGAGAATCGATGCAGTTTTGGTGCAATAGAAATGCAAATATGTTCACCATAGCATCAGTCCCTACGATTTAATTCAGCAAGCGAATCTAAAATCTCCCTGATAAGGCAAAGGCCAGAAGGCATCACACTGACAGAGGAACAGAGCTTCAAGAAATCTCCTATCCGATATGGAAAACAGTCTCTTGTGGAGCAATTACTGTGGAGCAATTACCACTTGCACCTGCTTTTCTCTATCTTCTAAGAGCATTTGTAGTCGTTAGCCATTTACCCATATTTTGGAAAAAATAAGAAAAAAAAGCGCCGTAGTTGTTAGCCATTTACCCAAAAAATAGGTCTGACGTGAACGGTGCTTGGCCAAATATAGAAGACGAAATGGCTTTTGTCAAAATATAGCTAACGAAGGATTATCTTTCGTCCGTTTATTGGGACGAAAGATTATCTGAAACGTCGGACGAGAAACAATACATCGTCCCAGTACAATCGCATACAATGAAGTTGTCGGGCGAAAGATTAAATTCTGTTCCATAAATTAAATATTAAAAAAGAAAAAAAAAAGTGAAGGACGGTATATAATCTACCATCCCACACCAATTAGCTAAAGACAAACCCAGGACGACTCTCCATCCGTCCATCCGTCCTCCCGGGTAAGTTTAGTTTTTGAATTTTTTTTTTTTTATATTGTAAATGTCACTATCATTCTATCATTCTATCATTCCTCGTCCCAGGTAAGTTTAGTGTTTTGATTTTTTTTTTTTTTTGTGAATGTCACTATCATTAAGGTTAGCAATTAACTTTTTAATTTTTTTTTTTTTAAAACTTCGGACGGTAAATAATCATCCGTCTGTCCTATTCGGAGCCAAATTTTGGCTAACAACGATTACAGAGTGCCGCCATTTTTCCTATTTCTATTTGCCAAATACCCAAAATTTGGGTGTCGACCACTACAGATGCTCTAATAGGGCAAAGGCCAAATAAAAAGCAATGAAAGCAAAAGAGTGATCGGAACAGAGTGAAAAGCAAACAGTTCACACGAAAGATTTCAGTAACAGATGTGTAGAGCAGGCATTCGAATACGTATTCATGATATGGAAAAATACTTTACACAAATCGCTCATGGAACATCTACCACTTGCAATGCATTTCTCAATCATTGATCTCAGACTACATCATGGCAGCCCCACAATGTATTTTCACCCCTTGCGGGTAGGAAGAGAGGAGAGAGGTTTAGCGCAACATGTCCACAGGTTGAACCAAATTTATTCACAAGTATTCAAAACAATGACACGCCATCAGATAGCAAGCAATCAAAATTTTGATTACAATGTTCATGCTACACAAATCTCACACACAATTACTTTCCTAACATCAAATTAACTTTTTCAGCACACCAAGGATGTTTCTAGCACCTACATAAATGAAAAAAAGTAACACCATCCTAGCTAATCAAATTAAGGACATACGAAAACATAAAAAAATCGTACATTCTGTCACTACATAAGCATTTTTAAAATAATACACTCATATTTTAACCCCAGAGCAATCATAAAGACAAATCAATATAGCAAGCATGCAAGAAAGTACAAGGTGGAGACAACTTCAAAATAGGGATTCACAGAAAACTGTTTCATAGTTGATAATGATGCGGCCTGCTTCTAAGAGCAATTATATAACTTTAAAAAAACATAATACAAGCAATACCAAGCACTCAAACTAGCGGACATGAAGACACAATTCCAACTCAATACTAAAAATTGTTTCGTAGTTCACATGGAGTTGGCTTACATTTTCATCACTTGCCTACTTTCACAACAACATTTCAGTAACTTGAAGAAAAACCCCTTCTAGTTGGAGCCCTTGAGTCGGGGAGGAGTCGAAAAGCTGGAGCCCCTGGTTGGGGGTTGCGAGAAGTCGGGGAAGGCATCAGGGGGTGTCGGAGGAGCGTCGAGGTAGAGAGGGCGGTGAGAGGGCGAAGCGATTTGGGGGTGGATTGGGCTAGGGTTCAGTTGAAGTCGGGAAGGAATGATTTTGGGGGTGAATATGTGAAAGAAGAAGGAAGTTGGGGAGGAGCGCCAGGGTGGGGTCGGGGAGGAGCATCAAGGAGAAAGACAGAGGAAGATGAAGATTTGGGGGAGCTCGAGGGCATCGAGCGACAGGGAGGAGCGTCGGGGTGGATTTGGGCATCGAGTGGCGAGGAAAATGAGGAAGGTGGAACTAGGGGTTCAATTTAAGGAAAATTTTGCCGAAATGCCCTTTTTTTAAAAATAATTAGTGACCTACCCTACTTTCGAAAACAATTAGCGAAATGTCCTTGTCTGTGACACGTCAGCAACAAACGTTATTGGGAAAAACGGCATCAGCTATTACTATGCCGTTCTTCCCAATAACGGCATCTCTTTTTGAAAAAATTGTCATGCCGTTATTCCCAATAACGGCATAAGTTATTTTTGTCTATAGATCTCTACTGTATCAACTGTGGCTCGAGAGAGAATTGCAAAAAGTGAAATAACTGAGTAGAGAACGGCATAGATAATACTGATGCCGTTTTTCACAATAACGGCATCAGTTATTATCGTTTTGCACAGGTTCCTATAATCGAAAAACCTCTCTTCTTCCCCTTTTCACTTGCGGTTTGTTTCCTTCCCCACTTCGACTCCGAAAACCCTAAACCCTTAAAAAAAATCCTAAAATCTTCGGCTGTGTAATCAAATTGAAGTTGGGAGTCTACTCTTCAATCTTTCATTAAGAGTGCCAAATCATTCCGAATCTGAAATTATTGTAAGTATCCAAAAATCCTAATTTGTATTTTGTAAAGTTGATTTTGATAGTATGATAGATGTATGCATTGGTAGTATAGTACAAGTAATGTACATATGCTGTTATTGAAGTAGTAATTTTGGGAATAACTTTATGTATTGTTAGTGATGTAGGGTTTACAAACTATTGAATTGTTGAGAAAGGTGGAATTGTTCATTTTGTTAGGAAAACAATGAATTTGGAGGGATATTTTGTTGGGGGGTGGGGGGTTACGTTGTCATTATGATGATTGCAAGTAGTTCAAAATTCATACTCCATTATAAAAGAACTATTTTTTTACAATCTTATGAACGATTCGGATATAAGGAATAACGCGTTTGTGATGAATTATACTTAGTTTATTTTGAAAATTCTTTTACTAAAATTGTTGTTGATTACAGTTTGTTATTGTTGACAGGCCAATGGATCCTACACAACCATCTTCTTCGCATAGTGCTGGTGCTTCTTCTACTTCTTCATTTGGACCACAGGGACATCCTGGTCCACTAGATCCTACGGTTCTATATTTGCAACCAGACCACAGATCACATGCCGTTTGGACCGGGGATGTAGAGAAGATGAATTTTCGGATGCACAACATCATGCCGGTGATCCCCGGTATTGAAAATTACTTGGTCAGCAGCGATTCTACGGGATGTCGAAGCTGGCAAAAATCAAGTGTGACCACGCTCTACTTACTGCACTTGTGGAGCGATGGAGGCCGGAGACACACACGTTTCACTTGCCGGTTGGAGAGATGACGGTCACACTACAAGATGTAGCTGTGATTGCGGGTCTTCCGATTGATGGGGTGGCCGTCACCGGCAATTTGATGTTCAACAAGGTTTTATTGGTACTAGACTATCTCGGCTTGGAGGTGCCTGAAGAGGACCACAGCATATTCGTTGGGGAATCCATTAGACGTTCATACCTTGACGATCAGTTCACTCATCGAATGCCACCTGTGCCGACGGACATCCAACTCCGGAACTATACGCGCGCATATCTACTGTCGTTGATTGGAGGGATCCTATTCCCTAACTCTTCAGGTGACGTAGTCCACCCCATGTACCTTCCTCTCATAGATGACCTGCAGACGACCGGCCGATATAGTTGGGGAAGTAAGTGCCCACTTCTCAATTGCTTTTTCCTTTACCCAATTAGCTGCATCAGCATTGCTAGCTTCAAGTTGTGCCATCTTTTCCTCGTACTTTTTCCACTGATTTTGACACGCAATTACCTTCAATTTATTCATCAAAAATTTCAAACCAAATTTTTTATGAAAATTGCTAGCAAAATGCTGCATACAGTACCGATGATATGCAAATGGTTTCTCCACGTGCCAAACTCATTTCCCATTGCTGATAAAATACGAGCATGTCGGTCAGAAATGACACAAAGACCTTCACGATCTGTAACAAAACACCGAATACAGTTCATGAACCATGTCCACATTTCTATGCTTTCACCTTCAACCAGTGCAAACGCAAACGGAAACAACCTCCCGTTTGCGTCTGGTGATACCACAATCAACAAACAACCTTTGTATTTTCCGTACAAGTGAGTACCGTCTACACTTATAACTGGTCTACATGATTTAAATCCTTTGATGGAAGGACCGAATGCCCAAAAAATACCCTTAAATGTTTCTATACCCGGCCCGGTCGTAGTCTTCGCCCAATGTACAGCCGTACCCGGATTTGAAACTTGAATTGCATTGAGTAGATATGGTAATTTAGTGTATGCTGTTTCAAAAGAACCATATAGTTTCTCAATTGCTTTATGTTTTGCCTTCCAAGCTTTCCAATATGATATTGTGTATTGGAGCCTACCCTTCACCTGCCCAATTATGGCTCTTGGTGTTATTGAGAGTTGTTCCTTCAAAGTATCCATTATCATCATCGAAACGACCGTCGAGTCAATTTTACTGTGATCCTGAGTCAATGTAGGATTCACACATGTATGTACACCTTCAAGCTTTTTCACCATAAAATAATCACGACCTTTGGGAACAATTGCACGCAAGCGCCATGGACAACCAACTTCATTTTGAAGTGATGGATTTTCTACAATCTGCTCGGCTGAATGGTGGATGGGCACATATTTACATTTCACATGGTATAGACAACAATCTGATTTTACCGTCACGAATTCTCTGTGGTTCTTCACGGCGTGCATCTTCACTTGATGTTGTAGAGCATCTTTGGATGGAAATCTTTGACCAATAAAGAGTTCATCCAAGTTTGAAGAACCAATGGAAGACTGGCCATGTTCATGTACGATGGCACGGGACATCCATTCGCTTGATTGCGATCCACGCATAGCTGCACTTGTGTCCTGACTTGGCAACACGCAGGCATTGTTAACCGGCACATGAACATTGGCATCAATAACTGGAGCTTCAATGGCAATCTCCTCATCATCATCCTCGAGACCGCGTACCTCATCTTCTTCCTCTTCTACCAAGTCGTTATTTACAACGGCGTTGTCAAAGTCTTCCAAAGCAATGCTAGCTACCAAAAAATTTTGTGGCAATGGGGTCGGATGTACCTGCTCGTATTCGGAGGAAACAGGTTCCGTTGGAGTTGTGCTAGTATCTCCAATTGTATTTGAAATCCTTGCGTGTGACTCTGCAGATGGTTTCAAAGTCTTTGTGGGCCTTGAACTTTCGATAACAACTCTTGTAGTATTTGGAAGCCTCGTTTGATTAATATATAACTCAACTATATTCCAACCACAACTTGGATGAAGTGTCCTAAGCAAGACAGACCTCAGAGAACTGTCACTGTCTATGGGTACCAACATGAAGTACTGCCCATCCCCTTTACCAGCAGAATAACAGGCTCTCAGTTTTAGACTCATTTCACTTCTATCCCAATTGGTGACTTCATATATCTTATCTATTAATTCTGCGTAACCAAAATTGGGGGTAGCCCAAATAATTACCGGATCAACATCACTATAAGAATATCCAATTTTTGGATCCTTAATTACTTCACCCCCATAATATAACCAAATAGGGATATCAAATTCCATACCTATGCATAAAAATTAAAACATATTCAATTCATTCACTACTCACAATAAACAAAACATTGAAATGAAAATCAAACATAAGGTTAAGATGATAATACCTTCAAATTAAACCAAAAAAACCACTGGAAATAATTTCGTTGTGGAGGAAGACTGAAAATGAGAGTGGGAGTGAGGAGGTTGGATGTATGGAATTTTACAGGACTTAAATGGTTGAATTTTTTTTATTTTGAGATCTAGGGTTTGTGGGTAAAAGGAGCGATGCGAGAGAGAGATGTATACGAATCAGAAGGGGAAGAAAGGGGAAGAAGAGGGGTTTTTCGATTATATGAACCTGTGCAAAACGATAATAACTGATGCCGTTATTGTGAAAAACGGCATCAGTATTATCTATGCCGTTCTCTTAGAGAACGGCATCAGTTATTTCACTTTTTGCAATTCTCTCTCGAGCCACAGTTGATACAGTAGAGATCTATAGACAAAAATAACTTATGCCGTTATTGGGAATAACGGCATGACAATTTTTTCAAAAAGAGATGCCGTTATTGGGAAGAACGGCATAGAAATAGCTGATGCCATTTTTCCCAATAACGTTTGTTGCTGACGTGTCACAGACAAGGGCATCTCGCTAATTGTTTTCGAAAGTAGGGCAGGTCACTAATTATTTTTAAAAAAGAGGGCATTTCGGCAAAATTTTCCAATTTAAGTCAAAATTTTGGGGGTGATTTTGTGAAGATGAATATTAAGAAAGAAATGAAGAAATGACAAAACTGCCCCTCTCTCACTTAGATTTGGGCGGAGCTGATCTCGGCCATTGGATCGCGATCAAGGGGCTGAGATCTCTTTCTCACGATAAGGATCCCTTCTCACCATCTCATAATAGACTTACTATATATGTGTGTGTGTGTGTGTGTGTGTGTGTGTGTTGGAAGAGGGGAATGAGCAAGTAGTGTGTGTGTGTGTGTTGGAATAGTGTGTGTGTGTGTGTGTGTTGGAAAAGGGGAATGAGCAACTTGCTCATTTAGAAAATGTGCAATTGAAGATGTGGTATGCATGTGATTGAAAATTTCTAAAAGTTGTTAGTTGGTCATATGTATTACATGCATACCACCTTATCAATTGCTCAACAAGTTGCTCATGCCCTTTTTCCCTTATATATATGCACACACGCACGCACGCACGCACACACACATGCACACACACACACACACACACACACACACACACACATGCGCGGACACACACACACACACACACATGCGCGGACACACACAAACGCACATATATAGAAGCTAATATTATACATCATGTTGTTTCGGGAGAAGAACAATCGATACGGAAGTGGGGGTGAATTGTAGGGGAAAAGGGCTACTGTCATACACCTCTACTAGTCCTAAACATGAGTTCATACCTAGCTACTTCACCCCTGAGTGATTCCATTAGCAAAATGACATATTAACCCCTCTAACAACTAGAAATACAAAATTATTTGAGTATCAGTGTCACAATTATCAGCCAGTTACACAAATATAAGGCATATACACATCGGGCTAACAAAATGACAGTCTAAAGCCTGATTTAACTGAAGATATAATCTCCTTGTTGTCCACTGCTCACTATGATAGTGTTAGAGGCTGTGTTCCCCCTTCCTGCATGAGCCGGACTTGCATGTGACAACTCCCAATCACTTCTATCAGCTAGTGGTTTCTCCATCTTCAGCTTCTTTCTACTAGGTTGAGCTGCATTCAACCAAAAAGAGAACCAAAGTATTACATTTCTTATAATGGATGCTGAATCACTAACTCTGACATTGAAGATCCTAGCATTTCTTCCTAACCAAAAACTAGAAATTGGGCACAAATACCAAATATGTGCCAATTGATCAGGTGCAAAACACAAAGAGCTAAAGCAATCATGAAGTGAAGTGGGCGGTGTGTGGATGTGCAGCAAGTTTTGGAAGTGAGACCACACTTCAATAGCTAAGGGACACTCAAAGAACATATCGAAAGCTGATTCTAGCAAGGTAGCACATTGTCTAAATGATGGGTCACCCTCCCAACCTTTTCCGCTAAGCACCTCCCTGGTATTAAGTTTATTCCATGACAAAAGGCAAATAAAATTCTTGCATTTCAGAAGGGAAAATTTTTTGCATGTTGCTACATAGAAAGGACTTCTGAGACCTCCATTGATGAAGTAGTTGTATGCAGATTTGATTGAGAAAGTAGTTGTGGGTGAGAGCTTCCAGGCTGCTTCATCTCTCCCTTGTGAAGGGGATAATTGAGATAATAGTTGCAGTAGTTTACTCTTATCCTCTATTAGTGTGTCATTAGTAATTCTGCTCATGCTAAGTCTCCATGTCTAATTTTCATTTTCCCATCTGCCTTCAGAAAGAAGAGTATCTTTAGGGTTCCAAGTCAGCGAACAAATTCTTGGGAAGCTATGTCGGATACTGCTTCCATTGATCCAGTTGTCGTCCCGAAATAGAATAGAGGAACCCTCTCACATACACCAACTTAGTCAATGCATAAACCTCTCTTTCAGCTAAAAAAATCCTTCCCAAAAAGTAGAACAGTCACTAGCTCATAGAAGGAGTTGGGACCTGGATTGAGGTAGAAAGATTTGAGAGTGGAGGCTGGAAATTCCTCCCTGTCATTTAAAATTTTTCACCACCACTTCATGAGTAAAGCTTGATTGAAGACTTGGAGGTCAAGTATCCCTAACCCTCCTTGAGTTTTAGGTTTACAAACTCTCTTCAAATTGATAGTTGCAGCCCCTTAGCATCTTTATCATATACTACCTATAAGAATCTACTTCTCACAAGATCAATATGCTTTATAACCCACAAAGGAAGCTTGAAGAATGAAGAGTAATAAAGAGGTAGTGCAGATATCACTGAGTTGATCAGGATCAGTCCCCCCCCCCCCCCGGATAGCATTCTTCCTTCCAACTAGAGAACATTTTCTTTATTTCATGGATGATAGGTATCCATTCCCTCTTGCTCATGAACCCCTAGTGTGAGGCAAACCTAAGTATTTTTTAGGTAGTTTTTCTACTGCACAACCAAGAATAGTAGAGAAAGCAACATGTTTTGCTCTAGACCTACCAAAACAGACCAGAGATGAATTATTGAAGTTTATAGTCAAACCTGAAACATCTGCAAATATGTGAAAGAGGAGTTTGAGATAAATGATCTCCTATTCGTCTCGATTACATAAAACCAGTGTGTCATCTCCAAATTGCAACGCAGATAACTAAGAGAGATATCCCCTAATATTTATAGGGGTGAATGTTTCTTCTTTGATTCCTTGCTTTAGCATTTGTGCTAGCACATCAACAGTAATAATGAATATCATAGGAGATAGTGGCTCTCCTTGTTTTAAACCTCTCTTGGAAAGAAATTTCTGCCCCTCACCATCGACAGGATGGAAGATTTGGCTGAATAAAGAATCTTTTGGATCCAATGACATCACTTCTACATAAAACCTCTTGCTTACAGCATTTCTTCAATGAAACAGCCGAGTGAATCAAAAGCCTTCTTAAAATTAATTTTGAGCATGGCCATATCTGATTTTTCCTTGGTGCATAAGTTCACCAATTCATGAGCTACAAGAAGCAGTCTAACGATGTTTTACCTCTTAGAAATGCGGTTTGAGATGATGATACTAGATCATGTAGAAGGGGTCCCAGTCTGTTGGCCAAAACTTTAGTGAAGATCCTGAAAGAGGAATTGAGAAAGCTGCTGAGTCTGAACTCAGTAATTAAGTTAGCTCCTTCACACTTAGGAATGAGCATAATATCTGAATAATTATTTCTCCCAATTGAGTTTTAACTACGGTTCCCGATATTTTCATTTTTTTTCCTTTTTTGTAATATTTTATTTGTAATTGAATAAAATACTTTATTTTTGCTTCTTGATTATTTTAATTTAATCTTGTTCATGAATTATCCGTTCGATATTTTCATTTTTTTTTCCCCTTTTTTGTAATATTTTATTTGTAATTGAATAAAATACTCTATTTTTGCTTCTTGATTATTTTAATTTAATCTTGTTCATGAATTATCCGTTCGATATTTTCATTTTTTTCCCTTTTTTGTAATATTTTATTTGTAATTGAATAAAATACTCTATTTTTGCTTCTTGATTATTTTAATTTAATCTTGTTCATGAATTATCCGTTCTTCTTGTTGAGCTATTCTTATTGACTCTATTTTTCGATTTAATTGTAGGTATTTTTATTTTGAACCCTATTGATCTGGATCTATCTCTTATTGAACTCTAAAACCCAATTTTATTTTTTCTTAACCCAAATCCGCTATCATTGGATCCTAAATCACCAACCAAGTACCCTAATTGTACCCTATAAATACAACTCTACTGCAAACCCTAAAAATTGTACAATTTCGAAACCCTAGCTGCTTATTCTCTCTCTTTCCTTTTTCTTTCTCTCTCCTTGCCGTTTCTCTCTCCCGTGAGTTTCCCATGCAAAACAGCCAAACCCCATCGCTGGTCTTCTTCTCAGGCCAACTCTAGCCGCCCTCCTCAACACCCTCCACATCGACGACCTCCGGTGCCCCCCCTTGTCGTCGACAACCTCCAGCAAACCCCCCGGCCGCTTCTCCTCTGTCCTCGACATTAGCAGCACCCACAAACCCAAAATCCCGAACACCCATGTCCTTCCCCTTCCGTCATCGATCAGGCCATGCGACGCCCTCACACGCCACGTCGACCCTGTCGCTGCTTCAACTAGCGTTGCCGCCGCCATCTCCCTTGCCACTGTTGTTGCCGTCTCTTTTGATTACAGTGGTTGTTCCATTGTTGTTGTTGATTGCTTTGATATTGGAGCACGTATATTGCACGTGTGATTGTGTTCGTGAGTTCGTTGCTTCGGAATTCTTATCCCGTTATTCTTGGTATTCATTTTCACCGGTTATAAGGCAAGTCACCGTCCTCTTGAATTGTTAAATGTATCAAATTCAAGTTTTGTTGAAATTCTTGCAAGTAGATCTCTTTGTTTATCATATTATACTTTGTTCATCTCTTCGTTGGGTCTATTGAGGGTTTACACGAGCTAACCCCAATATTCTTGACATCGTGTCACTTTTGACTCCAAAGATTGAATCTTTCATGAGTGCATATAGAATTGATAATAGGGTTGTTCATTTAATTGTCACACAAATAAATTATTGCAGAAATAATTGTTAGGTTGTATGTTGGTTGATTGATTGTTGTTGGTTGATGATAAATTGATGTATGAGTGTGTTCTAATTTTATTCATCTTGTTTTTGCACCCATCATGCTGACTATATACTTTATCGACTAATAGAATTGATACCCATCATGTTTAAATAAATTTATTTCAAGAAAAATACACAAAATCTGTATATTGCTTGCTGGCTTGTATGTTGACTGCTGTTTTTGAACCAGTAAATGATCTTAAAATGAATTACTTTCTGAACATGAATTGTAGCATTATCTTTCTAGTTTCCAGAACTTCTTGAATTTTTGAATTCCAAGTTGTGTAGCAAAAGTTACGCCCGTTTTACTACAGCTGTATTTTTACTTTCAGATTTTCAGATTTTTGTATATTTGCATGCTTAAACAGTAAAAAGGCTGATCACATGAAAAAATTTTACTCTAAAAATTTTTAGATTGTTGCTTAACATGTTTAGGAGTCTAGAAAATATTTTTAATGAATTTAATATTGATTTTTTGCTGATTCTAAAATTATAACAGCATGATGTCAAAAGTCTGCCTGAACATGAAATCTCTAAAGAACAATGTGATTGACCTAGTTACTGTTTTCGGATTTTGAACTTTAAATATGCATTGAAACCATGTGGAAGTCTAGTTTCTAGAATTTCTAACGGATTTAGTTTTTGAGTTCTGAAACAGCGGAAAACTGCATTTTGTACAGACTACTCTTGCTATCCAGAATTTTATATTTCAGATTTTAATAGATTAATTATTCCTATATCGTAATATTGCATGAATTAGTATATGTTGTTGTATTGCATGATCCTAATGATTTATTATCATCTTTCTAATTGTCCTACTTCTTGTTACCATCCTATTGTTTCCCTATTGATACTATCGTTCACCAAAATGTCCATTGATAGCATATTGTATTGTTGTATTGATAAATAATTAATAAGCTAGGATTAAAGGGCAATTTAAGTAGTGAACAAAGTAGAAACTGTACTTGGAGGAGGGGCGCGTGTTTCCCTAAATAATGTTCCGGCTATTGTTTTATCGTATGATTTTGGCTTACGATGGTAACCCAATCTATCGTGTACCGTATCGTTGTCGATGATCATATCGTACACCTAAAGGTGAATAGTGTTTACCGTTGCCAAGTACATGATCTACTGAGTAAACCACTTAAATCTAAACGAAATTGATTGTATACATCGAACCTGTATAATGAGATGCAGTAGTACGTGCATTAGTTAGGATTAAAATGATTAATAGACATAAGAGCATCTGTAGTCGTTTGCTAAATTTGCATAATATGCATATTTGGACAAAAACAGCGCTGCAGTCGTTGGCCAAATATGCATAATATGCATAATTCACTAAGGAGATTGCCATAAATGAGAGAGAAAATGAGAAATATGCATATATGAGAGACGGCACTTCTAGTGCCGTCGCACCAAAAAAAAATTTAATTGTCGGACGGCACTTCAAGTACCGTCGCACAAAAAAATTATTTTTTTAATGGTCGAACGGCACTTGAAGTGTCATCCCACCAAAAAAAAATTAATTTCCTAATAAAAAAAAACCAAAAAAACCAACCTATCCCTCGGACGGCACTTGAAGTGCCGTCCCACCCTGTAGGGGGTTATTTGCATTTTTTGTAATTTTTTGTAATTTTTTTGTAATTTTTTGTTATTTTTTTTGTAATTTCTGGAATTTTTTTGTAATTTTTTTATAACTTTTTTGTAATTTTTTATTTGCACTTCGAGGACGAATTTTTCCCTCACATTTTATAAAAAATAGCACTCAATGACTGCAGCAAAACATCACTTTACTATATTCATTTATCCATTTATGCATATTTTGACCCTCAACGACTGTGGATGCTCTAAGGATTGACACATCACCGACATTACATATTGTTCATCATTGTTCCTATTGATATCGAATATTGACTAAGTGTTACTGTTATTGATCATTGATTACTGTTACCGAATATTGCACCATTGTTTATAGTCATTGTACCAGTTATCATGATATTGATTATTATTAGTGTACCGTGTTATTGATTCCTATTGATCCATTGATTTATTGTTATACCGTTTTTCCATTGTTCCTTACTTTCTCTACTTGCTGTCCATGACTTGCTCTAAGGATAATTTTTCTTCTCTTTTTAGATGAAGTGTATACAGGTAATGAAGGAGAGTTGCCTGCTGGAATTGGAGAATAGATATTCTAAAGATTTAATGCTTTCTAATTGCTTATCGCTTTAATGAACTTATTGTATTGAGACTTGTTACTCTTGCATTGGAATTTATTATTGTATTGGAATTATGTCCCGGATTTTATTATTGTTTCCAGATGTTGGATTGTTATTGTATTTGGATATTTTTATTGCTTCATTCCAAATATTATTGTTCATAAGATTATTATTATTGTCTGCACAATTGTTTTGTATTGATTATATTGTTGAGTTAATCGGATAAACAGCTTATGAGTGACGTTAGTCATTCGCTGGGCCAATGTCATATACTCGTATTCCGTATTCTTGAAAAGCAGGGTGTGACATGAGTCATTTCTATAGTACATATCATTGAAAAGAGATAGGAGGTAATACTGAATAGTTTTCCATGATGATTGGTAAAAGCTCATTAAATATCCATCTGCCCCTCATGCTTTTGATCTCCTCAAGAACGAAGGGGGCCTCCAAGGATGATAAATTATTTGTGACGGAATATAAGGAATGACAATCAACTGTAAATACTGCCTCATTTGTTGTGTCGCACACACTTTCAAAATGATCTTCAAAGTTTTTCCTTATCTACACCTGATCTTTAATAAAATTATCATCCTGCATAAGAGAATAAATGAAATTTCTTCTTCTCCTGTCATTTGTTATACAATGAAAGAACTTGATGTTTGCATCTCCCTCATTTAGCCAAGTAGTTCTTGATTTTTGCATCTACTAGATGTTCTCTGCCATTATGTGTCATTGTATGAATTGCTCAAGGCCTCTCAGTCAGCTCTCTCCTTAGGGGTCCAATCTGTATTGTCCTAAAACAAATCAAGAGCATGAATTTTATCCAAGATTGTAGACTTCTTGGAATTAAGGTTATCAAAATGGGTATATCTCCACACCTTGAGTCTTCACTTGAGCAAATGTAGCTTGGCATTGAATTTATCTACCATATCTCTTTGACATTTAAAACAGGTCCACCATTGATTCACCAAATTCTTGAAGAGAGGATGAATGAGACAAGCTTTCTCAATTTTAAAATAATGAGGTCTCTTTTCTAGTGCCAATTTGTCTAGTACAATAAGACAATAATCTAAAGCTATCCTTGGTAGTGAGACTCGGATACTACTTGGGTACTGTTGATCCCAATCCTGAAAGATTAAGAACCTATCAAGCCTAGCCATGGATGAAGTGACTCTAAGATTTGACCAAGTGTATTTCCTTCCTACAAGTGGCTTATCATTATGTTAAGGAATGTAAGCAATCTCTAATTGCTTACACATCTTTGTGTGATCCTCTTCAACTTCTCCCTTCTTCATAAGAAAATGTAACATTGAAGTCCCCACAAACAACCCATTTGGAACGAAGAAAGCCCCTCCTTTGGACAACTTCATGAAACAAAGCTCTTTATCTTCTCTTTCAAATTGAGCATATACAGAGGTTATGAACCACTCAATTCATGTTGTTATATCTTTGAAGGAGATAGATAAAGAGAAGATGTAAATGGCAGAGTAAGAACATTCTAACACAACTTTATTCCAACCAATTAGTACACCTCTGCAAGTGTCTAGAGCATCCAGACTGGCCCATTTATTGATGATAGAACCCCCAATTGAATATAACTTTCTAGGGGACGGAGAAGCTAGCTTGGATTCTTGAAGGCAGACAACTGTTAACCCCACATTTCTAATACCATCCTTGATCATGGTACATTTATATGTGCTTCCTAGCCCTCTAGCATTCCAACCACCTATCGGGTGAGAATCGTTCTCATGATAAGCTTCTTGAGAACGATACACCTATCCATCATATTGATGATCTGATCCATTCACATTGTTTAACATGACTAAATTTAATCTAGAATTATAAAATCAAGTCATTTGAAATTCATTTGTCCATACATCATGTCATTATAAAAAATAGTGATTTTTTAACCATACAATTTGTAACACTTTACAGCATGGGCAAACAAATCTCAAACAACTTAAGTTCTGATCCATGGACTAATTTAGTCATATATATCAAAATGAACGCTTCGGATCTTTCAACTAATGTCCCAAACAAAAGTTATCACGTGGTTCTCACCAAAAAGAGTTCTCTCACAATCATGGCTATATATATATATATATATATATATATATATATAGGTAAAAGGGATATGAGCAACTTGCTTATATGTGTAAATGGAAAATTGATTATGTGGCATGCATGTGATACATTGGACAACTAACCCTTTTAAGAATTTTCCAATCACATGTATGCCACATCATCAATTGCTTATTTACTAAATGAGCAAGTTGCTCATATCCCTTTTTCCCTATATATATATATGAAAGATTTTATGATGTGAGTGAAATTTGAACTTCGCGATCTCTTGCTCACCAGCATACATTATGGGGTAAATTTCTCTTAGGCCTCTCGCTAAAGTTTTTCTTTCTTTTAACCCCTTTGAGTAGTTAAATTACACTTTTAGCCCCTATGTATTTAGATACTTCCTATTAGGCCCATAATATAACACTTAACGTATAAAAATTGTATAAATTTGGATACAGTATATTAGATGTATGAATATTTTGTAGATTTCCTAAAGTACCCCTACCTATTCCCATATTTATTCATCACTCAAAATCACAGTTCCTATTTCTCCCTAGTTCTTCTCATCGCTTCCTTCTAATCGTGTTTCAATTTCTGCAACCCATCAGAGCGACAACTTGTGCAATTCTATGAACTAAAAACAATTATTTTTGTTGAATATGAGCTTTTTTTAATGGAGATGAACAATTTTTGTTGAACATGAGATGTTTCCTACTGAGATGTACTATTTTTGTTGAATATGAGATGTTCTTTATTGAGATGTAATGTTTTCGTTGAATATGAACTGCTTTTAATATGATGTACTATTTTTTACTGATATGTACAACTCTGTTTTGAAATCTATTATTTTTATGTGAAATGAAACATTTGTACATGTGATATTTTGTTTTTGAGAATTGGATAATGTTTCTTAAGAACTGCCTACCTTCAAATAAATCTTTGAGTTTGTTTTGTTTATACAAGATTGTCATGCTCATATTTTGAATATTAATTTGAATATGACGCAAATGTACTAATATCGTTAATCTTTAGAAAGATATTTCATATGTTCCTCAAGTCAACATCCGACAAAAGTGCAAAATTGTTGAATGGCTAAGATGGAACAATGTAGGATAGTGACATCATATCAGGGTCAATATTGAATTTTTCTATAACGTCTCCAACTAGTTGAGTGTAGTTGTAACTTGATATCAAATTGGTTGCGTGACTGTTTTCCCTTTTGTCTCCAATAATAACTTTGAACTCCTCCTACACCTTACCAACTAGAAAATTAAAATTAAAAATTACAAAACACCAACAATATAAAATGATTTACAATAATGATTGTAAACTTTTTTTTAAAAAAAATTGAACCATTTTAAGAGGAAGAGTACTGTTTAGCTGGAAAAATCCGTTATGAACAACTTGGCGTTATTTTTTTCTGTTTCTATTTTAGTGGGACTTGAAGGAATAACATAAAAAAAATGAAAGGTAAGTGTCACTGTGATCTAGTTGTAAGTCTCTAAGCTAGTGAACAAAAGGTTGGTAGTTCAATATCTGCTTACATTATCTTTTTATTATGGAATTATTGTGAGAGTGTATGCATGCGGTGTGCGTGTGTGGCTACGGCCAAGTTATAAAATAAAATAAAATAAAAAATGAATGAAAGGAATAGATGAAAGTAAATGGGAGTTAAAGTGGTTGATGAAAATTTTGCTCTGTGAGAAATAATGGAGGAAGAAAATGAAATTTGTGGGAAAGTTAAGTTGTGTTCATTGAGAATAATGGATGGAACAGGTGGAACTGGAGGGAGGAGGGAGGATATGGAGTTTATAAGGGGAAATATAAGTTTTGAAGAGAATTAATGGGTTTTGGATGGAAAAACAATATTTACTTATATTATAAGATTTATTGATTTTTTTAAATAGTAGAGGGCAAACTTGGGTTTTTTCAAAATAGAGCTTAGTCCGTATTCCAATGGTATGCACGTGTGATGAGTTTAATTTTTATTAGCTTTTATTACTCATTTAACGTATAAAAAATGTGAGTTCGTGTTTATTTATTTGAATTTTATCTTATTTCTACTCGCTTTTAGTTATTTATTTGTTTTTGAAAGAATAAGATGGATGTTATAATTATGGACTCAAATACACGAAGTTATGGAGCTTGGGGTTGGAGAATAAAGAAAGGCGAAAATACAGCAAGAACATCACCTGAATCTTGTTCGGCTATTTTAAACCTGAAGATGGACGAAACTGAACTGGCGATCTTAATGAAAGTTGTCGTTCGTCAAGTCTTCTTCGAAACGAGTACTCTTGCGTTAAAAACGGAGTTCTGTAGCTCCGGGAAAGTCAATTTTTCTACTGCCTACACGCAGAAAACAGCTTTGCACAGTCGACCGCACACCGGACCGAAATTGCAGTCGACCGGTCCCCTCTCTGTCCAGATTACGTAAAAGTGACGGTCGACCGTCCAAAGTTACGGTCAACCGCGTCGGCGCTGATGATCTATTTTGAGTACGGGTTTCGTGTCCAATAGGTGTATTTCTGTATCTCTTTTTAGGGGTTTCTTCGAGGGCTATATATATAGGCGAAGGCGAACTTTAGAGAACATATTGGAGGCTAGAGAAGAAGAGGTATCTTGACGGCTTCAGGCAACAACAATAATAAACGAGTTCTTTCTTCTTTCTCTTTTTTCATTATGCAATCTATGAACAAATTTGTTAATTGTAATTTTATCATGAACTAAATTTATTTTTCTAGGAATTTTATATAGCCTAATTTTGAGAACACAATTTTTAATTCCATATTATATTTCTATTTTTCCATGGTTGTGTGTTTAATTTTTGTGCTTAATGCTTACAATTATTTGGTCAACTATTGTATGATTTATTGGATCATGGAGAGACCGAGATGTAATTTGTGATTTAGAACTATAAAATTAAACACCATTGATTGAGCAAAATTAGAGATGATTTACCACGATTGATGTGATCGTTAAGAAATCCACAGAACTTAATGAGTCTTCGATTAATTAAATTTGCATAGAGATATGACAAACTGTTAGTTGGAAATATTTTTGGTGTTGTTCGAGAGAACGCATTGAATAATTTGGGGATTTTGGTCTACAACTTGGAAAAATAATTTTGTTATTCATATGGATTAATAAATTGTGTCGGATAAACTAGCTAAATTCAAAAGCCCTAGAATTGATTTTGCAATTAATAAACAATATAAATTCATCTTCCATCGCCTCTTAATTAATTTAGTTAGTTTTTTTTTAGATTAATTTAATTTGGTCGCGTTCTATATTAATTTCGATTTTCCAAATAGTAGTTCATCTAGCAATATCGGTACTCAATAAAATAATTAGTCCATGTGGGTTCAACACTCTTTTCACTTAACTATACTTCTTGTTGCGATCTTGTACACTTGCAAATATTCACATCATGTTTTTGGCGCCGTTGCTGGGGACTAGTTATTCTTTTAATGATATTGAAAATTGCTAGATTATTACTAGTTTGGATTTTTGTTTAATTATTATTTTTCCTCTTTATTTTCTTTTGACTTACTTTTACTTTTATTTATTTATTTATTTATTTTATTTTAGTTTTTCTATTTTTTTCAATACTTATATTTCAGGACATACAAAAATACATTATCATGGCGAACGACGATGAAAAAAGAGTTTTGGGAGATTATGCTATGTTCTCAATTTATGGAACAATATCAAGCATAAAGAGGCCGGTTATTGAAGCTAACGATTTTGAGATTAAACCGGCGATTATTCAAATGATTCAACAGACTGTTCAATTTTGGGGACTACCGCACGAGGATCCTTATGTTCATATTGCAAACTTTCTAGAAATTTGTGATACTTTCAAGCACAACGAAGTATCGGATGATGCAATCAAATTGAGACTCTTTCCTTTTTCACTAAGAGATAAGGCGAAGGCCTGGCTACATTATCTACCACCCGGTAGTATTACTACTTGGGAGGAACTTACACAAATTTTTTTGGCTAAGTATTTTCCACCGGCAAAGAAGCGAAGCTAAGGAATGATATTACTACCTTTATTCAATTTGAAACCGAGTCTTTGTATGATACATGGGAGAGGTACAAAGAGTTATTGAGAAAGTGTCCTCATCATGAACTACCGAAATGGCCTGCAAATTCAAATATTCTATAATGGTTTGGGAGTTACACATCAATCTATGATTGACGCAACAGCTGGAGGTGCACTAATGAACAAAACTCACGAAGCAGCCTATGAACTTTTAGAGGAGATTGCATCTAATAGTTACCAGTGGTCTTTAGAGAGAACAATACCAAGAAAAGTGGCTGGATTTTTTGAACCTGTTCCTATTTCTATTTTAATTGCAAAAATTGATATTTTATCTAAACAAGTAGGAAATATAAATTTTAATGCAATTCAATCTAATATGATTTGTGATCTTTGTGCAGGAAATCACTCAAATACAGAATGTCAAGTGGGGAACCCTTTTGCTCTATCAAATGCCGAACATGAAAATTTTGTGTCAAACTTTCAAATGCAAAACAATTATTATGCAAACACATACAATCCTGGATGGAGAAATCACCTCAAATGTCCATGGAACAACGATCAAGGAGGAGCAATTAGACCACCTCAAAAGTTTCCACAGCAAGAAAAGAAGCTGACACTTGAAGATATGTTTATGCACTACATGCAAAACACAGAACAATACATACAGAAGACAGATTTGGCAATACAAAGGGCTTCAATTCACAATTTTGAGGCGCAAATTGGTCAGCTTTCAAATATTCTCACAGAGAGAACAGTAGGAAACTTACCTAGTAACACAGTGGTCAATCTCGAGGAGCATGTCAAAGCAATAACACTAAGAAGCGGGAGGACAATTGAGCAACCACAAGAAGAAAATGCCGAACAAAATGTGGTTGAAAAGGAAGAAGAGTACGAACCAATTGTGGAGAAACAAACGCAGCATGAGCAAGTAACATTTGATGTTTTTAAATCATTAAAGTTCCCTCCTGAAGAACAGTCATCTATTCAAGTAAGTGAAACTGATTTAATTGTGGGCAAGAAACATAGTGTTGAAATTGAAAAGTCACCTATAATAGTATGTCCAACAAATTCAGCAACTCTTGAAACTGAGAAAGAAAAATTTCAAAATATGTTATGTATTTGGATGCTGCACCATCTACTCATCTATTTTCTCAGCTAAAATTCAAAGAGGTAGGGATATCGAAGACGTCATCATCAAGAAAGAAACGTATCAAACTAGTGCTTGAACCTGATCCATACCGAAAGAGAAGAATTAGAAAAGATATTTTGATGTTGTTGGATCTTGGCGTCACATAATCATCCACTATCAAGTCTGGCTGAAGACTTAAAACTTAGTGCTTCTTGGGAGGCAACCCATGTTTTCTTATACTGCATTTATATTTTCTTATAAATTTTAGTTTACTTTAATTTTAATTTTTGATTTTATTTTGTAGGATTGCATAAATTTTGAAGTCGCCGGGCGGAGCTGTTTTCCACACCTGCATTGATGGCTGTTTTTGAGCAGTATGGAGTCAGAATCTGGAAAACCGATTCAAAAAAGAAATTGTAGACAATTGTCTTAGCTTTCCAGCAAAAAAATCAGCCAATTTGGACATGTACAGCTCCAGATATCGCAAAAATACTGAACGCAGCTCGTGCCGAATTTTTAAGACAAATCAAGGGGAAATTCTAAACTTTTTGCATTCTTTTTATTTTTCTTTTCCTTTCCCATTGAGGACAATGTGATATTCAAGTTTGGGGGAAGGGTTACAAATTTATTTTTATTTTATATATTTTTGAAAAGAAAAACAAAACAAAAGAGATTTCAATTAGGCTGACCATTACACTTTTGAGTTCTTTATTATGATAAGCATTGAAATGATTATTTTAGGATAGACAATTGCTTATAAAGCAAGAGTAAGCATACTTATTTACTTTAGGATTATTGAATTTCAAAATTCTTTACAAAATTGTATGAGTCATGTGATTATACATAAAAGAAAGAAAAATGTGATACTTTTTCTTCTGATTATCCTCTTTGATCTAGTTCTAAACAGAGTTTAAGTAAATAGAGTAATAATGAAGAAGAAAAAATTATAAATAAAGTCAATCTACTCCAATGTTTTGAGTTGCTTAGTAACTAGGGGTATTTATCACAAATGTTTACTTTTACATCAAACAGCAACTTGAAATATGAGTATGCAAAGCACTCTAAGTTTGTGACTTGTTGAGTAACCGGATGAATTCATCACAAATGTTTGCATTCGCGTCAAAAGGCAAGTGACAACTTAGAGAATAGACTAAAATTATAAATTAAAAAAACAAAAAAAAAACTCCAGTTTGCTACTCGGTTTGTAGTAGTGAGAAGGGAAAATCACAGATGAAGTTATTACATAATATTATTACATTATTTGCATGACGAATATGATTGGGTTTGAAATTATGAATAAATAATTGCACTGGAGAAAGTGAGTATGCTTGATTTTACTTTATTTGCTATTGTTTATATTTTTAATTGAAATTTTGATGCTTATATGCTGAGATCTCTTAGTGAGATGAGTGAGCCTATTATTGATTAGTATTCCCTTATTCATGGTTTTACTTTTTGCTCGAGGAAAAGCAAAATCTTAAGTTTGGGGTTATATGATGAGTGTAATTTATATCTGCTTTTATAACTCATTTAAGGTATAAAAAAATGTGAGTTCGTGTTTATTTATTTGAATTTCATCTTATTTCTACTCACTTTAGTTATTTATTTGTTTTGAAGGAATAAGATGGATGTTACGATTATGGACTCAAATACACGAAGTTATTGAGCTTGGGATTGGAGAATAAAGAAAGGCGAAAATGCAGCAAGAACATCACCTGAATCTTGTTCGGCTATTTTGAACCTGAACTGGGGACCTGAATGAAAGTTTTCGGTCGTCGAGTCTTCTTCGAAACGAGTACTCTTGCGTCAAAAACGGAGTTCTGTAGCTCTGGGAAAGTCAATTTTTTTATAGCCTACGCGCAGAAAACAGCTTTGCGCAGTCGACCGCACACCGGACCGAAATTGCAGTCGACAGCGCTGTCGACCGGTCCCCTCTCTACCCAGATTCCGTAAAAGTGATGGTCGACCGTCCAAAATTGCAGCCGACCGCGTCGGCACTGATGATCTATTTTGAGTACGGATTTCGGGTCCAATGGGTGTATTTCTATATCTTCTTTTAGCGTTTTCTTCGAGGGCTATATATAGAGGCGAATGCGAACTTTAGAGAACATATTGGAGGCTAGAGAAGAAGAGGGGTCTTGACGGCTTCAAGCAACAACAACAATAAACGAGTTCTTTCTTCTTTCTCCTTTTGCATTATGCAATCTATGAACAAATTTGTTAATTGTAATTTTATTATGAACTAAATTTATTTTTCTAAGGCTTCGATGTAGCCTAGTTTTGAGAACACAATTTTTAATTCCATATTATATTTCTATTTTTTCATGGTTGTGTGTTTAAATTTTGTGCTTAATGCTTACAATTATTTGGCCAAATATTGTATGATTTATTGGATCATGGAGAGACCGATAGGTAATTTGTGATTTACAACTATAAAATTAAACACAATTGATTGAGCAAAATTAGAGATGATTTACCGCGATTGATGTGACCGTTAAGAAATCTACAGAACTTAATGAGTCTTCGATTAATTAAATTTGCATAAAGATATGACAAACGGTTAGTTGGAGATATTTTTGGTATTGTTCGAAAGAAAGCATTGAATAATTTGGAGATTTTGGTCTACAACTTGGAAAAATAATCTTGTTATTCATATGGATTAATAAATTGTGTGGGATAAACTAGGTCAATTCAAAAGCCCTAGAATTGATTTTACAATTAATAAACAATAAACATTCATCTTCCGTCGCCTCTTAATTAATTTAGTTAGTTTTTTTAAGATTAATTTAATTTAGTCGCTTTCTGTATTAATTTCGATTTTCCAAATAGTAGTTCATCTAGCAATATCGGTACTCAATAAAATAATTAGTCCATGTGGGTTCGACACTCTTTTCACTTAACTATACTACTTGTTGCGATTTTGTACACTTGCAAATATTCACATCAAGTTTTTGGCACCGTTGCCGGGGACTAGTTATTCTTTTATTAATATTGAAAATTGCTAGATTATTACTAGTTTGGATTTTTTTTATTGTTGTTTAATTATTATTTTACCTTTTTATTTTCTTTTGACTTACTTTTACTTTTATTTATTTTTTTATTTTATTTTATTTTAGTTTTTCTATTTTTTTCAATACTTATATTTCAGGACATACAAAAATACATTATCATGGCAAACAACGATGAAAACAGAGCGTTGAGAGATTATGCTATGCTCTCAGTTCATGGAACAATATCAAGCATAAAGAGGTCGGTTATTGAAGCTAACGATTTTGATATTAAACCGGTGATTATTCAAATGATTCAACAGACTGTTCAATTTTGGGGACTACCACTCGAGGATCCTTATGTTCATATTGTAAACTTTCTAGAAATTTGTGACACTTTCAAGCACAATGGAGTATCGAATGATGCAATCAGATTGAGACTCTTTCCTTTTTCACTAAGAGATAAGGCGAAGGCTTGGCTACATTATCTACCACCCGATAGTATTACTACTTGGGAGGGACTTGCACAAAATTTTTTGTCTAAGTATTTTCCGCCGGCAAAGACAGCGAAGCTAAGGAATGATATTACCACCTTCATTCAATTTGAGACTGAGTCTTTGTATGATGCATGGGAGAGGTACAAAGAGTTATTAAGAAAGTGTTCTCATCATGAACTACCGAAATGGCTTCAAATTCAAATATTCTATAATGGTTTAGGAGTTACACATCGATCTATGGTTGACGCAGCAGCTGGAGGTGCACTAATGAGCAAAACTCACGAAGCAGCCTATGAACTTTTAGAGGAGATGGCATCTAATAGTTACCAGTAGTCTTCAGAGAGAACAATGCCAAGAAAAATGGCTGGAGTTTTTGAACTTGATCCTATTTCTACTTTAATTGCGAAAATAGATATTTTATCTAAACAAGTAGGAAATATAAATTTTAATGCAATTCAATCTAATATGATTTGTGATCTTTGTGCAGGAAATCACTCAAGTACAGATTGTCAAGTGGGGAACCCTTTTGCTCCATCAAATGTCGAACATGAAAGTTTTGTGTCAAACTTTCAAATGCAAAACAATTATTATGCAAACACGTACAATTCTGGATGGAGAAACCACCTCAATTGTCCATGGAACAATGATCAAGGAGGAGCAATTTGACCACCTCAAAATTTTCCACGGCAAGGAAAGAAGGCAACACTTGAAGATTTTTTTATGCACTACATGCAAAGGACAGAACAATATACGCAGAAGACAGATTTGGCAATACAAAATAATACGGCTTCAATTCACAATCTTGAGGCACAAATTGGTCCGCTTTCAAATATTCTCACAGAGAGAATAGCAGGAAACTTACCTAGTAACACAGTGGTCAATCCCAAGGAGTATGTCAAAGCAATAACACTAAGAAGCAGGAGGACAATTAAGCAACCACAAGAAGAAAATACCGAACAAAATGTAGTTGAAAAGGAAGAAGAGTACAAACCAATTGTGGAGGAACAAATGCAGCATGAGCAAGTAACATTTGATGTTTTTAAATCATTAAAGTTCCCTCCTGAAGAACATTCATCTTTCAAGTAAGTGAAACTGATTTAATTGTGGACAAGAAACATAGTGTTGAAATTGAAAAGTCACCTATAATAGTTAGCAACTCTTAAAACTAAGAAAGAAAAAATTTCAAAATATGTTATGTATTTGGATGCTCCACCATCTACTCATCCATTTTCTCAGTTGAAATTCAAAGAGGTAGGTATATCGAAGACGTCATCATCAAGAAAGAAATGAATCAAACTAGAGCTTGAACCTGATCCACACCTGAAGAGACAAATTAGAAAAGATGTTTTGATGTTGTTAGATCTTGGCGTCACATAATCATCCACTATCAAGTCTGGCTGAAGACTTAAAACTTAGTGCTTCTTGGGAGGCAACCCATATTTTCTTTTACTGTATTTATATTTTTTTTTTAATTTTTAGTTTACTTTAATTTTAATTTTTAATTTTATTTTGTAGGATTGCATAAATTTTGAAGTCGCCGGGCGGAGCTGCTTTCTACACCTGCATTGATGGCTGTTTTTGAGCAGTATGGAATCATAATCTGGAAAACCGATTCAAAAAGAAATTGTAGACAATTGTCTTAGCTTTTCAGCAAAAAAAATAGCCAATTTGGACATCTACTGCTCCAGATATCATAAAAATACTGAATGCCGCGCATGCAGAATTTTTAAGACGAATCAGGAGAGAAATTCTGAACTTTTTGCATTCTTTTTATTTTTCTTTTCCTTTCCCATTGAGGACATTGTGATATTCAAGTTTGGGGGAAAGGTTACAAATTTATTTTTATTTTATATATTTTTAAAAAGAAAAACAAAACAAAAGGGATTTCAATTAGGCTGACCATTACACTTTTGAGTTCTTTATTATGATAAGCATTGAAATAATTTTTTAGGATAGACAATTGCTTATAAAGCAAGAGTAAGCATATTTATTTACTTTAGGATTATTGAATTTCAAAATTCCTTACAAAATTGTATGAGATGTGATTATACATAAAAGAAAGAAAAATGTGATACTTTTTTTTGTGATTATCCCCTTTGATCTAGTCCTAAACAGTGTTTAAGTAAATAGAATAATAATGGGGAAAAAATATATGAATAAAGTCAATCTATTCCAATGTTTTGAGTTGCTTAGTAACTAGGGGTATTCATCACAAATGTTTACTTTTACGTCAAACGGCAACTTGAAATATGAGTATGCAAAGCACTCTAAGTTTGTGACTTGTTAAGCAACCGGGTGAATTCATCACAAATATTTGCATTCGCGTCAAAAGGCAAGTGACAACTTAGAGAATAGACTATAATAAAATTTAAATTTAAAAAATTAAAATAAAAAAAAACCTCTAGTTTGCTACTCGGTTTGTAGTAGTGAGAAGGGAAAATCACAGATAAAGTTGTTACATAATATAATTACATTAATTGCATGATGAATATGATTGGGTTTGAAATTATGAATAAATAATTGCACTGGAGAAAGTGAGTATGCTTGATTTTACTTTATTTGCTATTGTTTATATTTTTAATTGAAATTTTGATGCTTATATGATGAGATCTCTTGGTGAGATGACTGAGCCTATTATTTATTAGTATTCCCTTATTCATGGTTTTATTTTTTGCTCGAGGACAAGCAAAATCTTAAGTTTGGGGGTATTTAATGAGTGTAATTTATATCTGTTTTTATTACTCATTTAATGTATAAAAAATGTGAGTTCATGTTTATTTATTTAAATTTCAACTTATTTCTACTCAATTTTAGTTATTTATTTGTTTATGAAGGAATAAGATGGATGTTATGATTATGGACTTAAATACACGAAGTTATGGAGGTTGGGATTGGAGAATAAAGAAAGGCGAAAATGCAGCAAGAACATCACCTAAATCTTGTTCGGCTATTTTGAACCTGAAGATGGACGAACCTGAAATGGGGATCTAAATGAAAGTTGTCGGTCGTCGAGTCTTCTTCGAAACGAGTAGTCTTGCGTCAAAAACGAAGTTCTGTAGCTCTGGGAAAGTCAATTTTTCTACATCCTATGCGAAGAAAATAGCTTTGCGCAGTCGACCGCATACCCGACCGAAATTGCAGTCGACCACACAGTCGACCGGTCCCCTCTCTGCCCAGATTTCGTAAAAGTGACTGTTGATCGTCCAAAGTTGCGGTCTATCGCGTCGGCCCTGATGATCTATTTTGAGTGCGGGTTTCGGGTCCAATGGGTGTATTTCTATCTCTTTTTAGGGTTTCTTTGAGGGCTATATATAGAGGCGAATGCGAACTTTAGAGAACATATTGGAGGCTAGAGAAGAATAGGGATCTTGACGGCTTCAAGTAACAACAGCAATAAACGAGTTCTTTCTTCTTTCTCCTTTTGCTTTATGCAATCTATGAACAAATTTGTTAATTATAATTTTATTATGAACTAAATTTATTTTTCTAGAGCTTCGATGTAGCCTAGTTTTGATAACACAATTTTTAATTCCAAATTATATTTCTATTTTTTCATGGTTGTGTATTTAATTTTTGTGCTTAATGCTTACAATTATTTGGCCAACTATTGTATGATTTATTGGATCATGGAGAGACCGAGAGGTAATTTGTGATTTAGAACTATAAAATTAAATACCATTGATTGAGCGAAATTAGAGATGATTTACCGCGATTGATGTGACCGTTAAGAAATCCACAGAACTTAACGAGTCTTCGATTAATTAAATTTGCATAGAAATATGAAAAACTGTTAGTTAGAGATATTTTTGGTATTGTTCGAAAGAAAGAATTCTATAATTTGGAGATTTTGGTCTACAACTTGGAAAAATAATCTTGTTATTCATATGGATTAATAAATTGTGTGGGATAAACTAGGTGAATTCAAAATCCTAGAATTGATTTTGTAATTAATAAACAATATAAATTCATCTTCCGTCGCCTCTTAATTAATTTAGTTAGTTTTTAGATTAATTTAATTTAGTCGCTTTCTGTATTAATTTCGATTTTCCAAATAGTAGTTCATCTAGCAATATTGGTACTTAATAAAATAATTAGTCCCTGTGGGTTCGACACTCTTTTCACTTAACTATACTACTTGTTGCGATTTTGTACACTTGCAAATATTCACATTTACGTGTGCACTTATAGGCCTAACAAGAAGATTTTAAATACCCAGGGTTAAAAGTGTAGTTTTCACTAGTATGAGAAGTTAAAATGATGAGAATCTTTGATCAGTGGGCCTAAGAAAAATTTACCTTGTATTATGATCACAGTCATTCATCAATTAGTTACTTAGATTAGACCCCATGATCATTCATCAATCTTTTGTTTGATTGACATAGTTGCAGGCTACAAGGGGACAAAATGAACCTGGTAAGGGTAAGAAATTTGAGTTTTGAGGGGACTAAATGGTTAGCGTTCAGGTCGACTGAGCCGGGTCGGGTCGGACCCGTCCGGGTTGAAGCCATACGTAGGCGGGTTCGGTTCGGGTCGGAGCTTTAACCGGGCCGGTCCGGGCTAGGTTCATTTTTGGAAACTTCGACCCGTGAACCCGTTAAGGTCGAACCCGTTTCAGATCGGCCCGGATCACGGGTTGGCCCGTTTGATTTTTTTTTTTTTTACAACTTCACTAAAAAAATTTACAACAAGTATACTTGTATAAGAGTGAAAAAAATACATATATTATTGATTATTCATTTCAACTACTATGAATTTTTTTACAGGTTTTTACATACAAATACAAGTTTCTCCCCCCCCCCCCCCCCCCCCCCCCCCCTCTCTCTTTCTCTTTTAACCCTAAAAAAAAATGTACAACAAGTATAAGAGACTAAGAATTAAACAAAATTGTATATATTATTCATTTCAACTTCTATGGAATTTTTACAACTTTTTTACATACAAATACTGTTACAAAAATATACAAATTCCTTCAATTACATGTTTAAGATGACAATCCAGAGTTCGAGATAGCCTAGAGTTAGATTGAAGAGATGGCATCGGATTACTGTCATGCACCTCTACTTAACATAAACCTAGGATCTCATCGCCCTAAATTTTCTGATCTAGTTGTTGGACTTCAGGGGAGATGCTTCCACTTTTTGGTGTAGAACCGCTTTTCCTTGTCTTCGGCATTCATCCAATTTTCAGTGCGCACAAGAATCTCCAATGAATCCGGCTTCAAGTGATTCCTGTAATCTGTTAGAACTCTGTCATTTGTAGAAAAAAGCATTTTCGGAAGCAACTATGGAGACAAGAGAAGTTAGTAAATCTCTAGCCATATGTAAAATAATAGGAAAAAGATTTTTATGTTCTTTCCACCATTGTATCACTTCAATCTTAGTACTAGAACCTTCACTATCTTATTAATTATACCAATTTATTTCATTAGGTGCATTAGTCCTGTGTTTTTTTAATTAAATACGAGCAAGTAAATTAGTAGTGGCATATTCTAATGTACTCTTACCCTTACCTCTATAAGTAGAAGAAGAAGAAGAAACTATACTTGTAACACCCCGTAATTTATAATACAATATCTTGAATTAATAAATAATTTTTAAATCAATTTATTTAATTAATTTGCATTTTCGTAAAATTGACATTTTCACACATATAAAACACGTGCAAATATTTTCGAAGTGTGAATTTAGAATTATGAGTTGATGAACAACTTCTGTTATTTGTAATTGGGTATATTTGAATTTTTGAGATTTTTCTGAATAAAGAAAACTACTTTTGTAAATTTTTGAAAGAAATTGGTCTTTTTGTAAAAAGTCGTTTAAAAATTGGTTGGCTCCATTTAAAGCCGGCTATTCAGTAGAAGGCTCTAAGGAATTAGATTGTTTACATATTTGGTTGATTTTTAATGATTTAATAGAATAAATATATAATTACGCAATTTTGAAATTGTTGGGGACTTTATTGATAATATTCTTCCTGGAGAATAAAAGTCAGAAAATTTATTTGGAAAATATAATCTTTATTAGTAGATAATAATTCTAATTTTTTGGATCTTTACGAATATTTTATGGCTTGTTTGCAAATATTACAAAATGAAGGACTTTTGTGTAAAATTGTCATTTGGAGTAAAAATTTCAGATTTCAAAATCTTGGGCTGCATATGTTGGTCGGCCAAATCTGGGATGTGAAGGGATTTTATTTTATTTTATTTTAAATTAATTTGATTAACTTATAATTGGAAGGGATCCATATATGTAAATAAATAATCTTCTTGGGGGGTAATTTTGTAAACTTTTGTGGAACTCTAGGAGGTCAATCCCGACCTATAATAGGGGACCAGCCGTCTACCTCTTTGTGAACCCAAAAACTATATTTTTCATTATTTTCTTGGAGATTGGATCTTGGATTTTCACAGGAAGGAGGAGAAAGCTTTTCTTAATTACTATTATTGTTCTTCAAGTTGATCTTCTTTGAGGTGATACTTCTCGTCTCTTGATATGTTTTACTTATATTATCATGATGAATGAATTTTTAGATGTTGACATGAACTAAAGATGTAATTTTTATGAGAAATTTTCATGTTTCATTAATTTTGAATGTTAATTATTGATGATGGATGAAAAATCTAACTTGGAATCTATAGATTTAATTTTAGATGATAAGATATGTAGAGATAATTAGAACTTGTTATATACTCTTAAATTCATGCTTGATTGATTATAAAGTTGAGATATTTTCATGTTATTCGTGTTCTTAATCATCAAAAATTGAAACCAAACATTAGAGTTTGAATAATTGTTGTATGGATCGAAAGTAATTTATTTTGAAGTAGCTTATGCATAAAAGATTAATATTTTTGCTTAAAGAAATAAATCTAACGAGAATATATATGATTATAGATGTTAGATCATGGTGTGTGATTCAAGAAACATGTTTTAAATGATTAAAAGATGAGACTTTTTCATTGTTCTAATATAAAAGTAAAGTTTTATGATTCTATGTATTTGTTGTGTATATAAGAAGTATTTTTGGGCAAGAAATATACATAAAAGAAATAATGAAAAAACTAAATCTTTGGGTTAGAGTTCGGTCTGGGGACTGAACAGTAACCGAGGGTTACTGTTCTGACCCAGTAGGGTTGAACAGTAATCCCAGGTTACTATTCACCCATATCGCTAACCCTTTTTGCTTTTGGCTAATTGTTTCGGGTTGGATTTTTGGGGTGTTTACGAGTTTTTTGGTGGGTTTGGCTTGTATGCTATGTTAGGGGGATTCTAGTATACATATGTAAACATCTATATATGGGTTTAAACAAATATATATGAATGGTTTGGTCGAGTTTGGATGAGATTTTAAAGATATTGTATGGTCTGGACTGCCGTCTGTTTCAGTTTGGAACGAGATTTCGACTTAGTTACTGATGATATTACCTAAAACTAATTAAATAGAAATTGTAGCTCACTGTGTCTAGTTTCCAGAACATCTGACGGATCCTCAATCTGACTCCTAGATTGTAAAATATGTAATTTCTACCACTATACTATCGCAGTTACAGATTATTAAAATAACGGTTAGTTTTCAGAATTTATTGAATATCAACCCTTTAAATTAATTTATTTGAGTCCAAATTTTTATGGTGAATTCCTCGTTATGTGCTGAATTTAAGTTGATTTTTCTAGAATTTAATATCAACTATCGAATGTACTGTTTTGAGGAACGAAATCATGTAACTTTCATATTTTTGAATGAAAGATAGTTTTCAGAATTTATTGAATATCAACCCTTTAAACTAATTTATTTGAGCCCAGGTTTTTATGGTGGATTCCTTGTTATGTGTTGGATTTAAGTGAGTTTTTCCAAAATTTAATATTGATTTGAGAGTGCACTATTTCAAGTAACAAGATTATATAATTTTCAGATTTTGTAAAAAGTCTATACTTCATAGATGAAATGTGCTTCCATACATATAAACGAGTTTCATGACAATGTTGGTTAAAAGAAATTTGATTAATGAAGAGTAATTTGTATAATTAAACCAAATGGGGTTTTGATTTGAGACTTGGGGTTATGATGTGGACCCTCGAAAGATTGTTGATGATATTTTGAGTTACAAGACTCTAGAGGTTGGATGGGACCCTAGCATGCCGGCAAATGAGATTTTGTGAAATTTTGGGCAATGGGGCTTTTTTGTTGATTTTGTAAAAGATAAGTTCGGTAGGGTACACCAACTCTTTGGGGAATTGTGACTTAACTAATAATAATAAACCTAAGGACATGTACTTGTTGGAGTTGTGATGAAATAAGAGCAAACGTGAGTATGAGAGCCTCAGGTTGATCTACAGTGTGAGATAGTCCCCGGATTTATCGAGGTGTGAGTGAAATAGTCTCTGAAATTACCTACAGTGTGGGGTTGATCTCCGGAATTATCGGGATCGAGGCGACGCTCACAGGACGTCTGTGTGTGGTGAGGCGCCATTGCTTGCGGTGTGGGGCATTCTTGAAAATTCCCAGGTGTGAGTGAAATAGTCTCTGAAATTATCTGTGGATAGAGATTGGCCTCCGAAATTATCAGAGTATGGGCTAGGTACGCGCAGAATGTCTAAATCTCGTAATAGTCACCGTAGTAGGATTAGTTGCATAACGATGGATTAAACCCTACAAAGTGGAGACTGATAAGGGCTTGCACCGAACCTATGTAGAATGGGATGCATAGAATCCGACAAGTATGCATTAGCATCATGTGCATTTGTGTTTTTCTTGACTTATATTTTGCATGCTTGTTTTCTGTTTTCTTACACTTGACACTTAGCCTAGTTTCACTTGATGATTTATGTTTTATTTATTGTTATTCCATGTTCCATCTGTTATTATTGTGTTAATAGGTTTCACTTGTTGATTTATGATTTTTATTCCTTATGTTTTCATTAAGTTTGCACTCTTTTGAAAATTACTCACATCGTTATGGCTGACCCCTGTAGTTTTGGGGGTTAAGGATATCTCTAGCCCCATGTTTTAAAGGTAGGTACCATTAGCATGGAATTGGAAACATGTGGTAGAACATTTAAATATTTATGCATATTTTATAAAAGGAATGATTGTAAAAAGAAAATTGTATTTATGGTATTGTGTTGTAAAAAGAATTGTACTTCAAAGTGTTTAAATTCCGCTATGCTGTTGTAAATAGAGTTAATGAATTTCCTTGTATTTGGATGCTATGTTTATGATTACAATTGAGGTTGATTCTGGAATTTGTGACACATATTTCAAATTTATTTATTGGAAATTCGGGGTGCTACTGTAACGCTCCTGCCCCTAGCTCAGACAATTTATATAATTTAGAAGATAAATTAGATACTATGTAGTACAACTGCCCACCACAGGTTGCCTCTCAAAAGTTGGTTAACCGAATTGGTGACTCTTGATCATAGGCTATTATATTTATATATTATTTTATTCATGTTAATTTCCGATATGGGACTAATCCCATACCTTCTCTCTTCAAGATGCACAGCCGAAGCCTTCAAATCTCTCCCGGGTGGGCCCCATTTGATAAATGCCATGTCAGAACTTAACAGCCCAAAGCAAAGCTTGCTGTTTTGGCCTGTCAAACGTGGGCCCCCCATTAATACCATTCATTATATTGACTATTCACACCATTATCTTTATACCAAATAGAGAACATTTCATATATATATATATATATATATATATATATATAGGAAAATGCTAATATGAGATGGTGAGATGGGTGAGATGAAAATGTATTTTGTGAGATCAGTGATTTGAATCATCCAAATCTCGATCACACCGTTCACATCATTCTACATATCATGTAGATGGTGTGTACAAAATTTCAAGTGATTTGGGGACCTCTAGCCTATGCATCAAAGCGTTCAAATAAATGCATATATATGTATTTTGCATCATCTTCATGGTGTGTTGAACGCTATGATGCAAAGGCTAGAGGTCTCCAAATGGTTTAAAATTTTGTACACACCATCTAGATAACATGTAGAATGATGTGAACGGTGTGATCAAGATTTGGATGATTCAAATTGCCCATCTCACAAAAAAACACTCCATCTCACCATCTCATAATAGCATGACTCTCTCTCTCTCTCTCTCTCTCTCTCTCTCTCTCTCTCTCTCTCTCTCTCTCTCTCTCTATATATATATATATATATATATATATATATATATATATATATATATTTTAACACGGGGTGTTACAGTTACAATACTAGTTGTACTACTAGATGCAAAAGTTCTATCATAATAATCATACAAGTTATTCAATGTCGATTCAAAGCTAGCTAAAAATTCATTACAATCATATTCGGAATCATCTCCAAGTAAAGTAAAAAATATTTCAATCAAACTTTTCGTACCTGCTAATTCATACGAGGATCCATAACAGTAGCAATACAATACAACATAGGAGGAAGATTAAAATACTTCAAAAAAAATTTATAAGCGGGAACAACAATATGGCTAATGTATTCGTCCGAAATTATTTTTTGAAAAGTTTGCATCATAGTAATGATTGAAATAAAAATACTAGTAGAAGTAGAATCATAAATTTTAGAAAACTTCAAAGTTGCGGTTTTAAAAGGTTTCAAAGTCGTAATAAAGATTCGGCAAAACATCATGACTGGGGAGTCATTTGAGAATTTTCTATGTTTTTTGCAAGACAAAAATCATTTATAATATCTTTGTATTGAGTAACAATATTCAGTAAATCAAAAGTAGAGTTCCATCGAAGTTTAACATCTTTAAGAAATTTTCTAAAATGTATTTCCTTAGATTTACACCATCCTTTAAATTCTTGAAGCATAAGACCACTCAAAGCAACAAAATGTACACAATTTTTAATTGCAACTATATATGAATCGGCTACTTTCAATGCATCTTGTATACATAAATTTAAAATATGATGCACACATCTAACATGAAAATTTTCATTACATAGAGGAGCTAATTGTGTTTCTAATGTACTAATCGAAGCATTGTTGTTAGATGCATTATCAAAACTAATAGTAAAAATTTTATCACGAATATGATATAAATCACAAACTTCTAAAATACGTGTTGCAATAACTAGTCCACTATGGGGATACGTCAAAGCCCCAAGTGAGATGATTCTCTTTTGAATCATCCAATCATTATTTATCCAATGAAAAGTTAAGCCCATCATCGGAATAACGTTATAACCTTTCCAACAATCGGAAGTTAACGATACTCTACAAGTTAAATAATACAAGAGTACAGTTAAAGCGTCTCTTATTTCATTGTAAGTTTAAAACAATCGGACTTTAGTGTGTTTCTAGGAATTCTTCTAAAATGTGGATTTAGTGCATTTTGGTTAAAGACTCTACATTCCTACTCTCTGAATTGGAAAATTGTAGTTCATCCTTAATAACTAGTCGGGCCATTTCCCGGCGAACAAGTTCAGGATCATAGGGTTGGCTATCTATTTGTCCGATCCTAGGGTTGATTTTTTGTTGGCCTTGTTGGTCTTGTACTAAATCTTTGTGTACATTTAAAATGTTCTATTTAATTGTACATGTTCCATCACCCTTTTTCCATTTGTAACTCTTGTCACAATGTTTACAAATCTTATATCCTACACCTGGATTATTCTCATCAGGGATATAGGCATAAAATTTGTGCCAATCACTTGTTTCTCCCCTAGCTTTTCTACTACTAGTGGGTTCGGTTTGTTGTGTTTGTGTGTCAATATTATGCATTTTTTTTCTGCTATTTTGTGTATAAGGATATCGTGATTTCCTACCATAAGATTATATGTAAATTCGGGTTCAATTTGTGGGACTATTGGAGGCCGACGTGAAGGACCGATGGAATCTTTACCACTTTGGCTACGGCCGCCATTTCGTGATCTAGACATGATAATAGTGTATGTGAAAAAAAAAGTATTTTACTAGTGTATGTGAAATAATAGAAAACAATCTAGGAGATACATATTAAAAAATAAAATCTAAAAAAAATATGAAGGTTAAGAGAGAGAAAAGCGAAAAACCAACAAACAAATATGATACAAAAAATTAGAACTACAACAAAATTCAATACAAAAGGAGGGTTGTGAAATTTTGATACTGTACTTCGTGAATAATCGAATATACAAATGAGAGAGAAAATAAAAGTACAGAGTAGTTGGTAATCCGGTAGTCGTTAAAACTTTAACGAGAGAGAGAGAGCTTCTTTGTTGAAGGAGTTGAAGTAGATATAGTTGAGAGTTGAATCAACACAATTCGATACGATCGAAAATTTTCACTTCTTTGTTGAAAACACTTGATTGAATTGAGATTGAATTGAGTAATAGTAGTAGAGAGAATAAGAGAGTAAGGTGTAGAAATTTTTAGATTGGATTAAGGGGGTATTTATAAGAGGGGGGGGGGAATAAAAAAACAAAAACAAAAAAAACAGCCTCAACGATCTGTTTCTGACCGTTCCACCCGCACGGGTCAAACGGGTCCAAACCCGCGGGTCGACCCGCTGGATTGGCGGGCGGGTTTGACTTGGTTAACGGGTAGAGCGAGTCGAGTCGAGCGGGTTTGGTTTTCTACTTTTTCGACCCGGGTATACCCGTAGGTTCGACCCGGACACGAACCGCATAGTTGCCGGCCGGGTTCGTGTGGGCAGGTCGTGGGCAGGTCGCGGATCAACCCAGCCCAGTTGCCATCTCTAGACTAATACATGCATATGAATAGAACTTGACTTTGTTGCATCGACCTAGTACAGTCCTATGACTAATCATATACTTGACCATGACCATACATGGACATTAGGTTGTGAAAGAGATTTTGAGCTTTTGGTAAAGTTAATCGTACTAGTAATTTATATGTGCGATACACATTTTAATATTATAAGGGGGGGGGGGGGGGGGGGGGGGGGGGGTTATGACGTAGTGAGGACTCAAACATGAAACATCTTTTATATTAGTTATGTACGTGCGTAACAGACGTTGATAAAAAAAATTTATAATCTTTTTAAAATAAAAACTCTGACGTAGTTAACCTGAAACCTCCTTCATATTATTTATGTACGTGCATCACACGCGTTGATAGATTTACAAATGACACTAAGGCCTTCTCCCGTTATAATATTAGAGATTAAATATTAGAGATAAATTATTAACTATTTATCTACCCTTTATCATTGTTGGATCGTGGCACATGATGGCACGTAAACTCAGGCCCCAAGATGTGTATCAGTTAACATCACTGGATTTTTAGACTTTATAAGAATACTAGTAATTTACACGTGCGATGCACGTTTTAATAATTTTGAGAAAAAAAAACTCTGACATAGGGAGGATTTGAACCGGAAACATCCTTTATATTAGTTATGTACATGCGTTGCACATGTTGATACAATGACACAATGACAAATGACACTAAGGCCTTCTCCCATTATAATATTAGAGATTTATGTAATTTTGAGACAATTATAGTTAGGATTTCTGTTTTTTTCCAATAAATATGTACATGTATGATGAGGATCATTATTGTTTTAAAAAAAAAATAAAGAAAAATAAAATAGAGACCATGTGTAAAGTTTAGCTAACCTAAGCTAGTTATGGCGTTAATTTTCTATTGTTTTTTGCTTTACACATTTTACATAATATGTGCCTAAAAAACTTGTGTTATTTGATGGTTACTTTTTTGATACTGTCACGCCCCGCTTCTCAAAAATATGGAACACAAGTACATGACATTAGCCCAGTGAATGACTTGCATCATTCATAAGATGTTTACTCATTCAACTCAACAATATAATCAATACAAAACAATTGCACATGCAATAATAACAACCACATGAACAATAAAACTTAGAATAAAACAATATGAAATATTCAAATACAATAAACCATCGTCTGGAAACAATAACAAAATCTGGGTCATAAGCCCAATACAATAATAAATCTAATCACAAATAATAATAAGTCTCGATACATTAAGTTCAATAAAACAATAAGCAATTACAAAGCATAAAATCTTTAGAATATTTGTTCTTCAATTCCAGCAGGCAATTCTCTTTCATTACCTGTGAACACTTTATCTAAAAAGAGAAGAAAAATTGTCCTTAGAGCAAGTCAGGGACAACAAGTAGAAAAAGCAAAGAACAATGGAATGACGATATAATAATGAATTCAATGGATCAATAGGAATCAATAACATGGGACAATAGCAATAATCCATATCATGATAATCGATGCAATTGGTATAAACAATAATTAAATAATTGATAAAAATATTCAATGATCAATATCAATAACACTTAGACAATATTCGATATCAATATGAACAATGATGAACAATATGCAATGTCGATGTGGTGTCAATTCTTAAGTCTATTAATCATTTAATCCTAACTAATGTAGCGCTTCATGCGTCCCATTTATTTACCACATAGTTGCTCAATACAAATAAGTTACGTTTAAACTTAGTGGTGGATTTTATAGATCATGTACTCCGCACGATAACAATGTTCCATTCATAACGATGATTTATCCGTAAGATGCTACAAGATCACAAGATCACAAGAACACAAGATCATAAGATAACGATATAGGGAAGCACGGGCCCCTCATCCGAGTACAGTCCCTATATTGTCCATGTAATACCCCGTAATTTCAAAGAATATAATATATATATATATATATAAGGGGGGAGTGGCAATTCCGTAAATTTCGAGTTGGAGGGGGGCCCACGTGCTGTGTACACACAGAACGTTCTATTGTGTTTGAGAAAATGGGCTGATGACGTCAGCCCATGGGATGGGGCCTACCCATTGGAAATATTTGAAGGCAGAGATGTTGTTGCCTTGGTGATGATGTGTGCATAGGGTTGGGGGCCCACGGGCATTCACCTTGTGTGTACATGGAATTTGGGGGAAGATGATTAAAAGTAATCCCATATCGGGAGTAATGAAAGAGTAATTTAATATAAATAAAAATTACCTATGATCAAGAGTTACCTAATTGGTTAACCACCTTTTGAGAGGCAGCTTGTGGTGCGCAGTTGTACTATAATTATTTATTTATCTTCTAAAAATAATAAAAATTTTCTGAGTATTGGGACGGGGCATTACAGTCCACTACCAAAGTCAACTCTTAAACCCTGACTTATTAATTATTTTATCAATGCAAACAATACATTATGCAATCTAGAGATATTAGATGAACAATAGTAATAATAGGGAAACAATAAGATGATAACTTAGATAGGACAATTAGGATGATGACAATAGCACACTAGGATCATGCAATACAATATATATACTTCAATTCATGCAATACTATGATATAGGAATAATTAAATTAAGAAAAACTGAAAAGTGAAATTCTGAACAGCAAGAGTCATCTGTACTAAAACTGAATTTCCCGCTGTTGCAAAACTCAAAAACTGAATCTGTTAGAAGTTCTGGAAACTAAAATTCCCAACGAATCCAATGCATATTTAAAGCACAAAATCTGACAATAGTATCTAGGTTAAAAACATCATTCTTTACAGATTACATGTTCAGGCAGACTTTTGACATCAAGTTATTATATTTTCAGAATCATCAAAAACTCAATAATAAATTCATTAAAAATATTTATTAGACTCCTAAACATGTTAAATAACATTCTGGAAATTTTCAGAGCATTATTTTAATATTAAATCAACCCTTTAACAGATTAAACATGAATCATACGAAATTTGAAATTCTGGAATAAAAAACACAACAGTAGTAAAATAATCATAATTTTTCCGATATAACTCGGAATTCAGCGATTCAAGATGTTCTGGAAACTAGAAACATATGGCTACAACTCTTATTTAGAAAATTATTTATTTTTAGATCATTTACTGGGTCGAAAACAACTGACAAAATCTAGACAGCAAGCAACATACAGATTTTTGGTCATTTTTCATGAAATAAATTAATTAAACATGATGGGTGTTGCCGTTGAATCTGGTGTGGGGGCAATAGATAGAATTTGTGAATTCTTGGAAAGGTGAATAGTCAAACCTAAATGACTTCACCGGAGTTAGACTGATATCCTTTCACCGTTAACTTGCAAAAAGTGCGAGACACCGGGGTTGATTCCGGCGACGCACCCTCCAATGCTCTTGTCAGTAATCTGAATGATTAAGAAAGAGCTTTAATTGGCAAAAGATTGATTACCTTCTTATGGTGGGTGGAGAGGGGTACTTATAGTCGTCTTAGGAGTCAGTTTCGGGATAAGATCAAATCCCTACTTCCCGATGTAGATGGATAGAAGTAGTTAAAACCACCGTTTGAGGATAATCGTGGATTTGAATCCTCTCCTATCCAGTTTGAGAGGGTTTCTTATGGGTTGGAACCTATACCCAGTAAGACAGGTCCGTTTACGGATTATTGGGCTTTGACAAAAGACCCAGTTTCCATTTCAGACCCGTAAAATTACCATTTTACCCCTGAACTTTAAGATTCGTACTCGATTCGAACGGTTCCGATTTAACCCTATTTTTAGCCATATCACGAGCCCCCCACTCCTGAAGGTTGAGTTTGATTAGCCTTTGAGGAGTAGTTTTACTGACTTAATGGCTTGCGGGGTTGTATCGGAGTCCGAATGAGGGGTTTCGGATCTTATACGAGGCATGATGGTGTTCTTTGGAGTTGGTAGCAAGCTCAGGATTTTCTTTGGGCTCTTCTAGATCTTCGGTGATTTTCCTCGGTTTTTAAATTATTTTTCGGATCATTTATTCAATTTTGCGAAGCGGTGATTTATTCTTCGAGAGCATTAATTAATTATTCTAAGTAATAATTATATACTCAGGGGTTTAAAAATATTTCCCTGGATCTATAATTATTTTTTAGAATTTTTAATTAATTTACTTGAATTTTTAATCATTTTTTCGTAATTTTTAAATAAATAATTTGAATTTAATAAATAAAAAATAGATTTTTATACTTATTTACGACGTGGAGCGATCTGGATCATCCATCGGCCTTGGGCGTGAATTTCTGAGCGATCTAACGGCTTTAGTAGCTCGGCGGCATTCTTTTCCAAATGCGGGGGTCGATGCCCTGGTGGTTCGGAGCCTCGGCAGCTCGGTAGCTCAGCAGTGACTGTCGTTTTGTTGGCTCAGATCACAAGAAAATGTAATTTTGTTGTTTTGTGGACGTGGTAAAATTTGTGCCATCCATCAACCGTTGCACAAAAATCTGGGCGATCTGACGGTTCAAGGAGCTCGGAGGCATTTTATCCCGAGTACGGAGGTCGGTGCCCCGGTAGCTCGGCACAGTAGCTCGGTAGCTCGGTGCCATAGCTCGAGGGTGTCTTTCTCCGAGTGGGCACATCGGCTCCTCGGCACCTTGGTTGCTCGGTAGCTCGGCACTTCACTGGCTGCCAAGTTACGTGGCTAGATCTAGAGCAACCATCTCAGTGCGAATCACGGTGCAAGAGGCTCAGATCACGAGAAAACGTGATTTTGTCATTTTGTGGACATGGCAAAATCTGAGCTGTCCATCAGCCGTTGCACGGAAATCTGGGCGATCTGACGGTCTAAGGAGCTCAGAGGCATTTTTTCCCAAATACGGAGGTCGGTGCCCCGGTAGCTCGATAGCTCAACGTCGTAGCTCTGGGGTGTCTTTCTCTGAGTGGACACATCGGCTCCTCGGTAGCTCGGTAGCTCGGTGCTTTGCTGGCTGCCGAGCTACGTGGCTAGATCTAGGGCATCCATCACAGCACGAATCACGGTGCAAGAGGCTCGATCATGAGAAAACGTGATTTTGTCGTTTTGTGGATGTGGCAAAATCTGAGCCATCCATCAGCTTTTTGCACGAAAATCTAGGCGATCTGACGGTCGAAGGAGCTCGAAGGCATTTTTTCTCCAATGCGGAGGTCGGTGCCCTGGTAGCTCGGGAGCGCCCTTCTCCGGATGGACACCTCGGTAGTTCGATGCTTCGATGGCTGCTAAGCTATGCGGCCAGGTCTGTGTTGTTCCCGACCTTTAGAATTCTGTCGCTTAACCTTCTTAATGGGCTTGAATGGGGCCCAATACATTAGAAGTCCAAGAGTCGCCCTCTTTTTACTATAAATTCTCACCCCCTCAACACTTCTCCCATTCTCTCGCTTTTTACTCTCAGAAAAAATTTTAGCTCTCGAGTTGCTCTGCTAGCGGTGATTTTCGCTCTTGGGTGGTTGTGCTAGCTGTCGCGGCGAGGCGAGGCGATTTTAAGCGAACTATTCTGACCGAGAACGTCCCATCAAGGTAAATATATATATATATCTTTACTTATATATATATATATATATATATATATATATATATTTCAAGATGTCTACAGTGTCCTCGAGTAGTGAGGCCTCTTCCTCGGGAAGCGAGAGTGAGCAGTGGCTAGTGGCTCCGCCTGTCCAAGAAAAGGGGGTAGGAGTGCTGGCCCAAGAGAAGGGGAAGGAAGTGGCAGGGTCGTCCATGGTCGAGCCAGTTGCTCCGCTCACCCAAGGAAAGGGGAAAGAGGTGGCGCGGTCGGCAGTGGTCGAGACCGTGGTGGAGCCCGTCATGGGGGAGGAGAAATGGGTCGGCTGCTGATGGAGATATCCGGCCATGGGGGAATCAGACAGCATACCGGTGACCTATTGACGAAGGCCATCTATGGGAGGTCGGAGATGTATGAGGAGAACGAACCGAAGGAGGTCACCGAGATGGAAGACATCGCCTCGGTTCCGACGGAGAGGGACCTGCTTCGGATCCAGAGGAGTTTCATGATACCCCCGGAGTACACCCTATTCCTCCCCGGACAAGGAGTTCAAGCTTGCACGGCAATCTCGCCTGATACGTGCGTCTTCGCCTACGACGCGCTGAACGCAGGTCTGCGTCTTCCCCTTCACCCCTTAGAACCGAAGTGCTACGGTGGTATGTCCTGAGTCCGATCCAGTTTATGCCGAACATGTGGCGTCACGTGCTCGGCTTTTTACTTCAGTGTCGAGCGGCAAAGGTGGAGCCTCAGCTTGTTGTTCTGTGAAGTATGTATCGGATCAAGATGGTGCACCGATACTACTTGTCGCCACGAAAAGGGTGTTAAGTTGATAGAGAATTCGGACTCTATCAAGTCGTGGAAGGGGAAGTACTTTTTGATCCGAAGCCCTACGAGGTGGGACTTCTCGACTAGATGGAAAGAGGATGTGCCGAAGCGGGTGAAGACCGAGCCGGTGTTGACTCGGCCGAAGCAGAAGTGGTGGCGAAGCTGATTGACCTCCCGACCCTAAATTGGAGGGATATGACTGAGGAGGTCCTCCACGGGTCGGGTCTCAGTCCGATCGACCCGAGTATGCTCCGGACATCTTGCTCTTTTATTACTCTCTATACTTTGTTTTTCCTCGTCTTGACTTGGTTTTTTCTCTTTTGCAGAAGCCCCGAACATGGACTTCAAGGCAATGATGGCAGAGCTAAACGTGGGTGGTGCTAAAGGCTCTGACGCCAAGAAGAGGAAGAAGACGACCGCGAGACCTTCGTCCGACCGACCTACTAAAGCTCCTTCTGCCTTTATCGAGTCTGTGGACCTGGCGTCTCCGCAGTGGTCTGCCTTGGCTACAGCTCTTCCTCCCCCGACTCCATCCGAAACTTCAACTGAAGCCTTCGGTATCTCCGCGGCGTTGGCGCTCGAGGCTCTGCCTCTCACCGAGAAGGCCAAGGCGATTCTGACCGAGGGGCACAAGAAGCTCTTCATCTCCGACTAGCGGGTGATGAATCATGATGGCTTCTTGGGGGATTCGGCCATGAGTATGCAGGTTTTGTGTCATCTGCCGACCCCAAAGGACTGAGCAACCCTGAAGGCGGGGACAACAGGCAACGATGCTCTGGAGATAGCTCGGGCGACGATGTCGGTGAGTCTTGAATAATTGATTCGCTGATAACCCAAAATATTTCTAAGTCTTTTGCTCGGTTTTTGCTGTTTCTTCTCCTCTTTTGCTTAGATCATGTGCCACTTCAGCCACCTCCTCAAGCAATACTCCGAGCAGGAGAAGGAGTTGAACCTGTCGTGCGATAGGGACCGAGCCGAGTGGGCCAGAGTCGCGAAGCTTTACGAGGCGGAGCAGCGCCGCTCGGAATCCCTTGTAGCTCAGGTCGCGTACATGGAGACAGCCCTGGTGTAGGTGAACGAGAAGGCGGCCTCGGAGGCAGCTCGGGCGGACGAGGAGAAGGAAAAGGTGAAGAAGGCCTTAGAAGACATGATGAGGGAGAAGGATGCAGCGGTGGCAGCGGCGAGGGCGGAGATTGAGGGCGAGGCAAAGAAGCACATGGTGACGAACATGGAGCAATCCTATGCCACTGCCCTCAAGCACATCGAGGCTCGCATCCCCCGCTTCGACAGGTCGGGTACCGCCTGTGGGGCCTGGTTGGCGGCGAGGACCTCGAAGCCGACCAAGAAGGAGGCGAGAAGGACGAAAAGGAGGAGGAGGAGGAGAAAACGGGTGACAAGGCTATGGCCGACCACCAGGAAGAGGTGATGGAGAAAGGGGGCGACGAGGCTGTGGCCGACCCCCAGACAGGAGCGGTAGAGGAAGGTAGGGGTGGGCATCGGTCGGTATCCGACCTAATATGGACCATCCACCACCAATCCAAAGAAGATTGGTTTTTAACTTTCTCACCGCAACCAATCCGAACCTTAATTGGATCGGTTTCCATCTAAGCCGATTAAGCTCGGTTTGGATTGGATTGGATGGTCGGTTTGGCATGCTACTTTTCACCTTCAACATCATTCATAATTTTGTTGAAATTTAAAAGATCAACTTCAATGAAACTTAAGAAACAACCTGCTATTTGTAATTCAGAAATAAATTTAAAATGAAGATTCATAAAACCACAAATTGTTAATGAATTTTACACTAATTGTTTAAGATTATGGTGTTTAAATGGGTGAGATAAACTACTTTTTCACTAGCACACTTCTGTAATCTTAGTTTATTATCATAAAAGAAACATTAATAATCATACCTAATTGAATTTCAAGTACATTAAAAAAAGATTTAGAAAACAATTTCTGCTTGACTTGATTAAAATAACTACTAAATGTTACATCAACTTCATGATTCTATTAAGTTGGGTCACACTGTAAATCAAGCATTTCTCAACAACATAACACACAGGATTATGGAGAATCAAAACATAGGTAGAACAGTTGCTCAGTTTGTATTAAAAAAATAAAAGAAGACTGTTTGTATCTCCAAGAAAATGAGAAATGACTATTTTTATATTCAAGAAATTAAAGGAGAACTATAATTATTATGGACTTTTGCATAGAGGTACGGTCGGTTCGGTTTCATCGGTTATTTGAAAGCTCCATCCAACAACCGAACCGGTCCAGTTGGTTATTGAATATCAAGAACCGAGTCAATCCAAACCCCCAGTTGGTTCGATAAAAAATCGGTCGATTCTGGTTGGATTGGTTCAGATTGGTCGGTTCGGATAATAGTTGTCCACCCCTAGAGGAAGGGAAGGCGACCACCGAGGAGCCCATCACCGAGCTACCACTCAAGGTGGCCCCCTGACTTCAGTTGTCTCATATTTTCATCTTCTTTTCTTGTATTGCCTTATAGCGGACTGGCCACCGCTCTTTTGTAGTAATCAAACTCTCAAATGAATGAACTTTTCTATTTTGACTAAGTGTTGGAGATATTTTGAATTCATTGATGTCTAACTTTTGAGTCTCGCACTATGCTCGCCTAGGCTTAGCTTTTCTACTTTAGTCCTTTAGACTTAGCCAATTTTTTCAACTCTTTTAGGTAGTCGAACCATCATCATCCCGTTTTCAGCTAGGCATCGTTAAGTTGGCTTTTGCTCGAACTCGTGAGAAACTCTTTAAGACTGAGTCGGATCTGAATCATGTTAGGGTGTTGTTGGCTAAACGAGACTCCAAACTGAAGCGATTAAAAGAACAGGCTCGCGAGGCGCCTCCTGAAGGGGAGGAGAGATGCCCCTCAGGGGCTTATCACTATGGCCTGAGGCAAGTAGCTCTTCGGGGTCTTCTATTCAAGGCAAGATCTAAAAAGGACGAGCTGAAGAATGTGGTGCTTGAGAAAACTATGAAGGCGACACAACTTTGGAGAGACATCTCTAAGGCTCCGCACGAGGGTGGTTCGAGTCGATTACCTCGTTTCAAGATCAAAGTGACTGATAAAGCACTTAAAGAGTTGGTGATTGAGTTAGAGGTAGAGAACTTGCGCCTTCGGCGGTTGACTGAGGGGAGCAACGTTAGGAGTGTTTCTTATCCTCAGGAGGAGTATGCCCCAGGGAGAACTTTCCACAAGTTTGCACGCTGGTCATCGTCTCTGGTGCGAAGGCCTGGAGATGCGCAAAGTGGGGTCGTTGGTTCGTCATGCGACGCTACGGTTAGATTGGGGGCCGAAGGTGCAACCCAATCTGTTGGTTTATAGTCTTCAGCGGAGACGAAGAGAATGCAACGTGTTGCTCGTCGACCTCGAGTGTCGCTCCGGAGGAGCATCCCTCGTCCTAAGTGAGGGTAGGGTGATTTTGTAGCCTCAAGACTTGTGTTGTACAAACTTTTAGTCCTGTGTAAGACTTGTATCCTAGCATAAGGTTTGTATCCTTGATTAGTCTTGCGTGAAATAAAGAAATACCTTTTTGCAAGCATCGATTTGTGCTTTGGTAGTATTAATTTCGATAATCAACGGTCATGGGAGCAATTCTGAGTGGCGAATCACTTCTTACTCGCTTATGAGCAAGTAGATGAAGCGGAGTCGAGCCAAGTGTTGGACTCTGAACTCATCGTTTAAAAGAGATTCAACGGTTGTGGGAGCAATTTTGAATGGCAAACCACTTCTTACTCGCTTATGAGAAAGTAGATAAAGTGGTGTCGAGCCAAGTGTTGGACTCCGAACTCATCATTTAAAAGAGATTCAACGGTTGTGAGAGCAATTTCGAATGGCGAACCACTTCTTACTCGCTTATGAGCAAGTAGATAAAGCGGAGTTGAGCCAAGTGTTGGACTCCGAACTCGTCGTTTAAAAGAGATTCAATGGTTGTGGAAGCAATTCCGAATGGCAAACCACTTCTTACTCGCTTATGAGTAAGTAGATGAAGCGGAGTCGAGCCAAGTGTTGGACTCCGAACTCGTCGTTTAAAAAAGATTCAACGGTTGTGGGAGTAATTCCGAGTTGTGGGAGCAATTCCGAATGGCGAACCACTTCTTACTCGCTTATGAGCAAGTAGATGAAGCGGAGTCGAGCCAAGTGTTGGACTCCGAACTCGTCGTTTTAAAAGAGATTCAACGGTTGTGGGAGCAATTCCAAATGGCGAACCACTTCTTACTTGCTTATGAGCAAGTAGATGAAGCGGAGTCGAGCCAAGTGTTGGACTCCGAACTCGTCGTTTTAAAAGAGGATCAATACACTTGAGGTAGTAAACAGAGATAATTTGAACACAAGAGAATTATTATTCAAAAGAAACTCTTTATTAAATTTTGCTAATCGGCCGCTTCTAGGTTGCGAGCGTTATTACAATGAAAAAATAAATAGAATAGCCTTAAAACTGATGTTGCTTGGAGAGGTGTTCAAACACCCTCTTGGTACTTCATTAAATGATCACAGTTCCATGTTCTTGGTATCTTCCTGCCCCCCAGGTCTTCAAGTTGGTATGCTCCGGAGCGAACTACTCTGGAGACATTGTAGGGTCCTTCCCAATTTGGGGCTAGCTTGCCCCTCTTACCGGGGAAGGAGATGGCTAGCTTTCTGAGGACTAAGTCCCCCTCCTTAAGATTCGTAGGGCGGACTCTTCTGTTGTAGGATTGCTCGATCCTTTTTCCATAATTCTCTTGGCGAATCGAGGCTCTCTCGTGGAGTTCGTCGATAAGGTCCAGATTGGCTCGGAGCTTCCTTGCGTTCTGCTCTTCATTATATGCAATTAGGCGGGGGGATGGCAAACCAACCTCTAAGGGGATTACGACCTCGGACCCATAGGTGAGGTTGAAGGGCGACTCTCCTGTGGGGGTTCTCTTTGTAGTGCGGTAGTTCCACAGTACGTTAGGAAGCTGCTCTACCCATAATCCTTTAGCCGACTTACTTAGTCTCTTCTTGATGCCCGAAAAGATTTGCCTGTTGGCATTCTCTACTTGGCCATTGGATTGAGGGTGGGAGACAGAGGAAAACCGCTGCTGAATGCCAAGGTCTTCACAAAAGGAGCAGAATGTAGCCCCAGCAAATTGTGTTCCATTGTCCGTCACCAAGATTCGGGGTATGCCAAACCTGCAGATCACGTTCTTCCAGAAGAATTGTTACACCCTATTCTCCGTAATAGTTGCTACTGGTTCAGCCTCAATCCACTTGGAGAAATAGTCGGTCGCCACGACTAGGAACTTGAACTGGCCCGGAGCCAACGGGAACGGTCCGAGTAGGTCCTTTCCCCACATTGTGAAGGGGGTTGGACTTGTGAGGAAAGAGAGTTGAGCTTGTGGTAGGCGATAGATAGTGGAGAATTGTTGGCATGGACCGCATTGTCGGACATGTTGCTCGGCGTTCCGAAGGAGGGTAGGCCAGAAATACCCATAATTCAAGACTTTGCGGGCGAGGGATCTTGATCCCAAATGGGCTTCGCCTATCCCTTCGTGGAGTTCTTTCAGAGCATATTGGGCTTCTTCTGGAGAGAGATACCTCAAGTAGTGTAGCGCCCCGAATTTCTAATATGAGAACTTAGAAAATACGTGGCACATTCCCAGCGATCCACTTCAATGTAACAATATGCATAGCCCAAAAACACAAATTGTTTTATTCCAAGCTCTTATTACAATAACCTTTTTCAAATGCAGCGGAAATACAAACACCTTGAATTAAAACATTCTTTTACAACACTCCTCTTTACAAAAGTACACAAGGCTCTATTATATCACTCATAATCTCTAAAGCTAACCCAAAGCATCCAAGCCTCCAAACTCTAAGCAACAACCTGCATCATATGAGGCTAGAGAGAATCCCTAACCCCCAAAACTACGGGGTCAGCCATAAATGGTGTGAGTGATATAAACAACAAACATAAACAAAACAACTAAACATAAGCAACATGTACTGAACAAAAATACATAAACTGAACATGTAATCTGAAACAAGAACGATAGGCCAGTACATGAGTGAAGCCGAGTCAAGAAACAATACCAACGATCAAGTATCAATCAATCAATCTCTCTCAAAATATGTACAGCTTAACTGTACGGTACAGTCGACTGTCTTATGAACCAGTCGACTGTTCTGAACAAACAGTAATCCTCACAACTCAGAATATGTCCAACTGTCAACAATTCTCAGTACCACAATGTATGTCCAACAATCGATCACCAATAATGCCATAGATCGGATACCCATATATCCATCTACAAAAACTAAAGATAATATAGATCGAATACATACCCGGTATGCAATCACTAATAGTGACTCTTACACCGACGAACATATTCATCTACAAACAAACTAAAGATAGTATAGATCGAATACATACCCGGTATGCAATCACTAATAGTGACTCTTACACCGACGAATATATTCATCTACAAACAAACTAAAGATAGTATAGATCGAATACATACCCGGTATGCAATCACTAATAGTGACTCTTACACCGACGAATATATTCATCTACAAACAAACTAAAGATAGTATAGATCGAATACATACCCGGTATGCAATCACTAATAGTGACTCTTACACCGACGAATATATTCATCTACAAACAAACTAAAGATAGTATAGTTCGAATACATACCCGGTATGCAATCACTAATAGTGACTCTTACACCGACGAATATATTCATCTACAAACAAACTAAAGACTGAAGGAACACTCAAGATTATGAAAACTCATCAGAACCAGTCGACTTATGCGATAGTAAGTCGACTGCCCCGAGAACCAATATCCAAGATTATAACAAGTGCAGTAAGTCAACTCAAGAAAACCATCAGTCGACTTACCCGAGACAATTATCAACAATTCTCAAGAAACGTTCCAAGTGCTAACAGTATAAGATGACTTATAAAGATCATAAGTAGACTTATCAAAAGTATAAGATGACTTATAAAGATCATAAGTAGACTTATCAAAAGTATAAGATGACTTATAAAGATCATAAGTAGACTTATCAAAAGTATAAGATGACTTATAAAGGTCATAAGTAGACTTATCAAAACATAAGTCGACTTAAAAGGGGACATAAGTCGACTTATAAGAACATAAGTCGACTTATAAAAACATAAGTCGACTTACCCGAGAGAAATTCTACGATAACTTTGAAAAATAAATTCTAAGTGTACCAGTCGACTGAGAAGGGTCTAAGTCGACTTTCCAGAACGGATTTTCGAGAAAAACTAAAGATACAGCAGCTGGGTCGTACCAGTCGACTGAATAGTAGACCAGTCGACTGTCGGCCTACAGTTTGCATAAGTTAGGTCTGAATACAAAGATCAAAACTGGAGTTTTCTAAAGGTTCTTGTTCATGAAAATAATTCTTAATCATGTAAAATGACAATCTCGATTACTTCTTCATTGCAGTTCCATTATTCAATCATTCAATAACTCAAAACTCAATTCTCTTGTTCTCAAATTCCTAAATCTTACATTAGGGTTTCCTTAATACTCGATTCTTTCACCATCAATAACCAAGATCTATTTATAAACCCCAGATCTAGATGTGCATACATCCGATCAAAACCATACTTAAATCTTAACACGTTTCAAGCAATCAATAGTTGTCAATCGAGATCTACTAATCTTTCATGGATTTCACATGCATATTTCGAATAACTACCATGGCATCGATTTCATACAAGATACGAAAATATCAAACAAAACAGCATGCAATCATACACATAAACAAAACAAGTCCATATCACTCACCTTTAGAATTGCAAAGATCCAATGGAAAGCCTTCTTCTTGCTAGATCCAAGGACTCCTTCTTCAATCACCAAGAGAATAAGAGGTATAATAAGATCTGAGTTGTGCAGCGAATGACGGCTGCAAACTCCCTTATATAGGCCGGGAATCAAGTATTAGGGTTTCCAAATATATTTGCAAAACAATCCCTTCAGAATACAATTATACATATATATATATATATATCTACTCTTGGAAATTCATCTAAAATTCATTAAATTTAGGATTTAAAAGAAAATATACTTTTAAATCTTAACCAATACTGTTCAAAACGTCCATGATTACATTTTTACACTTTAAACCCTTAAAATGTCAATTTTGCAAAAAGGTCCTTCTTTTATCAAAAATTGCAAATAGATCCATTTAATTTCAGAAAAATCTGGAAAAATAGTAAATAATTCCCAAATAATAAATAATGATTTTTCATAAAGAAATCTTAATTTTCCAAACTTCTCAAAAGTCATTTGCACGTGTTTTGCACGTGTACAAAAGATAAATCTTTTAGAAAATATCAATTAAATCCTCAAAAATCATTTAAATTCATTTTCACATAATTAAAATAATATTTGAAAATACGGGGTTCTACAAGTAGGGTTGGCCATCTACTTGGGTGTAGGAGCATTTGTACAAGATTCCCTCAATGAGGGTGTACCGCTCCGCTCTTGTTCGGATTCGGCGAGGTTCTTTGGGGTCTTGGGAAAGGCTCTCGTATCTGAGAAACTCAACTAAAGGCCTCATCCAGTTATCTTCGAGTTGGACCGGTAGCGACTCCATTGACTCAGGGGCTTCTTCTTCGATGCTGGGCCTTAGTATAACTTCGATCAAGACGGTCTGCTCAAGCCCTTGGAGGGAGGAGGAGGCTAGTTTCGAGAGGGCATCAGCCTGAGCATTCTTCTCTCGGGGGATCCACTGGAGTTTTGCTTCCTCGAATGAATCCATGAGACTTTTGACCTTGGCTAGGTACTTAGCCATATGGTCGTCTTGTGCTTCATATTCTTCCAAGACCTGATTCACTACGAGATAAGAGTTGCTGAATATTCGAACACGCATTGCCCCTACCTTGCGAGCCATGCCCAGACCCGTTATGAGGGCTTCGTACTCGGCCTCGTTGTTGCAAGCCTTGAAATTGATGCGGAGGGAGTATTGGAGGATGAAGTCATCTGAGCCCGCCAGGATAACTCCCGCTCCACTCCCTTCGGCATCCACATACACCATCCAAGTGGGTGGCCCATTCGCCGCTTGACTGACCTCAGGGATCGTGCTCTCCACTATGAATTCGCTTGAAGCTTGAGCTTTGATGGCGGTCCGAGGCTGATAGGATATGTCGTGTTCACTCAGCTCGACTGACCACTTCATAAGGCGTCCAGAGGTCTCGGGCTTATACAGGACCTGCTTGAGCGGCTGGTCAGTGAGGACGACCACCGAATGGGATTGGAAATAGGGACGAAGCTTTTGGGCCGCCATAACCAGGGCGTAGGCCATCTTCTACAACCTCGGATAACGGAGCTCGGTATCTCTAAGGACCTTACTCACGTAATAGATAGGCTTTTGTGCCTTGTCTTCTTCCCTCACCAGGACGGCACTGAGGGTCTGTTCGGAGGCGGAGAGGTAGAGGTAAAGGGTCTCTCCAGGTGTTGGCTTGCTGAGGAGTGGGGGATTGACCAAGTAGGCTTTGAGTTGGACAAACGACTCTTGCTGCTGCTGGCCCCACTCGAAGCCCTTAGCCCCCCTAAGGGCTTTGAAGAAGGGGAGACACTTTTCCTCGGACTTGGAGAGGAAGTGCCCTATAGCCGCGAGGTGCCCGGTAAGCTTTTGCACTTCTTTCACGCTTGATGGGGGAGCCATATTGAGTATGGCCTTTATCTTCTCAGGGTTGGCTTCAATACCCCTCTGGCTAACCATAAAGCCTAAGAACTTACCCGATGAGACCCCGAATGCACACTTATTCGGATTTAGTCTCATGTTATGCCTCCTCAGCACGTCGAAGGCTTCTTGGAGGTCGACGACATGGTCAGACCCATTGATGCTTTTCACTAACATATCGTCGACGTAAACCTCCATGTTCCACCCAACCTGATTTTTGAAAACCTTATTGACGAGATGCTGGTATGTGGCACCAGAATTTTTAAGCCCGAAGGGTATCACTCTATAGCAGCAGAGGTCTTGATCCGTGATGAATGATGTCTTCAGGATATCTGGGGGGAACATTCGGATTTGGTTGTATCCGGAGAATGCGTCCATGAAGCTCAACAGTTCATGGCCCGAAGTGGCGTCGATCAAGGTGTCGATGCTAGGGAGCGGAAATGGATCCTTGGGGCATACCTTGTTTAAATCTGTGAAGTCGATACAGATCCTCCAACTTCCATTGGCCTTTTTGACAATCACAACGTTAGAGAGCCACTCCGGGTAGTTGACCTCCTGTATGAACCGGGCTTTGAGGAGCTTCTCTATCTCCTCCATTATGGCCTTCTGGCGATCGGGGGCAAACTTGCGCCTCTTCTGCTAGACCAGTCTGGCCCCCGAAGCGACACTTAGATGGTGGACGAGGAGCTCTTTGGAGATCCCTGGCATGTCGGCTGCAGTCCAAGCGAAGAGGTCGCAGTTTCTCTTTATGCACTGGACTATGTCGAGCAGAGGGCAGAAGAGAGGGTTTTGCTGATTAAGAATTTGCAGGTCGGATCTTCCTCCAAGAAGAGCACTTTCTCTAGCTCGTCTACCGGCTCCGACATAGGCTGGGTGTTCCCCTGGGGAATTTCAAGGGCCTCGAGGGAGAGGACGGGTCCTCCAGTCGAGGTCATATAGCATTTGCGGACCGTTTCCTGACTTCCCCTCACTTCTCCAATGCTCACTTTGGTGGAAAACTTCATCTTTAGATGGTAAGCTGATGGGACGGCTTCTAAAGCAGCTAGGCCCGATGACCTAGGAACACATTGTAGGCAGCTTAAACGTCAACCACCATGAAGTTCATTAGCTCCGTTCGGGTAGTAGGAGCTTTGTCAGCAGTTACGTCGGAGTTATAACACCCTCGATCGTCACTGGTACTCCTGTGAACCCATGGAGAGTGTAACCGGTGGGCTAGAGTCTGTCCCTAGACAATTGGAGCCCTCGGAAGGCCTTTAGAAAGAGAATGTTGACAGAGCTGCCATTATCCATTAGGACCCTCTTCACCTTGAAGTTGGCCATGTGGAGGTTGATCACCAATGCATCACAGTAGGGGGTTCGGACACCCTCCAGAACATCATTCGAGAAAGTAACTGGGACCCCAAGACCTTTGGGTGGGGGGAGGCTATGCACCAAGTTGACTTCCCTGACGAAGGCTTTTCGGGAGGAGTTGGAAGTTCCTCCCATCGGACCTCCGTGGATGAGGTGCAGGACGCGCTCTTCTTCAAAGTCGGGGGTCTCCTCGTGCCTCTCAGGCCACTTGTTAGCCCTCCTGGGGGGTGGAGGAGGATCGGCCTGGTCCTTCTTTACAAATTTGGCGAGCTGCCCTCTCTGAATGAGGGCTTCGATCTCATTTTTTAGGGCCCGACAGTCATTGATGTCATGGCCATGGTCCCGATGGTAGCACACCACTTCTCCCTGTCCCTATTCTTCCAAGCAGTGTTCATCTTTGGGGCAGGAGGGAGAAATCCTTCTTTCTCGACTTCCATTAGAATGGCCGAGACATTGGCGTTGAGAGGGTTGAATCTCTCAAACCTGGGAGGTGGGCGATGCTGACCTCTGTTGTCCTTTTGGAGCTTTTTAGCTCCCTCGTCTTCTGCGGTCTTCCTCTTACTTCCAAAAGACGACCCCTCGAATGTAGGGCGGTGTACAGCTTCCTCTGCCCAGATGTACTTCTCGCTTCAGAGAAGTCTCGCGGGGGCTTTTTGGCCAGGGATGCCCGGAGGTCAGCGTTGAGGAAATTGGATTGAAAGGCGGCCGAGGCGACCGAATGGTCAAGGGAGGCGATGGACCTGGCCTCCGCGGTGAACCTCTTGACATAGTCCCTCAGTTTCTCGCCCTTCTTCTGACTAAGGAAGAGTAGTGAAATACTTGTTTTTTCGGAGCGGCGGCTGCTCACGAAATGAGTTATGAAAAGGGTCTCGAACTGGTCGAAAGAGAAGATGGAGGACAGGGTGAGGCGGGAGTACCATTCCCGAGCCAGGCCTTTGAGAGTGGCCGAAAATGTCTTGCAGAGGAGGGCATCGGAGGCCTGGTGGATCATCATGAGAGTTTTAAAACTCTCGATGTGATCCATGAGGTCTGATTCCCCCGTGTATGTCTCGAACTGCGGATGCTTGAAATTTTTCGGGACGGGGGCCTCCATGATGGTATGAGAGAATGGAGGCCTGCTTGGACGAAGGGTTCCCCTTAGTTCCTCGTCCCTGTCGAGTCGGCCGAGCCGCCTCTCCATCTCGTGGAGACGGCGGTAGATAGTGTGCTCCCTTCAACCGTACCTTGGAGAGCCTCAGGACTCACCTTCGTACGAAGGGGAACGGGGGCTACGACGATGGTAGCTCGGAGACTGGTAAGGACTGGGGATGTGATGGCGGTGGCTCGGAGCTTGACAAGGACTTTGGGATCGGTGGCGAGGGCTCCGAACCGGCTCGAGAGTGGGCACCCTCTGGATGTTATTGTTGTTGTTAGGTGGGACATTGAGATCCCGCAGGACTGCCGCCTAAAAGTCTTGAAATTCTGCCCTGGTGATGGGTCCGTTCTGGTCCCTTTGGGCCTGTCGACCAGTGGGAGAATGACTCCTCCTTCGACGGTATTGTGGGGACTCCCTCTGCCTCCTAGGAGAAGGGGACCTTCTGCGGTCGTGGCGGCAAGGAGGTCGAGCCTTTGGACGTTCTAAGCGGGAGCCCCCCCTCGAGCCCACCTCTCATCCAAATGGCGGCGAAGGTCTTCCTCATTCTGCCGGTTGATTATGATGTTGTGGAGGTCCTCTGATGGCCGAGGGTTATGGGATGCCATGGAGTCGGTGGAAGGGTTATGTACCGAGATATGATCACGGTGAAGAGATGTTTCTGGGGATTAGGACGAGAGGTCCCTGTGCCAGCATTCTGGGGCCCGAGTTGAGTCTACTGGGGTTGAGGATTTTGAAGAGGAGGCTGCCCCTGCAGCAGCGACTGGACAGGTTGAGGAGGGAGCTGCCCCTGCTGCTGGATGGGTTAGACGGGTTGGAGGGGAGCCTCCGGTTGCGGTTGAGGAGGAATGGGAGTGGGTCTACGGTTGGAGGCCGTAGATCTTACTTTCCTTGGAGGCATGGCTGGAGGGGGTCTTGACTGGTGGAAGAGGATGGATTGCTATTCGAGTGTTCCCACAGACGGCGCCAATCTGTTGCCGCTGAATCTGATGTGGGGGCAATAGATAGAATTTGTGGATTCTTGGGAAGGTGAATAGTCAAACTTGAACGACTTCACCGAAGTTAGACCGAGATCCTTTCGTCGTTAACCTGCAAAAAGTGTGTGACACCGGGGTTGATTCCGGCAAAGCACCCTCCGACGCTTTTATCAGTAATTTGAATGATTAAGAAAGAGCTTTAATTGGCAAAAGATTGATTACCTTCTTATGGTGGGGGGAGAGGGGTATTTATAGTCGCCTTAGGAGTAAGTTTCGGGATAAGATCAAATCTCTACTTCCCAATGTAGATGGATAGAAGTGGTTAAAACCACCATTTGAGGATAATCGTGGATTTGAATCCTCTCCTATCTAGTTTCAGTGGGTTTCTTATGGGCTGGAACCCATACCCTGTAAGACAGGTCCGTTTACGGATTATTGGGCTTTGACAAAAGACCCAGTTCCCATTTCAGACCTGTGAAATTACCATTTTACCCCTGAACTTTAAGATTCGTGTCCGATTTGAACGGTTCCGATTTAACCCTATGTTTAGCCATATCAATGGGTATCAATTATATTAGTTAATAAATCATATAATCAGCATGAAGGGTGTAATAACATGATAAATACAATTAAAAACACACACACACACACACACACTATTTCAACATCAACCAAACAACAATCGATCAATCAAACATATAGCCTAACAGTCATTTCTACAATATTTGAATTGTGTCATGATTATATGCATACCATATTATTAATACTAGATGAATACATGAAAGATTCAATTTTTGGAGTCAACGATGGCACGATATCGAGGATATTTGGGTTAGCTCGTGTAAACCCACAATATACTCAACGAAAGAGATGAGCAATATCATTTTCCTATTACCTATTTGGGGATTCCTCTGAGGTGGGGCAAGCTCCATAGATCGGACTGGGCCCCGATGTTAGACAAGATCGAATCCAGACTTTCGGTTTGGTCAGGGAAACAGTTGTCTCGTGGAGGCAGATTAATTTTGCTAACTCCATCCTTTCTTCTGTCCCCCTGTATATGATGTCGTTCTACTTCCTCCCGTCTTGGGTTATCAAAAGAATAGACCGAGCCAGAAGCAATTTTCTCTGGTCAGGCTCATCTGTTTACTATCCAGGCTCGCATCTTTGTAATTGGAAACTCATCTGCTCTTCTAAAATGGCAGGAGGTTTAGGGGTTTTAGACCTCAGGCACCAAAACCTGGCCTTGCTGGGTAAGTGGATTTGGAGATTCCTCAAAAGGGAGGATCTCCCTTGGATTAAATGCATCAAAGCCAATTACTTTGTGGCCAATGATTGGTGGAGTTTCCCGGTTCGTCCGTATAGGAATTCCTCACCCTTCTGGAAAGGGATTTGGAAAGCTGCTGAGGCTTTCAGGTGTGGATTAAGCCACGTTTGTGCGGATGGATCCAGGACCAGATTCTGGTCCGATATTTGGATAGGTGAGTCTTCTTTAGCTACCGCCTTTCCTGCTATCTTCCGTCTCGCTGCAAATCTGCTGGCACTTGTTTCTGAATACTTTTTCAATGGTGTAGCGCAAAGAGATTGGACGATTCCCCTCTTAGCTGATTTACCTCCCCATTTAGGTCCAGTTGTTGATAACTTTCTCGAAGTTATTAACAACGTGGACTGGCATGATAAGGAGGACTTCCTCTGGCGATGGAATTCTTCTAAGACCTTCTCAGTCCGTTCTTTCTATCTATTCCTCAATTTCAGAGGGATCAAATCACCGTTCTTCGACCTTGTTTGGAAATCTTGTGCTCCGCTGAAGGTGAAGATCCTTGTGTGGTTAGCTCTCAACAACAAACTCCTTACCGTGGAATTACTCAACAAGCGGAACCTCGTTTGGGGCCAATTGTGTCCTCTGTGTGCCTCATCCTTCGAGGATGCAAACCACTTGTTTATAGAGTGCGTTTACACTTTGCCCCTTTGGAAAATTACCGTTCTAGCTTGGAAAGTGTCCGAAATTCCGGTCAGTCTTTTCGAATGCTGGTATAAGCGTCCTCCGAACCGTTGCTTTCACTTATCCTGGATCCTTTCCTTCCAAATCAGTCTATGGATCATTTGGAGAGAAAGGAATCACAGAATATTCCGGCACGTTTATAAGTCATCTCGAGATTTATCTAATGAATTCCTTCTCTTATTCAACTTTTGGTCCTCCTCCTTGAAGGAGGAAGCTAGAAAAAATATGAGGTTTGATAGATTGGAGCGAGCCTACCATGTTCTTATTAATCTCAGTGCTATTTAAAGTTCTGTTCCAAGTTCTACTTTTTACTGTATTGTTTGGATTTCTCACGTTCTGTTTTATTGGTGGTATCTATTGTCTGCTTGATGGATTGGAATTTAATTCCTCTTCGGTTTTTTTTGTTTGCAGGCTGAAGGGTAGTGTCGACTACCCTTGTTATGACGCAGGCTTTTATTTTGGTCTCTGTTTCTTGGACAGCGATGGCGTTGGGAAGGTGTTCTGTTTTTTGGGTTGCTAGTTTTGCTATGGGATGTTTCCCCTCTTCTCTCCATCCTGATGTTCTTATCTAGTTCTAATGGTCTTGCCTTCCCATTGTGTGGGATCGTTTCGATCTGTATCAGACCTTACTGAGCTCAATTGTTTAGAGCTTCCTACTTTTATTTAGAACTATGTGTGTATGTTCTTCGATGGGCTGTTTTTTGATCTGGTAACGGTATGTCCAGCCAGGTCATTACTGTGCTCTATGGTTCGAGATCAGCTAGTTCTGTATCCTACTTTGCTGAGCTCCTTTGTTGAGAGCTTTTTTCTATGGCCCTTACTGGTCATTCTGGAACCAGTGGTGTTGTGTTTTTGGTCTGGAGGCTCGGCATTGAGATGTTTGCTGGTGAGGGAGCGCGTCATCTAGTTGGCGATTGCTGTCAGCTTCTTCGGCTCCCAGCTGTCTGCTGCTCTCTGTTGTGATGCCTTCTCGTCGTTGTTTCGAGCGATTAGTGTGGCTGTCCCTGTATCTATCTACCTCTCCCGAATTCTGGCGCTGCATCGGCTATGGTTTTAATATTGATCGGGCTCCTTTTGTATCCTTGCGTATTGTTCTTTGCTGAGTTTGTTATTGTTCCTCGGAGTCTGTATAGCTTGTGTCGTTATTGTTTGTAGTTTTTTCAGGCCATTTTGTTTTACACCTTGTAAGACCTTACTTGATTTTATTATATTGATATCTGATGCTGTTTATTTCTGAGGCACGTGTGGAAGCACCAGGTGTGAGTTCGAACTCAATTTGTATTGAAGGAGATTGCCGCTCGTCTGCCGACCTTCGGTTGACCTTCTGGGGCCTACGGTGAGCTCGGAAAGGCGTTGAAGGTTGGGCTCGGATCGGAAGGGTCGGATCCGAGGTCTTGTGTACCTGCAGACGGTCCTGAAACACCGGGGTTTGTCCCGGTGGCGGACCCTCCGACGCTCTAGTCAGTCTCTGTGAGAGAGTAGCAATAACTAGGTATATTTAAGTGGCCAAAGATTGATTACCTTCAAAAGGTGGGTGAGGGTCTAGTATTTATAGAGAATCCCAACCGGGTTTGGTTCCGAAAGCCCATGGGCCTGACGTGGCAGAAGGCCCAGGGGGTTTAGGGCGGTTGCGGTGATACCAGGAGTGGTATAGGGCTGACGTGGCGGAACCCTTGGCGGTATCTGGAGCTGACGTGGCCCATCGTGAGTCCTCTGTGCCTCTGGGGGAATCGGAGGGCCTAGGCTGCGCCAGGTCATCCCTCCGCCCCGCCCGAGAGGGGGGACGGCATGAGGGACTGCTCCGGATCGGACTCCGGGGGGTACTGAGGCTCGTCAGTACGAGGAAGCCGGCACTGTGGGGGCAAACACGAGGTTCGGCGCCGACCCTGAAGGGGTCCGGAGCCGAACCAGGTCGGTATTCTTGCTTTTCTGAGTAGGAATTGTATTGGGCCCTGGTTGGGCCTCAGGCCATTTTTACACTGTCACACAAGCCCCCCACTCCTGCAGGGGGTGCGGGAGCTAGCCGTGGAGGAGTGTTCATGATTGTAAAAAATGGGAGGGCGGATCATAGGGCCTTTCTGAAGGTGCTGTCCTGAAGCTTGGATAGGACCTCGAGCTAGTCGAGGGTCAAGGTGTAGGTGAAGGCGATGGCGAACCGTTGTCTCTTCCGGAGAAGAGTACCCTGGTGTTCGATTGAACCTCGAGGGGTCGAGGGATTACGCGTCGACAAGGGTGATGGCGAGCCGTTGCTTCTTCCTGAGAAGAGTACCCGGGTGCCAGACCGAACCTCGAGGGGAGGGGGAATTATGGGCTGGTAAGGGTGATGACTAGCCGATGGATCTTCCGAAGAAGAGTACCCGGGTGCCAGACCGAACCTCGAGCTGGCGAGGGATTGTGGGTCGGTTAGGGTGAAGGCGAGCCGTTGTTTCTTCCTGAGAAGAGTACCCCGGTGCCAGGCCGAACCTCGAGACGAGGGGGAATTACGGGCTGGTAAGGGTGATGGCCCACCGGTGGATCTTCCGAAGAAGAGTACCCCGGTGCCAGACCGGACCTCGAGCTGGCGAGGGATTATGGGTCGGTAAGGGTGAAGGCGAGCCATTGCTTCTTCCTGAGAAGAGTACCCGGGTGCCAGACCTAACCTCGAGACGAGGGGGAATTACGGGCTGGTAAGGGTGATGGCCCGCCGGTGGATCTTCCGAAGAAGAGTACCCGGGTGCCGAGCCGAACCTCGAGCTGGCGAGGGATTATGGGCCGGTGAGGGTGAAGGCGAGCCGTAGTTTCTTCTTGGGAAGAGTACCCCGGTGCCAAGCCGAACCTCGAGACGAGGGGGGATTACGGGCTGGTAAGGGTGATGGCCCGCCGGTGGATCTTCTGAAGAAGAGTACTTTAGTGCTGGCGAAAGCGAGTCGTTATTTTGCCCGAACCGGCCCCGTACCGTGCTGCCAGCCTGGCACTGGGTGACGTCAGCAGCACGTGCTTCGAGGATGTGGCGTGATTTTCTAGGCGGTAGTTGTATGTCAATCGGTGAATAGTGACTGCGAAAATTGAGGAGTTGTTCTTATCCCCTATAAATGTTCCCCCCTCTCCTCCCGTCGCCCATTTCTTTCCTGCCTCTTACTTTTTGAAAAAATCCTTCAACTCTTCAGCGCTCGCCCCTTCAGCTTCCGGCGGCAAGGTCGTGTTTCCGAGGTGATTTCAGGTTAGTTGGTAATCCTGTTTTAACTTAGGCACGGATGGATAGGGCTCAGTCCGGCTCGTTGGCGTCGACCTCTGGGGAGGGGCCGGTAGGCGAGGAGGAGGTCGTACACAGCGTGAAGCCATTGCGATCTCGGAGGCATTTCGTGGTAGAAAGCAGCGACTCTGAGGAGGGGGGGCGGCAGCTCAGACGAAGTCCAAACCCTAGGGTCGGCTTCCGGAGAGGAGGGTGGCTCCGAGGGAGAAGGTTCCGCGGGGTCTCCGAATCCGCCCGTTCTGGGGCGCTTGTCTACACCTTCGCCGGAACGGACTAAGAGGAGGAGGAGGGTTCCGAAGAAGAAGAAATCGAAGATTGGCGGCCCGAGCGACTTGGGGATAGGGTCGTCCGCACAACCCCGGCCTTTCCGTTGCTACCCCGACGATCTCTCCGATAAGGAGTCCTCGGGGGTCCATCCGTCGTCGTCAAGCCGGAAGAGGTTGATGGTGGACGCCTCCCCGACCGCTCTGGAGGCAAGCGACTTGGGGGCTCTGCAGTTGGCCTACCACATAGGGCCCAGTTATGAGCTTATGCTGCCGAGTTCTTCTCTTCGACCGACCGATCTCCTGCCGGACAGGTATTGTATCTTCCCTGTGGACGCCTTTATCTCCGGCCTGAGGCTGCCCATCCACCCATTCGTTCGGGAGGTGTTAAATTGGTCGTCCCTGGCGCCGATGCAGTTCGGGCCGAACTCCTGGAAGTAGATCATCTGCTTCGTGCTGTTGTGCGAGGAACGGAGGGTACCCTTACGGCTGGGCGTGTTCCGAGCGATGCTATTGATTGGCTCATCGGCAGAAGGGGTATATTATATCTCGCCTCGAGGTAAGGCGAAGGTTGTCCACGGTCATCCGGATTCCATTAAGTTCTGGAAGAAGAAGTATCTGGTGATCCGGAGTGAGGACCCTTGGGCTATCCCTACTCGGTGGAACCATACTAAGCCGAGCTACCCAGCACCGGGGCCAGGGGATTTGACGGCGGAGGAGTGGAGACTCGTTGAGCGCCTCCGTCTGTCGCATAGCATTAATTGGGGGAAGGTGACGGAGGCCCACCTGGCGAACGTCGGACTGAGCCCCAGCCCGGCCGTGCCTCGTACGTGGTTGTTTCTTTCCTCACACTCTTCTTGTACTTTTTTGCTCATTTGTTCTTAATGGATCTCTTTACAGAAATGGATGAGGAGTCGATTAAGGCGCTGAGGCTCGCCATGAAGAAGACGAAGGGCAAGAAGAAGGATGCCGCGGTGAAGACCACCGAGTTGTCCCAGGTTGTCTCCGAGGTCCCCATTCAGCCGAGGATGAAGAGGACTCGATCAGAGACGGGTGGGGACGCCGTGGTCCAGGGGGGTTCGGATCAGGGTGCGGCCGCCGCGCCTGATAAGGGGAAGGGTCCCCCGGTGGATCCCGGACTTGAGGAGAGGCTTCGGCGAAGGTGGGTGCCGGATTGGTCGATCCGCGAGGGTGATTGCCTGGTCCGGGGGCGCCAGGCCGTGGAGGTTGCAGATAAGTTGGCGACCCCTCGGGACCGCTCGGATATGAAGTCCCAGACCCTGGACGAGGCGTATGTTCGTCTTGCGCAGGCCACGGTGCTGGTAAGTCGATCGAACCTCCTAGCTTTCAGGTGATGTTATTTAAGGAAGATTTCTTAGTAGTGTCTGGTCCTGGCAGGCGACCGTGCAGGGGGCCCATGTGAAGGGCCTCTACGAGGCGGCGGTGCAGCGAGAGCGAGATCGGGCGGACAAGGCCGAGCAGGAGGTGACGGAATTGAAGGGAGAGCTCGAAGGCTCTCGTAAGAGGGAGGCGGAGACGAAGGTGGCTTTTGACAAGGAGAAGGAGGAATGGGCGAAGGCGAGGGCGGCTCAGGAGGAGAGGTCGGAGAAGGAGAAGGATGAGGTGACTAAGTCGTGTCAGATCCTGGTGATCAATGCCCAGGATAGTAGTTATGCGAAGGCCCTCAGCCATGTGAGGCACTTTTATCCGACCATCGACCTGTCCAACTTCGAGTATGATATGGAGATTGAGGGGACACCGAAGACTCCTGGCGGACAAGGGTCAGATGACAAATTGGTTACCGACCCTCCAACGGATCCGGCTGATATCGAGGTGGGAAAACCCGCTGTATAATTTTTGTCCTTCTTTTTCCTTCTCTCGATTGTATTTGCCTTCCGCGGACTGGCCACCGCATTTTTTGTATGGGGAAACTGAATTTATAAAAAGAGGGTTTTCTGGCTGGCTAAGTGTTCCAACTTTGAAAAATTTCTGAACCTCCTTGCATATATGTCTTGAGCGGGCTGGTTCTCTTGTAGGTCACGGCTCCCCTTCCTGAGGTGGACCCCCTTCGTTCCGACGTGGCGTGGCTTCGAGGCAAGGTCGAGGCTTTAGAGGCCACCTTGGTTCGGTATCGAAAGAGGGCTCGCGACACTGATGCGGCCTTCCATTATTATAGGAACAAGTCTGAAGCCCTGAGTGAGGAGGCGAGCCGGCTGAGGAGGGCGATGGTGGATCGGGAGCTAGGGGGCGTTGGTCTTGGATACACCATGTCAAGTTCTTCGGTGCAGAGGCCTTCCTCCGAGAAGCTTCTTCGCGATGTGATAGTGGAAAAGGAGATGGAGATACACCGCTATAGGACCATGTTGGGTGTTTCGACATCTTCCTCAAGGGATCGGCGAGCAGAGGGGGCTCCCTCGGCGTTGCCACTGATGGAGCGCATTCGATCCGTGGATGCCCAGAGCTCCGTGGCCGGGGTGTCGACGGTGGCAGAACCGAAGGATCGTCATGACGAGGAGAGAGTCCCCAGTCGTTTGGTCGGAGTGGTTCCTCCCTTTACCGGGTCCGAGGGGCCCTAAGTCGGAGATCCCCTTTAGTTTGAGATGAGGGGAGTGGTTCTGTAACGGTATTTGCTTGTTTTCTCCGTACAAAAAATAAAAGAGTATGAATAAAGCTTTCATTTCCTTCTTTGCTCTGGTTATCGGGGTGGTGAAGGGTAGTTTAGGCGAGGTCGGGCTCCGCTGATTCGTGAGGAATCGATGCGGGGCGACAGGGAGACCTCCTGCCCGTTGTTAGGTCGCACCTGCCGAGGCGTTTGGGGATGAGACCCGAGGGAGAACCCTGATGCCGCCCGCCTTGCCCGGTACCGGGTCGGCGTTGCCGAGGTATTTAACTTTTGACAGAAGAGACTTCTTTTATACCAGACTGAGGGGGGGGGGTCGCTGAAGCGGCCCTTTACACATGAACGTTTACAAAAAGTTTTAATTTACTTAAGCCACGCTGGAGCCTAAGCTTGCTCTCCCCGGAATTTCATGAGGTGCTCAGCGTTCCAGGGTCGGCTGATGGGTCGGTCATTCATATCCGTCAGTCGGTATGTACCCGGGCGTACAGCCTCGACTACGCGGTATGGGCCTTCCCAGTTGGGAGCCAGTTTCCTCTTCTTGGTCGGGTCAGAGACAGATAGCTTTCGCAACACTAGGTCCCCTGCCTGGATGCTGGTGGGGCGGACTTTCTTGTTGTAAAATCTCTCGATCCGTTGCTGATAAATGCTCCTTCGGACCGCGGACTTTTCTCGTACCTCGGCGACGAAGTCTAGGTTAGCCCTCAGGGCGGACGCGTTGTCGTCTTCATCGAAGGCTATGATCCGGGGGGAAGGCAATCCGACTTCGACGGGGATGACTGCCTCAGTCCCATAGGTCAGATTGAAGGGTGTCTCCCCCGTGGGGATCCTCTGCGTGGTTCGGTGTGCCCATAGTACGCTGGGCAGCTCCTCCACCCAGAGCCCCTTGGGGGAACTATCAAGGCGCTTTTTGAGGCCATCGAGGATTTGCCTGTTCGCATTTTCTGCTTGGCCGTTAGATTGAGGGTGGCAAATGGCGGAGAAACGTTGCTGGATGCCGATGTCCTGACAGAAAGATTGGAAGTTTTGCCCTTGGAACTGGGTTCCGTTGTCCGTGACGAGGATTCGGGGGATCCCGAATCGACAAATGATGTTCTTCCAGAAGAATTGTTGCACTTGGCGTTCGGTGATGCTGGACAGCGGTTCGGCTTCGATCCACTTGGTGAAGTAGTCGATGGCGACAATCAGGAATTTCTTCTGTCCTACCGCTGGGGGGAAGGGCCCCACAAGGTCCATTCCCCACATGGCGAAGGGCGTAGGGCTCGCCAAGGATCGGAGGTTGGCTTGAGGAAGCCTTTTGATGGGAGAGAACCTTTGGCAGGGGCCGCACCTCTTGACCAAGTCTTGTGAGTCTTGGAGCATGGTGGGCCAATAGTACCCTTGATTCAGAGCCTTTCGGGCAAGCGTCCTACTCCCCATGTGGCATCCGCCGATCCCCTCGTGCAGGTCTTTGAGGACGTAGCTGGCCTCGTCCTTGGCGAGGCAGCGGAGGTAGGGTTTGCCGTCGGCCAGGGTGTACGAGCGTTTGAAGAGGATGTTATCGATTATGACGAACCTTTCCGCTCGGATTCTGATTCGCCTGGCCTCGGCTTTGTCTTCAGGAAGCTCGGCCTGGCTCAAGAATTTTCGGATGGGAGTGGTCCAGTCATCCGGGCTGGTTCCTTCTTGTACGCACATTGCTTCCGGCTCTGGGCTAAGGATGCTTGGCTCCAAGAGGACCTCGACGAGCACCGTACGATCGAGGCCTTCGAAGGAAGAAGAGGCGAGTTTGGATAGCGCGTCGGCTTGGGCGTTCTGTTCCCTGGGGACTCTGACAACCGCAGTGTTGTCGAAGAGCGCCAAGAGCCGTCGGACCGCCGCCAAATATCTCACCATTCGGTCGTCGCGGGCTTCGTACTCTCCGTTGATCTGGTGGATCACGAGTTGAGAGTCGCTGAACGCCCGGATTCGCTTGGCACCGGCTCGGTGGGCGAGGGTCAGTCCGGCGATCATGGCCTCATATTCTGCCTCGTTGTTGGAGGCGGGAAAGTTGAGGCGCAGGGAGTATTGAAGTAGGAATTGGTCGGGGCCACGAAGGATGACGCCCGCCCCACTCCCCGTTTCGCAGGATGAGCCGTCAACAAAGACCTCCCAGGTCAGATCCGGCTCTTCTACGTCGGTTGTTCGGAGACAGTGCATTCAGTTATGAACTCGGCGAGGGCCTGCCCTTTAATGGCTGCCCTGGGATGATAGCTGATGTCGAACTGGCTCAGCTCGATCGACCACTTGACTAATCGGCCGGAGTTTTCGGGCTTGTGGAGGACGGTCTTCAGCGGTTGGTCGGTCAGAACTTGGACGGAGTGGGCCTGGAAGTAAGGTCGGAGTTTTCGGGCTGCCATAACCAGGGCATAGGCTACCTTTTCTATCTTCGCGTATCTCGTCTCGGCCGGGTGTAGCACTTTGCTTACATAGTAAAGGGGTTTCTGAACTCCTGCCTCCTCTCGGACGAGGACGGCGCTGAGGGCGTGGTCCGAGGCGGACAGGTAGAGCCAAAGCGGCTCGCCTGGTTCGGGCTTGCTGAGGAGAGGCGGGTTGGCGAGGTACCGTTTCAGCTGTTCGAAGGCTTCTTGTTGAGGGGTACCCCACTCGAAGCCCCCTTTCCCGCGCAAGGCCTTGAAGAAGGGGAGAGATTTCTCCCCTGACTTGGAGAGAAAACGGCCGATCGCCGCCAACCGACCCGTGAGCCTCTGAACTTCTTTGACATTCCGGGGTGGGGACATGTTGATGATGGCCTGTATTTTTTCGGGGTTTGCCTCGATGCCGCGCTGGCTGACAATGAACCCTAGGAACTTCCCCGTGGAGACGCCGAAGGCGCATTTAGCCGGGTTAAGCCTCATGTTGTGGCGTCGGAGGACACCGAAGGCTTCCTCGTGGTCGGCGACGTGGTCCGGCCCAGCCCGGCTCTTGACAAGCATGTCGTCGACGTAAACTTCTACGTTGCGGCCGATCAGGTCCTTGAAGATTCTGTTGACGAGTCGCTGGTACGTGGCACCGGCGTTTTTCAGCCCGAAGGGCATGACACGGTAACAATAAAGACCTTGGTCGGTGACGAATGAGGTCTTGGAGATGTCTGGCGGAAACATCCGGATCTGATTGTACCCCGAGAAAGCGTCCATGAAGGACAGTAGCTCGTGCCCTGAGGTCGCGTCTATCAAAGCGTCGATGCGCGGGAGGGGGAAAGGATCTTTTGGACACGCTTTGTTAAGGTCCGTGAAGTCAATGCAGATTCGCCAACCCCCTGTAGCTTTCTTCACCATGACGACATTGGCCAACCATTCGGGGTAGGTGACTTCCTGGATGAATCGAGCGGACAAGAGCTTGTCTACTTCTGTTTTTATAATTAGTTGCCTCTCCGGGGCGACTTTGCGCCTCTTTTGGACGATCGGTTTAGAGTCAGGGAGGACACTCAGTCGGTGCATGATCAAGTCTTCGGAGATTCCGGGCATATCGGAGGGCTTCCAAGCGAAGAGATCAACGTTGCGGCGGACGCAAGCGATGATGCCCGCCTTCAGGTCCTCGGCGAGTGAGCGGCTCACCCGGAACCATTTGGACTCATCTTCAGCGTCGAATAGGATCTCCTCCAGCTCGTCCACGGGCTCGGGGGCGGGGCCGTCTTTCTCGGGTTCGAGTTCAACGGCGCTGAGGGGGAGTACGCCCGTGCTGAGGGGGGGTACGCCCCTTCTCCCTTTGAGTTCCCGATGGTGGGCCGAAGGTATCGCCTGGATGGAGTTTAGCCCGGGTCTGCCGAGGATGGCGTTGTAGGCCGCCTTGGCGTGGATGACCATGAAATCCAAGGACTCGGTCCTCTTGACAGGATCCGGTCCAGTGGTGACGTTGAGGGTAATAATTCCCTTCACCATGATCGGGACGCCCGCAAGCTTGAGCAACGTGCCTCCTGCTGGTTTGAGTTTCCCTCTGGGCAATCTGAGGCTTTCGAAGGTTCTGAGGAAGAGAATATTTACCGGGTTGCCGCTGTCAACAAGGATTCGGCGAACTTCACAATTGGCCATGCTGAGGCTAACGACGAGGCCCCCGCCGTGGGGGAGGTGAATTCCTTCGGGGCCCTCTCCTGAGAAGGATACTGGCCGCGGTTGTAGCTCAGGGGAGGGGCTGTACTGAATGGCGTTCGTCCCCTGGGTGAAGGTTCTTTGGGAAGTATCATTTTCTCCCCTCACCGGTCCCCCGTGGATGTTGTGTAGGGTGAAGGGCGTATCCAGGGATACCTCGTATTCGGGATCCTGACCCTGGGTGCGGTTTGGGTCAGGCTTCGGGGTTGGTGATCCCCGGTTCCTATCACCTTGCCGATCCCGTGGGCCGTCATCCCTGTGGGTCCTCCTCGGATGGTTCGGGGCCGAGTTGGAAGCGGCCCTTCCCCAGTTGTGGGTAACCTTGCGGCTGAGGATTACTCTTTGTAGGTCGGGCTGGGCTGTCCCGCCGACGCTCGTTTGGGACTCCCGAGGGGGAGCCTTGTGTTTCGACGTGCGGGGCCCGGCTTCATCAGAGGGTGGGGGCGGGTCCCGTTGGTTGACGGAGGGAGCAGCCCCCTTGCCTTTGGAGGTCATGAAGATTCGGCTGTCGATGGCCTTCGAGGGCCTGGGTCGGATCGGCTTCTGGAGCAGCGGTTCCCACAGACGGCGCCAACCTGATGCTGTTTATTTCTGAGGCACGTGTGGAAGCACCAGGTGTGAGTTCGAACTCAATTTGTATTGAAGGAGATTGCCGCTCGTCTGCCGACCTTCGGTTGACCTTCTGGGGCCTACGGTGAGCTCGGAAAGGCGTTGAAGGTTGGGCTCGGATCGGAAGGGTCGGATCCGAGGTCTTGTGTACCTGCAGACGGTCCTGAAACACCGGGGTTTGTCCCGGTGGCGGACCCTCCGACGCTCTAGTCAGTCTCTGTGAGAGAGTAGCAATAACTAGGTATATTTAAGTGGCCAAAGATTGATTACCTTCAAAAGGTGGGTGAGGGTCTAGTATTTATAGAGAATCCCAACCGGGTTTGGTTCCGAAAGCCCATGGGCCTGACGTGGCAGAAGGCCCAGGGGGTTTAGGGCGGTTGCGGTGATACCAGGAGTGGTATAGGGCTGACGTGGCGGAACCCTTGGCGGTATCTGGAGCTGACGTGGCCCATCGTGAGTCCTCTGTGCCTCTGGGGGAATCGGAGGGCCTAGGCTGCGCCAGGTCATCCCTCCGCCCCGCCCGAGAGGGGGGACGGCATGAGGGACTGCTCCGGATCGGACTCCGGGGGGTACTGAGGCTCGTCAGTACGAGGAAGCCGGCACTGTGGGGGCAAACACGAGGTTCGGCGCCGACCCTGAAGGGGTCCGGAGCCGAACCAGGTCGGTATTCTTGCTTTTCTGAGTAGGAATTGTATTGGGCCCTGGTTGGGCCTCAGGCCATTTTTACACTGTCACAATATCGTATGGCTAGAGTCTTTGGACTCTATCCGTTTCATCAAAAAAGAGATGAGCAATATACGATACGATGAACAATTGGATCTACTTGCAAGAGTTTCAATAAAAACTTGAATTTGATACAAGATTCAATTCAAGAGGAAAGTGACTTACCTTATAGACGATTAATTCGAATACCAAAGAATAACGGGATGAGAATCCTGGAGCAATGGCGATGATTGCGATCAAATGCGAATCTTGATGTGATTGATGATCACGAAGATCGAATGATGAGCACTAATCTTGATGGCGATGATCAGGTCTTGATCGAATGGTGATGGCTAATTTGATCAAGACGGTCGAGATCAAGATCATCCAGATCAAGGGCTGAAGAACCAAGGTGGATGATCAAGATCAATGGTGATCGACGGCCGAGATCAAGGTGGTCAAGGGTGATGGAGCTCTATTGTTTGTTCAAAGCCAGAGGGGCTCGGGTGGCTGACAGCGGTAAGGGGCGGTTGCTGGCTTGGCGGCGCTGTCGAGGGTAGCTCGATGGCAAGGCTGGGGTTTGACTGACTATGGGGGACAGCGGGGGAGTGAGGCAGAGTCGCGACTGGAGGTTGATGAGGGTGCGGTCATGATGGTGGCCGAGGAGAACGGGGACGAGGTCGACGTGGGAGCAATGGCATCGACGAGTTCAGGGCGGCGGAGATGGTGAGGCTCGCACGATGACAGGGAAGAGGACAGCGAGCTCAGGGGTTAAGGTGATGGTAGAAGGCAATGACTGTGGATGGCAGTGGAGGTGCTGGTGAAGGAGGGTCGGCAAAGGATGGGAGAAGACGGTCGACGAGTTGTGGTTGCAGGTGATGGGGTGACTTCGGGGGTGAGCGAAGAGTACTCTATTTTTGGAAGGAACAGAGGAAGAGGAGGGGATGGGTTGCGAGGTTCAAAGGCAGTGGTTGACGACGATGAGATGGTGGTTGAAGGTGGTGAGGTTGGGTCGGTCAATGAAGAGGACGATGATGGCGGAGTTCGGTGGAGGGCAACTTCGGTGGCAGTCGACGATGGAGAGAGACAGGGAGTTGATGGGGGCGAGAGGCGGTTGTAGGTTGAGCCAGGGACGGGGGTAGGAGAGGTTGAAGATAAACAGAGAATGGGTATTAGGCGGCTAATTAGAAGGGTAAAACAGTATAGGGTTAGGTTAGTGGTGTTTTAGGTTAGTATATATAGGGTAAGTTAGGTTATTGGGTTAATGGGTTATTGGGTAGGATCCAATAAGGAGATAGGTTAAAATTCAATAGGAGAATGGGCCTGGGTTTCGGGTAATAAATCAATTAATAGGTTTTAGATCCAATAAGAAAATAGGCTATAGGGTTTTTAAAATATTTATATATATATATATATATATATATATATATATATATATATATATATATATATATATATATATATATATATATAATCAAATAGTGAAATACATATAAAATGGAGCATGTTTGGGCTTAAAACAAAATAATAATAATAATGATGATGATGATGATGATGATGATAAAATAATAATACCAATAACAATAATAATAACAATAATAATAACAAAATAATAATACTAATAACAATAATAATAATAATAATAATAATAATAATAATAATAATAATAATAATAATAATAATAATAATTGTAATAATATAAATAGTCGATCAATTAGGGATAGAAAACAAGTTCAAATATACCATTATTCGAAATAAATAAAATTTTCGATTCGAAAAAATTTTAATAAAAGATTCGAAACGAATTTAGCACAAAATAAATTTATAAAAATCAATTATAGAAAATACACGGAAAATACTTATTATTGGAAATGGGGGTTACAGATACAATTCTAATTTGAAAAGTAAATGGGTTAAGAGAAGAACGTTTTTAACCAAGTCTAAAAAATTTACCCTAGGCGGGTAATGCTACACCTACTGCCAAATCTACAACTTTTCTCTTTACTAGCTTAGGTGGTACACTATTAGTGGAGGTTATTGTAGAGTAGGTGGTAAAAACATTTAATAGCAGTGTGCCACCTAAGACAGTAAAGAGAAAAGTCGTCGATTTGGTAGTAGGTGTAGCATTACCCTATTACTAGTAAATTACACGTGCGATGCACACCTTTATATATATATATATATATTAGTTATGCATGTGTAATACACGTATTTTTTGAATTACAATGCACGTGTTTGTTTAGTTACAATTGTAGTTTGTTTGGTGACAAATTCTCTCATTAAAATAGTAGCTAGATAGCTAGAATATAGGCATAGATGGAGTTATTTAGAGATTTAGGCTTCTTTTTGAAATTATTTGTAGAATAGGCCTAGTTTCAAAAGTATTTGCGATGAAGGCCTAGCCTTTCAAAAGTATTTGCGATTATGGGTTAGTTTTTTAAAATAAACTTCTATACTTCTTTTTGTATACTATTTCTTATAGGATGTGTGACCTTTCTGTAATTTTAAAATTTGTTTTTGTAATTATTTCTGTTTTACTTACATAATTGATTTTTTAATTGCTTAAATTGTACTAAATAATTTACTAAAATCTTGAGAAAATTAGGTAAGAGTTTCTTACTATTTCTTAATGGCTCTGATACCAACTTGGGTAGGTGCGTGAAATCTCTTAACTTGTAGGTGTGAGTAGCGCGTGACCTGAAAATCAAAGGAAAAGAGTATCAAATACTTTTAAAAGTCTAAAGAGTAAAGTCTAAAGAGTTGAAATAAAGATCAAAGTTTGGTGAAAAATAATATTCGTCGAAATAATGGATATTATCAATTCTGAAGAAATAATCAGGAATGATGGGAATATCGTCGTCATCGTCGTCAAGTTCTCTCATATATTTTGATTCTGTCTCATATCCTTCACTATTACTATCATATGGGGGCTCTTCGAGTTCTTCTGTATGTCTATTTTCTCCTCCATTTTGTTCATGTTCTTCTAGAAATTGTCTGTATGCAGTTGTAGGACTCCAAACGTAACTACTAAATATACAATTTTCATAAAATAACAAAGATCTTTCGTGATAAGTTAAGTCGTCAATTATTTCAACATTTATATTACTAGTTTCTCCAGGAATTATTTGGTTTATTGTTATAATTATTACTCTTTGAATGCTAAAAAAGAATAATTTGAATTCATAGCAATCATCCATGCTTATTTGTCTATGAGGATAATAAACATCAAAAACTAGCATTCTATTACTTCCTTGGTAATTAACTATTAATTCAAAAATTGGTGAGGCAATACCAAAATTATTATCCATTAGTTCTTTTTTGTTTGTAAAGAGATTATGAAATAAAAAGCAGAGAGAGATTTCTAAGGATACCTAAAAAATCAAAACAAAACGGCCCATCATGCTTCCGACCTAGTTAAACTTCTTTGATCTGTTCTGTACCAGTTACTACCAGTGGATAAAATACCCCTGGTATGCACCCCGATTTCTATGCTCCTTTTACGTTCTTCCCATCTCAAGATTACTATGCCCTCAGTAGAGCTTCATCCGAGAGATACGTCTAGAACAACTAGTAGCACTTCGATACAGACAATCACAAAAGTCTAACTATAGAAGGTTGCAAATGAGTCTTTTTGCAAGATTATTCAGGCAAAGCCTTACAAAACTCTCCCTAAGGGGAAGAGATTGAGTTATTCATACCTTATTTTCTGCAAGAGCTGATAGATGAACTCATAAAAGGTATTTTATTTGCTTCAAACTTGTTACAAACAGACTCTTCAAGATTATGAGAAATTATTTCTCTCCCAGATGGTCCGTCCCCTCTCTTGTTTTGCTTTCTCTTTTATAGACCAAGGGATCAGCTTACAACCAGTTTTACATACGTCACTGCTTACATCATATTTACAATAATTGGATGAATACGTAAGTGCTTACATCAGGTTGCAATAAATGCTCTAATTACATTTTGGCCTATTCTAGGAAAAGAGATTTCTCTTGGCCGACATCTTCACATGCTGCACATTTATGTTGGTGCTCCATCTTCATCAGGCTACAGTAATGTACAGCTGTCTCTGCTGTCATTGTCATTGCTCCAGTAGATAGTATCTGATACCAGCTATTAAACAGCTCATGTTTATCTTGTGGCTGTTTGATCTTTGCTATACTATACATTATTATCTTATCTGGATCTGGGCTGTCATAGATCCATATATTGCTATCTCTTTGTTTTATGTCTTTTAATTCAAAGTACGTATTCCTAAAGCCCATTGCCCTTCTTTCTGGGATTAATTTCTCAAATTCTTCAGCTTTAAATGGTACAATATTTGATGCTCCATAGATTATTTGGGTAGTCATCCCTATTTTTATAACATGTTCCGTTGGGAATTCTTCCTCATCATTAAGAAACTCAGGGATGGCTGAATACATTCTAACATATATTTTTGAGGCTTTCGTGAGCCCAAAATAACTTTTAGCTGCCTTGTAAATTTCTCTTGGTAGGTGGATTAGTTCTTCACATTCTTTGGATGGGTAAATACAATGAATAAGTCCTCTTTCGAACAGTGCCCTAGTTGTTCTTGGATTAGCTCCTGGTAGGATGATGGCCTTGTTCATGTGCTGCTGAGATATGGTTTTGATGAATTGGTTTACCTCTGTTACTTGACATAGCTTCTGAATATATTGTAAAAATAATATTTTTTTTGATACTTTGGTAGGAGCTTTTTCAGTAAGAAGTGTCTCCTTGTAGGTGGTTTTAATTGCTTCTTCTTTCTCTGACTGAGAAGGCTCACCTATCTCACTCATTTTTTCGCTATTATTGTCCGCCATATGTTCTGTGGTTACATGCTGGCTTATATGCTGATAAAACAGACTCTGGAGTTCACATATTTGTAGTTGTAACTGGTTAAATGCTCCTTTTAATTGCTCCACTGTCTCCTTTAGGTAGACTATATCTTGTTCTATTTGCTGAACTCTGGTTTCCATTCTGCAACAAGTGAAATAGTTAATTTCTTGATAGAAAATCGGCTAAAATATTAAGTTTTCCTTTTATGTTTTCTATCAAGAAATCGTAATGTGCTAACTCCATCTGCCATCTTATTAATCTTTTATTTGCTATGGTTGGGTTTATTATTTTATTAATCCAACTCTTTGCTTGTGTATTATCTGTTCTTACCGTAAATTTTGTATGTATTATGAATAGTTCAAACTTTTTTATAGCTTTTAAGATTGCTAGTAGTTCTTTTTCGTTTATGTGGTAATTTTGTTGGGTTTGTGTGAAAGATCCACTAGTATATCTAGCTAATTTTTCTTCACTTTCTCCTATTTCAATAAATTTTAATACTGCTCCCCAATTAGTTTCACATGCATCAGTTTCTATTATCCAAGAACATTCTTTAACAGGTAATCTTAGCTTTGGTAACTCTGAAGTTTGTTGTTTTAATATTTTCAGTTTCTCTTCATCCTCTGGGGTCCATTCCCATTTCTTAAACTTTTTAAATTTTTGTTGCAACCAATTTATTTTTGCTGATAAATTTGGTATGTAACCTCTTGTTTGATTTAGTAATCCTATTATAGCTTGCACTTCTCTCTTTTTTTTTTTAAGACATTAGGAAAAGTCTTTATTTTTTCTGCTATATGTGGTTGTAATTCTATTCCTTCATGTAATAATTTTGTTCCTAAGAATTCTATCTCAGTTTTGAATAATTCCATTTTCTTTTTTGATAGTATAATGCGTGCATTTTTCACTATTTCTATGAATTTTAGTAGATGTTCTTTATGTTGTTCCTCGTTTTCTGATCCTATTAGAATATCATCTACATATACTAATATGAAATTTTTGTATTTTTCAAAAATTTTATCCATATATTCTTGAAATATTCCTGGGCTATTTTTATAACCGAATGGTAATACATTCCATTTATAAAATCCTTGAGGTGTGCTAAATGTCGTTAAAGGTTTTGAATCTTCTGTTAGTTTTACATGATAAAATCCTGATTTGCAGTCAAATTTTGAATATATTTTTCTTGTTCTTACTGTGTTAAGTAGTATTTGCATATCTGGTAGTGGTATCCAAATCTCTTAGTATTTTTATTTAATTCCTTATAATTTACTACTATTCGAGATTTACCTCTTTTTTCTTCTGAATGTTTTTTTACTATGAATGTTGATGATGAATATGGACTTTGTGATTTCCTTATATAATTATTTTTCACTAATTCTTTTATGTGTATTTTGAATTCTTCTAGGTCTGTTGGAGTATGTCTTATTGGTCTAATTTTAATTATTTTGTTCTTATCTATTAACTCTATATGTGTCGTGGGTTCACTTAAGTTCCATTTTGCCAAGAGGTCTTCTCCGCACAGATCTTCTAATTGTTTTTGTAAAATTTCTTTTGTAGTTGTTACTTGAACTTGTTGTATTCTAGTTTTATTTGGTAAGTATTGGTATTCACCACGCTGGGTTGAAGAAACTCTGATGTGTGGTAGGTCAGTCCTGAAATACGGTTGGGTTATTCTAATTGCTTGGTATCCGCAAGGTGTTGTAAATACAACTGATTTATGTGATATAGTTATGGGATAGTATTGTTGGAAAAAGTCATTTCCTAAGAGTACGTCATTATTCATATCGTCAAACTGGTATACTATGGGTATTTTTAGTATGTAACTTCCTATTTGTACATTAACATTTTGTTGATATTTGTCTAGTATGATGGTTTGTCCAGTTAATCCAGTTATGACTTTTTATTAAAACCATCTTGTTTCTATTTTGGTAGTATATTTTCGCGGCATAAACTAGTACCTGCTCCGGTGTCGATTAGACTGTGATAGTTTCTTGATTTGTATCCTTCGTAAAAAAATTCTGTTAGGATGTATAATGTGTTTTTTGTTGCCCTTAATGGATTCATTTGTCCAATATCCTATTTATTACCATGCTTTCATTGTTTACTGTTATTGTGATTTTTTCTTTTTGAATTGAGTAAGGTTGTACTGATGTAAGGAAGTCAGTTCCTAATAACATATCATTAACATGTTGTTCCGGGTCTACATGTAAGTGTAACAACATTTTCTTTCTACCATTTATCCTTAGTGGTAGTATGATTTTATGTACAATTGGATGTCTATTATTGTAATAATCTAGGTAATAATATGGGTTATTTAATGTTATCAATTCAGTTGTTTTTATTTTTGTTTGTTTAATATGTGAATTGGTAGCCCCTGTGTCAACTAAGGCTATTTGTTTATTCCATTTTCCGTTGTCATAATATTCTATTTCTATTTTAAATTGGTTATTATTTTGGTGTTCTAATGTATTTATTATTGGTATTAATTCTAATGCTTGTTGTTTATTTCTTATTGATAGTAATTTTTTTCCGAACATTATTTGTGGTGCTTTTCCTTTTTCGTTTTCTTTTGCTTTATTAAAGTCGAATTCTATATAATTTGGTATAGTCATTTCAGGATTTTCTCTAGCTGGTTTGTACCTTATGATTTCGTTGAATAGCGGCTCTATTTTAAAATTGTCCGTATTTCTATTCTTTACTTCATGCTTACTAGTGAAAACGTAAATATTTCTTATTTGTATGCTCATAACTTTGCTTTTTTCTATCATTTCTATACCTGATAACCTATGATACATGACTAGACTTTTATCTTTATTTTCTTCTGTCATGCTTATAGAGAAATTAAGTTTTATTGTGAACTTTATCTTTTGGTACATTAGGTTTCCTTGCACTATTCCTATTAAGGTATCTTGTGTACTTGATATTATCCTATCATCCATTAGATATATTTGGAGGGGTGTATTTATTCCTTCCTTAAAATAGGTTTTTATTATTATTTGTACAGCTCCTAAATGTATGTGTCTTAATGTTTTTCTGGTCTTTTCGCTTATCTTTTCCATCTCTTGTCTTATTATTCTTTCTGTTATTAATGAGATTATGGTTTTGCCTTGTGCTTGTTCAATGTCTATAGGTTGTTCATTATTCCTAGCTATTACTATGGTGCTTTTCTTTCTTTCAAATATTGGTAGTTTAAAGATTTCTTTTGGATTTATATCTAATTTGGTCTCTCTTATTTTATCGTATTTTTGTATGTCAAAGCACATTCTTTCTCTTAATTCTTCATTGTTTTTTTCTCTTTCTGAGGGTTCCCCTATTTCTGTTAGATCAGTTAACATGTATATTTCACATTCTTCTGTTTCACCTTCACTACTTCCACTATCTTCTTCCATTACCATTATTTCTTCATCTTCACTTATATCTGATCATTCTTCATCATATTCTATGGGTTCGTAATTTATGTTATATATTTTACATTTTCTTTTTTGGTTCTTTTAGGACAATTTGGTGATATATGTCCTACCTCTCCACATATGTAACAATTACATTTTTTTGGATTTTTCGTATACTGCCTATTTTTATTTTTCTTCATTTTTCTAAAGTATTTTTAAAAGGTTTTCTATATCTCTTAAAAGTTTTCCTATATTTTGGTTGGTATTTTTGGAATTTATGATTATTCTTCTTTGTGTATCTATAATTATTATTACATCCCCAATGGTTTGGTCTTGCATCTTCACAACAAATTCTTTGTTTATATGTTCTGTAATATTTCATTGTTGCTCTAGCATCTTGGCATACTTTGTCTCTATAATCTTTTACAAATTGCGTTCTATACCCTAAAGTGTCCATTTCAGGTTTCACTTTCTCATTTATGTATGCACTATATATGTTTATACTCCATGGATCAGGTAATTTTAGAAAGAATGAGTCTAAAATTGGACTCCGTTCTTCTTTTGTATAATAACTATCTTGATAATATTCTCGGAATTCACAAGCATAGTTGTCAAAATGGCACATGTCGCATATTTCTAAGTTACTTAGTCTCCATCTTGCTTGATTCTTTTTATATATAGTGTGCTTTTCTCCTTTATCGTATACACTGAATTTGGTTCTTATTGCTTTTTCGTAATTTGTAATTATTTCTTTTAAACCTAACGTCCGTTGTGTTGAACTTTCTTCAGTTCCTTTATCATCAACTGGTCTTGACTTTCTTATAGTATTTCTCTCTTCTTCTTCTAGTCCATTCCACCATTTTGCTACTACTCCCATAAAGGTGGCTTCTATAAATTTCTCAAATGCATTTTCGTTAAGGTTTTACCTAAATCCTACTATTAGTGACGCTTTTACCCATTCTTCAATTGTTCTATCTACGTCTTTTACGCAATCTAGGTCTAACCATTCTCCATTTCCTGCTATTCATTTTTCATAGTGCTCTGTTGGTTCGTATTTTGGGGTTTCTTTTTCTTTATCTTTTCCTGGTTGCATTCTTCTTTTTGTATTTTGCCATTTCCATGGTAATTGGTATGGTTTTTTGTTAGGTGGTGGTCTTAAGATTTTATACATGTTACTTGGAATTTCTGAAGGTTTTCCAATAATCTTATCTTGGTCCATTTTTATTTCCTCGTTTGCTATATCTAGATTTTTCAAGGCTTCTTGCACTTCTTCTGAATTAGGATTTGCCATTAAATCTTCTATTTCCAAGATATTTATATTAAGTTTTGTTATGGCTTCTAGCTCTTTCATACCTTCTTCTGTTATGCCCAATTCTTCTTCTGGGTAGTCTGCCATATATCTTCCTAATTCTTTTATATTTTTATTTATGATTCTTAAATATTTTCTTATATCACTGAACATTTCAGGACCGTTGTAATCTTCTTCCAAGTCTTGTATGTTTAAATAAATTTTTGGCTCCATGTCCTATTATTTTGTTTACTAGTAGGTGTTGGTAATACCAACTTGCTTCTTCATTTCTGTAATCTAATACTTTGTATGCTATTTGTTTTTGTATCCCTTTAGGTAGTTGGTTAGTTATTTTTATTGTTAGTAATAGGTATTCTGATATTTCTTTACTAGCAATATGCTTACTTTCCACTAATCTTTTATCAACGTATTTAATCTTGAATTTTGAAAGATTTTTTAATTTAAGTTTCTCTATTTTATGTGAATTATCCAGCTTTTCTAAGGTTAAGGTGTATTATGCAATTTTTCTATTTTTATGTAGTACAAATATCTTTAAAGACAGGATTGTTTTTGTAAGATGATCTTCAACTAGCCTTCTACACAAATAGTTTGGCTTGTGGCCTAAAAATGCAAATAACTTACTTCAATTGGACTAAACATGAGAATCACTCGCAGAGATGAAGGTGGATTTTTTGAAGAAACCCCAAGTGGTGAGGTTTTTTTTTAATTAACATTTAGCCTTAGAAAATTGAAGGGCTTATCTGCAAACTAGACCTCTCTTGCTTCTTCCCTCACCCCTCCTCTCTCCAATCCCTCACCCAAAAAATCCACAAAAACCAAAAAACGCGAAAGGGAGGTTGAAGATGGCCGCCATGGCCATGAGCTTGAGTTTCACCACCATCACCTCTCAATTCCCAATCACCACTTCTTCCTCCTCTTCTTCTTCAACCTCCTCTTTCAATTTCTCTCCCAAAAGGACTCGAATTTGCTGCAGCAGTCGACCAGCAACTGCGCCTCGCTTGCCGCCGCTAAACCCTAACGACTCGTTCCTTTCGAAGCTCGCCTCCATCGCTGCCGCCAACCCCGACCTCATCTCGATGCCGCGCTCCAACTCGGAGATCCCTCCATTTCTTGATCTGTTTGATAGCCCTAAGCTCATGGCTACGCCTGCTCAGGTAATAAGACAGAAATTCGCTCTTCTTGATTTTGCTTGTTTGTTGTTAGTTTGATTGGTAATAGAAGAGGGAATGGAACGCAAAAGCTCGTTTTGCGGAGGGGAAAGAAGTGATTTTGTAAAACCTTATGTGGAAAAGTGGAGTTTAGTTAAGAAAACTAGAGTTTTGGAGAGTTATCCAAAAACTGTAGTTTTCTAAAGTTTGAGACCCTGTTTGGATACGGAGGCTTGTGGAGCTGACTTGTCTACTTGTAATTATCTAAACTTTGGTACGTTTGGATTATATTTTGGAGGTATGGTACCTCCGTGTTTTTTTTACCTCAATATTAAAATAAATGGTTGGTTATGATAGGTATCTAAACTCAAATCCAACTAAATTTATTTTTCAAGCCAAAATGGAGGTACAGATATTGAACCTATACCTTTGTATACAAACAGGCCCGAGCTATTTGGGAATCCACTTAGAGTTGAGATAACTGTATTTAAAAGTTGAAATAACTCAAGTTATCTCAACTCCACTATACCTCATTTTTCTAAATTTTTGCGAACACCCCGAAATTGTGGAGTTTAGTTGACTTCAGTAGCTTGCCAAACACCCCAAAAGAATTCGATTTAAGATAATTTTTTGAGTGGAGGTAGAGGTGTGATAGCTAAAGTTTGCAAACCTCTACCTCCAATTAAAAAAAAAATTTAGTTATCTATAAGTCGTAAACATTGCCTGAATTTTTTAGGGATAGAAACATGAGCCCTTTCCAAATTCGTTATGTTTGAGCCTATTGACTTGTCTTATCAGCTGACGCTCTTAGTAAATGGTGCGGTTATTGGTTGATATTGAACATGCCTAGGCCATTCTTGATTCCTTTTCTCTTAGAGGACATTTGATAGGTAGGAATGTGCAAGGGAATCTCGAATACCCCCCCCCCCCCCTCCCTAACATTACATTGTTTGGTAAGTGATAAACATATTTTTGGAAGGAATGATGGATTCTCATGGGAATCAAAATCCTTCATTGGGAAGGATTTCTATTCCCCTAAATAACAATGAGATTTGAAGATTCCCATAAAATTTTCATAACAAACACTAAAATAACCCTAAAAAGTTGAATTAAAAAATACAATAATAAAGGATTCCTAGGAATCTAATGTATTATACCAAACACGGTAATGCAAGATCCTCTGAAATTTTCATTCTCACTCTTACATTCCCGGGAATCCTCCAATCCGTGTAACATATGCCCCCTTAGGGTGTTTTGGGATTGAAGTTAAGTTAGGATAATTGGAGTTTTTTTAGGTATGTCACAAAAGTCGGTTTTCTTAACTTTGCGTTGTTTGGAACCTATTTGGTGTTGGGATAATTAAAGTTATCTCAACTTTTCTAAGCCCAAATCTTGCGATAAGTGTAACTATTCCAACTCCACAAAAATCTAATTTATCCCAAATTTAACTGCTTATTATACTTCCTCTCTAGATAATGCAGTGAACTCTAGTTGGCTTGCCAAACATACCCCCCCCCCTTCCCCCCCCCCCCCCCCCCCCAAAAAAAAAAAAAAAAAGAAATTAAGTTTTGAGGTGGGGAGTGGTGATAACTAAATTTAGCAAATGTCTACCTCCACTTAAAAGTTAACTGTAGTTAACCTAACTTTGTTTTCAAACACATCCTTAGCATTTTTCGTCTACATTAATCCTCTTCTTTTTGGGCATGTTGTTTATGAACTTCTAATGTCCTGAATTAGAAGGTATATTTATTCAATGAACTATCTTATAAAAAAGTTCTATTTCAATTTTGTGGCTTTTGTGTTTACTCAGTACCTCGGAAATGTTTCTCGAGTTCAGCCATCCCGCTTGAACACCCACTAGAATCGTCCTATATGATGTATGATTGGTCCTACATAGAGAAACTGACTGCTCTTAATTTACCATCAGTGTGAATTATAAAACTATAGGCTTGTATCTTCTTATATTTTCTTTAATTTTACATTCGATAGATTTGGTCCCCTTGGTCCAAAATGGTTTAGACTCTAAAGCGCCACCTCGTTTTCTAATTTAGAAATTCTCCTTCTCAATATCACCAAATAACATCCCTTATCACTTCATCATTATGAATGTGCCTTTATAATGGAAAAGAGAAGGATTTAGTCTGATCCAGTGTGCACCCATATGGGCATTAATTGTTGCTAGTGCATCATCAATTGTTCCTAGTGCATCATTTTCTATATATTTGTTTTTTTTTTGCTTAAAACCAACCACACAATTTTCTTGGAAACTTCATAATAAGCCCTTTCTAAATTAATGAAAACAATTCGAACTTTCTTTTTCTTTTTCTTTTTTCTATGTCTTCCTATTAATCGTCATAATAGATAAATACCAACCTCCTAGACATTAAAAAAGTTATTTTCTGATTCACTTGTTCTTTTCCTTGGTCTTGATTACTCTCCTAAAATTGCATTGTATTACTCTTAAGCTTGATCCCATTATACATTGCACAACTTTGTTTGTCTCTGATATTCTCATAAATACTTATCAAAATATTTTTTCTGTACACATTAGACATCTTTTGTAGTGTGTGTAATTTTATTTGATAACTTAATTAGCTATTCTTCCGAGTCGTCATGGCCTAAACATGGCCAAACTTCAACAAAGGTATCACTCAGCCCTCTTTGCTCCATTAACTAACATCCGACTTGACCCTCGAGTTGATCTTTAATGCACTTGCTGAAACGTTCTCATTCAGTTCTCTCCTTTTATCCCTAGTTTGTAGCAATGAATCCTACTCGATATCATCATCAAAACTACACACAGTTTCATGGACGTGTTTTTAGTTGTCGGATATTCGACGCATACATGGACAGTCATAAGATTATCTTATAAAACTTCAACTTCGATTTTATAGGTGTTTCGTATTATAGAAAACTTTAATCCTCCAGTCACAATGAATGAGAAAACCTAGTAGGAGAATGGTGATTTTAGTTATTTCTTAGCTATCAATATGAACTATCCCCTTTTCAAATACACACGCACGCACGCATGCATGCGCATGCGCATACGCACACACACACACACAAAATATACAACTGATGTTATATTTTTTGTACTTGGACTATGACCTATTTGTGTAACTCTTTTGGATGGCCAAAATCTCTCTGCTTACAACTTCTTTTAGTCTCCTAACATATATAATATCATCATTCTTCATTATATATATATATATATATAAGTGGTCATCTAAGAACTGATCTTATAGCTTAATTTATGATCCAATACCCGTGGCCATTATGAGCCATTGGATATGAGATTTTATCAGATCCAAAGGCTCAAATCCCTCACGTAATATAAAAGTGAGGAAAAATCAGAAATAACCCAAGGCCCGATTCACTCGTTGTAGCCATTCGATCACCCCAAAATGTGCGCTCTGATTGCTCCACAATTCGCGCTCATCATAAAACTTAAGTGAAGGTGGAGTCAGAACTCTGCAGCCGTCCGATGCTCTCAAAACATGCGCTCCAATCGCTCTACAATTTGCACCCATCATAAAACTTAAGTGAAGGTGGGGTCAGAACTCTGCAGCCGTTCGATCTAGGTGGGGTCAGAACTCTACAGCCGCCCGATCTTCTCAAAATGTGCACTCTAATTACTCCACGATTCATGCTTATCTATGAAGTATGGATACGGGTACGACGATACGCATATGGGGACACGAGTACGGGGGATATGATAATTTTTTAAACATAGGATACGGGATACGGCTGGGATACGGCTGTGTGTATGTGTGTATATATATATCTATATAATAAAACACAAAGAAAGCCATCAATTGGCTCTCCTTCAATCCCCCAAAAATCAAAGGCCCAGTTCTAACCTTACAAAACATATTTTCCCTCCAAAAGTTTCCCCCAAAACTCAAATTCAAATCTCCCACCCAAAACGACTCCTATATTTATTTAATTATTTTTTTTTCTCTCTCTCTCTCCCTCTTCTGTATAATATTAAAAAAATTTAAAATATTAAAAAATTTAAAAATTTACAAATTTAAAAATTTAAAAACTTTAAAAATAATTCAAAAAAAAAACATATAATATGTTTTTTGCTCTATGTTTGCTACTTCAATTAATTTGCTGGACCTCCAAAACTATTTTTTATGATCAAACAAGGTGCACCGCTCCGAAGATGTGCCGTAGGCTGTCACGGGCAAACCTAGTATATATATATATGAATAATTACACATAACTTAATAATATCTCTTGTTAATAAGGAAATGGTAAATATCATTTATTAAATATAAATAAGATAATCCATATTCCATAAAGGCTGCAATAATTGTTTATAAGCATAAGCAATAACATAAGTAAATAAAGCAAGTTCATAAGCAATATAACATAAGCAGATAAATCAAATAGTGAGACAAGTCTGAAAATATAGCAAAGGTTCCTCCATCACTTCATGCCTATCCAAGTTAGATAATATCATCATCATCACCAATTTTCTCATAAAGCTCAGCCTCTATATTAACCCCTAAATTCATTTTTTTTATGTTTTAAACCCAAAATTATTTCATTCTTACAATTTTAACCCCGAGCCTATTCCCAGTGTGTTTGCCGCGTATCCCTGCTGTATCCGTTTAATAAAAAAACGTAGGACACGTTTCAATCGTATCCTGTACGTATTCGGCCGTATTTGGCCGTATCCAGTATCGGATACATACAGGATACGGAGACTTCACCTCTGTGAAGTATCTGTGCTTCATAGGTGCTTATCATAAAACTGAAGTGGAGATGTGGTTTGGGCTTGAACCGGGGTTTGTCCAGTTTTTGTGGGTTTTTTCTGCATCCTGATGCGTGCCGGTTCAATCGGACGGCTTTCAGGTCTCTGCGGGAAGAGGGTCTCAAACTAAGCTATAATATCAGTTCTTAGGGTTTGCTCCCCTATATATAGGGGCCTGATCTTCTAAGGCCTGCTCTCAATCTTATATTAAAGTCCGTTTAGCCGCAATTCATTCTCATCTGTCTGATCTGATAATTGCTTGATTGGACTGATCAAGAAACACCATTTAAAATGAGTTCATAAAGAAACCCGTTTGAACCTATTTGAATTGGGCCAACTTTCAAATGGAAAAAAAAAACACATTCAATTGCTTCTTCCTCCCCTATCTTCCAATCTGCTTCTTCTAAAACAACCAATGAAAAAACTGTTGTTGGAGAAGATGAGGTTGGTGGTGGTGGATCCAGGGGACTATTGTGGCAGCGCTGGTGGTGGAGGTGGAGAATTTGGCAGTGATGGTGATGGTGATGGAGGTGGATTAGATGGAGAAGACATCGATGGTGGTGATGGTAACTGGGGTAGAGGAGATGGCTACAGTGGCAGCAGTGTGGCAGCGTGGTTGGTGAGCCCTATTTGAAGAGGTTCTTATACGGAGCGTGGCGGCGACGATGGAGAAGACAGCGGGTGGCGATCAAGGATTCTATAATTTAGGGAGGGTTTGTAATTTGGAGGAGGAAAATATCGGTTTTTCTATTTATATCTAGGAGATATTGGGTCGGTCGGGTTCAACTTCTCAAATCACTTAAATGGCTTAAGCGGATGTGATGTGATCCGTCCAATCAAGATCTAATGAGATTGGGCGGTTGATATTGGATTGTGGTTAAAAGGGCCTCAGTATAAGGTAGTATAAGGTTGAGAGCATTGAGAGCAGGCCTTAGGGGATCAGCCCCACATATATACATATATATATATATATATATATATGGGTAAAAGGGTTATGAGCAACTTGCTCATTTAGTAAATGAGCAATTGATTATGTGGTATGCATGTGATACATTGGACAACTAACCTTTTTAATGATTTTCCAATCACATGTATGTCACATCATCAATTGCTTATTTTACTAAATGAGCAAGTTGCTCATACCCCCTTTTTCCTATATATATATATATAGGCACTTGTTCACTTCTAAACTACACCACACAATGCTTAAAGATTCTATGATAAACTGTTGCTAGATCATCGCATAATGATCTCATATCCGATCAATCATCATAGTAAATAGATATCTTACATTGGTGAACTTGCCGGTGGCATTATTTTGCATGAAATAACTTGAAGTCTCTTTTTTTCACACTTCAAAAATAAAAATAAAAATAACATCTTTGCTCCATCACCCTCCCAAAATTTTAGTGTATGACTCATAAGCTTGATCCCATGATAGTTTGTGCAACTTTACATCTCTGCCTTTTTTTACATAGGTACCAAAATGTGTTTTAGCTGACCCCTATATTTTGGCTAAAGGCTTTATTGTTGTTGTCGTTGTACCAAATGTTTTTTCCTGTACTCATTTAGACATTTTTTGGGTCTTTATAGTTTTACTGAATATCTCAGTCACTCCATGCTCTTCTCTCTCATATATTTCCAAACTAAATATGAATATCATCAGTTACCACTGCTGTTCCATTTTCATTTATTCGGAGCTCTCTTAATTTCATATAGCTTAATCTTTTCTGATAGTAACTATACTCCTGTATCGGTTAAAAAGTCATTTGTTTCCTTCCTAAGTTCTCCAAAAAGAATATCTAGTATGTGTTTTAGATTCGCTAGGTAGCATTTATTACGTGTGTATTTTTGAAAAAACTAAAATGTTAGCCAATTACTAAATTTCATAAAATGGATTGGCTAACTAATTATTGTCTTAAAGTGATACAGGTTAATCCATGTAATTCTTTCAACCCGCTGGTTTAGATTGAAAGAAATCATAATTTGTCCTGGATACATGCTCAATTTACCTAGATTTTTGTTGTTGCTGTGGGTTCTGATAAATTTTAACAATTTAGAGAAGAAAGAAGGATCAAGGGATGACCTTATAAGAAAATAACTACTTGACAAGGTGTTGCTAAGGAACAGTTCAAAGAATTACTGCAGCTAGTCAAGTCACACTCATTATATCTTTATTTAGTTCGTCATACACTATATGAGGTCTTCTTTTGCTAGCTTTTCTTAATGCATGCACTGGCTCTGAATTGAATTGTCTATTATTTTTTTGTGTTTAATATATTTCTATTATATTTCTCCTAATTATGATCTCCCTCAGGTTGAACGATCTGTGTCCTATAATGAACACAGGCCAAGAAAGCCTCCCCCGGATTTGCCATCATTACTTCTCCATGGACGTATTGTCTACATTGGCATGCCGGTTTGTATCTCATCCGAGTTTGTCCTTAAAAATTAAGAATCTCTACTTGTGAAATTGAATTTCTTTCTTGTTGTTTATAACAATTCCATGAGCCTATATATTCTTTAGAGTGCAAGCATTATTGTTAAAGAACTGGAACTATAAATGATACCCAAGTCTCGTCGAAACTCTTAAGGCTGAAACCTACTCGATCTACATGGTCATTTTAAGGAGAAAGCTAGTGATTTTGCATGTAAATTATATAGGTTAATTTTGCAAACAATGCCACAGAATCACACTCAAAAAAACTAAACATCAGGGTAGCATCATATGCCTGTTCAATTTTTATGGGTCATCCGTTTTGTTACATTAATAACTAGTCTGTCCTTTTCAAATGCCTCAAATCAAATTTCATCTTGGTTTACCCTAGTCTTCCATTCTCCATTAACTAGACTTTAATACTCATTTGTCATAACTAGCTTTGTTCTCCGCACATAACCTTACACTGTAGTTCGAATCCGGCTTGCACCAAAAAATCCCCAGCGAATAATATAAGGGGTAGTGTGTGTGCGTGTGTGGGGGGGGGGGGGGGTTAAGGCCTTGTTCCATATATATATACTAGGTTTACCCGTGGGCACGTGCCTACGGCACACGTCTTCGGAACGAGGCAGCATATGAAAGTAAGCATTATAATGTGAGGAATATAAAAGAAAGAATTAATTGATCTAATCGATGAGAATTATTTGCAAGTGTACAAAATCGCTACAAGTAGTATTGTTTAAGTGAAAAGAGTGTCGAACTCACAAGGACTAAATATTTTACTGTGTACCAAAATATACTAGATTAACTACTATTTGGAAAACCAAAAATATGATAAAATAGCAACTAAACTAAATAAACTAAGGATAGAACTAAACTAATTAAGAGAACGAAAATCTAAAATTGTGTGATTTGTTAATAGCAAAACTAGTTCTAGGGCTTTTGGTTTCACCTAGTTAATCACCCACAATTCATAAATTCATGTAACAACAAATTCTACTTTTTCAAGTTGTAGACCAAAATTCTCTAATTATTCAATGTTTTCTCACAAACAACACAAAAAATATCTCCAACTAGCAGTTTGTTATATCTCTATGCAAATTTAATTAATTGAAGACTCATTAAATTCTATGGATTTCTTTATAGTCACGTTAATCGCGGTAAATCATCTCTAATTTCATTCAATCAATGGTGTTTAATTCTATGGTTCTAAATCACAAATTACCTCTCGGTCTCTCCATGATCCAATAAATCATACAATAGTTGGCCAAACAATTATAAGCATTAAGAACAAAAATTAAATGCAACCATGAAAATTAGGAGAATAAAATAACATGAAATTAGAATTGTGTTCTTAAAACTATGCTATATCGAAGCCCTAGAAAAATAAATTTAGTTCATAATAAGTTTACCACTAACAAACGTATTTTTAGATTGTATAATAAACATTAGAAGAGAAGAAGAAAAACTCAATTTTGCCGAGGATCAAAGCCTCGGTTTCCGCGCTCCTTTCTCTCCTATTTTCTCTCTTCCGATTTCTCTCTCCTCGTTTTCTTTCTTTGGGCTTGAGAACAATGTCGTCCTACTTCTTCACGCCGCCACCTACCCCCCCTCGATCCTCTCTCGGTTTCTTCTTTAGTAGGCCTTTTTTTACAAGATTAGATTTAGGGTTTTTAAATATAGGTTAGATTATTTAATTAACTTAGTTTAAAAGATTAAGAACAATCTTTAATATTTTAAACTAATTAACTAATTAATCTTATTCCTAATCCACCCACATTCAGATTCTTTTTATTTTTTTATTTTCTATTACAAAATTTCATTTCACCCCCTAGTTGACCGATATATTTTCTATTGGTTCTTTCATGGGCCAATTCGTAAGAACGTGTATTTGGGTACTTGAATTTTGAAATCTTCATCCTTGTTTTCTTCTACGATTTCACAAAAAATGCTCACCAGCGTAGTTGAAGGCTCGCCTCAGGCTCAAGGCTCAGGCTTAACACTAGTTTGAGCCTCAAGTTTTAGTTAAGGCTCCCATTTGTTTGAAGCTTCACTCAGGCTTGCGCCTGGATGTGCCTTAGCAAAGGCTCGAGGCTTGCGCCTCAAGCAAAAGGCGCGCCTGAACATAACAAACCCGACCCGACCCGACCCGTCTTTACAATCAGACCCATTTTCAACCATTCTCAAATCAACTCCTCCAATTCTCTCTCACCTTCTCATCCCCAATTCCAAACTCTAACCTCAATCTCCACCTCCCTAGTCAACCTGCACTCCTCTTCATCCCCCTATCAACAGCACCGGCGGCAACAATGAAGTAACTCAGCGGCAACATGACAACATACAGCAAATCGGCGGCTACATCGGAAGCAAATCAGCTGCACTGGCGACACTCCTACTCCTCAGTATCCAGACTCTCCACTCCTATTCTGGTTTCTTTCCTTTCTGATTTTATACTTTTATGATTTTTTTCTTGGGTGTTCGTCTATCTTTGCTTATGATATTTTTGCAAGTTACTTGAAACAAAATTGTGAAGCTAGTTCATTCCATAATTTACTATAATCATGAAACTATGTCTTACTCAAACAATTACATCTTTTCTCACTGTAGAGCATGACCAAGTTTTATGGTCGGCTAACTTTATGTTATTGTTGTAATATTTCAAAATACCTTATTATTTACTAAGACTGTAGTATTGTAATACTATAGGCTCATTACTGTAATATTTAATTTGGTACTATTGTAGTTTTACTGTATGCTCAAAATTGTTATACTGTAATATTGTATGCTGTATGGTAAGTATCTTCATTACTGTATGAAACTATGAATTGAAGGTTAACATGATATTATTGTAGTTTTATAGAGGAACAAATTGTATCACTTTTTCTTTGGGGCAAGAAACATATTGTAGTTATACATTACAGAGGAACACATTGTAGTTTTACAAAAATAATAACTTACACAGTTATCTTGGTCATTGTGTGATAAATTTTGTTGCTATGATGTGATCTTATTTATATAATCTTATTTATAAATTTTTAAAACCCCAAAAAGTAATAGTGCGCCTCGGTTAAGTGAGGCTTACGCCTCAAATTGCGCCTTGCGCCTCAGGCTATGTATGGGGAAGTAAAATTGCATTGCGTTGTACGCCTTTGACTACACTGATGCCCACCTTTTGCACTTATCCACCTCATTCCTACATAATCAAACAAATAAATAAAATTAAGTAGACATAAGATAAATTTTAAATAAATAAACGAGAACTTGCAATATTAATACATAAAAGAGTAATAAAAATTATATAAAAATTACAATCATCAAATACCCCCTAGACTTAAGATTTTGATTGTCCTCGAGCAAAAAGTATACCCATGAATAAAGGGATAGTAATCATAATTAGGCTCAAATCATCTCACCAAGAAATATTATCGTGCACGCATCAAATCTTCAATTCAGTACATAAACAATAGCAAATAAAGTAAAACTAAGCATACTCACTTTTCCTAGTGCAATTATTTATACATAATTCCCAACCCAATCATATTTGTCATGCAATTAATGTAATTATATCATGTAACAACTTCATTTGTGATTACCCCTTCTCACTACTACAAACCGAGTAGCAAATTAGAGTTTATTTTTATTTTATTTTTGTAAACTCTCTCTCTAAGTTGTCAATTGCCTTTTGACGCGAATGCGAATATTTGTGATGGATTCACCCGGTTACTCAACAAGTCACACACTTAGAGTGCTTTGCATACTCATATTTCAAGTTGCCGCTTGACGTCAAAGTAAACATTGGTGATGAATACCCCTAGTTACTAAGCAACTCAAAACATTAGAGTAGATAAAACTTTATTCATTCAATTACTTAATCATCATTACTCTATTTACTTAAACCATGTTTAGGACTAGATCAAAGGGGATAATCACAAAAAAAAAACATCATATTTTTCTTTTATGTATAATCACATGACTCACAATTTTGTAAGGAATTTTGAAATTCAATAATCATAAAGAAAATAAGTATGCTTAATCTTGTCACAAGATATTTTGAATCCTAAAAAATTGCAATGCTTTAGCACAATAAATAACCCAAGTGTAATGGTAAGCCTAATTGCAATACTTTGTTATGTTTTTCTTTTCATATATATATATATATATATATATATATATATATATATATATATATATGAAATTGTACTCCTTCCCCAAAACTTAAATATCACATTGTTCTCAATGGGTAAAGAAAAACAAAAACAAAAATAATGAGAAAAGTTTAGAATTGCTCCCCTCAGTCATATTAAAATTCTGGTTGAGTGGCGTTCATTGTTTCGGTGATATCTGGAGTTGTAGATGTTCAAATTCACTGATTCTTTTTGTTCTGGAAAGCTAAGACAATTTCCTCCGATTGTTCTTTAAAATGCTTTATCAAATTCGGACTCCATCCTACCCAAAAACAACCATCAAAGTAGGTTTAAAAAAAAATTCGCTGGAAACCCCCAAACTTGTGCAATCCTATAAAAATAAAATAAAAAAATTAAAATTAAAGTAAACTAAAAGAAAAAGCAATTCTAAATGCAGTGAAAGAAAATATGGGTTGCCTCCCAAGAACCGCTAAGTTTTAAGTCTTCAGCTGGAAATTGTTGCTGAGATGGTTATGTGATGTCAGTATCCAACAACATAAGAACATCTTTTCTAATACTTCTCTTTAGGTGTGGATTGAGTTTTCTCTGTTCATCCCCTAATCTAGATGGTAGCGCTTTAAGCTCAAGTTTGAGTCGTTTCTTTCTTGAAGATGGCATCTTTAATATCCCCATCTCTTTGAATTTCAGTTAAAAACATGAGTGTACTTCGGCAGGAAACTCCATAGATTAACGATATCAAATGTTACTTGCTCATTCTCAACCCTCAAAATAAGTTTTCCTTGTTGGACATCAATCAAGGCTCTCCCCGTAGCTAGAAAAGGTCGCCCCAAAATCAATGGAATTTGTTCATCTTTCTCCATGTCAAGCACTACGAAATCAACTGGAAATATGAACTTGTCTACCTTTACTAAAACATCTTCAATTATTCCTTTTGGGTATTTGATAGATTTGTCTGTCAATTGTAAAGAAATTGTAGTAGGTTTTGGTTCTCCAAGACCAAGTTTCCTAAAAACCGAAAAAGGCATAAGATTAATACTTGCTCCTAAATCACATAAAGCTTTTTCAAAAGAAGTATTTTCAATAGTGCAAGGAATCGTAAAACTCCTTGGATCTTTAAGTTTAGGAGGCAATTTCTTTTGTAGTATTGCATTACTCTCTTCTGTTAGCATAACTGTCGCATGCTCCAATTTTCGCTTGTTTAATAAAATATTCTTAAAAAATTTAGCATATTTAGGCATTTGTTCCAGAGCTTCAATAAGAGGAATATCAATATGCAATTTTTTAAAAATACTTAAAAAATTAAAGAATTGATTTTCGAGATTATTCTTTTTAAGTCTCCGCGGAAAAGGAATCGGTGGATCATAAGGTAAATTAGGATAAGTTTCGAAATTAAACTCCCTGGAAACCGTGGTATTTGATGCTCCTTTGCTTTTCTTAGAATTCCCGATGTGATGGTTGGACACCTGCTGTGTTTGTTCCTCCAAAATTGGCTCGAACTCATCTTGTTTTTCAACCACATTTTTTATGTAAAACTAACCCTAAAATAGAGAATTTCCAAGAATCTTAACGGGTTAATTTTACCAACACGTTATGCGGATTAAAGTTAGAATTTTAAAACAATTAATTGGTTTGATGGATTTTCAAGAACTGAATTACGTTTAACAATCCCAATTAATAATTCAACTCTACAATCAATAATTAAATCCCTAAATATTTTTAGCAAGTAAAAGATTCAATTTTGAGTCGTACTGTAATCTAGCAAGTGGAACACTCAATCTCGATATTTGTGGTCGGCAGTTAAATTGAATAATATAATAGTGATGATAAAGTACTATAACACAAATATTTAAAAGTGGAAAGAGTATACCGAGGGTTCGAAGAACAATTGCGTAGATTTCTGGTAGAACACAGCAATCAAAGAGATAGCAATGGCAGTAACACCTTCAAGAGCAACGGCAGCCAAAAGCAAAGGGGGGGCGGATCTAGGTTGCGGCATCGACTGTGGCAGAGGAGGAAGGGTCGGCGCTATGGGTGCTGGCTGGCGTGCGGCGCTCGGGAGGAGGGCGGCACAGGGCTGCAGCGACGGGAGGTCGCCGAGGTGGGGATCAGCGCTGCTGTCGAAGTGGGTTGCGAGGTCGAGCAGCGATTATGGTGCGGATGTCGATCTGGTGTTTCACTGGCGTCGTGGTGTGGAGTAGGGCGTCGAAGGGGTGATGGGGGTGTTGTCGAGGACGATTAGGGTTTCGGTCGGGGTCGGGTAGGAAGAAGGTGAGAAGATGGGAGTTTGGTGATTGGCGGCTGATGTAGGGTTTAGGATTTGGGATTAAGGTTGGGTAATTTATTTGGGGATTTTAATTTGGGGAGTAGATTTAGAGTTAATCACTAACCCTAAAATTGTATTAGGATTTATCAAAAATCCTAATAATTTGGATCTCACTTGTATCACACAGAGAGAGAGGAAGAGCAAAAACTCAACATAATTTTAAAAATCAAGAATAACATATCTTTCTCATTAATCTCAAGACCTATATATAGGCTCAAAACAAATCACGATACAAATCTCAGAATCTTCTCAAAATCTAAAAAATATTCTAATGCATAAAAAAAGATTACATATGGTTATAATTGCCAAAAACAAATATGGTACTGAAATAAAATCCTAAACTAAATAAAATTGATGTCCTCATCAATTTTGCTTGGCAGTTTGTGCTTGTGGTTGCTCAATTGTTCGTCCATTTCTTAATGTTATTGTTTTGATATGCTCCTCGGGATTGGTCACACTGTTACTGCGTAAGGTTCCTGAAGTCCTCTCTGTAAGAATATTTGAAATCCGACCAATCTGGACCTCAAAGTTGCGAATTGAAGCCGTATTATTTGAATTGCTAAATCTGTCTTTTGCATGTATTGCATGAGCATCTCTTCAAGTGTCGGCTTTTTTTCTTGCTGTGAAAATTTTTTTGGTGGTCTAATTGCTCCTTGATTGTTGTTCCAAGAAAAATTGTGGTGGTTTTTCCATCCAAGATTATACGTGTTCGAATAAGAATTGTTTTGATGTTGAAAAATGAACACGTAATTTGCTTGATAGGTATTTGGTTGAGCAAATGGATTTCTCACTTGCCAATCGATTTCCTGCACAATGATCACAAATAATATTAGTTTGAATAGCGTTAACATTCATATTACCTAATTGTTTAGATAAAATATCAATTTGTACAGTCAATGTGGTAATAGGATCAAGCTCAAAAACTCCAATTCCTCGACATTGTTCTCACTGAAGACCATTGGTAATTGTTAGATGTCATCTCCTCTAAAAGTTCATAGACCGCTTCATGGTTTTTGCTCATAAAAGCACCTCTAGCTGCTGCATCTACCATAGATCGATTTGTAACTCCCAAACCATTATAGAATATTTGAATTTGCAGTCATTTCGGTAGTTCACGATGAGGACACTTTCTCAATAACTCTTTATACCTCTCTCATGCATCATACAAAGATGCGGTCTCAAATTGAGTGAATGTGGTAATGTCATTTCTTAGCTCGCTGTCTTTACCGGTGAAAAATATTTGCCAGAAATTTTTGTGCAAGTCTCTTCTAAGTAGTATTACCACCGGGTGGTAGAAAATTTAGCCAAGCCTTCCTTAGCCTTATCTCTTAGTGAAAAAGGAAAGAGTCTCAATTGAATTGTATCATCTGATACATCATTATGCTTGAAAGTATCACAAATTTCTAGAAAGTTTGCAATGTGAATATTAGGATCCTCATGCGATAGTCCCCCAAATTTAACAGTCTGTTGAATCATTTGAATGATTGTCGGTTTAATCTCAAAATTGTTAGCTTGTATAACCAGTCTCTTTCTGCTTGATGTTGCTCCATTAAGCGAGGGCATAGCATAGTATCTCAATGCCTTGTTTTCTTCTCCATTAACTTCGTTCGCCATGGTGATACAATTCTATGTCCTGAAATATAGATATTAAATAATAGAAAAAATAATAAAATAATAAAAATAAATAATAAGAAAAATCCAAACATGATGAGAATTATTTGCAAGTGTACAAAATCGCAACAAGCAGTATAGTTTAAATGAAAAGAGTGTCGAACTCACAAGGACTAATTATTCTACTGAGTACCGAAATTTACTAGATTAATTACTATTTGGAAAACCGAAAATATGATAAAAATAGCAACTAAACTAAATTAAACTAAGGAAAGAACTAAACTAATTAAGAGAACGAAAATCCGAAATTTTGTGATTTGTTAATAGCAAAACTAGTTCTATGCTTTTGATTTCATCTAGTTAATCACACACAATTCATAATTCCAATCTACTTTTTCAAGTTGTGACCAAAATTCCATAATTATTCAATGTTTTCTCTCGTTCAATAATTATTCAATGTTTTCTCTCGAACAACACTAAAAATATCTTCAACTAACAGTTTGTCATATCTCTATGCAAATTTAATTAATTCAAGACTCATTAATATCTATGGATTTCTTTATAGTCACATTAATCGCGGTAAATTATCTCTAATTTCGCTCAATCAATGGTGTTTAATTCTATAGTTCTAAATCACAAATTACCTCTCGGTCTCTCCATGATCAATAAATCATACAATAGTTGGCCAAACAATTGTAAGCATTAAGAACAAAAATTAAACACAACCATGGAAAAATAGGAGAATAAAATTACATGAAATTAGAATTGTATTCTCAAAACTAGGCTACATCGAATTTCTAGAAAAATAAATTTAATTCATAATAAGTTTGCAACTAACAAACGTATTTTTGGATTGCATAATAAAAATTAGAAAAGAAGAAGAAAAACTCGATTTTGCCTAAGATCCAAGCCTCAGTTTCTGCGTTCCTTTCTCTCATGTTTTCTCTCTTCCGATTTCTCTATTTTTTTCTTTCTTTTCTTTCTCGATGCCTCGAGAACAGTGCCGCCCCACTTCTTCATGCCGCCACCTACCCCCCTCGATCCTCTATCAGTTTCTTCTTCTGTAGGCATTTTTATAAGATTAGATTTAGGGTTTTTAAATATAGGTTAGATTAATTAATTAACTTAGTTTAAAAGATTAAGAATAATCTTTAATAATTTAAAATAATTAACTAATTAATCTTATTCCTAATCCACCCACATTCAGATTCCTTTTATTTTTTTATTTTCTATTACAAAATTTCATTCCACCCCCAGTTGACCGATATATTTTTTATTGGTTCTTCCACGGGCCAATTCGTAAAAACATGTATTTGAGTGCTTGAATTTTGAAATCTTCATCCTTGTTTTCTTCCATGATTTCATCAAAAACGCCCACCTTTTGTACTTATCCATCTCATTCCTACAAAATCAAACAAATAAATAAAATTAAGTAGAAATAAGATAAATTTTAAATAAGTAAACGAAAACTTGCAATTTTAATACATAAAAGAGTAATAAAATTATATAAAAATTATACTCATCACTAATATGAAAGTTGTAGATGTCATACAGAAAAAGGAAACTTACATGGCCATATATAGTGATGTTATCCATTGCAGGAAGCAATGAGAAGCCAGACAGATGTTTAGTTCTGATGAAGAACTTGCTCTGTATATCATGGACACATCGACGAAAAATCTTTGACGATTAACTTTGGTGTTTTCAATGTATTCTACTATCAGATGTTAATATGCTTTTTGAGATGTACACTATAATAATGGTCATGTATAATACTGGATACATTTTCTTTCTAGCATTTCGGTTGTATGAATCTGAAACTTCCACCTTGGAGTTTATGTAGCTCAAGTTTGAATAGTACAACAACAATTAGTTGTAAATAAAAGTTCATATTTAAATAATTATAAATGTGGGTGTAAAATCCAACTTCTTAGAACTCTGAGAGTGCAAAATGATTAAATTTAAAATTTGAGGAGATATTTGCTACTTTCAGTGTACCATTAGAGGATGAATTTACCCAAGTGAATATCCTTTTAAATCTTCCAAAAGGAATACGGAATACGAGTACGTGACAAAGCCCAGCGAATGATTTTCATCATTCATAAGCTGTAGGATCGACTCAACATCATAACAGGAAATATAACATACTCAACCAGCATGCATGAATAAATTATTAATCAACAGAAATTATTTGAAACAAATATAAATTCCTCAAATAAATACAAGATTTGGATCAAAAGTAAAACTTCGGGACAATAAGCCCGTTACAAGTTTAAGTAGCAACAAGGAAATAATTAAACTCAAAACATATAAAACTAGAGCATGATTTCCCAGGCGAAGCCTAAAATATTTGCTCACCAACTCCTGCAGGTAATTGATCTCCAAAACCTGTATATATATATTGTAGAAGAAAAATAGATAAACAAAGACAAGACGTCCGTTAGTGCAAGTTACGGGCTGCAAGTAGTACAAGCAAGGGGTATGAGAACAAGTGCAAGAAAATATGTAACAAGATTTTGAATCATGAGTATACAACGTGATATGACAGGGATGCAACAAATACTGATGTTCAAGAGGCTAGCTAGCAAGAGAAACAAATCAATTAACAAGATCGGGTAACAAATACAAGTAGCAGGAATAGTTAACAAGTGAGCATGTAATTTGTATCAAATATCAAGTAACAAGTATCAAGTAGCATGCTAGGCAGGTGTCAAGTGTGTACAGGTAACATGTTATTCTTAAGTTTATTGTTTAATTCTATCTAGGTAGCACTTTATGCGTCCCAATTATTTACCACATGGTTGCTATTTACAAACAAGTTACGTTTAGGCCTAGTAGTGGATTTTATAGGGCCATGTATTCAAGTCTTGTAGGAAATACGAGCACGTAGTCAAACCATTTGATTGCAAACACATGTCATGTAATCATATAATGGGCACTAGAGGTGACCTCCGCAGGTACCAGAGGTGGCCCCCATCAACCTCTGACGTGGCACTTAGTTCTATGTGACACTTAGTTCCATCTGATTGCAAACACATCATGTAATAATATAATGGACACTAGAGGTAACTCCCGCAGACACTAGAGATGACCCCCGTCAACTCTTGACGTGGCACTTAGTGTAGCGCCCCGAGTTTCACACACTGGAAGCTCGTGACACTTACTCAGAATCTTTACTTCAATGAGTACACAACACAGAAATTACAAAAAATTAGAAACTTACATTGCATAAGGAAACTATATTTTACACCTGGATGCTTTCCGCAGCACGAGTCCCCTGCTCCGCGATAAGCGATCCTGCTATTAGCAAACTATGGGTACGTCAGTTGAATACAACTGACGCAATGCGGATGAAAGCCGAAATCTCCAAATTCTTCAACAATCAATATTTGATGCAGAAGAAAAAGAAACGTAAAAGTCATACAAACACAGATGTCGGTGTATGTCATGATCTAGATTCTAATGCACAATTCATATGCACAACATGCTCTTAATCTAATTCAAACTTGATTTGGAAGCGTATGCATCCCATACTACATACTCCCCAAATCGAGTTCGTATTCTCCAGATGATAGAGTTCAATCCCTCGCAATGCATCCTACTCTTGTACTTCTTCCTGTTTCTAACATTCATCTAGTGACTGGTAGAGTTTGCAGCACATGCAGTCCATTTCCGCTCCTGCAGTCGGATCGAGGTCCTTTTCCACTTTGAACGGCAGTGATCACCCTGTTCGTTCAGATCATGGTCCTTCTCCATTTCGACAGGATTGTGGTCCCTCTCCACTCCCGGTCAGGCCGGTGATCATTAGCTCTGCCGGAATCATGGTCCTCCACTCCTGCCCCTACCAAAGTTATCATGAACATAAGGCGAATCGATAGGGCCACCCCTACTCCGCCCAGATACTGAGTTACACTATTGCTCCTTGTTCGTATTGATAACCCAGAACATAGACGAAAACTTAAGAGTCCATCTCCTAAGTTCCGACAGGACTTGTGACTTACGTCTGCATCCCGTTCTTTTCACTAAATCCCAGAAGTTAAAGTCAAGACTACGCCGCACGTGTCCCAGACGAGACGACGCCGCACGTGTCCCCTTGACAGGTGAGTAGTACACGCCCAACTAGTGTCTGCCCTTACCAATCATTTTTTTGGACAAAAACTAACTTGCAGAACCCATAAGTACAACACTACTGTTTATGACAACAAACCTATATGTACTACAAAGTCTTTCTCCATTGTATGAACATCTTTCATACGTATTTCTCAACTACTTTTCTATATTATGTTGTTTAGACAAGTACATGTGTGAACTTGTATTCATGAAACAACCAAATACTCATTTACTCAATTTCAAAATTGTGTAATTATCTACACAAACATATCTTTTCTATCCTTTCTACTTTGTTCCTTTTTCGTTTCCTTTGTTTCCTTAATCCGGCCATTTCAACCATACACACAAGCATGCATACATAACCATTTGTATTTACTCTATTAACAATTTCTACAATGGCCATTAGCACTTTAATACTTTTCAATCACTACTATTAATGATTACAACCGATAACGATTCAAGCTTTAAATTTTAATTCATCAAGCAATCTATACCATCTACCAAAGCAATCTATTATCAACAATTTTCTTTTTGCTACAAATAAACTACTACACAATCATGTTAATAAACTACTACACAATCATTTAAATATAAATAATAAAGTACATGAGGTATAAAGAATACCCACTTTGATTTGTTTGCAAGCTTCAAGTTGCTATCTTCTCCTCCTTGCTCCTTGATTCTTCCTTGACTTTTTGCTCCAATAATAGTAGTTTAATAGTAGCAGCAGTAAAGTAGTAGAAGTGATAGTAGTAGAAGTGGTAGTAGTAACAACAGTAGTAGTAGTAGTTGTAGTAGTAATTAGGAGTAGTATTCAGAGTAGCAGTAGTAGTAGTATTAATAGTTGCAGCACTAGTAGTATAGTAATAGGAGTAGTAGTAGTTGTAGTATTAGCAGTAGCAGTAAGTAGTAATAGTTGAAGTAGTATATTAGTAGTAGTAAAGCAGTAATAGTAATAGTCAGTAGTAGTAGTTGTGAAGTAGTAGGTAGTAGTAGTAGAAGTTGAAGAAGTAATGGACAGCAGTAGAAGTAGTAGGAGTGGTTGTAGTCAGCAGTAGTGGTACTGCAGTAGTGCAGTAGTAGTACTGTAGTAAACAGCAGCACTAGTAGTAACTAGTAGTAGTAGTTAATACACATGTATATATAGAAAAAGGGGAGGAAAACACAGCTGCTGTTGCTGCCGGCTGCAAGGAGAGAAAAAGAGAGAAGGAGAGAAGTGTGGTATGTGGTGGAATTGTGTAGAATTGCTTATGTGTCCTCCACTTTTGCATTAAACCCCTTGGTCTTTATGTAATTGCACTTAACCCCTAAATCTTATTGGATTGGGCTTGAAGAAAGAAAATGTTGGGCTTTTAAAAGAAAACATATTAGGCTCTTTAAAAAAAAACCATACTAACATAAAAATAATAGTGTAGTGTATGAAAAATAACAACGTATATGTATATTCATTGTAAGAAATTTAGGGGTATTACATCACTCCCCCCTTAGAATAGTTCCGTCCTCGGAACTATACTAGTGGAGAGGATCAGACACCCAGAAAAATATTATAACATATCCATTTCAAAACACAACATCATATTAATTTGACACTTATCATCCAAGTACATACGGAATACATACGGAAACTTTTACACTTCTAGTCACAACCAAAACATATCATTTTTAGTAGCACAACAAATTACATTACATCCTTCAGTGCCCGTGATGGCCCACATCTTCCTTCTCAACATCCACTTCAGTCAGTGTGAAAACACGTCCCTAACGGAAGGGCTTCTTCTCTTGATCATTATTCTTCTGCCCTGGACCACTGTTGTTCTTTTGCAGTTGTGGGCATTTTGGCCTGACGTGCCCAACCTTTCCACAATTGAAACATGTTCGTTCACTATCCTGAACCTTATTCCTTGGGCATTGGGATTTAACGTGTCCTTGCTCTCTACAGAGGAAACACTTCACTGGCTTGACGGCTTCTGTACTGGTATTAGGCTTCTGGAACTTCTGGTTCAGGCCTTGCTCCATGAAATCTGTGGCTGGAACAAACCACTTTCCTTCGTTTTGATTCCCGTTCTTCTCTTGCGACTGTTTGTTTTGGTTCATATCCATCTCCGTTACTGCGGCCCATCGAACTAGCTTATCAAACCTACGAATGCATAAAGGCACCATCCTTGACCTCAGTCCGAGTTGAAGACCCTGCTCGAACCTTTTAGCCTTCTTAACTTCGTCCTGAACCATTTTCGGGGCGTATCGAGATAGCTGTGTAAACTTTGTTTTACATTCTCGTACTGTCATACTGTCCTGCCTCAAATTGATGAACTCCATAGCCTTTTCTTCTTGGACGTCCAGAGGGAAGTAATGTTGCCTGAATTCTTCTAGGAAGTCCTCCCATGCAATTGGTCCATCACCCATGCCCCGCTTGACTGATTCCCACCACACTCCTGCGTCTTTTTCCAAAAGAATAGTCGCCAATGTAACTTTGCTTTCTTTTGGTGTTTTAAGTACTTCAAACACAGTATCCACCTGACGAATCCAATCATCGGCTGCTGTTGGATCTGCTTTGCCTTCAAATATTGGTGGTTTCATCCTCTTAAAAGACTCCACCATCTTGACGTGGTTAGTAATGGCATCGCCTGCATTCCTTTCTTCGGCTCCTGGCTGTGGTGCAAAATTTCGGCTGGCCTCCATAAAACTCCCCATTATTCGATATACCCGTGCAATTTCCGCTTCGATATTGAGATTGGCGTTATTAACTCCACTGCCTTCACCTTCAGTCCTCCTGCTGTTGCCACCTCTGTTTCTTTGATACTCTTCCTTCACCCTCGATCCTTCCGTTAGTGCCATCTTCGTTTCTTCCCCACATCCTTTAAAAATAAGAAAACATAGACAGGGGTTAGTTCCGAATACAGGGAGATCATAAACATAGGTTGGTCGTACAACAATGTGAATCATGACCACCCTATTATCCAAACTAAACCTGACTCTAACTGGGGCATCCAAGTCTAATTCCCTGTTGTGTTGGTACTATAATTTGAAGTTTAGCTCTGATACCACTTTGTAATGCCCCGAGTTCCACACACTGGGAGCTCGCGACACTTACTCAAAATCTTTACTTCAATGAGTACACAACACAGAAATTACAGAAAATTAGTAACTTACATTGCACAAGGAAACTATATTTTACACTTGGATGCTTTCCGCAGCACGAGTCCCCTGCTCCACGATCAGCGATCCTGCAATTAGCAAATTGCGGGCACGTTAGTTGAATACAACTGACACAATGCGGATGAAACCCGAAGCACACACTGGGAGCTCGCGACACTTACTCAGAATCTTTACTTCAATGAGTACACAACACAGAAATTACAGAAAATTAGAAACTTACATTGCACAAGAAAACTATATTTTACACTTGGATGCTTTCCGCAGCACGAGTCTCCTGCTCCACAATCAGCGATCCTGCAATTAGCAAACTGTGGGCACGTCAGTTGAATATAACTGACGCAATGCGAATGAAACCCGAAATCTCCAAAATTCTCAACAATCAATATTTGATGCAGAAGAAAAGAAACGTGAAAGTATACAAACACAGATGTCGGTGTATGTCATGATCTAGAATCAATGCACAACTCATATGCACACCATGCTCTTAATCTAATGCAAACTTGATTTGAAAGCATATGTATCCCATACTACATACTCCCCAAATCGAGTTCGTATTCTCCAGATGATAAAGTTCGATCCCTCGCCATGCATCCTACTTTTGTACTCCTTCATGTTTCTGACATTCATCTAGTGACTGGTAGAGTTTGCAGCACATGCAGTCCATTTTCGCTCTTGCAGTCGGATCGTGGTCCTTCTCCACTTTGAACGGCAGTGATCACTCTGTTCGTTCAGATCATGGTCCTTCTCCACTCCGACAGGATCGTGGTCCCTCTCCACTTCCGGTCAGGCCGGTGATCATCAGCTCTGCCGGAATCATGGTCCTTCTCCACTCCTGCCCCTACCAAAGTTATCATGAACATAAGGCGAATCGATAGGGCCACCCTTACTCCGCCCAGAGACTTAGAGTTACACTATTGCTCCTTGTTCGTATTGATAACCTAGAACATAGACGGAAACTTAAGAGTCCATCTCCTAAGTTCCGACAGGACTTGTGACTTACGTCTGCATCCCGTTCTTTTCACTAAATCCCAAAAGTTAACAGTCAAGACCACGTCGCACGTGTCCCAGACGAGACGACGCCGCACGTGTCCCCTTGACAGGTGAGTAGTACGTGCCCAACTAGTGTCTGTCCTTACCAATCATTTTTTTGGACAAAAACTAACTTGCAGAACCCACAAGTACAACACTACTGTTTATGATAACAAACCTATATGTACTACAAAGTCTTTTTTCATTGTATGAACATCTTTTATACGTATTTCTCAACTACTTTTCTATATTATGTTGTTTAGACAAGTACATGTGTGAACGTGTATTCATGAAACAACTAAATACTCATTTACTCAATTTTAAAATTGTGTAATTATCTACACAAACATATCTTTTCTATCCTTTCTACTTTGTTCCTTTTTCGTTTCCTTTGTTTCCTTAATCCGGCCATTTCAACCATACACACAAGCATGCATACATAACCATTTGTATTTACTCTATTAACAATTTCTACAATGGCCATTAGCACTTTAATACTTTTCAATCACTACTATTAATGATTACAACCGATAACGATTCAAGCTTTAAATTTTAATTCATCAAGCAATCTATACCATCTACCAAAACAATCTATTATCAACAATTTTCTTTTTGCTATAAATAAACTACTACACAATCATGTCAATAAACTACTACACAATCATTTAAATATAAATAATAAAGTACATGAGGTATAAAGAATACCCACTTTGATTTGTTTGCAAGCTTCAAGTTGCTATCTTCTGCTCCTTGCCCCTTGATTCTTCCTTGACTTCTTGCTTCAATAATAGTAGTTTAATAGTAGCAGCAGTAAAGTAGTAGAAGTGATAGTAGTAGGAGTGGTAGTAGTAACAACAGTAGTAGTAGTAGTTGTTGTAGTAGTAATTAGGAGTAGTATTCACTGTAGCAGTAGTAGTAGTATTAATAGTTGCAGCAGTAGTAGTATAGTAATAGTAGTAGTAGTTGTAGTATTAGCAGTAGCAGTAAGTAGTAATAGTTGAAGTAGTATATTAGTAGTAGTAAAGCAGTAATAGTAGTAGTTGTGAAGTAGTAGGTAGTAGTAGTAGAAGTTGAAGAAGTAATGGACAGCAGTAGAAGTAGTAGGAGTGGTTGTAGTCAGCAGTAGTGGTACTGCAGTAGTGCAATAGTAGCACTGTAGTAAACAGCAGCACTAGTAGTAAGTAGTAGTAGTAGTTAATACACATGTATATATAGAAAAAGGGGAGGAAAACACAGCTGTTGTTGCTGCCGGCTGCAAGGAGAGAAAAAGAGAGAAGGAGAGAAGTGTGGGATGTGGTGGAATTGTGGAGAATTGCTTAGATGTCCTCCACTTTTGCATTAAATCCCTTGGTCTTTATGTAATTGCACTTTGGATTGGGCTTGAAGAAAGAAAGTGTTGGGCTTTTAAAAGAAAACATATTAGGCTCTTTAAAAAAATAACCATACTAACATAAAAATAATAGTGTAGTGTATGAAAAATAACAATGTATATGTATATTCATTGTAAGAAATTTAGGGGTATTACACTTAGTTCCATTTAACTTAAAATCATGGGAAACACGGGCTCCTTTCCGAGTACACTTACCTATATTGTCCATTACTATGATCTTTCTCTTAACCTTGGCTTGTTATTTATTATTATTATCAAACAGGCATGAAAGTGTGCAAAACAGGGCAAGTAAACATGTTCAAGGACAGGGAACAAGTTTGAGCTAGGTAGGAAGCATATTCGAGTATCAAACAAATTATAATTATAAAAAACAACGAGAATTCCAATTCTGGACGGCAGGACGTTGCTGCACCAAAACTGAGATTCCCGTAGTTACAGAAATGCAAATCTGGATCCGTCAGAAAATCTAAAAACTAGACTTCCTGCCGGTTCCAGCGTATGTAAACATGATACATAAAAGTTGTAGCAACTGGTGTCACAATAGCAAACTACACAGGATTAGTGTTCAGCCAAAATTTGTAAAATTGTTTTTAGAAACACGAAACAAGTCTGAAACTGTAACGCCCCTGTCCCTAGCTCAGACAATTTATACAATTTTATAAGACAAATTAGATACTATGTAGTACAACTGCTCATCACAGGCTGCCTCTCAAAAGGTGGTTAACCGATTAGGTGACTCTTGATCATAGACTTTAGTATTTATATTATATTATTTCTATGTTAATTACCGATATGGGATCAAATCCCATACCCTCTTACCTGTTTTCACTCTCCCACGTGCTGGCCACGTCACTTGGTGACCCTTGACCGAAGTCAACACAGCACCAATTGTTTGTTCATGGTTCACGTGGCCCCCACCTCCATGCATTATACTTTTCAACATTTTTTCAACATATATTATATACCTTTGAACAGCCAATTCATTTTATACCTTTGAACATATATTATATATATGTATATACTAGGTTTGCCCGTTGACGCGTGCCTACGGCACGTCTTCGGAACGATGCATCTTGTTTGATCATATAAAATAGTTTTGGATGTCTAGCAAATTAATTAAAGTAGCAAATATATTATATGAGAAACTTTTGGGGGTCCAGCAAAAAACATATTATATGATTTTTTGAATTATTTTGAAATTTTTTAAATTTTAAATTTTTTTTAGTTTTTTAATTTTTAAAAATTTTTAAAAATTTTATTTTCTTAATTTTTTGAATAGAAGAGGGAGGGGGAGAGAGAAAGAAAAATAATAATAATTAAATAAATATAGGAGTTGTTTTTGGGAGGAAACTTTTTGGGGGGGGGAATATGTTTTGTGAGATTAGATCTGGGCCTTTGATTTTTGGGGGATTGAAGGAGAGCCACTTGATAGCTTTCTTTGTGTTTTATTTTATAGATATATTTTTACTCCTTGAAAATTACGGGGTGTTACAGAAACATCATCAATTAATTTCAGGAAAATTAGGGGAGGTTCTCTAGTATGTCTAGTCTCAGCATGCAAAATTTGAAGTTAGTATCTTACAGGTAGCATAGTCAATTTAATTTGTGAAACAAAGTGACGCAGCAAATTTATGAATCTGAAATTTCAGACACCGCAGCACTAAAATAGTGATAACTCACAAGATATAATTCGGAATTCAATTTCGTCCAAGGGGTTGTTAACTAGACATCTAGTGTTACATTTCATGTTTAGATATTAACTCGAGATTCTGACATTATCAGGGTCGAAAATAGCAGTCAAAAACAGGACATCAGCAAACAATGATATTTTTGCGTGAAATGTATTATAATTATCATTTATTATGGATCTAAATTAATGTGTGATACAAATCAGAGTGTAATGAGTATCAAATCAGCAAGCCACATGTATTCTCAACTCATTAACAAGGAAGACAACATCCACGTGCTCAAAACACAACTAAACATCTATAACATGCATTCATATGAATTAAATTCTTAGATCTACATAGTGTTTGTGTGACGGATATATTAATGGATTGTTTGGGGAACTCATTTTGACTATATAGTTGATGGAAATCAAACGACGAATAAAATCAAGATCATCAAGGAGTAAGAACATGAAAAAAAAATTTATAAAGAGATCTACTTGCGGTATTTATGCTTGTACGAGAAACAAAAATATTCATACAAGTACTTGCCTTTTTTGGATGATGAACTTGATGATGGTCGGGATCAGATGGATCAGATCTGACACGGATCTTGATGACGATCAAGATCAAGAGATCGGACGGTTGAGAATCCAAGAGCTTGATGATCAAGATGATGATCAAGATCTTGATGATGATCACGATCTCGATGGGGATCGGACGGTCGAAGATGGCTTGATCACAAAAACAGAGCAAGGGGGGAGTGCTCTGTGACGGTGGCGAGCGGCTGTTGACGGAGGGTGGAGCTCAGGGTGGTGCGCAGTCTCGGGAGCAACCGAGGAGCGGCGGGATGGAGAAGTGCAGCGGAGGTGCAGTCGAGGACATCGGTCTTGGACTGGAGGGCTCGGGAGTCGGGGCAGGAAGGAGGCGACGAGGGTGCAGTGGCGGGAGAACTCAAGTGGTCGACTGGTAGCACAGGGGGGGGTCACGACTTCAGCGACGACTGGGGTTCTTCGGTGGCGACAACAGGCTGACGATGAAGGAGGATGGTGGTGCGGGCCTTGGTGGAGGACTGATGGTGTTGTCAGCGGCTCGGGGTGCAGGTGGAGTGCAAGGGTTGAAGTTTGGTTTCGGTAAAGCACAGGAAGAAAGAAGGGGTAAAGGTGTAGGCGGCTGGATTACACAGTATAGGGGTAGAATTAGGTTGGGGTTAAGGGGGTGTTAACAGGGGTATTAATAGAGTATGCTAATGGGTAAGGTTAACGGGTTATTAGATTAGGATCCAATAAGAAAGGGTTATAGGGTTTGAGTTAAAGATCCAATAGGGAACAAAATAACCAATAAAAATAGGATTTATAACAAAATTTAATTTGTATTGCAATATAGAATTTATTTGAAATGATTACAAATGCAATTAACAAATAGAAATGAGTTTTTAATAGGCAATCAAAAGTAGTAATAATAATAATAATAACAATAATAGTAAAAATAGATATCATAATAATATATATATATGTCAAAATGGAATTCGAATTTAACATATCTATTTATTAAAATAATCCAAACAGTAATAATATATAATATAAGTATTCGATCAATTAGAAATAGAAAATAAAGTTAAAATATACCATTATTAGAAGTAAATATAATTTTCGATTCGAAAAGATTTTAATAGAAAGTCCAAATGAATTTAAAACAAAAATAAATTTATAAATAATCAAAATATTCAAAAAATATTTATTTACGGGAACGGGGGTTACACATTAGAGGTTGAATTTACCCAAGTGAATATCCATTTAAATCTTCCATTCTATTTGAAATCAATCAGGAAACTCAGTGAAATTTTCTACATGAGCAATAAAAAGCATAAAAATTTGGAAAAATCCGAAAATTTACAAACCTAAAATCTGAAAATCTAAATTTATGGGTATATATATATATATATATATATATATATATATATATATACATATATTGTATATATCTTCCATTGCATTTGAATACAATCAGGGAACTCGGTGAAACTCAGTGAAATTTTCTACATGAGCAATCAAAAGAAGCAAAAAAAATCTGGAAATTTACAAACCTTAAATCTTAAAATCTAAATTTCTGGATATATATATATATATATATATATATATATATATAGAGAGAGAGAGAGAGAGAGAGAGAGAGAGAGAGAGAGTAATGTTCTGTTGTGCACTAGGCCTCCGTGTGCACTTGGCCTTCTCGCCTTCGTATCGACGATCTGAACCGTTCACATTGAATCACAGCTAAATTAGTCTAAATATGTAAAATCAAATCTTTTGAAATTCATTTGCCCATCCATTGAAGTGTTACAAAATTGTATGGCTGAAAATCGTTGTTTTTGTTTTTTATAGTCACGTGATGGATGGGCAAATGATTTTCAAATGATTTGATTTTACATATTTAGACTTATTTAGATGTGTAGATCAATGTGAACGGTTCGGATCGTCGATACGAAGGCGGGAAGGCCGAGTGCACACGGAGCAACGGAACGTTACTATATATATATATATATATATATAGCCCTTTAGTTGCGAACTGCATGCGACTAGTCCGCTAGCTGTCTAATCTCGTGATAGGAGAGAAGCTCTCTCTGAGCTGGTCCAAAGGGAACAATGGGAACCCACCAAAATAACAGAAGTCATCCTCCATGGGGCAATTGAAAAGTCTCATAAAGGAACAAATGGTTCTTAGGGGGATCAGGTCTCATTTTACATATCCCTTAGAATTTTGAAGGTTAATGTTTTGTCTGTGCCCCTCACTAGGAGCCCATTGTCTGGGTGACCCAGTAGAGATTATCATCCGTCAGTCAGCAGAAAACCAAAAGAACATCAGCAAACATGACATGTGAAATTTGCATGCTCATGCCCCTAATCTTGAATGCTTGGAAACGCTTGGCCGTGACCCCCTCCCTGAGGCATGTTGATAACTCATTAGCACAGGAGAGAAAAGATATGGTGGGTTGGTCCACTTGTGGAATACCATTCGTGGGGGGCCTCAATTTGAACTTCTCCATATAGACAAATGAATGTGATATCGAGTTGACACAATCCAGTACCAGTCATTCCATTTTCTATCATATCAAATTCTTTCAAGCATTCTTTCAAAGAAAACCCAATCAATCCTATCATATGCCTTCTCCATGTCAGTGTCGATGGCATCATATTGTTTATTGTTTATTGTTTTTTCTTTTGCGCAGAGATCAAGTGCCAGATTTCCTGGAACAGCATAAAGTTGTTAATAATGTTCCTATTAGGGACAAAGCCAGCTTGTGCCTCATCAATTTGATTTCCTATAATCTTTGTGTCTTTGAATCAATAGCTTCACAATGATCTTGTATACCATATTCCCCAATCTTATCGTTCTCTAATCACTAGAGCCCAAAGCCCAAAGCCCAGTGAGTTTTCCTTTGGAATAAAAGTGACCAAAGTGTTCCCTGTCCTTTCAAAATATTGTAATTCCCTGATTATATTGCCACCCAGTGTGCCCATTATTTCTTTAAAATGTCTGCTCCAAAACTATCCTCACCCGCAGTCCCGGAGCCGGTAATAAAAGAGCGTGTCCTTGATCTCCTCCAAGCTAAATCCTTCACTGAGCAAAACGTGTCAGCAGCAGCAACTGTTTTCTTTACCTTATTGTCATGCTCCCAAAAATCAATTCCATCACCATCATTGCATTGATCCTCACCTAGTCTCTATAACTTCTAAAAACCCTTTTGAATTCAAGTGAGATTCCTGCCCTCCGAGTTGGGATGTTATGGGATTTGAATTTGGCCATACCGCCATAGGCTTGTGGTTCATTCATTGGGATTTGGGAATTGGATGATGGGTTTTTTTGAACTCTGCATAATTGACTGATTGATTTTTGTCATTGTTTGTGTGAATGTGTTTGCTTCATACTATATGCACGAACAGCATTTTGTAATGTTTTGAGAGTGAACGAAGAATATCACTTGCTAATTATCTACCTACATATGAAATATTGTGTAATTCTGCACTCACAATGTAATTGTCTGAATAAGTTGTTACCTAATTATTATTTTTTTCTTCTTTCTCGGGAATTAGTTGGTACCAGCTGTCACTGAGCTTGTAATTGCCGAGTTGATGTACTTGCAATGGATGGATCCAAAAGAACCAATTTATATCTATATCAATTCAACTGGAACGACACGTGATGATGGTGAAACTGTAAGTAGAATGAGGTTTACTTTATGTTATATTTGTGCAATTAGTTTCCATTTAATTTCATTTCCCAGAAGTTTTAGAGTTCATATGCATTGTGGTCTTTCATAGATATATCTAAGACTTGTGTTATCTTTAAAAGATATATCGAATAATTATATGCATCCATATTTACATTTATAGTATCCATCTACAACTTCTATCCAAATGCTATAAAAGTGCATTCATTCACACAATCACACTGTAGTAATGTAAGAAACAACATTGATAGAAAATCACAAACTCAAGTAGCTTGATCTTCAAGTGTTATAAATACTAATTAGAGAAGAGGGAATGGTGGTCTGTTGGCAATCACCATACACGTGCAATGGGCAGATGAACAATCCATTTGATTCAGTTATACATCAGAACCCATGAGTGCAAAAAATCTAGTCTTTATTAACTGATATACTGGCATATCATGAATCCATGAAAAACCTTCAAATCTCACTTCTAAAAAGTTCTTTTTGCTTGTTTCATATGTTTGTCAGAACACTCATAAACAGCCAAATAAATTGGTCTTTGTTTAATGGTGTTTCAATATATTTTTTCCTTATTATATGCTATTATTGTATTGTTAATCTTCTAACTAAATTGCTGATGTGCTGCAGGTTGGCATGGAGTCTGAAGGTTTTGCTATATATGATGCTATGATGCAGTTAAAGAATGAGGTGCTTGCATTTCTTTATTTAGATAATTTTTTGTTCAATTTATATCGCTTGTCCTATTGGTTTTCATTGTTTTGTGACTTTTGTCTAGTCATTTTGGCTTTGCATGTACACTTTTAGTTACTTGTTCTGTGGCTGTGGATTTATACCCGTTAGCTGGATGGTAAGGCCCGACTTAGGGGCTATCTTTAATTATAATATAGTGCACTTTTTAATATAATTAATGAGAGTACACTAATGAATCCTAGTCAACTTTGAGCCATATCTTTAGTATTTAAAGTTTAAACTAGAGAGATCCATGGTGTGGCTGCGTAAACATGTAGATGTTTGATCTTGAATAGTTGCACGTGCACATGCGCTCAGTCTCTATTTTCCATAGGCAATATTGGAAATTAATGACGCTTGTATTGCTAATAATTTAGTCCATAAAATGCCAGAGTTTTTAAAGTTGGTTTATCATTAGCAAGAAGGGAACCATGTAACAAGCACTCTAATTTGTGAAAAAAATGGATCTATCTACCTTTAATTGGTGAAGTCTTCTGAACCTTTTCTTTTGCTTTCACATAAAATTTTAAATCAAATCGTGTGAGAATGATAATGAACCAAAATTTGATTAAAAAAGGTTCTGAATGAATGGTCTATGATGATTTAATCTATCATAGCATATGTACTCGTTTTTTCTCAAATTTGGCAAAATGGCAAAATGAGAATTGGCAAAAAGATGATTGGGCTACACTCGTCGTTTGCCAAAATTTGGCAAAAAAAAGAAGAAAAAAATTATTGTCGGACGGAACAATTTTTTGTCTGGTTTCTTTTTAAATTAAGGTTCCGCAATTTTTTTTTAAAAAGGGTGGTGGGACGGCATATCTTCTACCGTCTTTCAAATTTTAAGATTTTTTTATAAAGGGAAGGATTCCGTCCCAATTTTTTGCAAAATTCTCGCCGCAAAATTTGGGGAATAATTTTGTCGGATGGAATAACATGTTTTGTCTGACAATTTGGGCTTTTAAAAGTGACGACGGATATTCGGGACGAAACATCTTACTTCGTCCCAACTCAATTCATAGCTAAAGTTACATATTTATCCCTTCCCTCATGCATTATAATTTCTCATCTGAAGCCCCTCTGATTATACCAGACCATAAGCAGTTAAAATCCGATTATTCGTCCGATTAATCGCTAATCGGAGGCAAAGCAATTATTTTTTTTTAGCGATTTTCAATATTTCAATAGATAGCGATTTAATCGGGTATAATCGGCTGATTAGTGGTTGATCGGCCGATTTTAAGTGGCTGATTAACCGATTAAAATCTCTCCTTTCATTTTCATGCTTGTTTGCTTTATTTGGGCTCAATTTGTTCCAAACTCAAATACAAATCCAAAATTTAAACCCCTTTTGTTCCTCGTGCAAATTCATTGCCACCACTCTCTTCTTCCTCGCGCAAACGCAAACCTAAACCCGACCTGCCGCTACTCGCTTCTTCTTCGTCGCGCAAACCCAAACCTGAACCTAAACCCGACCCACCGTTATGCCTGCGTCGTCGCAAACTTGACCTGACCCGCATCTGCTGCACATGTTCCTTCTCTTGCTGCTCGTGCTGCTGCTCCTCTTGCTACTCGTGCTGCTCCTCATTCCCAAATGTTTTTGTTGTTGGAACCAAACAGCAAACCCGATCCGATCCACATCCAGAATATAAATTCAACTCAAACATACTATCTTCTTTTTCTCTATAACTATATATTATTTGATAAATTCATAATTGTTTTATGTTAGAGTTTAGGGTTGCTATGAGGATAAATCATTTGTTTAATTATATATATTTATATATATAGGGAACTCTTTAGTTGTGCTCTCCTCCTGTCTCACCCCCGTGCGCACTCTCCCACAGCCACCAGATCTTGATCATGATCAAGATCAAGATCGGGCGGCTCTCCATTATCCCGCTCTCACTTAATCTGATGGGGGTAATTTAGTATTTTCACTCATTCTCCTCTCCTCTCTCCGTTCTCTTTCATTTATCCCTTCTTGAAATCTCTCCTCAAATTGATTGAAACTCTAGTTCCAAGTCTCTTCCTCCACCATCCTCTGAAATCCTAAATCATAAATCTCTCCCATTTCTCTTCGTCAACGCCCCCGACGCTCCTCCCCTGACATCCTCAATCTCTCATTTCTTTCGCGCGCAAAATCCCCCCCAAATTTGAAACCCTAGCTCCCGACGTTCCTCTCACCTCTCTTGCCTCCGAAATCTGAGCCATCTCCACCTTCTTCCAAACCCTAGCTCCGCCCTTAGCTCCGCCATCTTTTTATCACCTTCACCCCTTCGATCCTCTCTTCTTCCCTCACCTCCACCCCTCGTCGAAACCCGACCTCACTTCCCTCTCTCAAATCTCAAGTTCTGCCATTAATCATCAGGTATAATTTATTTTTACTATTTTGTTAGTTTTTTTTTATCAATTCCTATATTTGTAGTTAGGGACGGAACAACAAATTAGGGACGGGACAACATGTTCCGTTGTTGTTCCTTCCCTCCCTATTTAAAAAAAAAAAATCTTCAAATTTTTGAAAGACAGTAGAAGATGTGCCATCCGGCCACCTTTTTATTAAAAAAATTCCTCCGTAATCTTAAAGTTTTAATAAAAAAAATTAATCGGTCCGACAATGTTCTTTTTTCTTTCTTTTTTTCCAAATTTTGGCAAACGACGAGTGCAGCCATATCATTTTTTGGCCAATTCTTATTTTCCCGAGAAAAACGGGTACAGATGCTCTTAGGAGTTATAGTTTGTATATTATAATTTCAACTGTGATTGGTATGGGCTTAGAAGGGTCATGAAGAAATTTAAATCTATTTGTAAATGTTGTTCGGTATTTGTTACTCTAAAAATTTTGCGAAGGGATTTCTAATTTTTCCACTATTGATTGGTAGTAATATTATTCATAATGGTCCAAGGAATTCAACATTTATCGTACTGTTTAGAGTAAGCAATTCCACCTTCTATTTCCGGAATTTCTTCTTATTCAGAGAAGGGAAAAGACATTTAGGAGAAACGTGGTACGCTAGATAACTGATGAGTACTCATCTTTGTAAATTGAAGCAAATTTAGGAATAAATGGACCAAGGAATTCTAGAATTGTCTTACTGTTTAACAAAGCAATTCCACCTTACAGTTCCCAAAAAAATATTATTCAGAGAAGGGAAAAGACATTTGGAGCAATGTGGAACCCTAGATATCTGATGCGTACTCATCTTTGTAAATTGAAGCGAATTTTAGAATAAATGAAGCTATTACATATTTACACACTGAGGGGTTCTCTGATTTTCTTTTGAACGAAAATTATAGTCTAGATTCTTAGTGCTGGTAATTTAGCATTTTGGAAAGTTAAGAAATATACTACTGTGGTTTTATCAAGTGCCGCTAATCTAGAATTTTATCGAGGAATTAGTCAATAAAAGTTGTTGCGATACAACGTATTATTACAACATATGTATGATCAAACAAAGTGAATTTGACATGCACAAACCCATAGGATTTTTAAGATTAAAGAATTTATGCAACAACTTTAAAGTTAAAAACACATGTGGGCCTGTCAAGAAACTATTTATCAACAAACAAAGTGATGTAAACTTAACCCGTCTAGGTAGAGAATTTTTCAAGAATATCAAAAGATTAAGTTTACCAACAAGTAATGTCGATTAAGTTAGAAATTAAAACTAATAATTGGTTTGATGGATTTTCAAGAATTGAAACTAGTTTAACAAATCCAATTAAAGATTTAAGCTTACAAACAATAATTATACCTAAGCGTTTTTAGCGAGTAAAATATTCAATAATGATTCGTACTCTAATTAGCAAGTAGAAGCACACACACACTCAATATTTGTGCACGACAGAAAATTTAGATAATAATCTAGAGATGGTAAAGCAGTATCACAAATATTTGAGAAGTGAAAAGATCTCACTGGATTTGATAGAGGGAATTGTCGCCAAGGATCTCAAATTGTTGTTGGCGTCGAAGGCAGCAAGGGGCTGCCTGTTGATGTCCGGGATGGGGGTGGGGTGGCGAAAGCAATTGGAGAGGCGGTTGTCGGTGGTCGACGGGCTAGGGATTTTGTTTTCGGGTTTGAAGTGGATTTGGGGGGATTAGGTTTTGGATGTGAAGAGATTTGGGGATTAGGGTTTTGAAATTGAGGAAGGGGACGGATGGGGCTGATCGGGGACCGGTGAGAGCCGCAGTCGGGGTCGTTGGTGGTCGGCAAGGGCATTCAGGGGGGGTTTTGGTGAGGTCGACTAGCGTGATGGTAGGCGACGAGGTGGTCGGGAGTGCTGGATGAGGCCAGGATGGCGTCGAGTTGTGAAGAGGGCAGCGAAGGGGGAGTTGGGCTGACGGAGAAAGAGGAGGGGCGTCGGGATTTTGTTGGGTTCGGGAAGAAAGGAGAAGGGGAAGTAGGGGAGGACTGTGATGGGGGTGGGTTTATTTTAGGAGTGGGATTTAGGGTTTCTCACGAACCCTAAATATCTTAGGATTTCCCACAAGCCCTAATAATTTCTTTTGGCCTCATACACAAGAAAAGAATGCAAAGCAATAACTCAACACGGTAATTTTTTTAATCAATAATAGCATACAATCTCATTATTCTCAAGGCCTGTATATAGGCTCAAAACAAAATCTCAATGCAAATCTCCAAAATTTCCAAAATATTCTAATGCAGAAAATAAAGGGTGCAAATTGCAAAACTACTGCATATGTCTAAAATGCCCAAAAACAAATAAAATTTATTGAAATAAAGATAACTATGCTACTGGAGTAGCTATCCTAGACGATGTCTTCACTGATAGAAACGCCCAAATCGTCTCGAAGTGATGTCCTCGTCACAAAGCCTTCATCTCAAATTTTTTGGGGTTAGATTCACGGATCCTTAATCTATACTTTCTCAAGAATGTTTGATACCCTAATTAAAATAGTTATCCTATCTATGAAATATATGTCTTGCAATGTTATAATATTGTAGTCAAAGGATTAGACTTATACTTTCTCTTGGTGCTTTGAAACCATACAAATCATTCATCAACACAAAGATTTGTTCTTCGATATTCAGATTCAGACAGTAGCTGTAGGAGCTGCGATAGGCCAGGCCTGCTTGCTTCTGGCTGCTGGGAAGAAAGGCAGACGGTTTATGATGCCTCATTCCAAAGGTATTTATTTTGCTTTTATATTTGATGTATAATTCTTATATTATTTTTGAAGGTTACTATATTATTTAACATGAAAAAATTCACTTTATGACAGCCATGATTCAGCAGCCTCGTGTCCCATCATCTGGGCAGATGCCTGCAAGTGATGTTCTTATTCGAGCCAAAGAGGTCAGTTTTGCCCTCTGTTTATTTTTCTTATGCAATTTTGATTGTTAAAAATTTTTGTCCTTGCATTACTTGTTTATAATTGAAGGTGACATTGTATGAAATCCTAATGTTGATTTTTGGCAATTCTGACCAAGCCAAAGAGAACTATTTGGTGTCATCTGTAATATGTTTAAAATTGCCCACTTATGTTGCGATGAATTAGAAAACCCGTACAGCTACCAAGTCCTTAGTACAAGATATGGTTATTGAAAAGTTAATGATATGAACTAAAAATGGATCATTCTTTTGTACTGTATGTCCTAGTTAGTTTAGTCTTCGTCAACTTCGAAGACCAATCTTTAGCACCTCTCGAGCTTATTCCCATGCATGTGTATACATTTAATTCTTTATTGTCTTATCATCACCTCTACTTATAAATATTAATCACCTTAGTAGATTTTTTTTTGTTCAAAATAAATTTCTCATTAGCTCCTTTCGTCTTATCTGATTAGGAAACTCTTGGTTTTTGAAAATTCTTATTTACAAGTATCCTGCCCTTATTGTTGTTGTTGACCTAAAATTCATAATTTATACTCAGGTTCTAGTCAAAAATGTTTCTTGGTAGAATGTTGAAAAATAAACACATGCAATAATGAAAATATTGTTATGAATTTAACAAGATGTGGGTTTCAATGTTTAAGATTTAAATAATTTAGAATATTTTTAACTTTTAAATTTCAATACCAAAAAATTTAATACACTAAATCGATAAGCCCAAGATTTCTGCGTGTATTAACTGATACCAATCAAGGCTAAAAATGGACGCAGTATAAAGTTTTTGAACCATGTTTCATGTGTTTTTTTTATATATGTATCTTAATTATTATCAAAAAATCTTCTGTTTTTTAAAAGATTGCATCAATTCAGCATTTTCTCTTTTTCTTTTTTGTTTTTGGAATAAAAGCATTTCTCCAGTTAGAAGTTTCTTTGTTTATTTCAAATACTTATGCAAAGAGGTTTAAAACAATAGAATCAATTAAAATGTCGAATTAATTGACCAGTACATTTGGTTCAAGTAATTTTCAGTTCCAATGATACTGAAATTGCATTTTGTGCAGTGTAAACATGATTCTTGATTTACCATTCAAAGCCATTTCTCCATACTTCTAATTAAAAGTTCATCTTCATTCCATCCTTATTAATTACCATCATTGTACATAGAAGTACAATCCGCTGTGCATCTCCATTTATTTTTACCAGGATACAAAATTACTGATACATATGTTGTATGGGTAATTTCATAAAAAAATACTGATACATATGGTGTATTGATAATTTCAATTATACACGCGGGCTTGCACACGCCCAACTATATGGTTATGTTGGTAATGAAATCCCATTCATAATTTGTTTTGCTGGTTGTATTTTTCTCTTTTTTTAGGGCAATTGCAACATCTTTTGATTTAATTTGAGGCACTATGGTTTTCCACAGGTGGTAACTAACAGGGACACGCTTGTTAAACTTCTAGCACGGCACACTGGAAACGTAAGTATTAAGAAAACTTATCTGTATCTGATATACTTATGGACAGAATCTGATCTGATCTGATAATTTATTTAGTCTGTGGAGACAGTATCCAAGGTTATGCGAAGGCCATTCTATATGGATTCTATGAAAGCCCAAGAGTTCGGTGTCATTGACAAGGTAACTCACCACTTAACCAGAGTTCATAATGCTCCAATTCCCCATTAAGTTGATAATGTAAGATTAACTTTTTTGCACATGCATTGTTTCTCTCTCTTCGTTCTTGTTATGAATTTAATGCAGATTAGGAAATAGGTCTACATATTAAGTATAATAGTAAGTATAAAGCAATTTAAAATGCTAACTAGTTTTCTATATGTGCATGGAAAAAGATGCACAATCATACATGAATTGGTTAATATTACAAAAATATGATTTATTTAATAATGCTCTCTAATATCCACGGAGTGCATGTGAAGAACAGAAGAAGAAAAGCATGTGCAGTACATGCATGCAAATGATTTAGTTCAATGAACAGGATGATGCAACAACGTTTTCATACTTTTTTCTTTTCTTTTCTTTTCTGGCCCAGATTCTTTGGCGAGGACAGGAGAAAATAATGGATGATGCTGCTGCTCCTGAGGATTGGGACCGGAAAGCAGGAATCAGAGTTGTCGAGGGAATTTGATTCACTCAGCTAGCTAGTTCCTACTTCATAGTAAGTTGATGATTAAGAAATTAAAGAAAATTTCCACTTCATTTATTGAAAAAAAAAAGGGAAGGAAAAAAAAATGGATATAAGAAGAAAATAATAGACGATATCTTTAGCCTCTGCCTAGTATCATTTCGTGTAACAGACACATTTGACACTACCCTTTCAATTTTATTTATTAAGATGTGTATTTTTATATTTTTTTTGTGTGGTGATGTGTCACGTTGTACTGTCTCCTTGTCCATGTTTCTTAGTGGATATCTTTCGAATTGCAGATACTTCATGGGGTTAAAGATATATTACGAATTATAAAGCTGGTTTTAATGGGAAGCTTCCGATAGCATGGTGTCGATTGATCAATATAACAGAAGTGTATCCTGTTGATTGATCAAGAAAGCTGAAGTGTATCATGACGAGATTAATCTAAGCAGTCCAATACAAGGCATCAACGTATTCGATGAGTGCCAAAGCTTGTAAAATTAGAATAATTTTTTAAGGTCGGTTAATGTTGCCCATAACTTGATGATAAACCAATAAAGAAAATAAGATAATATTTGTTCGAAGTAATATTGTTTGGAGTCTTTCATAAAGGATTTGAAATGACCTGATGCATTGTAAGTGCTTTGAAATTAGGGGGAAGCCACTAATTTTTAGTGCTTGTTATCTAATCACGACGAACATCTTAGAGCCCAGAATCTGTGTATTTTTAGGTGTAGTTTGGCGCCCATCTTATTGGATTTCATATTTTTTTTTATTGTGTATTCATTGTTATACATATGCATTATAAATAGATTAGTAATTTACACGTACGATGCACGTTTTAATAAATTTTTTTAAAAAATAAAAATTCTAACGTAGGGAGGATTCGAACCTGAAACCTCCTTCTCATTAGTTATCTCTAATATTATAATGGGAGAAGACTTTAGTGTCATTTGTCATTTTGTCATTTTATTAACATGTGCAATCCACGTACATAACTAATATAAAAAAAATTTCCAGTTCAAATCCTTCCGAGTTTTTATTTTTATTTTTATTTTTTAAAATTATTAAAACCTGCATTGTGCACGTGTAAATTACTAGTGTTTATAAATAGATGTGTCAGTCTGAATGTGATGTGTGATTTTGAACAATTTTTTTATAAAAAAAATTATAATAATTATTATTGTTTATGATAGAAGAGGAATCAATTATAAAAACGCTTTTATAGACAGTTGTGTCCGTTTATTATGTATAATTTATGTAGTTGTGAAGTAGAAGGGTCTCGGTCAGTTAGTTGGTATCTAAAAATTATTTTTTTCTACATCTGTGATCTTATTCTCTTGCTATTTATTAGTAATACATTATCTAACATTATGATGTAATTGACGTACTAAAATGGGAATATCACTTCCGGAGTTGATTAAAGAGTCGTATGAAAATATTGGTTTATGAGTGAATTAGAGCATTTCTTTGTGAGTGGTGTGGAAAAAGACCCTGCGTGTACCTTTCACATTTGATCCAGCAGTTAGTTATATGATGGATTAATCAAATGTCAAATATAACACCCAAGATATGGAGTTACACTATTTATTTTTTTCGGGAGGCTAGGGGCCCGTTTTGGGCCTTTTTTTGAATTTTTTTTTTAAAAACGCATTTGGTTACGTGCTGATCGTTTTGTTTTTGAGCCTTTTTTTGAAATTTTTTTTTATGAAAATGGTTTGGTTATGTGCTCTTATTCGTTGTTTTGGGGCCTTTTTTCAGAAAAAAAAAACTCAACCCCCTTTTTTCTATCTCGTTCTCTCTTTTTTGACGCCGACTTCTCTTAGAAAATCCCAGCCCTCTTTACTCCCCTTTACTCCCATCTTCAAGTATCCTTTACTCCCTCTTTATTGTCATCAAGAGCCGATCCTTTCTTCTGCGATTCGCTCTGTTTTCCCTTTCTCAACCTGGACGGTCTGTGAGACCAGATCTGGTTATGCAAGAAGGTGTCTTCGAGAACGTTGCAGTCGAATCAAATACCGGCTGAGGCTTGAATCTGTCAGAGACAACTTCTTGACCTTTGAAAGCAAGCAAACCAAGGTATGTTTCACTTTGATCCTTTTTTTTTGCTAGGGTTTCGGTTTGGCTCACTTGTTAATTCCAGATTTGTTGTAAAAAATATTTTTCCCCCTTTTTTGGTTTTTTTTTTTTGTCGGTTTGATTTGAGGGATGAAATTTTTTTTATGATGCTGTGATTTGGAGATGGCGAAATCTGATCCTCAAGTTCGACGTCGATGTGTTAATTCCAGATCTGAATTTTAAAAAAAAAATTTGATTTTTTTTTCGACCTATACTGAATTGAGGGATTAAAGATTTTTATTGAACTGGAATTAGAGATGATGAGTTCTGATCCTATGGTCGACGTCGCTGTTGATACTTGTGGAAATTGGATATTTTAATTGAAGTGGAATTTATATTGAACTGGATTAAAGATGGTTGCTGAACTGGAATTGGAGATTTTTATTGGACTGTGATTTTTATTGAACTGGAACTGGAAAGAAGACCTCATCTACAATTGCTATAGTAACCTCAAAAAATTATTTCCGTTCACTGTTATAGTTGAGCAATTGATGATTGTTATTTTATATTTATCGTTTCTGCGGCTAATCAAGATGAGTAGTAAGGGAAAGGAGATGGAGGTGGAGAGTGATATTATCCTTTGGCTAGCATGTAATGAACGTATATTTGTGGAATTGATGGAGGCGGAGGTCGACCGAAATAGTTTGAAAAGTTCGACCTTTGAAGCCAAAGTTTGGCAAAACTTTGTGGCTAGTTTGAATCACTTGTGTAACCGTACATACACGGTTAAACAATTAAAAGATAAACATTCCCGACTTAGGATGAAGTGGAGGGAGTTTCACACGTTGAAGAATCAGAGTGGTATGGGTTGGGATGAAGACAACCATACAGTCACTTCCGAGCCCGCTGTTTGGGAGACATATGTCAAGGTTCACATATAACTTATTTTTTTATAACATACTGTGTGATTATCATCTTAATATACTTATTCATGACTTTAGTACTTGTAAATTAACAACACATTTAATTTTTGAATAGGCACACCCTCATGCTAAACAATTCAAATCGAAGGGATTGGCCAATTATGATGCTTTGACCAAAATTTTTGGTAAGTCTACTGTCCAGGGCTTTCTTTCTAGGGCTTCAACTCAAAGGATGTATGACTCCGATGAGGAACGGATGGTCAATTTTGAGTTCACCCACCCCACCCCACCTAATGCACCACATGCCAATTTGGTTGATGATGATGATTACGAACCAATACATTCGGGGTCTCACAAGAGGCGATCTGGTGGGTCTAGTGGTCGAGCAACAAATAGCTCGAGAATGGATATTTGTATTGAAGCCAATACCTCTGTGCATGTTGCAAAAGCTGAATATTATAAGAAGAAAATGGGTGATCCAAGTGTTCGCTCGGATGCAGAAGATCCGTTCTCCATAGATAAGTGCATGGACATAATTAATAACATGGATGGGCTTGATCCCAAAATGCTCCGTGTGGCAATGGATAACATAGTTTCAAAGAAAAGTTGGCGTCGTGGCTTCATTCTAATGAAACCAGATCTTAGACTCTTGTGGTTGGACCAACTTGCGAATGAGTAGAGGGATCTAATTTGTTTAAGTTGATCCAACCCAATGTATTGTTTAAATGTCTTAACAATTTATTGAAATATTTCTATATCAGTACATTGCGAATATGTTATGGCACAATGTGTTGGATTTTCATTGGTAACGGTTTAATTTTAGATGCATTTGCTATTACTAGCTATTGTTGTTTTTGTTTTTTTGGGTTTAACTTTGGTAAATAACATAAAATGTTAGTGTAATTGTTTATATAACCTCCACTATTTCATAATAAGCTTTTTAAATTCGATTTTTTTTTTGTAGACGTTGTAACTCCTATTTCCCGTATCTGTATTTTTTCTGTCGTATTTTATTCCATTGTTCCCTTTTTATCTAACTGAGATCCTATATTTTTGTTCCAGTTCGAATTAAAACATTTCATTTGTTTCAACTCAATTTTGGTGCCAATATTTAATTTAATTGTATGTCTGTCCTGCTCTTTTGTGTCGTTCTTCATGAAGAGATGAGCTGTTTCATATCATTTATCTCTTTATTTTCCTCTTTATTGATTTTTGACTAAGTCTCCTTTTGGATCTCACTCAAACCCGCTACCCAAATACCCGTAAACCCAAAATCCTAACTATTTAACCCTAAACACCCCCCCTAACCCTAACCCTAACCCCGTTTACAACTTAAACCTAAACTAAACCGCCGCCTCTCTCTCTTTTCCCCGTATCCTTCCTCCTTCCTTCTCCGTATCGCCATTACCCAATCCCCTGTCACTTCCACCGTCAACTCCCGCTCCTCGTCAACCCCCATCATCTCTTTCCCGTCATCTTCACCACCACAGAATCACCACGACCATCACCCATCGCCATCGTCTCCAACCCTACCGAACCCATTCGCCATTACCCAATGCCCCACCATCTTCTTCAACCTCACCCCCATTTCCGCCATTACCATCGCCAGTCACCTCCACCCATCGCATCGCCTTCCTCTCCTCATCGTCCTCAACTCCTGAATCCATCATCGTCTTCCTCGCTCGAACCCAACTCCCGAACCCATTCAACCTCGCCGCCGCCATTAACCATCATCGTCACCCCTACCACAGTCACACCCCAGCACCTCTGCCAGCCACTCGCCGTCGCATCCATCTTCTCCATTACCCAAACCCCCGAAGTCCTTCCCCCGCTCTCGCCACTCTGTTCCGAACTTAAAAACAGAGCAGCTCGAGCATGCCTGTTCCCTTCGCTATCGACGCCCCTCGACGACAGCGCCGCTACCCGTCGACGTGGCCCTCGCCGCTGTCGCCTCGGTCGCAGTCCAGCCGCCGTCGCCGCCTCTCCCCCCCCCTCTCTCTCTCCCTGGCTGTTCAGTGAAGGAGGGAAGAGGAAGGAGTGGGATTGAATCCTGGCCGTCGGATTCGATCCAGATTGTGATCAGATCAGATCAGATCTCAGCCGTCCATCCGATCGTGATCCTCAACTCAGATCAGAGCAGATCCAGCCGTCCGATCGTCCTGATCTTGATCGTCCTGATCTTGATCTTCCATCAAGATCCGCACCGATCCGATCCATCCGATCTCGATCGTCGATCAACGCCCTCATCCAATCAAGACAAGTATTCATCTTGTACAAATTTTTGTTCTAGTACAAGCGTTTAATTTGAAAATACCGCAAATAGTTAGTAGTTGTGACTCCTCCTTGACTCGTCGTTATTGATCAAATATTAATCCTTATCAATTTCATAATCTTAAGAGTCACAACAATTCATTTTTATATTACAATTACCTGGACTCATTTTATCCCTAGTCACATGAACATATGAAATTAAGAACCCTTAGATTTGTAGATATGTGTTGTATCTTGTATGTGATGATTTTGCACCCATTTGAGTTGAGAAATAAATCTTGCTTGCAGTTTTGATAACCATTACCCCGTATTTGTATCACATATTAATCTAGATGCCTAACAACCAATTATCATGCAACTTATACATTAAAGACATTCACACTTGTTACTGTCCTGAACTTTACTTACTGTTTTGACCCCTTTAAAGTTAGAATCTGAATCTAAGCCCCGAACAATAAATGTATCTCTAGATGTCTAGATGTCGATAGCCTCCGGAATTTTTGAATTCCGAGTTACGGTCTAGGAGATATCGCAGTTTTACTGCAGATGTGTCGATAGTTGCAGATTCGCAAAACCGCTGCACATCTTTAGTTTGCAAATTAATTTAACAATGTTAACAGTAAGCGTTTGACTTCAAATTTTATATGCTGTTGCTGGACACCCTATAGGACATCCCCAAATTTTCTCAGAATTTATTTGTAATGTTTCAACCCTGTTTCACATGTTTAAACTTAGATTCACAAATTCTGCCGAAACACATTAGCTGTGTAGTTCGCTGTTTTGACACATGTTACCACAACTTTCTTGTACCTTAATTATATGCGTTAGAACCAGGCAGGAGTCTAGTTTCTAGATCTCCTGACGGATACTCATTTGGTATCTCGTAGCAACGGGAATCACACTTTCGGTACAGCAACGTCATGCTGTCCAGATTTGAGACTTCCGTTCTTCGTGATATTTTTTATTCGTGTTGACCCTCGAATAGGCTATATAAATATCTCAAACTTGTCTATGTTCACACACTTGCATGCTTGCTTGATAAATAACAAGTCGGGGTTTAAGGGAAAGACCATAGTAGTGGACAATATAGGTAAGTGTACTCGGAAGAGGGCCCGTGTTTCCCAGTACTCGATTCATTAACTTGTTGCACTTGATGTATTCATGGAGCCAGTTACTTGGTTCATGAACTTGTTGTATTCATGAACCCACTGTGTGGTTCTTGAACTTGTTAGTATTCACGGACTCGCTTGGTGAACTTGTTATTTATTTTCGTATTTATGAACCGTGCTTGCTTGATACTTGATGCCTGAGTACACCGCCCTATAGACTCCATTACTAGGCCTAAACAAAATTGTATTGACTGTAGCAACCATGTAGTAAAAATATGGATGCATGAAGTGCTACCTAGATAGTAATAACTACAAGACTTGAACATGATACATGCTTACATGATACTTGATTACATGATACATGAGACTTGAAATATGAAACTTGAACTTGATACATGTTTACTTGATACTTGATGACATGTTATATGAGACTTGATACTTGAATAATAATACTTGACACTTACAACTTGATACTTGAGACCTGACAACTTAACACTAGACTTGAGACTTGTCACCTAACACTTGTACTTGATACCTGTCACTTGAGGTTAGATACCCCTACATGTTCACTTGTCACTTGCTCCACTATTAGTATTTGTTATCCAGCCTGTTTACTTGAGTTGTCCTTCTTACTAGTTAGTTCTTGGATTTCCACTATTTGTTGTATCCCTATTACATTCTTGATTCCAATTCTTGTTCCACATTGTACTCATTTTTACTATTTGTGGTCCTAACTTGCACTAAGGGTATTTTTTCTTGTTTTCTCTATTTTTTCCTTTTTATATTTATTAAGCAGACTTTGGAGACGTGCTACCTGCTGGAATTGGTGAGCAAAGATTTTAGTCTTCAAGTGGAGAAAGGACTTGCTTAGATTATTTGTTTTTCTTGAGTTATTTAAATTCTTGTTATTTAAAACTTGTAACGGGCTCATGTTCCCAAGTTTTAACCTTGATCTAGACTTGAAACTATTTGGATATTATTATTGTGTTTCAACTGTTTTTGTTGCTAATAAGTTATTCATGCATGCTTGGTTATATATATCTCTCTTGTTATATTCTTGTTGTGATGCTGAGTCGATCCTACAGCTTATGAATGATTTTAAAATCATTCGCTGGGCTTCGTCACGCACTCGTATTCTGTGTTTTGGGAAGCGAGGCATTATAGATGTATTCTACTATTTCAGAGTGAAGTACTATTGCAATTGATACCATACTGATGGACTTTCCAAGTGACACGTCAAGTGATGATAGTGAGAGGGTTGATGACTTGTTGGGACTTCAGTTTCTAGAGAGTATGTCTAAAAAAATACCTCGTTTCACTTCTAAACTATCAGGCCGTGAATATGTACAAAAAATCCTAGATGATCCCCCGGATAAGTGTATTTGCATATTCTGCATGAACCAAAATTATTTTTTGGCTTTGTGTCAATTTATTAAAAATGGCCACTACCTCAAGGAAATGCCCGAGGAAGCCCAACGTAGACACGTCCCTATTGAGGAAAGTGTTGTCATTTTTTTGTACATTATCGGTCACAGTCATAGAATGAGAGGGGCTGCTGATCGGTTTCAGCACTCATTGGAAACAATCGTACGACATTTTACTGATGTGTTGAAAGGCTTGGCAAGAGCAGCAACAGTTCTCATTACTCCCCCAGACACGACACATGTACATGAAGGATCAATAGTTCCACAGACTTTTATCCATGGTTTAAGATATTTTGTTAGCTTCCTGATTACCACCATATTATTCTAATATTTCAAATGTGTTTACTAAAGTAGTATGTTTCAAATTCACTCATGTAGGGAGCTATTGGTGCTGCCGATGGTACATTAATAGATCCTTGCGTACCCGCTAGTCGACAAAATACTTGTCGTGGCCGGAAAGGCAATATAACTCAAAATGTGCTGGCCGTTTGTGATTTTGACATGATGTTCATATTTGTTTATGCAGGATGGGAAGGTAGTGCTAACGACTCCCGGGTAATACAAAGTGCATTAACAGAAGGACTTTTGCAAATCCCACCCAATAATAAATATTACTTAGTAGATTGTGGTTACATGAACATGCCAGGGTTTTTAGCTCCCTACCGCGGGGAGCCATATCACTTGCAAGATTTCGAAGGGCCTAACCATGCACCAACTCAACATAGGTAACATTTCAACAAAATGCATGCAAGGCTACGGAATGTCTTGAAAGAACCTTTGGTGTATTCAAAAAAAAGGGTTTCCATCTTCAAGTATATGACAAACTACATATTCACACGACAGGTTCTAATAGTACCAGTTTGTTGTGTAGTTCATAATTTTATACGTAGATATTCAGCGGATCGATACATTCTTTTCTGATTTAGAAGATGAACAATTAATTAATCATCAACACAATGAAGATAATGCTTCCACACCTCAACCTTTGGATATGTCATCTTCTCAATTGAATCGCATGAATACTAAAAGAGATGAAATTTCTATGGCAATATGGAATGCAAGGCATTAATGTAATGTTATAGCCCAATGTACTTGTTCATGGCTTTATTTTGCCATTCCAATATATGGTTATAAATGCTTTTCTTTCTTTTGAAGCCCATCTATTTGATAATCGCATCTGAATTTGATTTAAGTATGATGGTTATGATGATGATTATAATGGCATGTTTATTGTTTAAATTGACAGCAAAGCCTATTTACTTTATCTCTGCCTAGGCAATGATGAAATCCACACATCGTATTTAGAGGCATGTGTGTCCCCTCCCCCCCCCCCCCCCCCCCCCCCCCCTCACAAACTTGGTTTTGTATACTTCTGAATAGGAAATGAACACCCGCAGTGAATATTCATCAAAATGAACATACTTGGGGATGATTTGTATTGACCCTTAAGGTATTATGTTAAGGAAGATGGGTTATTATGTGGACTATTCATGCTAAATTGATTGAATGCTTTTTATACTTAACTATGGGTGGTGGAGAGGGTGGACAGTAGATTAGATATAGTTGGCATGGCATAATAATGCAGCCCTATACTAAGCTTGATGCTTCGTTTGAACAAATGTTCTATACTAATGTGTTCTGAGCCTATGACTAATTCAATCCTCTAAGAACACATGATTGGTTCAGTTGGGTGCATACATACAAAATCAAATATCTGATATGCATTAACCGTATGACCATTTTGGATTTTTATGAAAAGAGAAGCAAAAATTTGTTCTGAGAAAAGGGTAACCAAACGCTTTTCTTAAAGATAGTTTTCATCTTATCATGATAGTTAAATAGTTGTTTATAATGCATCTTCAACCTTGCATGATTTCGTCGCTTTTTTTCATAATGACTGTGGGATATGTGACGGGTTTTGATGCTTTGTTTCCATGGTCTACTGATGTCAATTGCAGGTTGTAATTGGATGCTAATGTAATGCACTTGGATGCATGCAGTGCACTTTGATGCAGTGCACTATGGTGCTTTAGAAGAATGAATAGAGTTATCTCATGACCTGAACTGCATCTCGTTTAAATATATTTAAAAGTATTTTTAATTTCTGTCGTTCTAGGCAATGATGAAATATACTATCAATCAAAAGGTTGTGTGTCCACCCCCATCTACCATCAAGTGCCACTGATCAATCTGGATATGATGGATATGGTAGCTTCTGATCCAGTTTTTTTTTTATATTAATGTAAACAGACAATACTTCTATGATGATATATTCCCATTATACTGACCAAATGGTTGATGAATTCAGCTATGGGTGACGGATGGGGTGGACACATGATTAGTAGTAGTTGGCATGGCATTTTAAAAAATGCAGCCCTACACTAAAATTTATGATTTATTAGAACAATAGTTCTATGATAATATGTTCTGAGCCTATAATTGTGGAGAAGATAATGATATATTCTGATCCTATATAACCTTGAAAGTATTGACAATTAATTTCATATACTAGAAATAAAATTCATGCTACATTGTGTTAGCTTTTTCTAGCAGGTGATGGGTTCTTATGCTGCTCATGGCTTCATTCTACCATCAGTATTTTTGAAGGTTTCATTTTCACTTTCAAAATTAAATTCTTGTTACATTTCCTATAACTATCATGGCTTCTGATTTTGTGTTTGTTGCTGCTCATGTACCTTCCTGTGATGGGTTTGGATGCTACTCATGGTTTCTGATGGCTTCTGTTGGATTGTGATGACGTCTTCTACCTTTATAAGTGATTATGGTATGAACTTCACTTTTGAAATAACCTTGTTGTTACTATATAATATTTGTGAACACTATGAATGCTTCTCATGCTTGTGTTGGGTTCTCATGAGCCATGAGCACCATCAAAATCCATGACAGGAAGAAAATTGTACATAGTATGGAAATTTGACAAAGAAAGTAATTAGTGGTTTATTTAAATAGCATTAGAAGTCATCATCTCTAGATTCATCTCAGGCACATGTGAGAATTTTGTGTTTTTTTACTAGTATTTTAAAATCTGGATGTGATGATGATTTATTCTGATCCTATATACTCTTTGGAGTAATGAAATTTTTGTTGATGTTGCTCATGGCAACTGATGGCTACTGATGGATTGTGAAGGGTTCTTTTTGCTTTATATGGGATTAAGGACTGACTTTCACTTTGGAAAATTTCCATACTGTACACAATGTACCTTCCTGTGATGGGTTTTGATGCTGCTCATGGCTACTGATGGCTTCTGAATGCTTGTGACTACTTCTTCTTGCTTTATAAGGGAGTAATTTTCACATTTGAAAATTTCCATATTGTACACAATGTCCTTCCTGTGATCGGTTTTGATGCTGCGTATGGTAGCATGTGATGGTCTACTGATGGACTTTTCATGATAAATTAAGTTATGTTTTTCACTTTTAAAATTGAATTCTTGTTACAATGTTATAAATGTGAAGGCTTCTGATGCTTGTGATGGATTTTCATGGTTAGGCAAAAATAGTTTGCTGTGTACAATTATCTGTGCCTCTCATGAATCTGGACATGATGGCCTCTGATCCTATTTACCTAAACCATTGAATTCTTCCTTTGTTAAATTTTCATACTATGTACAATACCTTCCTGTCATTGGGTTCTACAGCTGTTCATGGTCTTTGATGGCTGCTGATGGATTGTGATGGCTTCTTCTTCCTTTATAAAGGGATTAAGGTCTAAGTTTCACTTTCAAAATAACCTACAAGTTACTATGTTAGTACTGTGAAGGCTACTGATGCTTGTGATGGCTTCTTTGGTTTTTTTCTGGAAAAGAGAAGCAAACACTGCTTGGAGAACAACCTCCACCAAACGCGTTTTCTTAAAAATAAAACAAAAGCAGGCCCCTAAACAACTATCCAAACAGGCCTGAAACTTTCAAGAAGTTGGATGTTGGGCATTAAGGGATAACATGAGGTTGGAATTGGGGTTTGAATGAAGGATGTGAGGATTTTGAGGAAGATAATTGTTGTGCTATTGAAAGAGTTTCTCAGTTAGTCATTTTGGCAGACACCAATACTGATAACCATACATGTACAAATTTCTAATAGAATTTGTACATGTGCCGGAGATGTAAATCTTTGTTCTTTAAATCTTTGTTTAATGATCTTGTTTGTAAGGAGGTTTACATAGTTTTGCAATAGAATGAGTTGCAGGCAACTTAGGAGATGATGGCTTCTGATCCTATAAATTTTCTAATACTGTGTACAATTTCCGTCCTATGATGGCTTCTGACGCTGCTTATGCCATATGATGTTTCTTCTAGCAGGTGATGGGTTCTGATGCTTATCATGGCTTCGAATCATTGGGGTTTTAATTGATTGGCTTCAACCTGGTTTTATATACGTATTTTTGAAGGTTTCATTTTAACTTTCAAAATTAATAATTTGTTGTTACATTCCTTTTAACCATCATGGCTTCTCATGGGTTTTGCTATTGGTCATGTACCTTCCTGTGATGTGTATTGCTGCTGCTCATGAATTCTGATGGCTTCTGTTGGATTGTGATGACTTCTTCTACCTTTATAACGGATTAAGGTATGAATTTCACTTTGAAAAGCTACATTTTTGTTATTATCTTATGCTTGTAAAGGCTGTGAAGGCTTCTGATGCTTGTGTTGGATTCTCATTTCTGAACAAAAGCTATCGATTTCTCCTTTTTAGGGAATCACACTATCTACAAATTTGTGATGGGTTCTGATGTTGCTCATATAAGCTGATGGCTACTGATGGATTGTGATGGCTTATTCTTGCTTTGTAAGGGGTTAAGGTGTGAGTTTCACTTTGTAAAATTTGGATACGGTGTACAATTACCTTCCTATGATGAGTTCTGATGCTGCTCATGGCATATGATGGATGCTGATGGATTGTAATGGGTTCTTTTTGCTTTGTAAGGGGTTAAGGTGTGATTTTCACATTAATAGTTGAATTCTTGTTAGTTTGTTATAAATTTGAAGGCTTCTCATGCTTGTGATGGATTTTCATGCTTAGGCCATCTCAGTTTGTGAAATACTAGTAACCAAACACAAATTTCTAATAAATTTTGTACATGTGCCTCTCATGAATCTGGAGATGATGGCTTATGATCCTATTTAACTAAATTTTGATTTCTTTGTATCTAAAATTTCCATACTGTGTACAATACATTCCTCTGATGGTTTCAAGTGTTGCTCATGGCATCTGATGGCTACTGATGGATTGTGATGGCTTCTTCTTGCTTTATAAGGGGTTAAGGTCTGAGTTTCACTTTGTAATATTTGCATACTGTGTCCAATATCCTTCTGTGGTTGGGTTGTGATGCTTCTCATGGCTTCTGCTTTTTATGATGGATTCTGAAACAATCAGATGCTTTATAACGGATTAAGAATGAAGTTTCACTTTCATTTATTGACCGCAAATTGTTTTCCTCTCAAAATTTGTAGATTACAAATGCTATATTAGCCGACTCTTACACAATTCAGATAAAACTTTGCATAGTCGAAAGCTTGCCAGTGATGGGGAGATACAAAGAAAAAATAAAAAAAACTTAAAGCGAAGAAAACTTTGCATAGTCGCACGCTGCTTGTTTGTATACTTGTAGAACTTTGCTCTGTAACTGAAAAGAAAAAAAATTCATAAGAAAACTAATGCAAACTGATTAAACATACACCGTTTATAAGCTCATTGCCACGAAAACTGCCAAAAAATTAATTTGAGAATTTAATTTTAAACCAAAATGCCTTTTCTAACCACATTATCCAATATCTATTTTTTCAACTTAAAATTTCAGATTTTTTGATTTACCAACCGCATTTTATACTCTCATTTTAGAAAAACAATTTTCAAAAAAAATTATTACCAAACAGCATTTTGCAGTCTAATTTTCAGAAAACAGTTTTCAAAAAAAAATTATTACAAAACAGGTTTTACACTCATTTTCAGAAAACAGTTTTCAGAAAAAATTATTACCAAACAGCTTTTACACTCTCATTTTCAGAAAAGAGTTTTCAGAAAACTCTTTTCAGAAAATAGTTTTCAGAAAACAGTTTTCAGAACCCAGGTGAGCATGCATTTCTCAATATTTTTTTCTCAAACTGTCCCTCTTTTTGTAAGTTTTTGCCAATCTGCCTTACTTTTTTAAAAAAATTTCCAAAACGTTCTGCTCGCTATCTCAAAAAGCGAGTTTGGGAAATTATATGGCTAAAAATAGGACTAAATCGGAACCGTTCATATCGGGCATGAATCTTAAAGCTCACAGGGGTAAAACAGTAATTTCACCTACAAACGGGTCCGAAATAGGAACTGGGTCTCTTCTTCAAGGCCCGAAAACCCATAAACGGATCTGCCCTGTTGGATATGGGTCCCAAACCGTTACAAGCCAGTTCAGAAGGATATGGAGAAATCTAGATTCGTCCTTACAGGTGGTTTTAACTACTTCTATCCATCCACACCGGGAAGTAGAGATTTGTTCTTATCTCGAAACGGATCCCTACGGTGACTATAAATACCCCCTCCCCCTACCGTTACATGGTAATGAATTTTTGCCTACCTAAAGCTCTTTCTTAATCTTTCTGGTTATTGACAAGAGCATCGGAGGGTTCGTCGCCGGGATCCATTTCGAACTTTGTGCAGGTTCGTATCAGCGGCAAAAAACGAGTCAACACATTGGCAGAGTCAACAGGTTCACTTTACTGTTTTCCTAAGAACTCACAAATTCATCTGTTTGCTCCCACACCCGAAATCAGCAGCAACAGATTGGCGCCATCTGTGGGAAACAGAAGCAGCGATCCAGTCCTCTCTCCTCAGGCAGACTATTTTCGAGCCATGCCGCCCAAGAAGGGAAAGCCACAGTCTCTAACCGTAGGGCCACTCCCGCACCTTCTCCTCCTTCAGTCCATGAGGTTCCCCCTCAATCCACTCAGCAAGTCCAGCAACCTGGACAACCCCTCCACCAACCTCTCCAGCAACCACCGCCTGGACGGCCTCTTCCTCAATAACCTCAGCTTCAGCAGGCCCCTCCAGGGCCACAAGGGGCCGGTGTGGGACCCTCCCACCGAAGTCGACAGGTGCAACCTCCTCACCGAGATCGTGTCCATACACAACCCCTCGTCGGACTCCATGGCCTCGCATAGTCCTCCGACGCCGAAGGACCTCCGGAACATCTTTGTCAACAGGCAGTACGGCGAAGATCTCCGGACCCTCCTAGATGATAGGCGGACCCATGACGGGATACCCCACCGAGAGCATCACAGGGGTCCAACGATCCGGTCCCCTAGAGCTCGGTCTCCCCGTAGGCCTGGATCGCAAAGGTACAACTCTCCCAGGAGGCGAAGGGAGTCGCCCCGACACCATCAAAGGAGGAGTCGCTCTTCGATCGGCCGAGCTACTCCTCGGGACCACTGAGAGCATGAAGCCCCCCATCACGAGGGCAAAGTTCCAGCAGTTCCAAGAGGCAGTCTTGAGGGCCCTCAACGTTGCCCCCGACCATGGTCAGCAGGAGCCCAATCCTCAACTTGCCCGGGACCATAGGCGTCATACGCCTAGCCCTCAACCTGCCATGACTATAGGCATCGCATGCTCAGTCCTCAAATTGCCCCGAGCTACCGTCATTGAACTCCTAGTGCTCTTCCGCGCGAAGACGAATCTCGGGCCTCGGCAAGATACAATCGGAGGGAAGACTCGGTCTACCGCCGTCTCCACAAGATGGAGAGGCGCCTTGGCCGGCTAGACAAAGAGGACAAGCAACGGGCGAGAAACTTCCACCCTAGCAGACCCCCATTCTCTCGGACCATCATGGAGGTACCGGTCCCAGACAACTTCAAGCCTCCTCACTTCGAACCTTACAACGGGGAGTCCGACCCCGCTGACCACATTGAGAGTTTTTAAACTCTCATGATGATACATCAGGTGTCGGATGCCCTCCTCTGCAAGACTTTTTTAGCCACTCTGAAGGGACTTGCAAGGGAGTGGTACTCCTGTCTAGCCCTGGCCTCCATCTTTTCCTTCGATCAGCTCGAAGCCCTCTTCCTGACTCACTTCATGAGCAACCGCCGAGCCGAAAAGACCAGCACCTCCCTCCACTTGCTTCACAAAAAAAGGGTGAGTGGCTCAAGGATTATGTCAAGCATTTCACTGTGGAGGCCAGATCCATCGCCTCCCTAGACCAGTCTGTGGCCTCCGCTGCCGTCCAATCCAATGTCTCCAACGACAGCCTCAAGGCATCCCTCGCCAAGAAGCCCTCTCGGAATTTCTCAGAATTCCTGCTTAGGAGTGAGAAATACATTCGAGCTGAAGAAGCCCTCTCCTGCCCTGCTTTTGAAGGATTGTCCTCCGGGAACAAATGGAAGGGCACTGAAGAAGGAGCTAAGAAGCTTCAAAAGGACAATGGGGGCCAGTGTCGCCCTCCTCCCCGCTTCGAGAAGTTCACTCCGCTCAATGCGAGTGTCTCAGTCATCCTGATGGAGGTTGGGAAAGAGGGCCTTCTTCCGTCCCTTCCAAAGATGAACACTCCTGGGAAGAAGAGGAACCAGGACAAGTGGTGCCACTTCCACAGGGACCACGACCACGACATGGATGACTGTCGGGCCCTGAAGGACGAGATCGAGGTCCTCATTCAGAGAGGGCAGCTCTCCAGGTTCGTGAGAAAGGATAGGGCCGATCCTCCTCCACCCCCCAGGGGGGGCTAATAAGCGACTTGAGCGGCACATGGAGACCCCGGACTCCGAGCCAGAGGCCATCCTGCACCTCATCCACGGAGGCCCAATGGGGGAAGATTCCAACTCCTCCCAAAAAGCCTTCGTCCGAGAGGTAAATTCTGTACAGAACCGTCCCCCCAGGGACCTAGGGGTCCCGGTTACCTTCTCCGATAGAGACTTAGAGGGCGTCTGAACCCCCCATTGCGATGTGTTGGTCATAAACCTCCACATGGCCAACTTTGACGTCCGTCGGGTCCTCGTAGACAACGGCAGTTCGATCAACATTCTCTTTCTGGAGGCCTTTCAGGGGCTCAAGCTCTCCAGGGATCGGCTCAAGCCTGCCGGCTACACTCTTCACTGGTTTACGGGAATGCCAGTGACGACCGAGGGTGTCATAACTCTCAACGTAACCGCTGGCAAAACTCCCACCACCCGAACCGAGCCGATGGACTTCATGGTGGTAGATGTGAAAGCCGCCTACAGACCAGGCCTAGCGGCTCTGCAGGCCATACCCTCGACTTATCACATGAAGATGAAATTTCCCACCACAGCGGGCGTGGGAGAAGTTTGAGGAAGCCAGGAGGCAGCCCGCAAGTGCTACATGACCTCGGTGGGAGGACCTGTCCTCTCCCTCAAAGCTCTTGAACTCCTCCAAGGGAGTAGCCCACCTATCTCGGAGCCGATCGATGAAGTGGAGGAGGTTGCCTTTTCTGAAGGAGATCCAACCGGCAAGTTTCTGATTAGCAAACCCCTTCCCCCTCCTTCTCGCTCCGACATTATCTAGTGCCTACGAGAAAATTGGGACCTCTTCACTTGGACTGTAGCTGACATGCCGGGGATCTCCAAGGATCTCCTCATGTACCACCTTAGTGTCGCCTCGGGGGCCAGACCCGTTTAGCAGAAGCGACACAAATTCGCCCCTGAGCGCCAGCAAGCTATCAAAGAGGAGGTTGAGAAACTCCTTAAGGCTCAGTTCATACAGGAGGTCAACTATCTGGAGTGGCTCTCCAATGTCATGATAGGTCAAGAAGGCCAACGGGAGCTGGAGGATCTGCATCGACTTCACAGATTTGAACAAAGCCTGCCCCAAAAATCTATTCCCGCTCCTGAGCATCGACGCCCTAATTGATGCAACTTCAGGCCATGAACTCTTAAGCTTCATGGATGCGTTCTCTGGGTACAATTAGATAAAAATGTTCCCTCCCGACATCCTAAAGACCTCCTTCGTCACCGAGCAGGGCCTGTATTGCTATCGGGCCATGCCCTTCGGGCTTAAGAATGCTAGCGCCACCTACCAATGCCTTGTAAACAAGATCTTCAATGAGCAGATTGGGCAGAACTATGTGGACGACATGTTCATGAAGAGCGTCAGCGGATCAAATCATGTCTCCGATCTCCAAGAAGGTTTTGACATATTGAGGAGACACAATATGAGACTGAACCCAAACAAATGTGCGTTCGGAGTCTCATCAGGCAAGTTCTTGGGATTCATGGTCAGCCGAAGGGGCATAGAGACCAATCCTGAGAAGATCCAAGCCATTCTCAATATGGCTCCCCCCTCCAATGTTAAAGAGGTGCAGAGACTCACCGGGCGCCATGCGGCGATAGGCATTTCCTCTCCAGATCCGGGGAAAAATGCCTTCCGTTCTTCAAGGCCCTCAGGGGGGCTAAAGGCTTTGAATGGTCTAACAGCAACAAGAGTCCTTCGACCAGCTCAAGGCATACTTAGTCAACCCCCCACTCTTGAGCAAACCAAGGCCCAGGGAGGTCCTCTACCTATACCTCGCCGCTTCGGAACAGATCCTCAGCACTATTCTAGTAAGAGAAGAAGACAACATAGAGGCCCATCAACTATGTAAGTAAAGTCCTTAGGGACGCTGAACTTCGTTACCCGAAGCTTGAGAAGATGGCCTATGCCTTGGTCAGGGCAGCCCGGAAGCTCCGCCCCTACTTTCAATCTCACTTGAAGGTCGTTCTTACCGACTAGCCGCTCAAACAAGTCCTTCACAAGCCCGAGACCTCTGGGCGCCTTATGAAGTGTTCTATCGAGATAAGCCAACATGATATCAGCTATCAGCCTCGAACCGCTATCAAGGCTCAAGCCTTAGCCGAGTTTATAGTGGAGAGTACAATTCCCGAGGCCAGCAAGGTAAGAGAGGAGCCCCCCTTCTGGACGGTGTATGTGGATGGGTCTTCGTGCACCGATGGGAGTAGAGCAGGAGTCATCCTGGTAAGACCAGATGATTTTATCCTCCAGTACTCACTTTGCCTCAACTTCAGAGCGTCCAACAATGAGGCCGAGTATGAAGCCTTAATAGCAGGCCTGTGCTTGGCTCGCAAGGCAGGGGCAAAGCATGTCAAAATGTTTAGCGACTCGCAGCTGGTGGTGAACCAGGTATCCAGAGAATACGAAGAGCGAGATGAACGCATGGCCAAGTACTTGGCCAAGGTCAAAGACCTGATGGCCTCTTTTGAGGAGGCACAACTCCAACGGATCCCCCGAGAAGAGAATGCGCAGGTGGACTCCCTCTCAAAGCTAGCTTCCTCCTCTCTCTAAGGGCTCGAGCAGACCGTCCTAATAGAAGTTCTAATGAAGCCCACCATCGAGGAAGAAGGCCCCGAGTTGATGGAGACGCTGCCTTTACAACTCGGGAATAATTGGATGAGGCCTCTGCTTGAGTTCCTCAGAGATAGGCACCTTCCCTTAGACCCTAAAGAGGCCCTAAAGGTCCGAACCAGGGCAGAGCGGTACACCCTCATCGAGGGAGTCTTGTACAAACGCTCCTACACCCAAGTAGGCGGCCGACCCTACTTGAGGTGTCTCTCCCCGGACGAAGCCCAGTATGCCTTGAAGGAAGTGCACGAAGGGATATGTGGTGCTCACTTGGGAGCATGGTCCCTCTCCCGCAAAGTCTTGAACAATGGATATTTCTGGCCTACTCTCCTTCGCGACGCCGAACAACACGTTCGGCAATGCGGTCCTTGCCAAAAATTCACAACAATCTGCTGCCTACCGCAAGCTCAGCTCTCTTCTTTATCAAGTCCAATCCCTTTTGTGATGTGGGGAATGGACTTGCTCGGGCCGTTCACGGACAACGAACTCAATTCACAGGGGTAGCCTTCCGCGCTTTCTGCGCAGACCTTGGCATTCAGCAATGATTCTTCTCGGTCCCCCACCCCTAGTCTAACGGTTAGGCAGAGAACGCCAATCGATAAATTCTCTCCGGCCTGAAAAAGAGGCTGAGTAGGTCAGCTAAAGGGTTATGGGTAGAGTAGCTCCCCAATGTGCTCTGGAGCTATCGCACTATGAAGAGGACCCCTACGGGAGAAACTCCTTTCAACCTCACTTACGGTTCCGAAGCCGTTATCCCCCTGGAGGTGGGTCTACCGTCCCCCCTGCTTGATTGCTTACGACGAAGAGCAAAATGCGAACGAGCTTCGCGGCAACTTGGACCTCATTGATGAGCTTCGAGAGAGATCCTCCATTCAGCAAGAAACCTATAGGCGTAGGATCGATCAAGCCTACAACCGGAGAGTTTGCCCTGCTAATCTCAAGGAAGGAGATCTAGTTCTCAGGAAGCTATCTATTTCTTTCCCCAGCAAGAAAGGAAAATTAGCACCCAATTGGGAAGGACCGTATAGGATCTTCAATGTTGTCCGCCCGGGAGCTTATCAACTTGATGACTCGGGGGGCAAGAGGGTACCGAGGACATGGAACACAGAGCACTTGTTGAAGTACCAAGAGGGTGTTTAAACACCGCTCCAAGCAACTTCTCCAATAGTGTTCTCCTTAAAACATGTTAAAAGTTTCTTTTTTTTCTTTGTCAAATGTAATAGCGGCTCGCAACTTAGAAGCAACCGCCTAGTTGTTTTCAATAAAAGTGATCTACCCCCCTGGAAATTCTCTACTCTGAGCATTCTGGTTATACTACTTTTAGGCTTACAAAAAAAATATACTCATTAAACAACAAGTTCGGAGTCCAACACTTGGTTCAATGCGACTTTTGCTACTTGCGAACGAGCGAGTACGAAGTAGCTCACCATTCTGAATTGCTCCCACAACTGTTGATACTCTCTAAATGACAAGTTCGGAGTCCAACACTTGGTTCGATGCAATGTTTGCTACTTGCGAACGAATGAGTATGAAGTAGCTCACCATTCGGAATTGCTCTCACAACTGTTGATACTCTCTAAACGACAAGTTTGGATTTCAACACTTAGTTCGACGCAACGTTTGTTACTTGCGAGCGAGCGAGTACGAAGTAGCTCACCATTCGGAAATGCTCCCGCAACTGTTGACACTTGCAAACACTAGCAAAGCACTGTTACAAGAACCTCGAAGAAGTGTATTATTTCATCAAAATTTGAGGTACAAGTCTAATTCTAGACCAAAGACTCATTATTTGAGATACAACTCATATGAAACAAAGACTACAAGATTACAAAATTCTGCTCTAACCCCTCCTAGGGAGCAGGATGCTTCTATTAAGCGATAAACGAGGTCGGTGAGCGCTATGTTGCTGTTGCCTCATGTCCATAGAAGTCTTCAAGCCGGCAAGACGAGTAGCATCATCGGCACTTAAGAGCCTTAGAGTCACCCTAACAGATGCTCCGCTTGACGAGCCGGCCACTTCGCTCTGTGCGTCCCCAGGGTGTCTCATGATGGGAGGCGAGCATAGCGCCAACTCATGGAATGACCTTCCTTGTGCGTACTCACCTCGGGGCCAAGAAGTGCTTCTGACATTACTCCCCTCAGAAAGTCGTCGCAGGCAAATGTTCTCTGCCTTTAGCTCCACGACCCGTTCCTTCAGCGAGTTATCCGTCACTCTGACCTTCAGGCGAGGCATTCGGTTCGAGCTGCCCCCATGAGAAGCCTCGGAGATAGACCTTCGAAGGTGCGCTGCCTCCAAACTCTTCTCGAGCACTATGTTCTTCAACCCGTCTCTCTTAGCCCTAGCATCGAATAGAGACTGACGAAGGAACTTGAGTCTCATGACTTGAATGACGGCCATTGAGGGACATGTCTCCTCCTCTTTTAGGGGGCACTTTGCGAGCCTTCTCCTCTAGGTGTTTCAACTCGGAGTCTCGATAGGTCAACGTCAGCTTTAGATGGCTCAACTCCGACTCTGCTTTATAAAGCCTCTCTCAGGATCGCGCGAGCCTTAACCTAGCGATGCCCAGGTTAGACCGTAGATGGGAGACTTTGCTAATCTGCAAAAGTCAAACAAAAAGAAAGAAGGGGTGTGAATCTTTAAGTCCGAAGAACCAGCATGAAGATACTACTTCTAAACGAAGCTACTACGGGACAGCTCAGAAGTAAAGTATAACACAAGTTTCAAAGACAACACTTAGTCAAAAAAAAATCATTTCATTAAAATTCAGCAAGTACAAGCGGTGGCCAGTCCGCGATTAGGCGACATTTCTTGGTTACAAAAAGATAAGAATTACAACTAGGTCAGGGGCGGACCTCTTTAACGTGATCCTCGGTCGCTGAGGGCTCCGACCCTTGTGCGGCGATGACGATTGCCAGGGGGATGGCCTCCGCGTCGGCCCCTACCTCTGCCTCGTTGACATCGACCTCGACCACCTCCGCCTCGTCCTCTTCTTCACCTTCCTCGAAAGCGTCGTCGAACCCCTGGACGAGGTCGGGGAATAGGCACCATCTGGCACAGTCTACCTCCGGATAGGTCTCCTTCACCTGCGCAATGGCACGGGCATAGGCCTTTGCCATATTGACGGCGAGGAACCCCTTCGCCCTCTCCATGATCTTGGCCTCAGCCTCTTTGGCCACGGCAACCCTAGCAGCGGCAACGGCATCCTCCTTATCCTTCGCCACCAGCTCTCTTTGTTGGAGTAGCAGAGTGTTCTCAGCCTCAAGCTTCGCCACAACACCCTCGAGGTACTCCAACCTCGCCACCTTCCCCTCAGCTTCGGCCTTCAACTGCTCGAGCTCCCTGGTGATCCGAACCTTTTCTGCCCAAGCTCGGTCGGTCTCCTGCCTCATGTCCTTCTCTGGTTCGGTCATCTTCTCCATTAGATGACCGAAGTGGCAAGTTATCTGCAAAAGGAAGACAGACCACCATTACGAACTCGAAAATAATATAAAAGTTGAAAATCATAATTCCACTACTTACCTATACGGTCGCTCGTGCGATCTCGAGTGTGTCATCACCAACTTCGCCAGCGTCCATAGCGGCCCTGTCCTTCGACGTCGCAAGGTGCCGAACGGCTTGCAAGCTGGACGACGAGTCCCCTAGAAACCCGTTGAGCTTGCGGACTTGCCAGTCCGGGATAAAGATTTTCTTGTGCTCCTCGGTCAGGAACACCTCGACCTCGGCCATCAGAGACGCGGCCTCTAAACCCAAAGCAGCTGCTAAGGGGAAAACCTCTGCCTCTGCCGAAATCGAAGTTACTGCGGGGGTCGGCAGCCTGCACCGCCGCCTGCTCCACGGCAGCGGCGACCGTCTTCACCCTCGGTGAGGACACCTTGGAGACGACCCTCTTCCTCGGGGCCTTGCTGCTCAGGACCCCGTGCTATGCCAGCATAGCATCGAAGTCCATGGTTTCTGCAACAACAAAAAGAAAAAAGGATTATGCACAAGTAAACCAAACTCAAGACGAAAAATGCAAGGCTAAAAATAAACCGCATATTATGGTTTATACGGCTGAAACCATCGAAGTCCATGGTTTTTGCAACAACAAGGTGTCTTCACCCTCGGTGAGGACACCTTGGAGACAACCCTCTTCTTTAGGGCCTTGCTGCTCAGGACCCAAGGCTGTGCCAGCATAGCATCGCAGACCATGGTCTCTGCAACAACAAAAAGAAAAAAGTATTATGCAAAAGTAAACCAAACTCAAGAAGAAGAACGCAAGGCTAAAAATAAACTGCATACTAGGCTTTTACGACTGAAACCCCCCGAAGAGCACCTCCTCGGTCAGGTCCCTCCAATCGAACTTTGGCTGATCGAGAAGCGTCCGAATCTTCTCTTCTTCGTTAGGGCTGAGCACCGGTCCCTCCTTCACCCTCCTTGACACTTCTTCGACCCAAGTCGTCGGGATGATCCATGACTCTCGACTTCGGATAAGGAAGTACTTGTCCCTCCAATACTTCATCGAGTCGAGGCAGCTAACGAGCTTGGTGCCATGCCTCGGAGCCAGGTAGAACCTGAACTCCGACTTATGTTGTTGATGAAGCCGGTATACGGTCCGCAGCACCCTCAAATCCCGCTCGAGCCCGCTGCCTGACAGTGAAGGATGAACACGTTGATCAGCCTCTATACGTTCGGCATGAACTGAACTGGGCTGATCCGAAACCACTGCAGCACCTCGACGATGAAAGGATGAAGAGGCAGCCGCACCCCAGCTATGCAGGCGTCAACAGGCCAGAAGCACCTGTTCATCGGCATCGAAGAATTGGACCTCACTCTGGGTCCTGGCAACATCAGTTCGAACTCTTCGGGGATCTGAAAACACTCCCGAATAGACACCAGATCCGCCTTGTTGAGTATGGAAATCATCTCATCGGCCTCTGAAATCTCTCTGGCAGCATTCTCCTCGAAGCTCCGCCCCATGTCGTACATGATACATTCGGCATGTTCGTCTGGCAGGTCCCGAACCCTCTGAAGTCCGGTCAGCACCCTGGGCATCCTGCCGAACTCCCCCATCCTCCGCTGATCCTCAACTATGGTCTCCACTACGACCGAAGAAGGCCCTCCTACGGCTTTACCTTTGTCAACTGAAGGAGCTTGGCTCGAGGTCGGCTCATGAGCGAGAATAGGGGAGGTCTCTGGCCTCGAAAGGGAAGGCTAGACATTCTCTAAAAATAAACTAAGTATGAGATTACCTTGATGTGATAATGACGGTCAGAAAGATCACCGGAAATCAGTAAAATCTCGCCTGAAGCTCCCGCTGGTGAAAAACAATCGCCTAAGTAAAAACTAGAGAAGTGAACAAAGTGAAAAGGGAGTGAAGTTTTATAGAGGGGCACACTAAACGAGACTAAAAGGCCTCAAGAAACTCAAAAGTCTGGCCCATTTACCGCAAGACGACAAAAAATGGGGAAACTCAACAAGCCTTTGACTGATCAATGGTCAAATGGTCAGCGTGCCACGTGTCATTCTCCTGGACTTCGGCAACGTGGGCCGAGCACTCTTGCCATCGACATCCAAATGGGAGAAAATTCTCTCCTAGACTTCGGCAACGTGGGTCGAGCACTCTTGCCACCGACGTCCAAATGAGAGAAAAATCTCCCCTGGACTTCGGCAACGTGTGCCGAGCACTCTTGCCACCGACATTCAAAAGCGAGAAAAATCTCTCCTGGACTTTGGCAACGTGTGCCGAGCACTCTTGCCACCGACATTCAAATGCAAGAAAAAATCTCTCATAGACTTCGGCAACGTGGGCCGAGCACTCTTTGTAACACCCCGAATTCCAAAACAGACTGAATTCGAAGTTCCATAGAATCTTTACACTTCTCTTCGTACAATTTTACAAGGAAATAAAAACTTTTTGTTACATCAGAGTTTACATTTACATTACATATTTATAGTGGAAGCAATTTATAATAATTTACGTGAATTGAAATGTACAACACTTGAATCAATCTTTAATCAGCGTGCATTCTTTAGTCTTATTAACCACTTTACCCTACATAGAGACTGTGAGCGCGTCAGTTGCTTACAACCGACGAAATATTATAAACGGCTATTCTCTCTATGCCGAAACAGTATAACGATTCTCAAATACTTAAACAAACCACAAATTTGATCATAAACAGAACTACAACAGACAATCCTATAGATGTCGTGTTGTGTGATGCACTTAGTCCTTAATACAGTTATGTATATTACATGACACGAATGCGCACTTGTTCAGATTCTATGCATCCCATACTACATAGGTCTGAGGGTAAGCCCTTAACCATTCTTCATCTTGTAGGGTTCAATCCCTTACCATGACTTAAACTACTACTGTAACTACAATAAGTATCCTAGATGTTCTATGAATTACGAGTTCATGTCCAGACAGCCTGGAGGGGAATCCCACGTCATGTCACGATGCATCGTGAAGAACCTATGAACAATTTAGCCTCCGCCATGGAACATGACACCACCTGCAGTCACCAAACACCCCACGAGCGTCGCCTGCGGTACGGACTCTTGGAGACATATCCACGTCATGTCACGATGCATCGTGAAGATAGCCTGTGAATATTCTCATACCGTAGCTCCGAGGTTCATACTCGTGTTTTTTCTCTTATTTTCATCACATCTTCACTATGTATCTAGTCCTTAGTTATTTGAATTATGAACAAAAAACAATTCTCTAGAGTTAGCCCTTCCACTATACTAGTCTTAACCATTTATATCACATGACCCAAATCTTGGTCTTTTCATTTCAAATTTCATTTCCACATATTTCTTTTCAATGCCGGTATGAGGCTTAACTACACTCTAGTTCTCAATTTTAATTCACAATCCCAAAATTGAGTCTTTATACTCATAAATTCTTTTTCACAATTAACATGATTTCCATTCTTTTCTATGAATCAAATCTCACATATCAGTTTCAATTTCAATTCACGTATTTCATGCTAAAAATTTCTTTTCAATAAATACATTAGATTCTCATACTATAGTTTCTTTCCTTTACTTAATTCAATAGTCATAAAGTCGTATTTTTCACTCATATACAATATTCAAATTAGGCAATAAAATCCATAGATAACACACTTAAAATTTTTTTTCATTCAAATTCCTCTTTTATAACTTAATGTAATCTTCTCATAAAAATAATCACCTTTCGTATTTATATAAATATCAACTTCATGCAATTCTACTTAATTCTTTGCTTCTAAACCCCCTTTATTTTAGTCAAATCATGTCCCAAATATTTTTCATTAAGTCCACATAATTTTAGAATAATTATAGTATTTTTCCCAAATTTTATAAGCCACAAATCAATTTTAAAACCCAAAAAAATCAAAAATTACAATTCCTGCCGAAGCCAGGAATCAAACTCACGACCACAGGGTAACCAACCACCACCGAAAGCCAGAACAGCCAAGGCCCCACATCGATACAGACTGGGAGTTAATTTAAGATGAAGTGTGTGTCTCGGTTTTCGGATTTTTTGAAAAAGGGGAAAACAAAAGGCTCATGCCAAGTTTCGAACCCAAGATCACCAAGCCCAAACCCGCAGCTACAATAACCGAACCCAAATGCACTGACTAACCAATATGGCCAAGTGACTAATCTGATATGTTTTTAGGCTACGGAGTTTATAATCTAGGTCTCTGTTCTTTTCGATTTTTTTACAAAAATGAATGTTTTTGAGTTCTGTTCTTCTCCACATTTATTCAAAAACTACAGATTTTATTTTTCATCTCGATACAGCATTTCAGTAAATTAAAATTTGATTTTTGATACAAAACACATTATTTGCTCCCTACTTCATTTTGTTCTTCAATTTTCGAATTTAGGGGAAATAAGCATATTCTCCTTATAAATTACACTTAAAATTTTCCTAAGTCACATATAATATTTTTATTAAAAATGTATAATTATCTCAGTAATAAATTTTATTTTTCATGCCAATTAACAACTCAATAATCAAAGCTACATATTTCCATAGTTCTTTCTTCAATTATTCAACATACAAGCATGTAATCTTAATTTAGCACATAAAAAACAAATAGAGCATGGTAGCATGGTTTACATCTACATTAACAAATCATAATTTTGCAATCAATTTAAGACTCTTTTAACATACATTCAAACCAATAGCAATTTGTCTCATTTTCATAACACATGGCTAAATTAGTTAAAGTTTCTTCTTAATTTTCCAAACTTGCTTTTTGAGATAGCGAGTGTCGATTGGGTGGATTTTAGACCCCAGGCTCGAATTTCGACCTCACTGTCTCTTTCAACTCTCTATCTTCCTCTTCCTCTTCTAATCCCGAAACCCTAACCCATTTCAAAGTTTAAAATTTCGTCGATTAACCCAAAAATCCTCGCAACTCTCATCTCGTTTCGATTTTCCACTTCTTTCATCTACATCTCTCATCGTCGATTAACCCAAAAACCCTAAACCCCAATATCCAAGAGATCGTTCATTTTTCGAATTTCGGAAAAAAGAGTGCGGTTGAAGGAGCTTCTTCGACCTCCTATTCACTATCTACCTCTTCAGCCACCCAACTTTAACGGTATGTTTCTCATACTTTTGCTTTTTTTAATTTTGTGTTAATTTTGAAGCATTAACATTGTATTTTTTGTTAATTCGATCCAAAATCACCCAAATTTTGGATTTTCCAAGTAAATATTGGATCTTCAAAATCGCCCAAAATTTGAAGCATTAACATTGGATTTTTAATTTGGGGTTAATTAAGCATTATTGTTGAACATGTTTGTTAATGTTTGTTAATTCGAAAATATTGGATGATTGGTTATATATGTAGGTATATAATGTAAAAAAAATTGAGTATATGTACATTATATATTTTTGTATTCGAGGTTATATTTTATTTGGATGATTCGTTATATATGGATAATTGTTAATTTATATGTAGGTTATAAACTTTTGAGTATATGCAGGTATATAGTATATACCATTTTGAATATATGTAGGTATATAGTGTAAAAATTGGTTATATATATAGATATATGTTGGTTATATATTTTTGTATAGTTAATAACAATTTGTTTAAATTGTAGTGTACTCTCGTTTATTATAAATGGCACGCACGATGGGTAATGTGAAGGAAGGATCGAGTAGTAGACCTCCAAATACTCGAGGCGACGGACCACGTACTTCTTTTGGTCCACCTCTTCGCGGTGGACGTGGTCGTGGTCGTGGGGTACCGAGTGTACTAATATAAGTGAATAATTGTTTGTATTCGATTAGTTTGATTATCATATAATAAAATTTAATGTCGGTCTATTGATTTAAATGTTATTGTTGTGTAGGTCTCAACTAATCCTACCGCTTCACCAAATGAGGCAGGCCCTTCTTCATCATCTTATGTTCCTCCTGGAGGTCCAGGTCCCCTCGACCCTACACTGCTTACTCTCTAATCGCATCACCGTTCGAAGGCCGTATAGGAAGGCAAATCTAAGGAGTGTACATTTGGGAGGGTCATCCACTTCCTATGCACCCACGAATTTAGGAGATTCTACGGGACTGCGGGTTATATGGTATTGGACTGATGAACTCCATCAAATGTGATTGGCCACTTCTTACAAGACTTCTTGAGAGATGGCAGCCTGAAACCCAAACCTTCCACCTGCCAGTTGGGGAGATGACCGTAACACTACAGGACATCTCTGTACTCACCGGTCTTCCAGTCGATGGACAGACAGTGACCGATACGATGGACTTCGAGCCGGTATATCTTATGGAATAATACCTTGGTGTTGAAGTCAAAACGGGGGTAGTAAATGGAAAGTTCATTCGCTGGAAGTGGTTGAAGGAGACTTTCAAGAATAGATTGAATGAAGATTCCACTGAGGTCGAGGTTGAGTGCTATTATAGGGCATACATCTTGACACTATTTGGCGGCGTGATGTTCCCGAATTTGACTGGTCATTTGGTGTCATTGATGTACCTACCATTGATTGCCGATCTGCGAAGAGTCGGACGGTACAGTTAGGATAGTGTCGCATTGGCATCTCTGTACAGAAGTTTATGCAACTGCAGTCTTGGTTCGGTGCAAATGAATGGACCAATGATCTTACTTCAAGTTTGGAGGTGGGAGCGTATTCATGTTGGTCGGCCCATAGTGCGTAGTCAATCACCCAATTGGATCCATCTCCCCGAGGACCGACACATGTTACCTCCACTCGGTGTTTACTGGTCCGGCAATCTTACATGGAAGGCCAACCCCAACAGATGTCTAACGTACTTTCGAGATGAATTGGATAGGTTGGCAGATGATTATGTCGTGTGGCGGCCCTACACGGAGGTGCGTATCGGTCGACTACCTCATAATTGTTTGTATAGGCGCGAGTTGTGGCTGACAAAGGCATCTCTAATCAACTTTGGCACAGTCAAATTCTACTTCGCTAATAGAGTTCTACGTCAGTTTGGTCTGCTTCAAAGTATTCATGTTACTGAACCGTACAATGCTGAGATGCATTCTCTTACTAGAATGGGTCAACAACCCGATCATAATTGGGCCGCATGCTTGGTTTCTTATGTTGAGAGATGGAATGCATACAGGTTTGACGAAATCATTGGTGACATTCCTCCGTTCGATGCATCGGTGCATGCGACTTATATGGCTTGGTATGAGAGGATGATTAGACGTTATATCTCTCCCACAGTGCAGACTCCTGCTGGTGTGGAAGTCCCGATTCGTCGACCAACAGCCGAATCAGCAAATGACCATTCAATGAAATTGCCTATGTTCCAACCAAAAGCATCGGCTCTTCGTAAAATCATAAGTTATTAAGTTTTGTTGTATTTTTTTTAATATTTTTCTAAAATTTTGGTTTATATGTACATATGCACTGTATTTAATATTTCAGCTTCTCATGTTGTGTGGATGGCCCAGACTTGGATTTAGGCGAAAAAAATGTGTTGTTGTGTTGTCATGCCCCGCTTCCCAAAAAGAATACGGAATACGGATACGAGACAAAAGCCCAGCGAATAATTTTCATCATTCATAAGCTATTCAGGAATCTTTACATTATTTCACAAGAAAATCAGATTCAAAAGCAAAAGATACAACCAGGCATGCATATTTGAAACAAGATACCAACAGAAATTACTTGAAACCAAATATAATAATCTTAAATAATCAAATTCTAAACAAGTCAAATATTCTGGGTCACATCGCCCAAATACAAGATAAATATCTAAGTAATCAAGTACATCTTATTCAAGTTCAAGCAATAAGTAATAATAATAATAAGCAGAAAATCCAGCACTAATACATCATCTCGCCAACTCCATCTGGCAGCCAACCATCCTGATTTGCAATTAATAAATTTGCAGGAGAAGGAAGAAGAAAAATAAGTACCTGTCAATTGCAAGTTACGGGCCACTTATAATTTAGGATACAAGTACATGGGATAGGTAAATCTAAGTAACAACCTAGCATGGTATAATCATGATAATAGAATATAAATTATAGCATGGCAAGATTAGTAAGTATAATAACATGTGTCGAGTGTCAAGTAACCAGTATCAAGAATTATGTAATCATGTAGCATGTAGCAAGTATCAAATCTCATGTATCATGTAGTCAAGAGTCAAGTAGGCATGTATCATGTTCAAGTATCATGTAAACATGTATCATGTTCAAGTGTCAAGTTTAAGTCATATTACTATCTATGTAGCACTTCATGCATCTCAGTTTTTACTACATGGTTGCTACAACAAACAGTTTCGCTTTAGATTTTGTAGGGGACCATACAGGGCAGTGTACTCAGGGACAAGCTCCAAGTATCATGTAATCATGTATCATGTAAACAAGCTCCAGTTTCATGTGTGTACGTGTCATGTATATCGTGTCAAGCTCTACATGCAAACAAGCTCCAATAACCACTAGGTTCTTCCGAGTACACGTTTCTGCACTATCCATTACTAGATCTTTCCCTTAACTCCGGTTTGGTTATTTTATTATTAAGTCAAATAAGCATGTATGTGTACAAAATATATCAAGTATATCATGTCATGATCATATAATAAGTTCAAGTTGTAAGATTAACATGTACGCGTGCAAGATAGTTCATAAAAGAATGAAAATGTCAAATCTCAAGTTCAGGACAGCAAGACCATACTATAGTAAAATAGTGATTCCCAGTATTACAAACATCCAAATCTAGATCCATCAAAGGATCTAGAAAATAGACTTCAACACGAATCCAGTGAATATAAATAAGTCATATATTAACTCACAAAAACATAGCTCAAAACTGATTTGAATACAGAAACTAGGTTCAGCCAGAAATTAGGAAAACGAATTCAAGAACATGAAAACAGCATGAAAACACATTAAATAAATCCACGAAAAATCTGGGGTATTTCCCTATATGTCCAGTATCTAAATATAAAGTTTCATAATTTTCAAGTGAATTTAGATCAGTCATCAAAAATAAGAAAACATCAATAAACCATAGTTTGGCAAATCTGGAATTCCCAATACTGCTGTACGAAAACTATGATATCTTGCAACCAGTGAAACAAAATCCAATTCCGCCAAAGGGATATGAAAATAGATAAAATATAATAACTTTCACATTTCACAAATATTTTTCATACAGTAAAAGGAATCATAGTGAAAATAAGGTTCTTTACAGAACAGCTAGCAAAATACAGCTAGAATAGTTTTCATAAACGAGCATGAAACATCACATAAAACTTATTAATAAAATTCACCAAAATTCTGGATAATCCCTAACTAGAAAAATAAATACTGACCAAAGTTTTGGATCAAAATAATATATGTAGCATAGTTCTTTAAAATGATTGGTCATCAAAATTACCAAAAAACAAAATCTGGAAAAGATCGACACCTCTGTAGTAAAATAGTCCTAACTCACTCATACGAAATCAAAATCAAGCAAGGTCAGAGGGGTTTGAAAATAGACAAAATTATCTAAAACTCATGTTCTATACCGAAATTAAGATACTGACTTCAAGACAGTCGAAAATAGCAAACAAAATAGATCAGCGACAAACTACAGATTTTTTCCTTAAAAATAAAATCAACATAGATTCAAGAAAATTAATCCGAACACGCCCAAACATGAAATCGAGTCTACCAAGTGTCTAAACATCATGAATAATGGTATCTAGCATGTCCATACCAAGAATTTCACATAGGTCTCAACCAAAACACGAGTTCTCACAAAAATCTCACATATATGATCAAATTCAAGAACGGGCGAATCCTAAGTTAATTCAAGTCCATATTGTGTCGTGAGTCATCTATGGTCAAATTTTCACAATAGAGACAAAACCCATCAAGCAAAACACAACCAAGAGTCATCTCTAGACCCAACTACACTATAGGTGGATTTTTTTGACTTGTATCAAACAAATGAATTGGAGTACAAGTTACTTGCCTTAATCGAGATGAACGGTGCAAATTAAGAGTAACGAGCAAAACCCATGAACGAAAAATCTGCGAATCAACAAATCCAAGCAAACTAGAGTAAAAGTCTCCACACGAACAAAACTCCAAAAGCGAAAGATGACGGCGATGGTGGCTTGCGGCCACGAAAGAACACCACGAGAGAGAGTGGCGAGGAAATTTGTAGTGTGAAGTGGTCGGGATGCCCAAGGAGGTGATCGGGAGTAGGGGAGATGAAGGGCTCGGGTTGTAGGGTGTTGCTAGGAGGAGGGCAGCCTGAAAAGGGGGTCGATGGCCTGGAGGGGTGGCTCGGCCTGGGCTGGGTGGCTGTCGGGTTTGCACACAAGGAGAGGGAGAGAGAGAGGGAGGTCGGGTTTGAGAGTAGGGGAAATTAGGGTTAGGGTTTAGATGAGAGGGATTATATATAGGGTTTAGTTGTGGGTTAATGGGTTAATGGGTATTTGGAGTGGTAGTAGGTTTACTAATGGGTTTTGGATTTTGAGTCAATTAAATAGGAATGCAAATAGCATTGGAAATTTTTTTTGGCTTTGGAAATTTTATTAGGGATCAAAATAATAGATTGGGAAGAATAGGACAACCAAATCACCACCACAACATCCAAGAAAGAAATAAAATACGAATAAAGGGAACGAGACCAAAATAATGAAGAAAGAACACAACTAATGAAGAACGAAACAAAAGAGACATCCAATCAAACACAAAGAGCCCAAAATTAAATAAAACGAATATATATTAAAAACAACTCCAATATACAGGTTCAGAAAAAAAAATACAAGAGAGAAAATACACCCAAAACGAAAAATACACTCCAAAAATACACAAAATTGAAAAAACGAGAGTTACATGTGTTGAGGAGTAATGTCACGAAACTGATGAAGGACTTCGCACGCGAGATGATTACGTCGTGTCGTGCACAAGATGATGTTATGGGCAGGGAGCTACTTTAGATGCTATACTAGCTACTCCTGCCTATCGAACCAGTCAGCGTGGTGTTCGTCGGAAGAAAGTTGTCCATAAACCCCCCATATCGTCCAAGAAACGACTCTGAAGAAGAAGCTGAAGGTGATGAGATTGAAGAAAATGTTGAAGGGACACAACAACATGACGAGGATCAGATTCTCTGATCTGGTGTCACCTAGGCCACTCCACAGGCGTGCTAAAAGGCAAAGGAGACCCCCCACTTTCTTTACACTCGATCCGTGAAGGTATTTTGGGTTGAATGTTTCAATGTTTTTTGATGTATTTTTCAATGTTGTGGGCGAGGGTGGGTATATATGTATTTGTGAACTTCAACCATGTATATGATTACGTCGTGAAGTGGATTTGTGAACTTTTAACATTTTGGATTGTATAAAACAATGTAATTTCGTATAGGGTGTGTGAGTGTGATTGTTTGTGTGTTTTGATTGTTTGTGTTTTGGAATGTATAAAGAAAAGCAATGTAATTTCGTGTTTTGGTCATGTTTCGAGTTTAGTTTCAAATGGAAAGAGTTGAGAAATGGTGTAGTGTATTGGCTTGAAATGGTTGAAGTGTATTTGTTGGAAAGGGTTAGGAATTGGTGAAGTGTATTGTAGTGAAATGGTTAAAGTGTAAATGTGGCAAAACTGTATACAGGGCAGACTGCATATGCAACTTGAAATGAAATGTTTTTTGCCTAAACTCGCTTCCTCAGAAAGCGAGTCTGGTATTAACCTCCTCACTTTCTGAGAAAGCAAGTATAGAGTATGTACAAGTTGTTTCTCAGCAGACCCAAGACTTGCTTTTTCAGAGAGCAAGTTTAGGTGAAATCTCATCGCTTTCTGAGAAAGCGATTGTTGAGTTGAGAGAATTCCAGAGCCAAACTGGTCTCTGAAAATTTCTCTACTCAACAGTCGCTTTCCCAGAAAGTGAGGAGGTTTCTCCTACACTCGCTTTCTGAAAAAGCGAGTGTATGTAAAACACAATCGCTTTCTCAGAAAGCGACTATTGAGTTGAGAGATTTCCAGAGCCAACTGTCGCTGGAAAGCTACTGTCTCTGGAAATCTCTCAACTCAACAGTCGTTTTCTCAGAAAGCGATGAGGTTTCGCCTAAACTCGCTTTTTGAGAAAGCGACTGTTGAGTTGAGAAATTTCCAGAGGCCAGTCAGGCTCTGGAAATCTCTCGACTCTAAACTCGCTTTCTCATAAAGTGAGGAGGTTTAAACCAGACTCGCTTTTTGAGAAAGCGAGTTTAGGGGGAAAATTCCATTTCAAGCTGCATATGCAGTCTGCCCTGTAAATTCATATGTACTCCAACATCATGCGACTTACAAATTCATTCACAATCTCTAAACTTGCAATGATTTGGAAACAAATGGGAATTATCGCTTTTTCATAATTAAAAGTGGGTTTTTACGATCCAATAAAGAACCAAACTTATTTAAACGTTCCCGGTATTCTTTATTTTCTTGAAAAGGGTGCTCAACCTACAGGAACTGTTCATGATACAAATTAGTAGAAAGTCTACATCACATAATACAACTACAAGTTACTGCAAAGTTGACAAAACAAACACAAACACATTCGAATTTGACATGGTTTAAATATTTCGAGATCCTCCATTACTACATCACCGCTTATTGTGTCCATGCAACCAACATTTCGAACATTTCATTCCCGTACCCCTGCTAGACCTATCTCTCGCATCCATGTCGTTGCGAATTTTGGTAGATCTTGGCCGGCCTTTCCTTGAACGTCGCAGGCTTGCATCAGCTACGAGTTGTGGTCCATCAAAAGTAGGCCAATATACTGGATCTAGAGTTGGATGAAAGAGGGGATCCCATGTTTGTGCTAATGCAGTAACTAAGTAAAATTTATCAACAAAAGGCTTGTAATTAATTGCACGATATGCACAAGCTGCCAATACATGAGAACATGGAATATGATATAGTTGAAATTTCATACATGTGCATGTTTTAGTAACCAAGTTAATAGTGTGCAAGTTCCCACCCTTTCTTTCTTCACTTACCATGCGTAGACCCATTTTGACGGAAAAAACTCCAGGTTCATGATGAAACATTGTAACTTCATGTCGGTTTGCTCTCTCATGCCGAATATCGATCAATTCCGGTACTCTTCAAGCAAAAACCTGCCCTTCAGATAAAAGCTTATTAGCTTTCTTTCGACGAGGAGTAAAGTAAGAATTTAGACGATAAAATATTATCTCCACAGTTGTAGTTACCAGTGAACTACGGACACCTTCAAGACTGAATTGAAGACTTCTGATAAGTTCGTAGTCATTATGCCGTATCGTCAACCTTCATCTTCATAAAGTGCCCATTTCTCAACCGATTTCTCTTTCAACCAATTAGCCGCCTCGACATTGATGGTTTCAAGTTCAGCGAGTTTGGTACTAACATTTTTGGGTTGGTTTTGACACGCTATAATTTTTAGCTTTTTTCCTCATTGCCTTGAAACCAAATTTACTGAAGAAATTTGTAGCGAAATGACGCATACAATAACGATTATATGCATTAGGTTCGTTCCAAGCTCCATTTTGCAATTCCATAGCAAACAAAATACCAGCATGACGATCAGAGATAACACACAACTCAGTACGATCGGTGACAAAATAACGATTGCAACTCATGAACCATGTCCAAGTATTTATACTCTCTCTATCAACTAATGCAAATGCAAAAGGAAGTAAGCTATAATTTGCATCTGGGGAAACGGCAATTAACAAACAACCCTTATACTTACCATACAAGTGAGTTTCCGTCAAACACTAATAACAGGTTTGCAAGACTTGAAACCTTCAATCGAAGGACCAAATGCCCAAAATATTCCCTTGAATGTTTCCTCACCAGGACTAGACTTATATTTATCCCAGTGGACAAAGGTTCCTGGATTTGCTTCGTGTATTGCTGATAGAAGAAAAGGCAACTTCGTATATGTTTCTTCGAAGGTACTGAACAACCTCTCAATTGTTTTTTGTTTTGCAATCCAAGCTTTCTTATATAAAATCTGATAATTATATTGTAGTTTCACTATCTCAGTAATGGCCCGCGGTATTAAACCTATCTCAGACTTCACCACACTCACAATCAAATTGCAAACAAGGTTAGAATCAACTTTACAGTGATCCTGATTCAACGTGGGATTCGTACAAGTATCAGGCCCTAACTATATTCTTCACCACAAAATTTATCCCGCCTTTTGGAACGATTGCTCGTAATCTCCAATGGCAGCCACCCTCACTTACTACTGGGGGGATTTGCACCATCTCCTTAAGTGTACGTTTTCTAGGTGTCAATTTACATTTAACGCTATACAGTGTCGGTGAAGATTTCAATGTGACGAATTCACGATGTTTCTTGATAGAATACAGCTTCACACCCTGTTGAATCGACTCTTTACTTATAAACTCATGTCCAATGTACAATTCGTTGGATGAATCGGACGACTCTTGTGCAACTTGATGTACTCTAGCACCTTTTGTCATCACCTCAGTAACATGAGCGTTAACATTGGTATAGCTATCAGTAGCTCTCACTTCATTAGCCCTGCTGTTATTTGTGTTTACATTTGCATATTCATCATCTTCGTCCTCGTCATCATTTTATACACTCTCATCAACTTCATCGTCTGTTTCTTCCTCTTCTTCGTCATCGTCTAATAGGTCGTTATTAATGGTAGCATTTTGAAATAATTCAAATACAGTGTCATTTCGAACATAATCATGAACCAGACTAGATCGGCATGGCAACTCAACATCTGTAGAATCCAGGCTTATTATATTTGTGAAGGTGTCTTCTTGTGGGGAAAGTGGGATTGCTTGTGAAGTTTGAACGGGAATAGACCTCATCTGCTGTGTCAGTACTTCTCATACGAAGCTTGAACTAGGATTATCATGTGGCTGAGCATTCATGATTTGAATTTGCTGAATATATAACTACAATGCAGACCAAGTACAATTGGGATCAAGTGTCCTAGCAATCACTAACTTCAAAGCATTATCAGTAGATACGGGCATTGTCATAAAATACTGACCATCTCCTTTTCGTGCTGCGTGCCAAGCTAAAATTTTCATATTCTATTGATCCCTATCCCAATTAGTAACTTCATAAAAAAATTTAACTATTTCTGCTAATGTAATGGTACGAGGTGCCCAAACTATTTCAGGATCAACGGCACTATAACAATAACCTATCTTTGGATCACGAATTATTTCACCACCAAAGTATAACCAAATAGGAATATCGTAATCCATACTTATGTATATTTATACGAATATACAAGTTATTATCTAGCCACAAACAAAACCTACAAAAATGTACAAAATAATAGGTGATATAAATTATACCTTCACAAGCTTATTCGGAAGGATATAGTCGTGGATATATGGGTAAAAGAGTTAAAGTTGCTATCCTCTTGAAGTTTATCAAAATTTCAAAATATGGATCTTTCGGAAGATGTGTTTAGGGTTTTGAGAGTGGAAGGTGAAAGGGTGGGAAAGATTAAGTGAATATATTTAGATTTATAGGAGATTTTGTGGGTAGGAGGTCAATTTTTGGAGGCTAGGGTTTTGGGTTTCGGAGTTAAGGAGAGGGTAAGAATGGAGATAAGAAAGAGTAAGAATGGAGATAAGGTGAGGTCGAAATTCGAGCCTGAGTTCTAAAAAAATCCCAATCGACACTCGCTGTCTCAAAAAACGAGTTTGGGAAAACCCCTATCGCTTTTTGAGACACAGAGTCTTGGCCAGGGAAAACCAAAGGCCTCACACTCGCTATCTGAAAAAGCGATGGGATTTTTTCCAAACTCGTTTTTTGAGGGAGCGAGTAGGGCATTTTGGGAATTTTTAAAAAGAAAAAACTTTCAAAAAGAGGGACAGTTTAGGGGGAAATTGCATTTCTCATCAATACGATCTCAATTTCACACTCCAATCGAGTTTCACCAAGTGCCTCAATAATCATGTGGTGAGCCCACTTTGTCAGCGAAGAAGAGGTTGGTTTTCTTATTAATGTGTGTGTGTGTGTGTGTGTGGGGGGGGGGGGGGGGGGGGGGGGGGGGGAGAGAAAATCAAGCTTCTCAAAGTTCGAAGCTCAACTTGGAAACGTTCACCTTATTAAATTGTTATAGATATCATGCATACTTTTGACATTTACATCAGGTTAACTATTCATACTAGTGATTAGTTTTTTTTAAAAAAAACTAGCCAATATTAGTACGGCATGGCTGAACAAGAGAGGTGAATGACTGAGGGAAAACTAAAGCCACACTTGCTGTCTGAAAAAACGATGGAATTTTTTCCAAACTTGCTTTTTGAGACAGCGAGTAGGGCGTTTTGGGAATTTTTAAAAAAAGTATGACAGTTTGGAAAAAACTTTTAAAAAGAGGGACAGTTTTTTTTTGGGGGGGGGGGGGGGGGGAGATTGCATTTCTCATCAATACAATCTCAATTTCACACCCCAATCAAGTTTCACCAAGTGCCCTAATAATCCTGTGGTGATCCCACTTTGTCAGCGAACAAGAGGTTGGTTTTCTTACTATGGAATTATGGGATGCTAGTGTGTCTTCTGTGTGTGTGTGTGTGTGTGTGGTGGGGGGGGGGGGGGTGGGGTGGGGGGGGAGAAAATCAAGCTTCTCAAAGTTCGAAGCTCAACTTGGAAACGTTTACCTTATTAAATTGTTATAGATTTCATGCATGCTTTAGACATTTACATCAGGTTAACTATTCATACTAGTGATTAGTTTTTTTATAATAAAAAAAAAGCCAATATTAGTATGACATGGCTGAACAAGAGAGGTGAATAATTGAGAGAAAACTAAAGCCTCACACTCGCTGTCTGAAAAAACGATGGAATTTTTCACTTGATTTTTGAGACGGCAAGTAGAGCGTTTTGGATTTTTTTTTTTTTTTAAGTAGGGCATTTTGGGGGGAAAATCGCATTTCTCATCAATACAATCTCAATTTCACACCCCAATCAAGTTTCACCAAGTACCCCAATAATCCTGTGGTGATCCCACTTTGTCAGCGAACAAGAGGTTGGTTTTCTTAGTATGGAATTATGGGATGCTAGTTTGTCTTTTTGTGTGTGTGTGTGTTGGGGGGGGGGGGGGGGGGGGGGGGGGGCAAGCTTCTCAAAGTTTGAAGCTCAACTTGGAAAGATTCACCTTATTAAATTGTTATAGATATCATGCATACTTTTCACATTTACATCAGGTTAACTATTCATACTAGCGATTAGTTTTTTTTAAAAAAAACTAGCCAATATTAGAACGACATGGCTGAACAAGAGAGGTGAATGATTGATCTCGGTCAAGCTTACGAATCTTTGAATCCACAAGAATAGATATAGAGATGCATTCTAAATTCTATAACAAAAGTCTTACTACGGAAGAAATCATAATACCTTTTTACATATGTGAACTAAACTTGCAGGAAAAAAATCAACTAATCTAATACTAAAAGAAAGAAATAACAAAACTATTCCTAAGAGCATCCATGATGGTGTTTCTCATTTTGTAAAAAATGGCAGCTATAGTAGTAACAAATAGCGATAGTTGCTGCAGTGGTTGTTTGCTATATGTTTCTCATTTTTTAAAAATTTTGCGTGGGATGGTACAACATTTACCGTCTCGCAATTTTTTTTTGAAAAAAGTGAGCGACGGTACATGTTGTACCGTCTCGTTCGTTTAAAAAAATAATTAAAAATTTTTATTACTTATTAACTATTAAAATATGTTAATTAAATAAATTAAATAATATAATAATAACTAAACCTAATTAACTAAACCTAACCTACCCACTAATAAAGCCACAATTCAAGGACGGTACATGTTGTACCGTTCAAGAATTGTGGGATTTTTTCTTTTTTTAAATAAAATCTGGCCGTTGGATTTTTAAAAATTTAATTAAAAAAACAAAAAAAAAGGGACGGTATATGTTATACCGTCCGACCCCTATTTTTAAAAAAATAAATAATAATTTTTGGGACGGTATATGTTATACCGTCCGACTCGATTAAAAAAAATTAAAATAAGAGGGACGGTATATGTTGTACCATCCTTTATAATTTGAGAATCGCTATTTTGTTTCTCGTTTTTTAGAATCGATTGTAGCCAATTTGTCAAAAAATGACAAAATAGAAAACGATTGCAGCGTGCCATTTGCCAAAAAATGGCAAATTGGCAAAGATACCAAACGACTGTGGATGCTCTAAAGAAACGAAATAACAACAAAATTATTCAGAGTGTCCCTAAGCTAGAAAGCAACTAAAACACTTTAAAAATGTGCTTCAAAATTCGACATCAAATACTTGCCGAAAATAAGCAATTCGCGCTTGAACAGTCAACCATCAAAGGGGACAGCCAACCGTTGACATCCTTTAGTTCAATCCACAGAGTTTGAACAGCCGACTTTGTTTTTTAGGCCAATCTTGATGTTATTGCTGTTGGGTTTATATCTTGCATACTAAGTTCGATACGAAGAAGATAAGCATAAGAAGTGATGCATCGATTGGTTGGAAGATGAGAAGTAACAACAGCAATAGAAGAATAAAAGAAGGTGCGGTCGACTGCACAGTTGATTGTACAGTCGACTGCGCAGTCGACCGTGACGCCCTTCAGTTTGGCTGGAGTCAAATGCGATCGACTACACTTTGGGCAGTCGACCGCACGCAACAACTGTTTGCGTTCAGGTGCGGATCTAGGGGATTCATTTGAAGCTCAATTTCTTCTCTAAGTTAGATCGTACGGCTCTTATCGTATGTTTATCACTTCAGAAATCTCGGATAACTATTGTATCAAGATATCAAACTAAGTTTTCTTTAGATCTTTATATATTGTTGTAATTGGCCTCCATTGAGAGCCAAAAGAGAGAATACTTCATTGAAGAGAGTTTGAGAGGTTCTCCAGTTATAAACAACTAATAATTTCTGGTGAGGCTTGAGAAAGGTCGTTGTGAGAATTGTAATATTCTTGTATTTTCTTTAGTTGAATAACAACACAGTTTCTTCTCCCCCGGATTAAGGTGAAAGCCCCACCCGGCACAAATTTGTGTGCTTTGTTGTGTTTGTTATTATCTTCCATGTGCTTGGTAGTTTGTGTTGATCGTATCGCTTAACTCAACAAGATCCTAGTAGAAGAGTGAATCAGTTTCTCTAACAATTGGTATCAGAACATCATGTTAGAAATCTTCCATAGGATCATGGGTTTGTTCGACTTCCTTGGAGAAGATGGCAGACCAGATCATGAAAGTCAAGCAGTTCGATGGTAAGATCAACTTTAATCTCTCGAAGGTGAATATGTATGATACATTGGTTCTAAAGAATTTGAAGTTAGCCCTAGAAGGAGATAAAGGGAGACCAATCGACATGAGCATGAGAATTTGGAGGAGATTTGTTTAAGAGCACTGAGTTTAATCTTGATGTCATTGACTAGAGAAGTCATGTGCAACCTCATGGAGTAGCGAAGTGCGGTGAGTCTGTGGGCGAGACTCGAAACTGACTACTTGAAATTGCTGTTATAGGATTGGATGTACTAGAAAAGAAAGTTGTTGAGCTGCTAATGAAGGAAAGTACCGCTCTTCTAGATCAACAGTAGAGTTCAATATGGAGTTATCTGAACCAAGGGAGATCAACACAGATGATCTAAAAGCTTCCAACTTGATATATTCACCACCAAATTCTTCTACCTTGTTAACCATGCTAGATGGAAAATCTACCAAGGAGAAGTTTTCTGTAGCAGGTATGATCAATGTCTTGGAGGATGATGCACTTAGGAAGGAGTGTCAGAAATCGATGTCTATTACTGTGAGTTGCTTGGAGGTGGATAATACTTCGAATTGAAGAAAAAGTGCACACAAGGGTAGGATTCATTGCCATCTTTGCTGCGGAGTTGGGCATTACAATGAGGATTGTCACAAGTGGTTGAGTTAGAGGGGCACCAAATTCAGTACCGATGAATCAGGCGATAGCTTAGACAATAATCTTGTTTCGAATTTTATAGATGTGTATTCTAGCTGGTATCTTGATTCGGAGAATTCTTCTCATATATGCTCCGATAGGGAGATGTTTTCTACTTACAAGTTTGCAAGATATCGTCGTTGTGTAAGAACAGTAGTTGGTGATATTTGTGAAGTAGTGGATGAGGGAACAGTCGAATTGGAAGCACTAGATGGAAAGGGTTACACAATAGAGAATGTTATGCATATTTCTGAGTTGAAACAGAATCTTGTATCATTCGGAACTCTTGAAGCACGGGGCTGCAGGTACAAAGCTCAAGGTGGAGTTCTATCGGTTTGGGAAGGCCGTCGTAAGGTGATGAAGGGCAAGAGGTGTGTTGAGCACAACCTTTACAAGCTTTGTAGGAACATAAAAATCTGTGTAGGTGTTTCGAAGCCCTACGTTCTTAAAGCATTATCTAGTTTGCCATCACTAGAATCTACAAAGCGAGACTACGATGTTCAAATATTGTCAAGAGGTGGAGAATGTCTCGGGGTAGGTGGAGTTCGTGCAGAGGGTAGCACCTCCGTGTCAACGCCTACTGGACTGTGCCTTTGAGGGGTATACCAACTAGAGAAAAATAGGTGGAGGTAGATTTAACTAACAGAAGAAATCACATAACCGAGTTGTTTGCAAGAAGAAAATAAAAGATTCTAAAAGATTTAAATCATACAAGTATGGATTCATAGTATGCAATCCAAGGTGGAGATTATTAGGTTTATGTCTTGCATACTCAATTCGATCGAAGACGATGAAGCGAAGGAAGCGACGCATTGATTTAATGGAAGATGAGAAGCAACAACAGCAACAGAAGAACAGAAGAATGTGCAGTCGACTGCACAATCAACCATCACCCCCTCGGGTTTGGCCGGAGTCAAATATGGTCACTGCACTTTGGGCAGTCGACCGCACACAACTGTTGTTTGTGCTCGGGTGTGGATCTAGAGGATTCGTTTGAAGTCCGACTTCTTTTCCAAGGTAGATCGTACAACTCTAATCATATGTGTATCACTTCAGAAAATATAGGATGACTATTGTATCAAGATATCAAACTAGGGTTTGTCTGGATATCTATATATTATTGTAATTGGCCTCCATTGTGAGCCAAGAGAAAGAGTACTTTATTGAAGAGAGTTTGAGAGGTTCTCCAATTGTAAACAACTAGTAATTTCTGATTAGGCTGGAGAGAGGGTTGTGGTGAGGATTGTAATATTCTTGTATCTTCTCTATTTGAATAACATCTCGATTTCTTCTCTCCCGGATTAAGGCGAAAGTCCTAAGGGGAAACTCCCAACCGGAACAATTTTGTATTCTTTGGTGTGTTTGGTGTGATCTTTTATTTGCTTAGTGGTTTGTGTTGATCATGTCGCTTAACTCAAAAAGATCCTAGAAGAAGAGGGAACAAAATTCCCTAACAATTGCAAATTTTTTCTTCTGCTGATGTTGCTATTGTTGTCCTTGTTCCACATTATTATCAGCCAGATACTTTCTTATGTCACTGTCTATCTTATAGTATTGCATGTATGTGTTATCTAGCGATGTGAGAGAAGCAGCTTCAAGGTAGGAGTGACTATAAGCCCTTCTGGTGTAGTCGTCTTTGCAGGGGCGAATCGGGGCCAAAGCAACACTAGCAACTGCTTTGGGCCTCCAATTTTATAGGGCCCCATATTTTTTAAGTATTTACAATGTTAAAAAGAAAAATATAATATTTTCTGATATAATTACACTATATTGATAGTTGGCTTATTAGCTCAGTTGGTTAAAGTGTTGTGCTAATAATGTGAAGATCGCAAGTTCGAAATTTGCATGGTCAATTAATTTTTTAATCATATTTTTATTTTTAAAACTAATTATTTTTCACATAGTCATACATGTCATTTTACCATTTTATGAATTTAATATTATTTTTCACTTAGCCCTATGATATTTTTTCAATGTTCTATGGTATATCATAATTACCTGTTTATGATAAACTTCTAACCAAATCTGCAAGTGCATATGGTTATTCTACATTTTAAGCTTCCAACTAGTATTCTCATAAGCATATATTTATCATCAGTTCATTTTGATCGTGTTCTCTAATATATCATACTAGTATTTAACACGTGCAATGCACGTTTTAATCAAAATACAATTTTTTAAGTATTATAATATAGCACGTGTTAATAAATATATATATTTTAAAGTAATAAAAAGAGTATAATGTGAGTATAATGTGAGTGTTTAAGTTGTAGTGTATAATTAATCTAATCTAATCAACACAATTAACTAGTTTTTTTTGTTAATTAAATTAAACCCAAAAAAAATGAAATTAAACCATTTTTTTGGTTAACTAAGTTATCTTAATTTAGAAAAACCAACAACCCATTACACGTAAGTTGGTAGATTTAAATAAAGTGTATATTAGAAGAGTTGGAGTTGCACGTGCAATACACGTAAGGTGGTAGATTTACAAATGACACTAAGGTCTTCTCCCATTATAATATTAGAGATTTACATCTTGGAGATGACATATTTCGGTTTTGTTGTTAAGTTTGTTTGAGTTTCTTTTTGCCACGAAACATTTCATATAAAAAAACCGTACGTTATCAGTTAATTTTTTTTTAAAAGCATATATATAAATTTGTTTTCATTTAAATAGTTAGTTCAATAGTCCAAGTTTGTTTGTATTTAAATAAGAGCTTTCTTCCGTTGCAAACGGGTCGGAAGTGGATCTGTTCGCACAGACCCGTGCGAACTTTGATCTGGACCGTTGGATCAACCAGATTTTTTTTAATAAAATTTTGCCTTAACCCATTGTTGGGAAGGACGGGTTAAGGCAAAATTTTATTTTAAAAATAGCCTTAACCCGTTCTTGGGAAGGACGGGTTAATACTATCTATATTCATTTGTATTTCCATTCTGTTCGTCTTCTTCGGCGATTGCTCCCTCGCTCCTTCTTCTTTCTTCGACGAACCCAACGGAAAAAAAACCCTAGCTCCGAAGAAGACGTGATCGACATCTCTGTCCGCTCCCCCTCTTCTCTCCCAACTCCGAAGATCGAAACCCTACTGTCTCATCCCCTCTTCGAAACGGAATACAAACCCTAGTTCTCCTCCGAATCGATTGTTTGGCTTGATTTGGACCTATTTTGTAAGGTATACACTATTTCTTTACCTCAATAATCTATATTTGTATTATTTTTTTAATTTGTGTGTAGTAAATTATTTAGAAATTGGCGAAAAATTTATATGCCTTAGTAGATTTTAGATGTAGAATCGGGTTGACTTCAAGTATATTCAATTGCCGAATTATATTGCTTGCGTTAATAATTTGTAGAATTAGAATTGTATATACGAAATTAGTAAGAAACTTTTCAGTGCGGTTATGGTTGAAAACCCTGCAAACGACCGTAAAAAAATACGAAAGTTTGCGAGTAGGTTCGTCTCACGTAGTACGAGCCACCCCAAGTTGTAGAAGCTAGTTTCGAGTCACGGTTCGAGAGATTCGGCCGCGTATTGCTTTCGGTTGAAAAAAACCAAGTAAAGCGGTACACGGCCGTATCTCCCGAACCGTGACTCGAAACTCGCTTCTACAAATTTGGGTGGCTTGCCCTACGTGAATTGGACCTAGTCGGAAAGTTTTATAATTTTTGGATGCCGTTTGCGCGGTTTTGTTCAATTCCTCAAATGAGAAGTTTTTTACTTAGAATTTTCTAAGTGCGGTTATAGTTGAAAACCCTTCAAACGACCTCCAAAAAATACGAAACTTTCCGAGTTGGTTGGTGTCCCCTACGAGAAGCCAACCCAAGTTGTAGAAGCGAGTTTAGACTCACGGTTCGAGAGATACGGCCGCGTATCGCTTTCGGTTGGAAAAAATAACTAAAGCGGTACACGGCCGCATCTCGCAAACCGTGAATCAAAACTCGCTTCTACAAGTTCGATTGGCTTGCCCTTCGTGAATCCGACCAAGTAGGAAAGTTTCATAATTTTTGAATGCCGTTTGTGCGGTTTTCTTAACTTCCTCGTATGAGAAGTTTTTGACTTAGAATTTTGTTAAGTGCGGTTAGAATAGAAAACCCTTCAAACGACCTCCAAAAAATACGAAACTTTGCGAGTTGGTTGGTGTCCCCTACGAGAAGTCACCCCAAGTTGTAGAAGTGAGTTTCGACTCACGGTTCGAGAGATACGGCCACGTATCGCTTTTGGTTGGAAAAAAACAACTAAAGCCGGTAAACGGCCGTATCTCGTAAACCGTGACTCGAAACTTACTTCTACAAGTTTGGATGGCTTGCCCTACGTAAATTGGACCTAATCGGAAAGTTTTATAATTTTCGGTTGCCGTTTGGGTGGTTTTCTTCAATTCCTCAAATGAGAAGTTTTTTACTTAGAATTTTCTAAGTGCGGTTAGATTAGAAAACCCTTCAAACGACCTCCAAAAAATACGAAACCTTGCGAGTTGGTTGGTGTCCCCTACGAGAAGCCACCCCAAGTTGTAGAAGTGAGTTTTGACTTATGGTTCGAGAGTTACGGACGCGTATCGCTTTCGGTTGGAAAAAACCAAGTTTAGCGGTACACTGCCGTATATCGCAAACCGCGACTCGAAACTCGCTTCTACAAGCTTGGGTAGCTTGCCCTATGTGAATCCGACCAAGTCGAAAGGTTTATAATTTTCGGATGCCGTTTGTACAGTTTTCTCAAGTTTATTTTTTAGAAGTTTCTGAGTCAGAATATTTTCTAATTGCGGTTAGAGTTGAAAATACTTCAAACCACCTCCAAAAAATACGAAACTTTGCAAGTTTGTTGATCTCATGTATCACAAGCAACCAGAACTTGTATAAGTCAATTTGGACTCACGGTTAGAGAGAAACGGCCGTGTATCGCTTCTGGTTGAAAAAAACTCAAATAAAGTGATACACGGCCGTATTTCTCGAACCGTTAGTGGAAACTGACTTTTACAAGTTGTTGTGGCTTGCGCACTTATAAAAACACCATGCACAATGGTTTAGTACCCCTAATTGTTCTCCTTTTTACGGTTTCGTAGGTATGGACATTTTCGAAGGAAGTTTTGTTGCTGGAGAGAAATTTGTTCGTGCACAACAAATTGGCGAGTATCTTCCTCATGTTGACGAACACCTAAAACCGAAGATTGGTATGACATTTTCCACTCTTGAGGAAGCGGAAAAATTTTATTCATCATATTGAAAATGTGCGGGATTCTCTATGCGTAAGGGTGGAAATAAATATAAGGAAAACGATGTAGTGAATAAATCATATGTTTGTAATAAAGCCGGAGAGTCACCGAATAATCATAATGAAACTAGACGAGGTACAACTTCTAGAACGGGTTGCAAAGCTTTCGTTCGTATCAAACTAAACCCACATAGTAATTCACAAAGTAATTCGTGGATTCTTTATTCGTTAAATGAAGCACACAATCACGAATTTACTTCACCCGGTAGACATCACTTGCTACCTCGAAACCGTGAATTGAATAAGACAGATAAAAAAATAATTGGTCAACTTACCGAAGCTAATGTCACTTTATGCAAACAAATGCTATTCTTTGAAGGTGCAAGTGGAGGTAATGAGAAAATTGGGTTCACCGAAACTGATGTCAGAAATCTCAAGAGAGACGAGATGGAGGGTTTAAAAGGACACGACGGACAAATGCTACTTGAGTTTTTTGAATCCCAAAAGGAGACCGATCCTTTATTCTATTTTGATTACCAATGTGATCCCGAATGGTAATTGTCACATTGTATCTGGGTGGATGGTATCGCTAGAAAGAATTATGAAGTATTTGGGGATGTTCTCTGCTTTGACGCTACCTACAACACAAACCGATACGGGATGTTGTTCGTACTATTTGTTGGATTCAACCATCATTGGCAATCAATATTCCTAGGTTATGGGTTCATCCCCAACGAGAAGACATCCTCATTTGAGTGGTTCTTTGAAAAGTGGCGAGAAGCAATGGGCTTTGATCCGATCAACATCGTGACAGATGAGGATCGTGGGATAACTTCTGCAATTTCCAAAATTTTTCCAATCACGTCACATAGATATTGCATTTGGCATATTTTGGATAAGCTACCGCATGAAGTGCGCATGCCGAATAACGTTGATGAGTTCAGGGATGCTTTGAAGACTATCATTTATACGGCGGAATTTAAAACAGAATTCTAACAGAAGTGGAAAATTTTGATCTCCCAGTACAAACTGGAGAATAACAAATGGTTGAACAAAAAATTTGAGATCCGCGAAAAATGGGCTCCTGTGTACGCAAGACTCATTTTGGGGGGGCATGTTGAGTACCCAACGTAGCAAATCGCTATATTCATCCTTGAAGCACCATACTCATAAAAAGTACTCACTATATGAATTTGCCGTCATCTTTGACCGATTCTTAGTAAAACAAAGACACGATGAACTTAAAGAAACACATCGTAATCATGAGGAGCGGCCAAAATTGAAGACCGAATGGGCATTGGAGTCACAAATGGCAGGAACATACACTTTGAAGATTTTCTATAAATTTCAACAAGAAGTTGTCAAAAGCTTATTACTTAATGTGAGTTTAATTGCGAGTATGGATACACTAGATAGTGCAGCTTATTCCGTAACAGTTTGTCAAAATTCAGAACCGGGGAAGGGTGATTTCTTATTGTAAAATCACTGAAATTGCTAAATGCCCTTGTTCCATATACGACTTCGTAGGCATTCCCTGCGAACATCTACTGGCAGTTATTCGGTTCACAGATCATATCGCACTACCCGAACAATATATTTATAGGCGATGGACCAGGGATCAATTGAGAAGAAGCAGTATACCGGTTCTCAATAGTATGGGTGACAATTTTGCCTCTCGTTATTGTGAACTGACTATGCACTCAAGACATTTGGCCGATCTTGGTTGTTCTTCAGAGCGAGGATACAAGTACATGCTCGACCACATGCTGAAGGGAATCGAAGGCTTTGCTAATATTGAGTCAGTGAACAGCACACCACACGAAGGTAGCGCACAACCTGAGAGTTGTGGACATGCACATGCACATGCACATGTAGGTGACCCTGCGCAGTGCACCACAAAGGGGGGCCTAAAGAAAAACGGTTGAAGTCTATAAGAGAAGGTCAAAAAACGAAGAGGCCAAGACTTTGCAGGACATGCCTTCGTGTCGTAGGTCACGATTCACGGAATTGCCCAAAAAAATGTAGCAAGGTATTATATCAGAGATTTTGTATTTGTTAATTGGACTCAATGAATGTAAACTTGTTGTAGTCGGTACTAACTCATTCTTCTTCCTTATTTAGTGGATCGGTAGGGAATGAAGAAGCTCCAAATGCTGTAAAGAGTGATGATGACGAAGGTGAAGGTTCGTGCTAGGGGGTTTTAAGTACTTAAATATGTATGTCATATCAAACTTTCAAGATAATCACCGAATAATTGCTGAATTTTATATTTTTTTGTGCAGATAATTATTAATTTCGACTCGATTATTAACTTATATTTTTTTTTATTTTTTGGTGTAGGTCCGGAATGAAACCAAAAAACGTGCCCAATGGAAAGAAGCAATGCGTTGAAAAATTCGTTGCTTTTGTATTGTATATATGTGGTTAATTGAATGTATCTGTTTGGTACAAGTAAATTAATGATGTATTTAATCAGAGTGTAATCTCTGTATGTCAGTTTATTTTGTGTATTTGTGTAGCGAATGTTTATTTATGTCGAAATTTTTGAATTTTGAAGATGTGTGCAATTTGGGCAACTCGATCTGTTTGTGAATTATTTGGTAATGAAAATTGTTTGGATGCCGATGTGAACAGATTTATTATTTGTGTGGCAAATTGTGTATTTTGTGGATGATATATCTATATTGTCGAAAATTGTGAAAATGTACGCAGTATTGAAGAAAAGATGCTGCTAGATACTCTCTACTGAACCCGTTATTGGGGATAACGGGTTACGATAACTTAACCCGTTATCTTCAATAACGGGTTAAGTAGATAGATATTGGCAGTCCTTAACGAATACTTCACATGTAGGGGATGAAGTTCAGGCAATATCTCTCTACGTAACCCGTTATTAGCGTTAACGGTTTTATATCACCTAACCCGTTATTACCAATGACGGGTTAAGCAGATAGATATTGGCAGTCCTTAACCAATACTTCACATGTAGGGGATGAAGTTCGGCCAATATCTCTCCATTTAACCCGTTATTGGCTTTGACGGTTTTATATCACCTAACTCGTTATTACTAATGACAGGTTAGGTTGAGGTTTATTTACAGAACTTTCCACTTTGTGGACTATATCTTCTTTTGTTGATACATATACATATTTGTTCATTCACAATAAATAACTTAATGAACTTTCGTCTGTGTTGGATATATCTTCTTTTGTTGATACGTATACAAATTTGTTCATTCACAACAAGTCATTTGCAACAACAAATTTATTCATATATCAAACATTACAAACTAGCAAGAACAAGTTGTTTGAAGATACATAGAATGCGTACATAACTCAAGCAAATTGACAATACAAAGTCATCCTTTGACACTCTACTCCAAAATTGAAATTAATTTAGTATACAAGTACATGCTCGGTTTCTTCTTAAAGTGATAGGAATGACTGCTGATTCTGCCTTTTTTTGATTGCATAAGTAGAAGTTATTCCCCCTGCATACAATTTAGTTCTCTACTATTACACAGAGGTAATAATTCTATGCTTCGTGGGATAGCGTAGTAGTGGGTGTAACCGTATATTCAAAGTACTTGACAACTTCTTGACATGCACTCCTCATATTCGTACTATTTGTCGCACGATTGTGAGGTGTGCATGCCAAGAAGTTGAAAAGTAGCATGAATACACTGTGGGACCCACCACTACTCCGTCATACAAAGCAGAGAATTTTTACACTCTGTGTAACAATAGAGAACGAATGTGTATGAAAGGAGGACAATTGCTACTTATGCAAACACGTCTAAAAGCTAGAAAAAAGAAGACTAGGGAAAATGAAGGAGAAAAAAAAAGGCAGAGTCGGCGGCCCTCCCTACCACTCGAGAGAAACTGAGCATGCACTTGTACACTGAGATGTTCATGCACAAGTCTCTCTACTCCTGCATCTTCATACACAAGAACAACAATTGTAGGCGACCATCTGTGACCTCAAATTTCTTTCATAACTCAAACTTCTTCCTCCCTATTTAGAAGAAAAGATTATCTTGAAGAGAAGAAGAGAAGATTGATTTCTCATATTTTTTCATCTACTGAGTTATGAACTGAAGTCTCTCATTTGAGTTATCTTGAAGAGAAGAAGAGAAGACTCATTTGAGTTATGAACTGAAGTCTCTCAGTTATAGGAAAGATTAGAAGGAGGGGAGCAGGATATGACAGCAATCTTGTACACAACAATGCTCATCAATAGGGCTGAATCAAAACAAGAAGAAGAAGAAGACAAGGAGGGATCAAAACAAGAAAAAGAAGAAGTCAAGAAGGTTAAATCCTTGATATCCACCAAAGTATGATACAAGGCTCCAAAAAATAGTAGCAAGGATAGCAATTGTCCCCAACAAATTGATACAAATTTCAAAATGTACAGACCATGTCTGTAAATTACACCTGAATAACCCGTTGTTGGTGACAACGGGTTAATTACACTTAACACGTCGGTACCAAGAACGGGTTAAGTATACTTGATCTATGCCAAACTTGGTCTCTACATGATGGACCACTGCCAATCTTTGTCAACGTAACCCGTTGTTACGGATAACGGGTTACGTTAACAAAGATCGTTATCACCAACGACGGGTTAAGTACACTTGTATTTACAGAAGTTTATGGCTACATGCATAAGTAGATAGCCAAGTTCTGCCAATATATGTTAACTTAATCCGTTATTGACGATAACGGGTTAAGTACATACAACCCGTTATCATAAACAACGGGTTAAGTGTACCTATATCGGCAATACTGATAATTATTAAATCGCATGTAAAAAAATGTGTCAACAAATTTGTAAATATAACATATAAAGTAGTTCACTTAATGAAAATAATTTATGATAAATTATTCAAACATGACATTGACCTTACTAAAACCTGCTGCAAAAAAGCTACTCATAAAATTTTACATAATCAACTTTCCATAGATGTTCGTTACGTGATTTCAAATTTTGTTTGTAAACAAACAAATTTTTAAAACATTTACACGATTTCAGTCAGACCGGTTTAAACAATTATGTTAGATATAATTTTTGGTTGGGTTAGAGTACTTTGTAGGGTTAGAGTAGGGTTACAGTAGGTTAAGGGCAGGGTTAGGGTTAGCGGGGGTTAGGAGTTTGGTTAGATCTTGTTTTTTATTTATTTCAATTCCTCGCCACGTAACTAACTAATATAAAATCGATATCATCAAATGAATATAAAAATTAACGCATATTAATTTAGTATTTTGTTTCTTAAAAAACAATTTAAAAAAATTGTAGGTTAGGTTTAAGGTTAGTAGGTTAGGGTTAGCGATTAGGGTTAGGGTTAACGTAGGGTTAGGGTTTCCACTCTTTTTTCACTTCGTATTAGAACAAGTTCAAAAATGGGAATAACCTAAAGTACATAGCCAAACGTAGATCCCCCACGTGTCTACAAAAAACCAACTGTAGATCCCCACATATAAAGAGAAAACCAAATGTAGCATTTGTTGGTTTTTAGGAAGCCATAACACGAAGAAGATAGAGATGGGAAGATGAGGAAAAAACCACATGTATATCCCCACATGTACCCTATACATGAAAAAAACACATGTACATCCCCACATATACCGTATACATGGAAAAAACACATGTAGATCCCCACATATACTGTATACATGAAAAAAACACATGTAGATCCCCACATGCTGATATCCCTAATGGAAAAGCCTAACCAGATGCATCACGTGATCCGCATCTCGTCATCAGATCTAATTAATTGGCCATCAAGAACTGGATCTGTACATAGGGATTTTTCGATATATAGGCTACATGTGGGGATGTAAATGTGGTTATGTAGTTTAGATTTTTTCCATATTGAAGTTTCTGGAATAATAGTAGGCGGGTGTTGAGTTCTGCTTGTTTAGCTTGGTGCTTTTTCCCACTTAGGTGTGTGTTCAAAGTTTTCTGGCTTGTGGTGGTCACTTGGCTTAGATGACAACACCCCTTCTTTGGTGGAGACAACGGCCTACACTCTAGATTGTGGAAACGTAGCATATATGATTGTGGAAATGAAGCCTATATGGAAAAAAAACTACATGTAGATCCCCACATGTAGCCTATATGGAGAAAAAACCACATGTACAACCCCACATTTAGCCTATGTGATAGAAAAACCACATGTAGATCCCCACATATAGCCTATATGATGGAAAAACCATATGTAGATCCCCACATATAGCCTATATGATGGAAAAACCATATGTAGATCCCCACATATAGCCTATGTGGGAAAAAAACCATATGTAGATCCCACATGTAGCCTATATGGGGGAAAAACCACATGTAGATTCCCACATATAGCCTATATGGGAAAAAAAACCACATGTAAATCCCCACATGTAGCCTATATAGAGAAAAAACCACATGTAGAGCCCACATGTAGCCTATATGGGGAAAAAACCACATGTAGATCTCCACATGTAGCCTATATATGGAAAAAACCATATGTAGATCCCCACATGCATGTACAAAAAGACCAATACAGATGTGGAATCTCGCTGTGATGATGGTGGTATCCCTAATGGAAAAGCACGAATGCGTTATTAGAGTGTCACGCCACCAGATCTTTTTCTCTTCGTAGTAGAACAAGTTCAATATGGGAAAAAACTAAAGTACATAGCCAAATGTAGATCCTACATGTAGCCTACATAGCGTCAAATTGATTGACTGATGGATGGATGGATTCATTAATCTGGGAATTTAGAACGGCCCGTTAATGTGCTACAAGTTAACGACTTGTACTACAAGTAAAGATTTTTGCCATGTTGTACATGTGGTTCAACATGTTGCAAAGTAAAATCTAAAGGTGGGGATCTACAAATATTAACCTAATCAATCAAAACAAAAAACAAACACTCACTACTAACCCTAACCCTACACTAACCCTATCTTAACCAAACCCTAACCCTAACCCTTGGGTTGAAATCTCACAATTTATTTTTTGAACTTTTTCACCACCAATAACAAGTTCAAATTTATAGTGGTTAGTTACGTGGCAGTAAATGGAAATTAATAAAAAAATATAAATAATTATGGACATATTAATGTCACCTTGCACAGTTCAGGAGACAATTCTCGCAAAGAGTGAAGAAAAATTTGTAGAAAACCCAAAATTTCAAACTCCCTAACCCGTTATTCACAAGAACGGGTTAAGGGACCTTAACCCGTTATTCATAAGAACGGGTTAAGTAAGTAGATTTTGGCAGTATATTTTGAAAACCTGGATAAGGTCCTCCGAATAACTCTCTACCTAACTCGTTCTTGTGAACAACGGGTTAAGTGAACTTAACCCGTTATTCACAAGAACGGTTTAAAGAGATAGATATTTGCAGTACTTTGGTTTGTAAGAGTTAAAGGACTGCCAATATCGCTCTACCAAACTCATTGTCCTGAAGAACGGATTAAGGTCACTTATCCCATTGTTCACAATGATGGGTTAAGAATGTAACGCCCCGAATCCCAAATACAACTGAATTCGAGAGTTCTACATGATCGTTCCCCTTCATTTAGTACAATTTTACAAGGAAATTTGAACTTTTCACTTTACATCAGAGTTACAAGTAAAACATTACAATTTACACTGCACAGCGGAAGTAAAAATTACAATATTTAAATAAATGTACAACAACATTTAATAATCTTTAAGCATCTGTTTCTCTTTAATTTTTATCATGTCACTTACCTGCATATAAGACTGTGGGTACGTCAGTTTATTCAACCGACGAACATTATACACGGCCATCCTCTCGATGTCGGAAATAGTATAACTCATTTTCCATATTTAACAAACACAAACTTGTCACATATCAAACTAAAGGGACTACCATATTGATGTCGTATTGTGATTGTGCACTTAGTCCTTAATGCAGTTATTTATATTATATGACACTAATGCACACTTGTTCGGATTCTATGCATCCCAGACTACATAGGTCCGAGGGCAAGCCTCTTAATCGTTCTTCATCTTTGTAGGGTTCAATTCCTCGCCATGACTTAATCTACTACTATAACTACGGTGAGTATCCTAGATGATCTATGAGTACAAGCACGTGTACAGAAAACCTGGAGGAGAATTCCACGCCATGTCTTGACTCATCAAGCATGCATTCTGTGGGAATTCAGCCTCCTTCATGGCACACGATCCTCTTGCAGTCACCAAACATTCCACAAGCGTGGCTAAAGTCCGATCATTACTGAGTTGTGCTTACGCCATATCTTGACTCGTCAAGCATGCATTCTGTGGCTCACACACCCGCACCGTAAACTCTAACTCTCATACTTGTGTTTTCTCTCACTTTCATCACGTCTCCACTATGTACTAATCCTTAGTTTTTATTAGAATCATGAACAAAATCAAAGCTCTAGAGTTAGCCTCTCCACTAAACCGGACTTATTCATTCATTCAAACATGACCAACCTTGGTCTTTCATTTCAAATTTCATTTCATTTCTTTCCAATTGCCGGGGGAGACTTATCTACACTTTTGTTTCAATTTCAATTCACAATTTCCAAAATTGAGTATTTCCAACTCATAAGTTCATTTTCATGATCATAATAGATTTTCTTTTTCAATAGCATGATCTCTAAATTGTTCAATAATCCATAATCATACATGGAATTATATACTTCATCAATTATCAATTTCATATCGAAATCACTTCACTAAATGAATATTCACACTTCATAGTTCCCACACTATTCTCAAATGAGAATAAGTTACATCACATCACATAATATAATTTCTTTCTTTGCTATATTAATTTTCTAATTCTTCATTTCAAGTTCTTTTTGCAAGATATAATTTTCACAAAAGTATAGATGTAGAACTATAGTTCTATTTACACACTTATTCTCAAATCATATTTTATCTCATGTAAATAATTCCTAAATTATTTTTCATAAATCCCATATATTTTTAGAAGAATAATTATATTTTTTCCATAATTTTTTGATCACCAAAACACTCAAAAAATATGTTTTTCAAACTTGCCGAACCCAAGATTCGAACCCAGAACCACAGGGAAACCAACCGAAGGCACAACCACTAGGCCGAACGCTATTTGCGTTAAGGAAGGTGCTGAGAGCATTAAATGTTCTCGGTCGCTGTTCTTATATTTTTTTTAAAATGAAATAAAAGTATGCTAACCAAGGGATTCGAACCAGTAACCTCATACCCGAAAACCCACTGTAGCGATTAAAGCCATCCCGACCACTTGAGCTATGTGCTCAGGTTGTCAATAGTGTAACTCAAAATTTATTTAAATCAATTCTCTCTGTTATTAAAACGTTTCGATGTTCAACTAGTCCTCATTTCACTTTGCCTTTATAAAATTTTACTGTAAATTTTCAGATTGGCTATTCTCAACATAAATTATACTCCAGTATAATAAAAAATAATTTTTTCGATAATTAAAACATATTTTTCATACAATTAATTCGAATTATAAACTAATGCTACCACATTTCTTCTTCTTTTTTCGACATTTCTCAACAATTAACACCACTAATCTCTTTATTGGCAAACTTCACATTAATTCTCTATTTTTAATCTCTTACCAAACATACAAATCTATATTTTAATTCATTCATTTCAATATAACACAAAGATTCATTTAAACACACAAAGTAGCATTGTCAATTTACTAACTTTTTGTATATAATTCGTGAAGTAGATAATGAAACTTTCTTCAACAATCCATGGCCATAATTAATTCACACAAAATTTAGACTTTTACTAATCAAATCACATACAATTGCACACTCACATTTCAATCAATTTATAGATCAATTTTCCAATTAAATGTGTACTCTTATTAATCTTTTTCATGCATCATTTTTCCATTCCAATCTAGCATGTATTCCTATTTAGAAATATAGAAAATTTACCCACCTTATTGAAGAAAAATACAATTAGCAACCTCCTAAACAAATGTCCTTGCAAACGAACGCTCCTTCTCCTAGAAGCACGCACTCGAGCCTCCAAGCACACCCAAAACCGAGAGCTCCCCTTCTTGATGAAACCGGCCTCCCCTCCTTCTTGATGCAAGCACAAACTCCCACACAAACTCAATCTTTTAACTCACTTGAATACTACTAAATAATGTATTTTAACTATAGGTTTGGAAGAATTAATTTGCACAAGAATACTAGCTAGGGGGGGGAGGGGGGGTATTTATACTAAAAAATAAGAGAATGGATGGCTAAGATTGAAGTAAGAGTTAGGAACAAATGGTTTAGATTTAAGGAGGAGTTACACTAACTACTCATAATCAAGTAACCACCTCCACCATGACACCACTCAAATTTTGATTTTTCCCTCCAAAGATCCAATCCGGCCATGCAAGTGTGCTTGTGCACGTGTACGTGCAATGCACGTGCATGCAACTTGGTCTCCAAAAAAATTTGTACATTATATTCTATATAAAAATAAACTTTAAATTGTATTCTACATTACAAGTTGTATTTAAAAATAAATTAGCTCATGGGCTTTAGTTTTGGGCCAAAATAATAATTATAAAAAAAATAATAAATTAAATTAAATTTGGGCTTTAGGAAGAAAGGCTTTTTGTCTAATTGAAAGAATGCTTTACAAAAATAATTAAAAGCACATATTTAAATATCTATACTCATCATGATGAAAATAATTACAAAAAAAATATTGCACGTGCACACTACGTGCAAAATAAAATAATTTTTCATTAAATAAAAAATCGGGACATTACAACACTCCCTCCTTAGAATAGTTCCGTCCCCGGAACTACAGTCAAGAGCGAGAAAACAAACACTAACAACAAGAACAAAAGATACAAAGATACAATCAAGCAAAAAGCTCAGGATAATCCCTCAGCATCCTCTCCTCAGACTCCCAAGTAGCCTCTTCAACCAAATGGTTTCTCCAGACTACCTTGACCATCGGTATCGTCTTATTCCTCAAGACATTCTCTCGACGATCAACAATCTCGACGGGAGACTCGATGTAATTCAGATCCAACTGCAAACCTTCCGGCACTTCAGGCAAATGATGACTGGATCTGGAATATAACCTCTCAGCATAGACACATGAAAGACATTGTGCACCTGAGATAACTCTTCCGGTAATTCAAGCCGATAAGCAGTTTTCCCGATCCTTTTCAATATCTTGTACGGGCCTATAAACCTCGGGGCTAACTTCCCGCCTTTGCCAAAACGAACCACACCTTTACTGGGTGATACTTTCAGAAAGACGAAGTCACCTCCCTCAAACTCAAGGCCCCTTCTCCGGTTGTATGCATAGCTTTTCTGCCTGCTCTGAGCTTCTACCAACCTTTTCCTGATCAGATCAATCTTCTCAGAGGTTTGCTGCACAAGCTCAGGACCAAACAACTGACGCTCCCCAACTTCAAACCAACAAACAGGTGTTCTGCACTTCCTGTCATACAAAGCTTTGTATGGCGCCATCCCAATGCTAGCCTGAAAACTGTTGTTATAGGCAAACTCTACCAAGGGTAAATGCCTTTTCCAACTGCCTCCAAAGTTTAGTATACAACACCGAAGCATATCCTTAAGAATACGGTTGACTTTCTCGGTCTGCCCATCGGTTTGCGGATGAAAAGCAGTGCAGAAATCTGTCTTGATACCCAAAGCTGTCTAAAGACTCCTCCATAAATGCGAAACTGCGCATCTCGATCAGACACAATAGTTGACGGAACACCATGAAGTCGGACAATCTCACCAACATACAACTCAGCTAACTTGTCCATCGAAGCCGTGAGTTTCATCGCCAAAAAGTGAGCGGACTTGGTTAGTCGATCAACTATAACCCAAATCGCATCATTGCCTTTAGGACTCTTAGGCAATCCCGTGATGAAATCCATACTGATGTTATCCCACTTCCATTCCGGAATAGGTAACGGCTGTAATAGACCTCCGGGTCTCTGATTTTCGGCTTTGACTTGCTGACAAACCTCACACTTCGCCACAAATTCAGCCACATCCCGCTTCAAACCTGACCACCAGAAATGCTGTTTGATGTCTTTGTACATCTTAGTACTCCCAAGATGTACCGACAAAAGAGTAGTATGCGCCTCCTGAAGAATACTCTCTTTCAGGTCCTGCCTGATCCGGAACACATAGCCTCTCTTCAAACCACAGCACTCCATCCCTGATTTGAAATCTGGGCAACCTGCCAGCACCAACCTGCTCCTTCATCTCCAAGATATCAGCATCAACCTCCTGACTTGCAATGATCCTTCCATTCAGTGTAGGCTGAAGCCTCAACTGAGCAAAAGATGCTCTTAATCCTTGCAAGACAACTTCAATACCTGCTCGATCCAATTCCTCAATCAGATGCTTCTGAGTTGTAATCAAACTGGATAAACTGCTCTTGCGACTAAGTGCATCAGCAACAACATTAGCTTTCCCAGGATGATACTTGATCTCAGGTCGCATGTCCTCAAGCACTTCCAACCATCTTCGCTACCTCAAATTCAGATCCTTCTGTTGATATATATACTTCAAACTCTTGTGGTCGGTGTACATGTTTAATTTCTCACCGTACACGTAGTGCCTCCATTGCTTCAGGACAAAGATAATCGCAGCCAACTCCAGATCATGAGTCGGGTAATTCTTCTCATGCGGTCGTAGTTGCCTAGACCCATAAGTAATTACTCTTCCTTCTTGCATTAAGACACAACCAAGTCCACGATGTGAAGCATCGCTGTAAACATCATACTCAACACCTGCTCTGGGAAAAGCCAAAATAGGTGCAGTAGTCAGTTTCTCTTTCAACTCCTGAAAGCTCGCCTCACATTGCTCAGTCCACTTGAAGTTCACATTCTTCTTGGTCAGACCAGTAAGCGGCACGGCTATCTGAGCATAACCTTGAATGAATCTCCTGTAGTATCCAGTCATTCCAAGAAAACTTCTGACTTCCTTCACTGTAGTAGGCCTAGCCCAATCTCTCACTGCCTCTATCTTCTAAGGGTCAGTTGCCACTCCCTCTTTAGAAAGGATGTGACCTAGGAATGCCACTTCAGATTTCCAGAAATCACACTTGGATAGCTTGGCATACAACTCCTGCTCCTCCAGCTTCTTCAAAACTGCTGCCAGATGCTCGGTGTGCTCCTCTTTTGACTTGGAGTACACGAGAATATCGTCGATAAATACCACGACGAAAGAATCAATGAACGGCCTCGGAACTCTGTTCATCAAATCCATGAAGATTGCGGGTGCATTCGTCACTCCAAATGGCATAACTAAGAATTCGCGATGCCCATGTCGAGTTCAAAATACAGTTTTGTGCACATCTTCAGCCTTCACTCGAACTTGGTGATATCCTGATCGAAGATCTATTTTGGAGAAAACAGCTGCTCCTTGTAGACGATCGAACAAGTCATCAATTCGACTGAATAGGATACTTATCTGAACAGTGACCTTATTCAGCTCGGTAATCGATACACATTCTCATCGATCCATCCTTCTTCTTTACCAAAAGCACTGGTGCTCCCCAAGGTGACGCACTAGGTTGAATAAAGCCTTTCTCCAACAGTTCCTCAATCTGCCGTTTCACCTCATCCTGTTCCACTGGAGCCATCCTATACGGTGCCTTAGAAATGGGTGCACTTCCCGGTTGAACAGTGATGCTGAACTCTTCATCACGATGCGGGGGTAATCCAGGAAAATCTTCCAAGAACACAGTCGGATAGTCCCGAACCACAGGAATCTATTGCGCTTCCACAGGAATCTCTTCCTTGCGGATAGCTGCCACCAGCCTAGAACACTTATTCTTCCCTTGGAAAGTGACTTCAGATCCACCTGGAGCCTTCACTGTTACCATCTTGTTCTTACACTCGATGCTTGCACTGTACACCGACATCCAATCAATGTCAATGATAACATCGACTCCCAAGATAGTCAGCTCGATCAGATCAATCCCAAAGATTCGATCTCCAATCACAATCTCGCAATCAGCATAATATCGATCAGTGGTTAAAGTTTTTCCTGATGGAGTAGCTACTGCTAAGATCTTGCCTGGAAAAATCTTCGGTTCAACTTCCAACACTTTAGTAAATTTAGGAGACACAAAAGTATGAGAGGATCCAGTATCGAACAACAAAATAGCTTTCATTCCATATTCCGATGCAAAAGATCCGTTAAATTCAAAGTATGAAACATGAACTTTCAAATCAATATTTTCATTTCATTGAATTTCAAACTTTATACATTCGAATTGAAAAGCATTTCTTGACATCAGAATGAAAATAGTAGAAGCTACAACAGTCTAACTCATACGGTTCCTCTTCGCTTCTCGAAGTTCTTCCCATAGTTCATCAACTTCATCCTTTAGCATATCGGTCAGATTCTTCCTCTTCTCGAGTTTCCCACACACGATGACTGAGAACTGCAAAGTCATCCTTACGCTTTGCCAATTGAGCCTCCAATACTCCGACTCTCTCTCGCAGTGTTTCTACCTGCCTCTGAAGAGATATTACAAGACTATTTGGAACTGGTTCTTCTTCTTCATCAGAAGAGTCATCAGATGAATCCGGAGGTGGGGTGATCTCTCGGGATTCAGGCCATTCTTTTCCGTCAGAATCTGCTTGCCATGGGTAGTATTCTTCCACGGAATCTTCTTGTCCAGGATGGTACTCTTCCTCGATGATATATCAGTCGTCGTCTCCAGCAGGGTCGAAGTGATCAGCCATCTTAGAAATAGAGAGGAAGAATCATAAGTCATAGAGCAACACAAATGTAAGTCACTTACATTTAAATCTCTAGACTCAAACACACACTCTAATGTCCACTTCTAGGGTATCGTTCCTTATAAATTTGTACAAGTGTGAAGCGTGGCTTTGATACCACTCTGTAACGCCCCGAATCCCAAATACAACTGAATTCGAGAGTTCTACAGGATCTTTCCACTTCATTTAGTACAATTTTACAAGAAATTTGAACTTTTCACTTTACATCAGAGTTACAAGTAAAACATTACAATTTACACTGCACAGCGGAAGTAAAAATTACAACATTTAAATAAATGTACAACAACATTGAATAATCTTTAAGCATCTGTTCCTCTTTAATCTTTATCATGTCACTTACCTGCATATAAGACTGTGGGTACGTCAGTTTATTCAACCGACGAACATTATACACGACCGTCCTCTCTATGCCGGAAATAGTATAACTCATTTTCCTTATTTAACAAACACAAACTTGTCACATATCAAACTAAAGGGACTACCCTATTGATGTCGTGTTGTGATTGTGCACTTAGTCCTTAATGCATTTATTTATATTATATGACACTAATGCGCACTTGTTCGGATTCTATGCATCTCATACTACATAGGTCCGAGGGCAAGCCTCTTAATCGTTTTTCATCTTTTTAGAGTTCAATCCCTCGCTATGACTTAATCTACTACTGTAACTACGGTGAGTATCCTAGATGATCTATGAGTACAAGCACGTGTACAGAAAACCTGGAGAGAAATTTCATGCCATGTCTTGACTCATCAAGCATGCATTCTGTGGCAATTCAGTCTCCTTCATGGCACACGATCCTCTAGCAGTCACCAAACATCCCACAAGCGTGGCTAAAGTCCGATCATTACTGAGTTGTATCCTAGATGATCTATGAGTACAAGCACGTGTACAGAAAACCTGGAGGGAAATTTCATGTATTTTTAGAAGAATAATCATATTTTTTTCATAATTTTTTGATCACCAAAACACTCAAAAAAATATGTTTTTCAAACTTGCCGAACCCAAGATTCGAACCCAGAACCACAGGGAAACCAACCGAAGGCACAACCACTAGGCCGAACGCTATTTGCGTTAAGGAAGGCGCTGAGAGCATTAAATGTTCTCGGCCGCTGTTCTTATATTTTTTTTAAAATGAAATAAAAGTATGCTAACCAGGGGATTCGAACCAGTAACCTCATACCCGAAAACCCACTGTAGCGATTAAAGCCATCCCGACCACTTGAGCTATGCGCTCAGGTTGTCAATAGTGTAACTCAAAATTTATTTAAATCAATTCTCTCTGTTATTAAAACGTTTCGATGTTCAACTAGTCCTCATTTCACTTTGCCTTTATAAAATTTTACTGTAAATTTTCAGATTGGCTATTCTCAACATAAATTATACTCCAGTATAATAAAAAATAATTTTTTCGATAATTAAAACATATTTTTCATACAATTAATTCGAATTGTAAACTAATGCTACCACATTTCTTCTTTTTTTTCGACATTTCTCAACAATTAACACCACTAATCTCTTTATTGGCAAACTTCACATTAATTCTCTATTTTTAATCTCTTACCAAACATACAAATCTATATTTTAATTCATTCATTTCAATATAACACAAAGATTCATTTAAACACACAAAGTAGCATTGTCAATTTACTAACTTTTTGTATATAATTCGTGAAGTAGATAATGAAACTTTCTTCAACAATCCATGGCCATAATTAATTCACACAAAATTTAGACTTTTACTAATCAAATCACATACAATTGCACACTCACATTTCAATCAATTTATAGATCAATTTTCAATTAATGTGTACTCTTATTAATCTTTTTCATGCATCATTTTTCCATTCCAATCTAGCATGTATTCCTATTTAGAAATATAGAAAATTTACCCACCTTATTGAAGAAAAATACAATTAGCTACCTCCTAAACAAATGTCCTTGCAAACGAACGCTCCTCCTCCTAGAAGCGCGCACTCGAGCCTCCAAGCACACCCAAAACCGAGAGCTCCCCTTCTTGATGAAACCGGCCTCCCCTCCTTCTTGATGCAGGCACAAACTCCCACACAAACTCAATCTTTTAACTCACTTGAATACTACTAAATAATGTATTTTAACTATAGGTTTGGAAGAATTAATTTGCACAAGAATACTAGCCAAAGGGGGGGTATTTATACTAAAAAATAAGAGAATGGATGGCTAAGATTGAAGTAGGAGTTAGGAACAAATGGTTTAGATTTAAGGAGGAGTTACACTAACTACCCATAATCAAGTAACCACCTCCACCATGACTCCACTCAAATTTTGATTTTCCCTCCAAAGATCCAATCCGGCCATGCAAGTGTGCTTGTGCACGTGTACATGCAATGCACGTGCATGCAACTTGGTCTCCAAAAAAATTTGTACATTATATTTTATATAAAAATAAACTTTAAATTGTATTCTACCTTACAAGTTGTATTTAAAAATAAATTAGCTCATGGGCTTTAGTTTTGGGCCAAAATAATAATTATAAAAAAAATAATAAATTAAATTAAATTTGGGCTTTAGGAAGAAAGGCTTTTTGTCTAATTGAAAGAAGGTTTTATAAAAATAATTAAAAACACATATTTAAATATCTATACTCATCATGATGAAAATAATTACAAAAAAAATATTGCACGTGCACACTACGTGCAAAATAAAATAATTTTTCATTAAATGAAAAATCGGGGCATCACAAAGAAGAGTCATATTAGCAGAACTTTATTAAGACATGGTCTGTAGGCTTCCAAAGGACTGTCAGTATCTCTCTACCTAACCCGTCCTTAGTGATAACGGGTTAAGCTTAAATAACTCGTTATCGTCAATAACGGGTTAAGTATAGATATTTGTGCAGCACTTTTGTTTGTGTTTGGCTGTGTACATTTTTTCTGATACGGAAACGACTTCATCAAATGTTGTTCACAAATTCACCTACAACATCACATCAAAGTAAATAATACAACAGATATCTTCACAAGAAAGTTGAAGGCGTACAAATGTACAATGTCAACCAAACCACTTAATTAATTGAAATGAATTCAATTTTCAAAAATTTACACCAAAATTATACATATCAAGTTGCACATGTCCAAAATACAAAAATTACAAATGAAGGCGTTCTCCACTTTGGCTTGCACACCATGCCCGGTATTCACCTACAACAATTTATCAACATAGAAACCAACAATACGTTAGTTACGGCAATAACAAAATTACCAACCAAAAGATACGCTATTACAGAGTATTAGAGACTACCGTCTACGACCACGCGGCTTGCCACCGCTTTGTGTGAATTGATCGGGAGGGTTCTGCTTCCTTTGAGGATTTCGCCGTCTGCCTTGTGTCTGGGGAGAATCAGGATCATCCGACGACTGTTCCTCATCAACATCTTCGGGATTTCGTTGTTGTTGTGGCTCGCCGATGCGAATTCCCCTACTCACAGTTTATTTTCGCCTATAACCTGTTGATGGCAAGTTGGCTCTCAAATAGGCCTCAACTTGTGGACCTTCACCCGCATCCTCCAGAGTACGATGGCACGGGGCTAGCATCTCCCGGATTACCTCCTTGAAGCTCTCGGGTATCCTAGTCTTCAAGATGCGAGCAGCTGTTCGAACAACCTCCCATGCGTTTTCAATCTACAGTTGGTGAAAATTCCAATTTAAACATCATTCATAATTAGCGGCATCAATTAAATACAGTACATGCATACAAACTATATGAAATTTGACTGACCGTTTTTCGATATGTTTCAGCCCTTGGTTGGTACATCGGCTGGGAGGAGGAATATGCTGGAGCTGGTTCTGCCTGGGTAGGGGGAATCGGAAGTTGCACACCAGCTGGTACGGCGGCCTTTGGAGAAACATACAATCGGGTTATTCGCTTGTACCACATCATGTATGCCTGCTGGAGGGAGTCATCATATGGTATCGCGACGTACATCATATTTGGTGTCATTTACCGCCGCATGGTGTTCCAGTTGGCTACATGGAAACGATGGTAATCAGCCCAATCGAAGTTGGGCACTCATCCCATTCCCCTGACCTCATGCAACTTTTTATCATAAGACCTGACCTCGGGAATCTTCTGTTGATATCCAAATTGCTGCAAGACTCTATCAGGATACTGGAACTCGACGACTCCAAAATTTACAAGAGGTACAGCCATCAACCAAAGGGATTTGTCTACGCAGACTGGAGGAACCTGTTACAACCTGTCGGCCGAGTACGGTTCCCAGTTGACGAACTCGTCCCGCAGGTTTTCTAACTCATCTCTGTAGTAGGTTAAAGATTGGTGTGGGTTATCGACCCACATGTGCCGGTCCGCCCAATATGCTTCTAGAGGGGGTAACAACTCCGCTGCCCCGGGGCGGCCAACCAATCCGGTGTAACCTCAACAATATGGGAACGTCCGATGTGGATGTGTTCCCAACTCCAGATCTGCAGTAGCACCATTGGGCCACCCATCTGTACGCCACCTAAAGAACATGTGCACAAATTCCTATATAGTAGCGCCAGTGCCGCACACTCCCCAACTAAAACGACCCACATATCGAAAATCCTCCAACAACCGTAGGTACATTAGCAGCACGGTTGATCCGGATGAGTTCGAGAAGATAAGTCTCCCTATCAAACTAAAAATGTATGCACGTGCATAGTACGTCAGGGTTTGCTCATCCGAATCGGCGTCCAAATATTCCTCCTCGAACTGAAATTTTAACCCGCTGATGTATAGTGATTTACCATCGAAAGTGTCAGCCATTACTTCTTCCTCTGCTTTATCTTTCGCAGCTTCTATTTGTTCATACAATAAATTTTCATCAAAATTTGTGGGTACATTTTTGCGAATTTCTTTTTCAGCGGCCTCTTTCCTTTGGTTAACTATCAACTGTAGGTCAATACCAAGTAAGTCACGAACAACTTCAACTCAATCGAAGTCCATGTTCCTCATCACGGTAACCCCATCTATTGGTAGTTCAGTTATCATTGCCACATCTTGTAGGGTCACAGTCATCTCACCCACTGGTAGGTAGAATGTGTGGGTCTCCGACCTCCATCGCTCGACTAGAGCTGTAAAGAGTGGCCGATCTAGCTTCACTGAGTGAATGAATCTAGCTCCGTAGATACCGGCCTCCACCACATACGACGTGATATGGGGGTCGAAAGGAAGAACTGTGTGCTTCCGAAAATTACATTTTTTATCGGACCCATTCCACACGGCTTCGGATCGGTGTTTGGATTGCAAGGTGAGTATGCTTGTGTCCACGGGTGCAGGTGATGTAACGGGAACCGAGGACGATAGACCTGCCTCAGCAGATGTGGATTGATGGCCACCAACCTATACGAATAAATATAACAAATGTTATTATTGAGATAATGTTACATATTCGTATTTAAAACCAACAATAATAATCAATCTTACCTCAGTGGTTGGTGCGCCACTAGTGTTACCGGACGGACTTCTCGGTTGCCTTGTTCTGGCCATTTATCTATTTGACAAAAAATTTAAAATGTGGTTGGTACAAATGACAACAAAACAAACATACCGAGATTTTAGGAAAAAACACACGAATAAAAATAAAAAAGGACTGAACGTGAAATTGGTTGAATTCACGTAGCATAAGTCACCCCAAATTGTGAAAATAAGTTTCAAATCTCGGTTGAAGAGATACGGGCGTGTAAGATGGTTTAGGTTGTAAAAAAACTCAAATAAACTGATATACGGCCATATATCTCGAACCGTAATACCAAACCCACTTCTACATGTTGAGGTGGGTTGTGTTGAGTGAGATCAACTTACTCGCAAAGTTTCGTATTTTTTGGACGACGTTTGCAAGGTTTTCAACTCTAACCGTACAAAAATATTGAAAGTCGTTAACTTATAATGCGAGGAACGTGAGAAAACCGCACAAATGGCATCAAAAATTTATAAAACTTTTTCAATTGGTCGAATTCACGTAGTGCAAACCACCCAAACTTGTAGAAGTGAGTTTCGACTCACAGTTTGCGAGATACGACCATATACCGCTTTATAATAGTTTTTTTCAACCGAAAGCGATACGCGGCCGTATCTCTCGAACCGTGAATCGAAACTCACTTCTACAAATTGTTTTGGCTTCTCATAGGGGACACCAACCAACTCGCAAAGTTTCGTATTTTTTGGAGGTCATTTGAAGGGTTTTCTAATCTACCCGCACTTAGAAAATTCTAAGTCTGAAACTTATAATGCGAGGAAGTTGAGAAAACCGCATAAACGGCATCAAAAAATTTTAAAACTTTCCGACTTGGTCGAATTCACGAAGGGCAAGCCACCCAAACTTGTAGAAGTGAGTTTCGACTCCCGGTTTGCGAGATACGACCGTATACCGCTTTATAATGATTTTTTTCAACCAAAAGCGATACGCGGCCGTATCTCTCGAACCGTGAGTCGAAACTCACTTCTACAAGTTGGGTTGGCTTCTCCTAGGGGACACCAACCAACCCGCAAAGTTTCGTAATTTTTGGAGGTCGTTTGAAGTGTTTTAAACTCTAAACGCACTTACAAAATTCTAAGTCAAAAAATTCACATTCGAGGAAGTAGAGAAAACCGCCCAAACGGCATTCGAAAATTATAAAACTTTTCGACTAGGTCTAATTTACGTAGGGCAAGCCACCCAAACTTGTAGAACCGAGTTTCGAATCACGGTTTGCGAGATACGGCCGTGTACCGGCTTTAGTTGTTTTTTTCCAACCAAAAGCGATACGCGGCCGTATCTCTCGAACCGTGAGTCGAAACTCACTTCTACAACTTGGGGTTGCTTCTCGTAGGGGACACCAACCAACTCACAAAGTTTCATAATTTTTGGAGGTCGTTTGAAGGGTTTTCTAATCTACCCGCACTTAGAAAATTCTAAGTCTAAAACTTCTCATGCGAGGGAAGTTGATGAAACCGCACAAACGGCATCCGAAAATTTTAAAACTTTCTGACTTGGTCGGATTCACGTAGGGCAAGCTACCCGAACTTGTAGAAGCGAGTTTCGAGTCACGGTTTGCGAGATACGGCCGTCTACCGCTTTACTTGGTTTTTTTTCAACCAAAAGCAATACGCGGTCGTACCTCTCGAACCGTAAGTCGAAACTCACTTCTACAAATTGGGTTGGCTTCTCATATCAGACACCAACCAACTCGCAAAGTTTCGTATTTTTTGGAGATCGTTTGAAGGGTTTTCTAATCTAACCGCTCTTACAAAATTCTAAGTCATAAACTTCTCATGCGAGGAATTGAAGAAAACCACACAAACGGCATCCGAAAATTATAAAACTTTCCGATTTGGTCGAATTCACATAGGGCAAGCCACCTGAACTTGTAGAAGCGAGATTCGAGTCACGGTTCGGGAGATACGGCCGTGTACCGCTTTACTTGATTTTTTTCAACCGAAATCGATATGTGGCCGTATCTCTCGAACCGTGAGTCGAAACTTGCTTCTACAACTTGGGGTGGCTTGTACTAAGTGCGACGAACCTACTCGCAAAGTTTCGTATTTTTTTACGATCGTTTGCAGGGTTTTCAATCATAACCGCACTGAAAATTTTATAACTAATTTCGTATATACAATTCTAGTTCTACATATTACTAACGCAAGCAAATTAATTCGGCAATTGAATATACTTAAAGTCAACCCAGTTCTACAACTAAAATCTACTAAGGCAAATAAAATTTTTCCCACTATCTAAATATTTGAGTATACACAAATTTAAAAATAAACTCAAATATAGATTGTTGAAGTAAAAAAATAGTCTATACCTTACAAAATAGTTCCAAATGAAGCCAATGAAACAATTTGGAAGAGAACTAGGGTTTCGATTTCGTATCGAAGAGGGGATGAGAGAGTAGGGTTTCGAACTTTGGAGTTGGGAGAGAGAAGGGGGAGCGAACGGAGCTGTAGATGCCGTCGTAAGGCGGAGCTAGGGTTTTTTTTTCCGTTGGGTTCGTCGAAGAAAGAAGGAGCGAGGGAGCAATCGCCGAAGAAGACAAACAGAATGGAAATACAAATGAATATAGATAGCCTTAACCCGTCCTTCCCAAGAACGGGTTAAGGCTATTCTTTTTAATAAAATTTTGCCTTAACCCGTCCTTCCCAACAACGGGTTAAGGCAAAATTTTATTAAAAAAAATTTTGGACCGTTGGATCTTTGATCCAATAGTCCAGATCAAAGTTCGCACGGGTCTGTGCGAACAGACCCGCTTCCGACCCGTTGGCAACGGAAGAAATCTCTTTAAATAATTGTAATTTTTATTTTGTCAACTTACAAAAATATCTTATTTGACAACTTGCTTAGGACCTCCTGAAACTCTGATAGGCCTTTGCTTCTTTGACAAATCCGAGCAAGTTTTCATAATAATCTTGAAGGATACAAACCTTTGCATGTTAATGCCAATGCCGGCACTCAAAAACCCATGCCTTACCACCACTTGGTTATGCTTCACACAGTCAGTGCCTCAGAAGAGGGGGAAGACCTTAACGAAAATTTTGCCGAAATGCCCTTGTTTTTGAAAATAATTAGCGAACTACCCTTGTTTCGAAAATATTTAGCGATTTGCCCTTGTCTGTGACACGTCAGCAACAAACGTTATTGGAAAAAACGGCATCAGCTAATTGTATGCCGTTATTCCCAATAACGGCATCTTCATTTGAAAAAATTTACGTGCCGTTATTCCCAATAACGGCATTGGTTATTTTTAGTATAGATCTATAATATATCAACATTGGCTTGAGATGTTTGACAAGCAATTACCTTTAATTTATTCATCACAAATTTTGAACCAAATTTTTTATGAAAATTGCTAGCAAAATGCCGCATACAATACCGATGATATGCAAAAGGTTCCCTCCACGTGCCAAACTCATTTCCCATTGCTGATAAAATACCGGCATGTCGATCCGAAATGACGCAAAGACCTTCACGATCTGTCACATAGCACCGAATACAGTTCATGAACCATGTCCACGTTTCTATACTTTCACCTTCAACAAGTGCAAAGGCAAACGGAAACAACCTCCCGTTTGCGTCTGGTGAAACCGCAATCAACAAACAGCCTTTGTATTTTCCGTACAAGTGAGTACCGTCAACACTTATAACTGGTCTACATGATTTGAATCCTTCGATCGAATGACCGAATGACCAAAAAACACCTTTAAATGTTTCTATACCCGGCCCGGTCGTAGTCTTCGCCCACTGTACAGCCGTACCCGGATTTGAAGCTTGAATTGCATTGAGTAGGTATGGTAATTTAGTGTACGCTGTTTCAAAAGAACCATATAGTTTCTCAATTGCTTTATGTTTTGCCTTCCAAGCTTTCCAATATGATATTGTGTATTGGAGCCTACCCTTCACCTGCCCAATTATGGCTCTTGGATTTACTGAGAGTTGTTCCCTCAGAGTATCTATTATCAGCATCGATACAACCGTCGAGTCAATTTTGCTGTGATCCTGAGTCAATGTAGGATTCACACATGTGTGTACACCTTCCAGTTGTTTCACCACAAAATAATCACGACCTTTGGGAACAATTGCATGCAAGCGCCATGGACAACCAACTACATTTTGAAGTGATGGATTTTCTGCAATCTGCTCGGCTGAATGGTTGATGGGCGCGTATTTACATTTCACATGGTATAGATGACGATCTGATTTTACCATCACGAATTCCCTGTGGTTCTTCACGGCATACATCTTTACTTGATGTTGTAGAGCATCTTTGGATGGAAATCTTTGACCAATGAACAGTTCATCCAAGTTGAAAGACCCAATGGAAGACTGGCCTTGTTCATGTACGGTGGCACGGGACATCCATTCGCTTGATTGCGATCCACGCATAGCTGGACTTGTGTCCTGACTTGGCAACACGCAGGCATTGTTAACCGGCAAACGAACATTGGCGTCAACAACTGGAGCTTCAAGGGCGATCTCCTCATCATCATCCTCGAGCCCGCGTACCTCATCTTCTTCCTCTTCTACCAAGTCGTTATTTACAACGGCGTTGTCAAAGTCTTCCAAAGCAATTCCAGCTACCAAAAAATTTTGTGGCAATGGGGTCGGATGTACCTGCTCGTATTCGGAGGAAACAGGTACCGTTGGAGATGTGTTAGTATCTCCAACAGTATTAGAAATCCTTGCGTGTGACTCTTCAGATGGTCTCAAAATCCTAGTTGGCCTTGGACCTTCGATAACAACTCTTGTAGTATTTGGAAGCCTCGTTTGATCAATATATAACTCAACTATATTCCAACTACAACTTGGATGAAGTGTCCTAAGCAGGACCGACCTCAGAGAACTGTCACTGTCTATGGGTACCAACATGAAGTACTGCCCATCCCCTTTACCAGCAGAATAACGGGCTCTCAATCTCAGACTCATTTCACTTCTGTCCCAATTGGTTACTTCATATATCTTATCTATTAATTCTGAGTAACCAAAATTGGGGGTAGCCCAAATAATTACCGGATCAACGTCACTATAAGAATATCCAATTTTTGGATCCTTAATTACTTCACCCCCATAATATAACCAAATAGGGATATCAAATTCCATACCTATGCATAAAAATTAAAACATATTCAAATCATTCACTACTCAAAATAAACAATACATTGAAATAAAAATCAAACATAAGGTTAGTATGATAATACCTTTCAAATGATACCAAAAAACCCACCGGCAAAATATTCGTTGTTGAGGAAGACTGAAAATGAGGGTGGGAGTGAGGAGGTAGGATGTACGGAATTTTATAGGACTCAAATGGTTGAAAATTTTTGATTATGAGATCTAGGGTTTGTGGGTAAAGGGGGTGATGTGAGAGAGATGAAGTTTACGAATCAGAAGTGAAGAGGGGGAGAAGAAGGGGTTTTCGATTATAGGGATTTGTGCAAAAAGTAAATAACTGATGCCGTTATTCTGAAAAACGGCATCAGTACAAACTATGCCGTTCTCCAGAATAACGGCATCAGTTCTTTTCTTTTTTGCTTTCCAATTTCGAGCCAATGTTGATACATTATAGATCTATACTAAAAATAACCAATGCCGTTATTGGGAATAACGGCACGTAAATTTTTTCAAATGAAGATGCCGTTATTGGGAATAACGGCATACAATTAGCTGATGCCGTTTTTCCCAATAACGTTTGTTGCTGACGTGTCACAGACAAGGGCAAATTGCTAAATGTTTTCGAAACAAGGGTAGTTCGCTAATTATTTTCAAAAACAAGGGCATTTCGGCAAAATTTTCGACCTTAACTGGGCACGTAAAGAAAGAACAGAAAAGAACAAAGAAAACGGAAAAAAAATATTCTGAACTACCGGCTCCAAGCAGGTCGATTTCTGTCTTCCCAGCTACTCAAGTATTCTACTCTGTGTCAGGACCTCCTTCCGTTTTGCTATGCCCAATCTTCATTCACATCCAAGATTATCAAACGGGAAGGCTAATCGAAGGACTGTCCATTTATCCTGCTTCATATTGTAGCCTATAGGGCCGGCTCTGAGTTCCCTAGGGCCGAGGCGAAAGGCCTAAATAATTATTTTTGGGATCCCTAATAACAATATATTTTTACGCAAAAAATATGTGCTTATATTTACAAGAAGAACATAAATTTGGAGGTCCCTAAAATTATAAAAAAAAATCAGGAGCCTGAGACAATCGCCGCGCCTGACGTGGCCGGCCCTGGTAGCCTACATTATGAAGTCCAGAAGCCTCCATTGTTAAGGACAAGTAATCCGTTGGCAGTTTGCACACCCCCAAATACAAAACAGTTAATTAACCAACCGTAAAAGGTCCAAATAAGTATCGACTTTCGACACTTTCATTTCATATTTAAGTGATCATTTTAAATATTTTGGAGTTTATGAAGCACAATATACTATGAATTTGGTTTGCATCAACTGTCACCAAATTGTCAACAACTCTTGTTTGGTTAAACATGAAGTAAAATTATAAACATAGGAAACAGGGGCTACACCACTATAGTCTAATTACATTAAGGGGGGTTTTTGGTTGGTGATAAAATATTTCCAAACTATGAAAATTATTATAGGAAGAAGAAATATGTGAAAATAAATTCTAAAAAAGTGATTTGTTTAGATATGGTTTTATTATAGTATAGGATAGAGAGTAGAGAAAAAGAAATTTAATATAGAAGAGTATATGAATTTGTTTTATTGGATAATGAAAAAAGAAATGAGAGAAAAACAATTTTTTAAAAACAACTACAGTAGTCCTACAGTGCACTTCAACTGCACTGAGTTCCTAAAAAAATTTCGAATTTCAAATGGCGCTACAGTACTGCTACAATGGCGCTACAGTAGGAATCCAAATCCAAACAAAAAAAGCTAAACAACCACAGTGCACTTCCTCGAATTTCTCTTCCTATAGTAATCTTACAACTAACCAAACACCCCCTAAGTCCAAGTAAGAAACTAGACCTGCCAAGCCTCTGGTTGGTAGTTATTGTTGTAGCCTTCTTGGCTACCAAATAAACGCTTAAAACCACCAACTTAGAATACAAAGTTATATACATTACAATCAATTATCTTCAATTGGTTACAATTAGAAAATAGTTACAAGACTTTTTTTTAGATCGAACCCAAGTTGTACCTATAAAGTAAAGCTCCCATCTATTTTAAATTGCATCTTATGAGAATATTGCATTTATTTTTTATATAAGAAGAGCATTTGAAATTTTATTTGCAACATACCAAACACATTTATATATTTGACATATCAATCAACTCGGCGTATTTGACATATCAATCAACTCGGCGGACACTGTATATGTCCACTAATAGAATCAGTGTAAGTGAGATAAATGTACTTCGTACAAGCCCCCACATATTGGGAAATTTGGTAGATTTCATCCACCGATCAAACTTGAAATTTTCATACGAACTTAGGAATCCAAATAGACACACAGAGATACTTGCATAATAGCTAACTGCTGATTGAACATGATGGTCATGTACATGATCCAAGTTAATTTCTGATCCAAACTATAAGGGAGAGTAAAATACAATAAAATTATAACAATGAAACAAAACAATTTAATCCCTAGATTCCGAATTATTTGTTTCACATACCATGTTCTATTTAACCAGAAGTTTATTGTCCAACAGAAAAAAAATCTCCAAAATGAGACTACCACAAAATTCAACAGGTAGTTTACTCCAGATATAAGCTAGGTATTCAACCTCTCAGCAAGATCAAAATTTACCATAAAGAGATCATACACAAAGGAAGCTCTTCTCAGAATCGAGTAACCATGGTAAAAAACATGGACCTTTCTTTCCCTTCATTATTCACCATATCAAAGTACTACATTATTCGAAATATAATTAGGACTTTAACACTAAGAAAGCAACTCAAACTTCAAGAACTCTAAATCCGTTATCGTCTCAAATAATAATTAATGCCAATGAAGAAATATATAAGAAAAATTCTAGTGTTCGAACTCAGACTCCCCCGGCCATATGTTCCTAAATACAGATAATGCAACAGGAATAATCCCCAGAAGGGCCAGCTCTAGCTGCTCTGAACTGCTTGTCCTCACTGTAATCTGCCCACTAAGCTTATTGTTCAGTCCAACTCGAACTGCCACTTTCGAGCTCCGCCCAATATTCACCTGAGACTGCAAATTTGCCCCCAAAGCCAGATCACCCCGCCACTTCATCAAAGACAACCCCAGCGTTGAAACTGCCTGACCAATTGGATAATCCTTCTCCCGGAGCCTTGCCTCGAGATTCGCACCATAAGCCACATCGCCCTGTGAGCGTATTGCACCTGTGCTAGCCACCAAACTCACCCGCTTTCCTATTGAAAGATGGTCCTCTACCTTCAGCCCAGTCGCCACATTCTCACCCAAAAAAGTTACAGAGATCCCACCTGTGGTCTTGTTCTTCTTAAAGTTTTTAAACTTGGTTTCACCTCGGAGAATGTAAGCCATTTGTTTCCCGAGGGATTGGATGTCGAAGCCGGCAAGAGTTGACCCAGTTTCCCCGTGCTTGGCTGAAACCGAGGAGTCTAAATGGATATTGAACTCCTTCTTATCTTTAGTTATTTGAACTGCAGTTGTAGCAGGGAATTTGCTGGCAATGGCAAGGCTCTGCTCAAGGCTGACTCCATCGTATCCACAGTCATGGTCCCATCCGTGTGTGTCCAACACGGGTCCGGTCAGAAGCTGTGAATTCGGCTCCAAGAACCGATAGCGGTATGTGGGTAAATCACAGTCAAAAGAAGGTGGCAATACCCTATCAGGTAAAGGGACTGCAACAGGTGCTGGAGCTCCATCTTGATCGAAATCATCACCTATTTCAATAAAATCTGAATTGTTATCCCTTCCAACTTTCCCTCTCTTCTTCATCTCCTTCAGCCTTCTAATATCACCCTTCAACTGTTTCTTTTGAAAGAGTTTCACTCGATAGTCATACTCATCGAAATAAGCCCTCTTTTGCTCCTTGGTTAGCTTCGCAATTTGTGATTTCTTGAGGGGCTTAAATGGTGGGAGCTGGTCATATTCATCTTCTTCTTCCTCCTCCGCATCAGAGAAGTCATCGACGTCGATGTCAGAATCGCCGTTGTCGCCACCCTGATCACTAGAAAGCTTTGGGTGGGACCTGGTCTGCAGGAGTGTTGATAGCAAGTATGGAAGTGGTGGGGTCCGAAAGCGTAACCCAAATAGCCTTGCTGGGTTGGGTTCTTGAGACTTCAACAGGGAATCAGCTTCTGACGAAATCTTTGAGGAGTAGCATAATAAAAGCATCTGAAGTCTCCAACTCAAGCCATTGGGAAGAACTCTTTCTCCTTCTCTATTCCTCCTACAATTAGGATGGTTCTCAACTAAAGCTACAGCATTCATCAACCTCATGTCCCCAACTGCCTGCCGAACAGAGTGTTGAATCACATGAGACCTTTGAGCAATAAAAACCTCATAGCTCAATGGAGCTCCATTAGGCCCTTCGGGTGGAGCAGAACTAGCATGGGTAAGAGCAACAATAGCATTGAGCCAAATGGAAGAACCCAAAGCACTCGTAATAGACTTCAGAAGAGGCAAATCGTTGAAATCTCGAGTCTGGGTGTCAAGCCTATCCACATAGAGAACGATATCAGGTGGGCATTTCTTCGTGTACTTCTTTATCGATGACAGAATCTTTATATTTGTCGCTTGGTCCATTACTGAGGATTTAAGACCAGGAGTATCCAAAATTCGAATTTTTACCCCATCAACTACAGCAGAAATTTCCCTCACTGCAGATGTCGATTGTATGAAAGCATTGGTTTTAGACTTCTCTTCGCCGAAAATCGAGTTTATAGTAGCACTCTTTCCAACTCCTGTTTTCCCAAGCACTAAAATGTTACAAGAGAAGTCTATTGCCTTTTCACTGTCGGATTCAAGCTGAATGGCCTTCTTTTTGGAACTCTCGATGCTAAAACCCCGACCTATTTGCCTCCCTCTCCTCATCCATTCAGTAAGATTCAAACGGTACAGAATCTGAGCCACTACAGTGTCTTCGGGAGTGTGCCCTAATCTCATAACAAGGCGAAGGAACTTCACTCTAATGTCCTCAACTTTCTCATGTAACTTTCTCTCTTCGTCATTCATTTCGTTATCTGGATCGTCACTTACGGCCAGTTCCGAGGAACTGTAGAGTGATGGTCGAGTTGACCGAGCAGGAGCAGGTCTCAAAGATGGGGCAGACAAACCGAGGCCAGCTGGGCGATCCACGGAGAAAACCCGTGTGCCATCTTGAGAAGTGAGGCTAATGTTCCCATCAGAAGAAGCACCTGTTGCTGCTTTTAGCAAGGCAGCCAATGCAGCTGAGTCAAATATCTCCTTACCGTCGTTTTCTTCATCAGTTTCTTCTTCGTCCAAATCAGAAATTATCTGACCGTCCATTTGTTGACGGAAGTTGCCCGAACTTCCATAACTGGTGCTTGATAAGCCTTCCTCCATTTCTTTTATGATTTGCTTTGCAGTTTCAGAACTATCCAGGATTGCTACTCTTGGTTGTTGAGCAGAGATGACATCCTCTTCGTCTTCTTCTTCCTCATCCTCATTCTTTGTCAGGTTATCATCATCAATTTCTGGCTCAGTGTTTTCATTATCTTCTTCTTCTTCTTCGTTGGCCTCATTCTCAGTGGAAATTTCATTAGTGTCAGGCTCTACGTTCTCATCTGCAACAAAAACGGGAAGTGGACTTTCAACACAGGTTTCTAAAACTTCAATTTCACCATAACCCTCTTTATCTTCTTCCTCATTCTTTGCAGGGTTTTCATCATCATCAGTGACATGAGTGCCATCATCTGTGGGCTCTTCCTTACGGATCAGAACTGGAAATGAACTTCCAACAAAGCTATCCAAAGTCGCAATCTTCCCTTGCTCTTCTTTTCTCCCTTCTTCTGCCTCATTAAGTGTGTCGTTTATATCAGAAGTAACTGAATAAGAACCATCGGTATCAGATTCTACCTTCTCAAAGGAAACAGAAGACTCCAAGGAACCTAAATTTTCTGAGAGGTCATTTTCTGTCTCTGTACTCTTAACCTCTTCTGCATCAGGAGGAGGATCAGCGTCTTCAACTGGGCCCAATACAACAACAGCATCACCGAGTTTTGTTTCTGGATCAAAAACAGCCTTGGCCTCGACATTTTCCTGCTCAGTACAAGTACCCAAGTTAGCAACCAGAATCTCATTTGAAATAAATGTGTTTTGTCACCGAACTCTTCAACAATCTTAAAATATTAATGATGTAGAAAATAAGGGCCTGTTTGGAATGGAGGCAGCTTATTATAACTGGACGCAAGTAAAATAGATGTCCCTTTTCTCATCAATTTTCTATTTACTTTTCTATCTATTTGATATATATATTTAAATAAGCAAACAACCACTTCAATTTTTTTTTTTTAAATCAAAACGAACCAAAACCCTTTGAAATAAAAAACAAATCTTCAGCTTAGAACAAATTCAAAAATCTTCATATTCAATGAAATTCGAACTTACAAATCATGTCTTTTATTTTATATTGACTGCTAAAACTTTAATTTCCGGCAAAATTATCCCACTTCCTATAGGTTACATAAAAATCGAACTTTCAACCTTAAATTCTCATCAATTTGTGAACATGAATATAGTCTATGGGATCAGCTATATATTCCACACAGCGCATAAAGGAAATATAATGGCTAGGCAAAATTTGAGAAATAACCCCCCTCCCCCCCCCCCCTCCCTCTCTCTCTCTCTCTCTCTCACCACCACCCTCGCACGTGCCCAAATATGAACTCTACATGAATGGTAAGTAAACTTTACATCTCCTTTGTGGTGCAAGCCCCTCTTTTCAGCATTATTAATATAAAAATCTGCATCTTATTATTGCACAAACATAAAGATTCTTTTGTTGCAAGTACTATTAGCAATGCACGCGTGTGTGCAAGTGTTTCGATTCGAATTTCACCCCACCCCGGCTAAATTCTTGGCACCATCTCTGCCTAGGAGCATGTAGACTCCACTTGAAACTCATTAATTTTCTTGCCTCCCTCTCTCTTTCTCCCCACCTAAACTTTGTGTCCAAGCATATATCTAAGAAGACAAATCCAGTTATAGTTAGGGTGGAGACGAAGGTAAGTGAATCCAAATAGGCTGGAAACCCATATTCTCTATCTCCTGATCAGTAATTACAATGGATTCAATAAAAATCAAAACAAAAAAAAAGTTTGGGACATAGGAGAGAATTTTTACCATCTTGAAGTTTTGGTCTGTGACAACATAGGCATCTGGTTCTTCCACCTTCTCATTAGAAATAGAAAGCTCAGTAGAACCCAATTTCTCTGGGGGTTCAATTTCTGTCTTCATACTTGTAATCCCTTCTGAAAGTGTAGGTATAGAATGAACATCCTCAATTGGGTTCAAAACACTACCACCGTCACTGATTAATGCCTCTGAGTCAGAAGCAACCATTGCATTCCTATTTTCCTGCTTAGTAGCATAATACTCAAAGTTAACAACTACAATTTCAGCATATATCACAATTTTCATTTATTTGCCTTTTTTCATTAACTTAATACATCCCATGAAAATAAGCATACACCCCAATTGGAATTCAAAAAATATCAAATACATTAAATTCTTTCGAAATAAAATCCAACTCTTGAGTTAATAAAATTCAAACTTTTGGTTTTCAATGAAATTTTCAACTTCCCAATTATAAAATTGTTATTTTATAGTTTTGATTAAAAACCCAAAACCATCAGAACACATTAAAACTTTAAACTGTACGGCCCACTAAATTTCATATAAGTTGCATAGAAGTTAAAACTTTCAGCCTTAGTTTGTGATTAATCCATTAAACATGCATTCCATATATGCAGTTAAATATATGTTCTTTTTAGAAGGTAGAAAAGATTTGGAACTAATTTCTTAAAGGAGATCCAATGATCCTATACAAGGAAAAATAATTTGTTGCAGCCCCAACAAAAAAAAGTCCCATTCTCACCTCCAACATCAATTTTTGGTATCACCTCTGTTTCAGTTATATATCATATAATGTGAAGTAATCTCACATCTTGTTACAGTACAACTCCTCGTTTGATGCATTTAAGATATAATTTGTTCTTGTAATTATTTGATAAAATAGTTTGATTCTTAAACATAACTTTTCTTACTCAGAAAAGTAATAATTTTCGTCCTCTCTTTTTGCTCCCCATAACTTTGTATCCAAAAACATTTTTTTACAAAAACTACTTCGATTATATTTTGTGTGGACAGAAAGGTATATGAACTGTGGTTTATTTACCTCTACATCACTACAATATATCTCTTCTTATTAAAATTTTATATCCAAATAGGCACTGAACCATTTTTTTCTACATCCAAATACCTACCTATAATAGATCCCATATAATTTAATACAATGAATTGGAAAATAGGAATAAACGCTTACTATCTTGAGGCTATCATCTGAGGAAGCATCAGAATCAGGTCTTTCTACCTTCTCATAAGGGACAGAAGACTCAATGGCACCTGAACTCTCTTGGAGGTCAATTTCGGTCTCCCTACTTTCAGCCTCTTTTGAGAGTGTAGATGGAAGATCAGCATCCTCAATTGGGTTTGAAACAACACCATCATCATTGAGTAATGCTCCTGAATCAGAAACAGACTTCGCCTCCCCATTTTCCTGCTTGGCAGTATAAATTACTCAAGTTAACAGCTATAATTTCATGCAAAAGAACAAGTTCATCAGCAAAATCCTAAACTGTTTTCAAATTTGAAGACGTTGAATATAATTCCCTTTCTGAACAAGGAGGTAGGTTATGAAATCTAGGTTTAATTAAGGTAAATATTACAATTCTAATTTATTTTCAATTTATTTTCATTTACAATATATCCAATGACAACAAGCATGCACCATGATTTGAACTAAATTAAAATATTAAACATAACTAAAGTCGTTCCAGATAAAACTTGACTCTTCAGTTTTGGTATAAATTTCAAATTTTTGGTGTTCAGCGAAATTTTCAAATTGACACAGTTATTTTATATTTTTTTAAACAAAAAAAATTTCAAAACCATCACAATATACTAAAACTCTAAGCTCCAAGGAAATTTTGCCATTAATTTTGATACAAGTTTAAAAAAGTTCCAGCCAGTACCCCATATGTGAAGCATATATCCATGAAGGTTGTATAAATTAGAAAATAATTTTCTAAAACAGAAGCAATGATCCTCCACAAGAGAATTCTTTTTTATATAATACTGATTACAGTTTTTGTAGACCCCCCCCCCCGCGCGACACCCCAAAAAAAACATTAATAATAATTATAATAATAATAACAACCAGAAAACAATCCCACTCCAATATGAATTCTAGCATCATCACTGTTTTATTTTCGTATTCGTAATGAACCACCTTACATCTGGTTACACCTTCTTTCAGTATGTTTTTGATTTAATAGTTTAATTTATAATTGCACACTAAAGTTAAACATAAGTTAATTAGTGTTAGGGGAAAATATATATTTGATGATCTTTGGCCCCCCTTAACTATTCTCCCTTAGCCCACACACACGCACAGACACTAGTACCCAAAGACATCTAAGACGACAACTGCAATTATATTATGAGTGGAGGTAGGGGTATGCACACCATGGTTTGCATACCTCTGCATTCGCTACCGTATTATATCAGCGTATCATAATTGTACATCTAATTAAGTCTTAGACCCATATTTAACTCCTGATCACTAACTTCAAAAGATCCAACTAAATTCAATACAGAGAATTGAGAAATAGAAATAAGGGTTTCCCATCTTGAGGCTAAGGTCTGAGCCAGCATCAGCATCAGGTCTCTCTACCTTCTCTGTAGAAACGGAAGACTCAGTGACCCCTGAATTATCTGAGGGTTCAATTTCTGCCTCCCTGCTTTCAATGTCTTCCGAAAGTGCAGGTGGAGGAACAATATCCTCAACTGGATCGAAAACAACATCATTATCATTGAATATTGCTTCTGAATGAGAAGCATCCTTTGCCTCCCCATTTTCCACACCACCATCACTAAATATTGCTTCTGAATCTGCAACAGCCTTCGCCTCCCCATTTTCCTGTTTCTTGGAATGAATACCCAAGTTAACAACCACAATCTCTTTTGCAATAACCAGTTTTGTCAGGATAATAGTCAATTATTTCAAAATATAAAGCTGTAGAAAATAAACCCATAATCTCCACCTCCTGCAAACTAAATATAGTAAATGTAAGGATGATTTTGATATAAACCCCAAAAAATACCTCAGTAAGATACAACTATCACAAACTTCATTTATTTTCTACTAGTACAATCCCCATAAAATGCTTAAATCATAAGTCATCACACCCTTAAAAAATTTCTTGGCTAGAAGCATATTGGTGTTTCATATATTTCATATGCTACAATCATATATTTTCTAAATTATAAATTGAGAAATACTATAATAAAGAAACTTTAGAATGTGATTAAATACCAACGGATCATACAAGGTCATTAATTATGCGCTTGACTATGCATCCGACTTTCTGCAAGCGAGCACCTCACGCCTTGATCAAGGTCAAGGGGCACTGAAGCATGTGTTTGACTCAACAAATCTCTGTGCCTTGCCGCTTAGCCTTTTTTGTGTGCCTCAGGCATGCGCCTTTGACTATAATGTGCTCCACTCCATAGGATTTATTCACAAACTCTATTGAGTTGAAATTATATATTAGGCATAAAATCTAACTGTAATGTGATGTATTAAATGTAAATAGCTTATAAAAAAGGAGGGTAAAACGAAAGAAAGAAAAAACCCCTAATGTTTTTTTTAAATCCCTAACATTTGTTTTGAGTCAAAAAGACCCCCCCCCCCCCCAAAAAAAAAAAAAAAATCGTTTAAAATAGGACAATTATGCCCTCTCCCCTAATAGTTGATGACTCTAAACAAACGTTGGGGAGAGGTGAGTTTTTTTTTTCTTTTTATAATTCTATCTAATACCTTCTAATGTTATATGTAGTGTATTGTCAAAAAGATGAACAAAATGAGAATAAAAAATCTAGTAAAGAGGATTCTTTGATTCACGAGTTAAGAAATAATAGTAAATAATAATCACAAATTTACAAACTTTACTATTTCAACCCAAATAGTTGCATGAAGCCAAGCTATTGGTGTGCAAAACCAACTAGCGTGTGTAAAAATCAACCTTTATGGAAACAGGAAAATATCATTAAATGTGCATGTACACCATACTCTAATCTCTACTACTATAATGGGAGAAGGCCTTAGTGTAAATTGTCCTCAACCCAACCTGTGCAGCGCACGTGTTGGGTTATGGACTAACTTTGGTAAATATTTTCGGCAGTGGACCAGTTTGGTAAATATTTCCGAAAGTGGATCAGTTTGGAAATTATTTTCTTTTTACCCTTTTCATTATCCCTTCAATTTTTTCCATGTGTATGATACTAGTATTGATAGTGGCTAATAATCTTCAATTTTCCTGAAAATGGTAAAAGCAAACAAGTGCATCACACATGCAAATAAATACAGTACCATAAGATAATAATTGAAAAAAATACACTAATCATCTTGTATCCACTCAACTAAATTACATAACAACAAAAATGACTAACAAATTTAACTCTGCTTTGCATTTGTTGTAATACGCAGTGTACATAGAAAGGGGGAAATACTAAATTTAAATATTTTTCTGAGTGTAACAAAGCGATAATAAAAAAAACCTAAATTCAATAGAATTCACAAGCAAATCAGAAATAAAATTTTGTACGAAGCCAACCTATCGGTGTGTCAACCCAACCTTACTGTAAACATGAAAACATCATTAAATGCGCCTATACAACCACTCTCTCCTATCAACAGTGGTGAATAATCATCCAATTTCCCGAAAATGGTAAAATTAAACAAGTGCATCACACATGCAAATAGATCTACCATTATAAGATAATAATTGAAAACAAACAAACTCATCATTTCGTATTCACTCAGCTAAATTGTATACCAACAAAATGGAGTAGCAAACAAAATTAACACTACCTCACTTTTGTAGCAATACGCGGTGTACGAAGGAAAATTGGAAGATAAAAAAATTGTGGGTATCTCGTCCAAAAAATATAAGAAATGCCTAAATTTACTAGAATTCTATACAATCAGAAAAAGAAAAAAAAAGAATTTTTACCATCTCAAACTTAGGTTCTTCCTTCTCTACCACCTTATCCTCCTCCTCGAAACCGCGGTCGGGCACGGAAATTAAAGCGCCGCCATCCTTCTCATCCTCACCAACAACCGACCTATCTTCTTCAACCTTCACCGCATCCGCCACTCCAACAACCTTATACTTCTCATCGAGGTCAAAATTAAGGCATCCACCGCCGTCTTTGGCGTTCCCCTCCAACTCCTCCGTATCCGATGCGGTCTCGTAATCGTCGTCGTTGGACAGAGGAGCGAAGATGGGGACGGCGGCGGCCGGCGTGGATTCCGACGCCATTGGAATTGATAATTGGGGGAAAAGGTGGGATTTTTATGGGGTTTAGAGCATTAAAGGTGAGGGTTTTGGGGGATTGAGAATGGATGAGTAGAGAGGAAGAACCACACGGGAAATGAAATGGGCAGAAGAGAGAGGGATAAGATCTTCGCATTTTATAGAGGGATTTGCACGTGTAGTGTGCGTTTTTTTTTCTTTTTTTTTTTTGAAGTTGTAAACTAGTGTTACCTTGTGCAAATTGCACAACCTAAAATAGTTTGAAGAAACTCACTAAATTATATAAAACTCCAAAAAAACGTAAGGGAATTTGGAGAAACTTATGAATATCATCCATAACGTAATTATTGAAATCTTCATTATCATCCTCATATAAGCACATCGTTTAGGGAATCACTTTCAAACCATAATGTTATTCGAATTTGGAGAAACTTATGAATTGATATGGCTAAAAATAGGATTAAATCGGGGCCGTTCAAATCGAACACGAATCTTAAAGCTCAGGGGTAAAACGGTAATTTCACCTACAAACGGGTCTGAAATGGGAATGGGTCTTTCTTCAAGACCTAATAACCCACGAACGGACCCACCTCAACTGGGTACGGGTCCCAACCCGAAATGAACCCGGTCCAGCAGGATAGAATTAGGGTTCCTGATTAGTCCTAATCAACGGCCCTGATTCACATCTATCCTTTCACTGGGAATTAGGGATTACATTCCTAATCTGATCACAGGGATTACATTCCTTATCTGATCACAAGGATTACATTCCTAATCTGATCCCCTAAGGCGACTATAAATCCCCCCATCCACCACCATTAAGAGGTAATCAATCTTTTGCCAATTTACGCTCTTTCATAATCATTCCTGATTACTGACTTGTGCGTCGGAGGGTGCGTCGCCGGGATCAATCCCGGCGTCTCGCACTTTTTGCAGGTGAACGGCGGGAGTCAACGGTCTAACTTCGGCGGAACAGGTTCCAGGTTTGCTATTCAGGTTTTCCAATAATCCACAAATACTATCTGTTTACCCTCACACCAGATTTAGCGGTAACAGATTGGCGCCGTCTGTGGGAAACACCACGAGTAGCAGCCTTCCTCTTCCCGTAGGTCAGACCTTCCCCCGTCATGCCTCCAAGGAAACTCAGATCCAGGGGGTCCAACCGTGGGCCTACCCCTCCTCAACCACAACAGGAAGTCCCCCTCCAACCCGTTCAGCAGCAGGGGTAACTTCCTCCTCAGGAAGAGGACCCCCTGCGGCTGGACCAACTCCCTCCTCAGAATCTTCAACCCCCTCGGAATCCAACCCGGCCTCAGAATGCTGGCGCGGGGGGCTCGCGTTCCAATCCTCAGAAGCAACCTCTCCAACAGGACCGCATCCCAATACACAACCCCGCTTCCGACTCTATGGCATCCCATAATCCCCGAGCTTCCAACCTTCGAAATACCATCCTCAATCGGCAGAAGGAAGAGGATCTTCGCCGCTGTTTGGATGAAAGGCGGGCCCGAAAGGGAGCCTCCCGCCAACAATGTCCAAATGAGCGATCTCCTCATTGCCGAGACTACAGAAGGTCTCCTACTCAAAGAGGGCGAAGGGAGTCCCCTCAGCGTCATCGGTGGAGAACTCATTCTCCAGTAAGCCGAGCCTCACATAGGGACCGCCAAGCTGGAGAGGCACCAGTCACAAGGACAGATCTTCAAGACTTCCAAGCGACAGTCTTACGGGCCCTCAATATCACTCCAAAGAACGACCAGAGGCCACCTACTCATGAGCCAACTAGGAGCCATCGCCTTCACACTCTCAGTCCTCGTCCGTCTCCAAGCTACCATCGCCGCAGCCCCAGTCCACCCTCGTACGAAGATGAGTCCCGGAGCTCGGCAAGGTATGATCAAAGAGAAGACTCGGTCTAACGCCGTCTCCACGAGATGGAGAGGCGCCACGGCCGAATTGACAGGGAAGAAGAGCAACGAGTGATAAACCTCCGCCCGAACAGACCTCCATTCTCCCGCACCATCATGGAGGCCCCCATCCCAGAGAACTTCAAGTCGCCTCACTTCGAGTCGTATACCGGGGAGTCAGACCCCGCGGATCACATAGAGAGTTTTAAAACTCTCATGATGTTCCACCATGCTTCAGACGCCCTCCTCTGCAAGATCTTTCCTGCCACTTTGAAGGGGCCTGCAAGAGAATGGTACTCTCGACTCGCCCCGGCCTCCATCTTTTCATTCGATCAGTTAGAAGGGCTCTTCCTTACTCATTTCGTAGGTAGCCGTCGGGCCGAAAAAACAAGTATATCCCTGGTGACCCTCGACCAAGAAAAGGGTGAACGCCTAAGGGATTACGTTCGACGCTTCACCGCCGAAGCCCGGTCCATTCCATCCCTCAACCAATCAATAGCCTCTGCAGCGTTCGAGCGCAACGTCACTAATGCCAACCTCAGGGCGTCCCTTGCCAAGAAGCCTCCTCGGGACTTCTCAGAACTCCTACTTAGGGTGGAGAAGTACATACGAGCGGAAGAGGCTCTCAACCCCCTTACTCTGGAGGAGACATCTTCCGGGAACAAACGGAAGAACACAAGCGAAGAGGGATCCCAAAAATTCTAGAAGGACGGCAATGGTCAGCGCCGCCCGACTCCTCGTTTTGAAAAGTTCACCCCCCTCATGCCAATATATCAGAAGTTCTTATGGAGGTGGACAAGGAAGGGCTACTCCGTGCTCCCCCTAGAATGAATACACCTGGCAAGAAGAGAAACAAGGATAAGTGGTGCTGCTTTCACAGGGACCACGGCCACGACACGGATGATTGTCGGACTCTCAAGGAGGAGATCGAAGAACTCATACAGCGGGAACACCTGACCAAGTTCGTCCAAAAAGATGGGGCCTAGCTTCCCCCTTGAGGAGCCAACAAACGAACAGAAAGGCCCACCGAGCTTCAAGACTCAGAACCTCCCAGCTCCTCCCAAGAGGTCTTCACCTTATCGTAGAAGTAGGATTTTCAATAAGGCCGATGCTTGTAACCCGGCCAATAACATGTAATAATGGCTCGCCCTATTGAAGCAGCCACTTAGTTTATTTCAATAAAACTTTACGTTTTTTCATTGGAAATTGTTGCTCTTGCTTCATCTCTATCTCTCCGAGTCACGACTCGCTAAATGGTGAGTTCGGAGTCCAGCTACTTCTACATGGCTGCTCCCGCAACTTACTAAGCTCTAACAACGAGTTCGGAGTCCAACACTTGGCTCGATTCCGTTTCAAATAACTTGCTCTTAAGCGAGTTAGAAGTGGTTCGCCATTCGGAATTGCTCCCTTAACCGTTGAATCCCTCTAACGATGAGTTCGGAGTCCAACACTTGGCTCGATTCTGCTTCGGATAACTTGCTCTTAAGCGAGTTAGAATTGGTTCGCCATTCGGAATTGCTCCCTCAACCGTTGAATCCCTCTAACGACGAGTTCGGAGTCCAACACTTGGCTCGATTCCGCTTCAAATAACTTGCTCTTAAGCGAGTTAGAAGTGGTTCGCCATTCGGAATTGCTCCCTTAACCGTTGAATCCCTCTAACGACGAGTTCGGAGTCCAACACTTGGCTCGATTCTGCTTTGGATAACTTGCTCTTAAGCGAGTTAGAATTGGTTCGCCATTCGGAATTGCTCCCTAAACCGTTGAATCCCTCTAACGACGAGTTCGGACTCCAACACTTGGCTCGATTTCGCTTCAAATAACTTGCTCTTAAGTGAGTTAGAAGTGGTTCGCCATTCGGAATTGCTCCCTTAACCGTTGAATCCCTCTAATGACGAGTTCGGAGTCCAACACTTTGCTCGATTCTGCTTCGAATAACTTTCTCTTAAGCGAGTTAGAAGTGGTTCGCCATTCGGAATTGCTCCCTCAATCGTTGAATCCCTCTAACGACGAGTTCAGAGTCCAACACTTGGCTCGATTCCGCTTCAAATAACTTGTTCGTAAGCGAGTTAGAAGTGGTTCGCCATTCGGAACTGCTCCCACAACCGTTGATTCTCTCACTTAAGCAGTGAGTTCGGGGCTAAAGCTCTCCCCTAGAGTTGCTCCTCAAACTCGTCTCACAAATGGCTCTCTTTCAGAGCCGAGCTCTTCACTCCACTCGCCTCCAAAGCGGACCGCTTCTCAACGAGTTTGGAGCACAACTCTCTCCTAGAGTTCCTCCTCACACTCGCCTCACAAACGGCTCTCTCCCAGAGCCGAGCTCTTCACTCCGCTCGCCTCCAAAGCGGACCTCTTCTCAACGAGTTCGGAGCACAACTCTCACCTAGAGTTCCTCCTCACACTCGTCTCACAAACGGCTCTCTCCCAGAGCCGAGCTCTTCGCTCCGCTCACCTCCAAGGCGGACCCCCTCTCAACGAGTTCGGAGCTCACAACTCTCTCCTAGAGTTGCTCCTCAAACTCGTCTCCCAAATGACTCTCCACGTCCCTCGGAATCAAACCCGAGCGACTAGCGATCTAAGCCTGATCACACAAGCAAACCGCTCGGAATCCGAGCAAGTGCCAATCCGAGCTGCGAATTGGAGAAAAATGACTTTCTCCCCAAAATTCGTGTAAGATCTCGATCGAACGGCTCAGATCGTTCCAACGCCACTAAACGACAAGATAGTGTTTTCTCGAGAACTGAGCCTGCCTCGAGATCCGCGCCAAGATCCAACGGTTCAGATCGAGCTCACAACTCTCTCCTAAGAGTTGCTCCTCAAACTCGTCTCCCAAATGGATCTCTCCTAGAACCAAGCTCTTCGCTCCGCTCACCTCAAAGCGGACCTCTTCTCAACGAGTTCGGAGCTCACAACTCTCCCCTAGAGTTCCTCCTCACACTCGCCTCCCAAATGGCTCTCTCCCAGAGCCAAGCTCTCCACTCCGCTCGCCTCCAAAGCGGGCCTCTTCTAAGCAAGTTCGGAGCTCAAAACTCTCCTATAGAGTTGTTCCTTGCACTCACCTCCAAGAATGGATCTTCTCATGGCTCTTACAACGATCTTCCTAGCACATCTTCTCCGCCCCTAGGAGGGGAGCTCCTCTTCAACTTCACGAAGACAAGGATGTTGCGGGGCTATTTTGACCATGAAGGAGGGTGAAACTTCATCTCACTCCTAAAGAAAAGTTGTAGATCTTCGAATTAGCTTCGAAACGAGGGGTCGCACGCCCCGATCGGACCTCCGAAGCACTGGGAAAGTGGATCGCAATACAGCTGCACCGAGCGCCTAGCAATCCGAGCTGATCACATGAACAAGTTCCTCTCGTCGCTCGGATTCCGAGCAACTAGCCATCCGAGCTACGAATTGGAGAAAAACAACTTTCTCCCCAAAATTCGTGTGAGATCTCGATCAAACGGCTCAGATCGTGCCACGCCCACAAAACGACAAGATAACGTTTTCTCGAAATTTGAGCCTCTTGTCTCGTGATTCGTGCCACGATCGTGATCAACCGTCCAAATCGAGCCGCATAGTTCGGATCTCCAATCCGAGTTACTGTCCTGCCGAGCTTCAAAGTTGCAAAAAACGTGCCTCAAAATTCGTGCTCGGATTTGCCGAACAAGAAGCAAAAAAAAAAAGGGGAGCACAAGGGTCGAGTTCGGACCCGATAAGGGATCCAAACCCGAACACCCGTACTCTTCTTCTCCTCTTCAGCAGGTTCTCGCCAAAACAGCACAGAAGAAAAACAAAACCCAAGCTCATCTTCAAGCTTCGTCGAACCCCCAACTCCATGCCGAGCACCAACCACGCCATCGACCGCTGTGCCGAGCATTTCCAAGCTCCGAGCTCTCCAAGCTCCGCCATGGCCTCTCCAAGCTCCAGACCTCGCTGACCTCCATCACCTCAGTCATCGCCGAGCTCCCCATCCCGAGCTCGAACCCATCACCATAGCTCCGACGAACTCCATCGACTCCTCGCCATGCCGAAGCTACAACTGCCTCGCCCACTGTCTCCAAGCTCCTCTCGGCACACCCTCCTCGTCAAGCTCCTTTCGCGACGAACCCATCGTTGCCACGAGCTCCGAGCTCCACCAACGTGCTCCGAGTTCTCCACGAGCGAGCTCAGAGAGACGAGCTCCGAGCTCTCCACGAGCGAGCTCTGAGCTTTCCACCAACGAGCTTCACCATGACCAACGACGCCATCATCGGCCACCCCCTCGCCATACTGAGCTTCTCTCCTTTGAGCTCCACAGTGCCGAGCTCGTCTCCCTCAACCGAGCTGCACTCAGTCACCGAGCTCGCCTCCTCGTTCGCAAGCTCTCCCCGTCGCAGAGACCCTCTCTCTCTCGCCGAGGTTCTTCGTCGTCAAGCTCGGAGTACTCACCGAGCTCCGACTCTTAGACGAAGCCTCGACGAACTCCGAACGCCTCGCCAGGTTCCACCGCCACCGCTCCCGTCGAGCTTTGTCTCCCACGAAGGCGGCGTCGAAGGGGTGATGACGAGCAATGAAGAAGTGTTGGATCCTGTAGGCAAGACAACAAACACTAGAGGGGGGGGTGAATAGTGTTTAATAAAAACTGCGGAAATTTTTCTCGGTGCAGTCGACTGATATGTTCAAAATAATTGAAAATAACAACTCTGTGCAGTCGACTGATGAATGAGACAGACGACTGAAGGCACACTGAAATTACAACTACAAACGGTACTGACCAGTCGACTGATGGTGCAAGGAGTCGACTGTTCAGAAACTTTTTGCAGAAAAAAAATAAACCAGAGTAAATGCAAACACAAGATAATCAATCACAGAGTACACAAGATATATCCTGGTTCGGTCCTCCCGACCTACATCCAGTCCCCAAGCAACCCACTTGAGATTTCCACTATTCTTGAAAAATTACAAGAATACCCTACGGCGTTACGACAACAACCTTGTCTAACCCGTAGTCCTTTCTCTCAACCAGAGAAAGCAACCCACTCTTCCACCAAGAGTGAAACAACACCGACTCTACAACCAAGAGTCAAAAACACTCTCCAACCGAGAGCAAGAGAACAAGAATACTTTACAGTCAACCTATAGCCTTGTTGTTGTATGTGTTGATGCACGTGGCTAAAAGAACAGGTCGACTTCTATATTCAGTCCAGAGCGAATTCAATGCTATACTGGACTGAATGTAGAGAACCAAAGAGTATGAACTTGAAAGCTTTGTTTCTCACAAAAATATCACTTAAAATGCTTTTCAAGAGTGCTCGGATTTCAAAGTAAAATTCTGTATATCTTTTCAGTGAGATCTGAACTCTACTTAAAGAGTTTGGATCTCCTGAACGTTGGGAAACAGTTACTCAACTGTCAACCAACGGATCTGAGCTTTTGAGTTTGAAAAAATTCGATTTTGAAAAACAGAAAACGGTCAAAAGCTCTCGAACAGTCGACTGGTTTGCCATATGAGTCGACCGATCAGAGTTTGAATAATTTTAAACAGTTTTGTACTATCAGTCGACTGGTACTCAAGAGTTAAAATTCTTCAAACTGTTTTGACTCTTTTTGGGGTTTTAAAGAGATACACATTATGAAATTTTGAGTGTGTGTGTGTGTGACAAGGCTTTACAATCAGACTAAGACTAAACAAAAGTAAAAATACAATGTTTACAAGACACAATAATTTAACACATTTGAGCTTGAAGTCTTGAGTCGTGAGTCTTGATCCTTGTCTTGAAGTCTTCATCTGTATCCTTTTGAGCTTGTTCATTTGTTCAGCTAGAATTGTCTTTGGTATGTACACTGCAATGTTAGCTGTATAACATAGACACATGTTGCACTGTGTTGTGATCATCAAAATCAAGAATCAACATTCTCCCCCTTTTTGATGATGACAACACAATAGCTGATAACAATTTATATAAAAACATACAAGCATAGGTTTTAAAAGCTCCCCCTATTAAAAACAAAATATGCATACATAAAATAGATGTTATCATGTATCAGTCGACTGAACAATAGATCAGGCAACTGAACAGAATATGAAAATATAACTTATGTTGTTAACATAAGTATCACAGTCGACTGTATCCCTTGGGGAAGTCGACTGACCAGAGATATTTCAATACCCAGAACAGTGTAACAATGTTAACAAATCAAAACATAATGTTAACAAATCAAAACATATTTCTCTCCCCCTTTGGAATCATCAAAAGGCACAAAGTAACAAGCTTTTGCATTAAAGAAGAAACTTAAGTCTGATACAAAAAGAAATGCATTAAGAAAGCAAAAAATTACATAATAAAAAGAAAAAAATCTTCAATCTTCTTCATCGGAGTCTTCATCGACATCTTGAGAAGGAGGATGAAATTGAGAGGTGAAGAGATGAGTGAGGTGGTCTAGTTTAGAGTCTAGGGTATGGAGTTGGGTATCTACAGAGACTGAGTGATTCATTAGATAGGAAACACAGTCATAGAGAGTACGAGGGTCATCAAAATTGGCTTGAAGAATAGGTGGATCATCAGATGTAGAAGGTTGAGAGGGTCTGGGTCTAGAAGTAGAACCTAAAGGGGCTTGGGAGAGTGGAGGAGATCTAGGGGGTGATCGGGTAGGAGCATCAAGGAGCTTCATACGTGCCAAACTAGCACGATCAAAACACTCATAACGAGTAACAACATTTGTCTCCGAATCGAGATCAACACCAAAAGCTATAAAGACTCTAGTAAGAAGACCTCCAAAAGGTAGAAAGTGAGTGTGGTCTTGATTAAGTTTAGAAAAGATAACTTGACCCCAGTTAACAGCAATTATACCAAAAATTGCATATATAGCTTTTTGTAATTCAATAGAATATTGGTCATAACTACCCTTTTTAGGAAGGATGTCATAGGCTAATATTCTACCTACAAGCTTAGCAATTGGTTTGATATTTTTGCTTGTCATTGGAGGGCCATGATTAGGTAGGAAAATTCTAGATAAAATAGAAGCATTATCTAAAAGAATGTCATCAAGAGGTAATCCCACATCATCAATACCCAACATCTCATTAATCCTAGTCGGTGTGAGTGTCATTTTAACATTCTTCACAGACGAACGGATTACAACATCCCCATCGGGCTTTTGGATTATTCTCATATTTGTATAAAACAAATAGATGAGTTGGGGATAGTAATTAGGTTGGTTTGATAAAGATAAAAAATCATAAAGACTGCAGTTTTGGAATAAAGGGATGAGATTGAAACGGTCTAGGTCATTAAAGCTTACAAATCTTCCAGGGAAGATTGTAATGGTACAGAAGACATACCATCGATCAATAAGATCGGGACTCAAGAGATACTGGGTGTAGTCTTGGAAAGAAGAACTACCCTCATGAGATCGTTTAGATCGTTTGGGTGCCATGAAAAGAAAGTGGAAAAGATTATACCTAAGAAAGAGAGAGATTTGATCAGGGGCAAGCACGAGCAGCACTTGAGAGAGTAAATCACCTTCTTCTCCAAAAGCTAGGGTTTTGAAATTGGGGGTAAAAGCTTGAGAACGGTAAGGGGTAAAAACGGCTGGTAAAGAGGGTTTTAACAGCGAGTGAACGGCTGAGATCAAAGAGAGGTGAAATCGACGGTGGAGATTTGAGATCACGGGTGAAAAGATAGGTGAATTCCACGTCAAAAGACGCGATGAATAGTCGCTGAAGACGATTTAGCTCGCGACAGTCGACTGGTAGGGAGATCAGTCGACTGGGTCGAGAAGAAAATAAAAATTGTATATCTACTAATCCGTCGACTGGTCTAGGAACCAGGCGACTGGTCAGATAAAAGATTGGTATGTTTTAAAAAGCCAGTACAGTCGACTTATTTCAAGAGTACAGTCGACTTAACAAATAACAATTTTTCAACAAATATCAATAAAATCACAAATTCCAAGTTCTCTTCTTAAATTAATGAAAGTATCTTCTTTAAGGGGCTTGGTAAATATATCTGCTACTTGTTTATCAGTAGAGATAAAGTCTAAAGATATATCTCCTTTTAAAACATGATCACGTAGAAAATGATGTCGAATATCAATATGTTTCGTACGTGAATGTTGAATCGGATTTTTAGATAGATTAATTGCACTGGTATTATCACACATAATTGAGAGTTTCTCAAATGAAATACCATAATCTAATAAGGTTTGTTTCATCCATAAAATTTGTGCACATGCCAAACTTGCAGCGATATACTCAGCTTCTGTAGTTGATAGGGATACGGAGTTTTGCTTTTTACTGCACCAAGATACTAAGGAATGTCCCAAAAAGTGACATGTACCACTAGTACTCTTGCGATCAGTTTTGCTTCCAGCAAAATCGGCATCGCTATATGACAAAAGTTGAAAATTATCGGTGCATGGATAAAATAAACCATATTCAGATGTGCCTTTAATATATCTTAAAATTCGTTTCACTGCTTTTAAATGAGACTCTTTAGGACTAGATTGATATCTAGCACATAAACATACGCTGAACATAATATCTGGTCTACTTGCAGTAATATATAAGAGTGAACCAATCATACCTCGATAGAGTTTTTGATCAACACTCTTACCTAATAAATCTTTGTCAAGAGTAGTAGTAGTAGCCATAGGTGTGGATTTACTAATAGTACTATCCATGTTAAAACGTTTGAGTAATTCCTTTGCATATTTGCCTTGATTGATAAATATGCCATGTGAGGACTGTTTAATTTGAAGTCCTAGGAAATAATTGAGTTCACCCATGTGACTCATCTCAAATTCATTTTTCATGGTATTAGCAAATTCTTGACATAGATTATTATTAGTAGAACCAAAAATTATATCATCAACATATATTTGTATGATTAAGATATCATTCTTAACTCTTTTGATAAACAAAGTAGTGTCTACTTTACCTATTTCAAATCCTGTTTCTAAAAGAAAAGTTTTTAAGCGATCATACCAAGCACGAGGTGCTTGTTTAAGACCGTATAAAGCCTTTTTCAATTTATAAACATGATCTGGAAATTGTTCATGTTCAAAACCTGGTGGTTGTTTAACATAAACATTTTTCTTAATAAACCTATTAAGAAAAGCACTTTTCACATCCATTTGATAGAGTATAAAATTCATAAAACAAGCAAAAGATAATAAAATACGAATAGATTCTAGTCTAGCAACAGGAGTATATGTTTCATCAAAATCTATACCTTCTTCTTGATTATATCCTTGAGCAACTAATCTAGCCTTGTTCCTTACAACTTGTCCTGATTCATCTAATTTATTTTTGAATACCCATTTGGTACCAATAATAGTCTGATCAGGAGGTCTAGGAACTAAATCCCATACATCATTCCTTATAAATTGGTTTAGTTCATCTTGCATGGCATTCATCCAATATTCATTCTCACAAGCTTCTTGTATATTTTTCGGTTCAAAATCCGACAAGAATGCTGTATGAGAGATCATATTAACATGTGAACGTGTCTGAATACCATGGGAGATGTCACCAATTATTAAGTCATGAGGATGATCTTTAACTTCAACAAATGACTTTGGTAAAGTTGAAGATATCTCAATCGGATCAGTCGACTTGACTTGTTCTTCAGTCGACTGCTTTAAGTTAGTCGACTGGGAGACCTTATCAGTCGACTTATTAGACAAATTAGTTTGCTCTAAGGATTTAATCACATTATCTAAAGGTGATAAGTCAGTTTCATCATCTTTATTTAAGGTTGATGAAGGTACAGATTCATCGAATGTAACATGCATTGATTCTTCAATAGTCATTGTAGATTTATTGAAAATTCTATATGCTTTACTCCTATTTGAGTATCCTAAAAAGATACCCTCATTAGATCTAGGATCAAATTTGTCTAAATTATCTTTTGTGTTTAGAATAAAACACTTACAACCAAATGTTTTAAAGTAAGAGACTTTAGGAATTTTATTAAAAAATAACTCGTAACAAGTCTTTTTTAGTTTAGGTCTTAGAAGAATTCTATTTAAAACATAACAAGCTGTAGCAACAGCTTTAGCCCAAAAATGCTTTGGTAGATTGCTTTCAACAAGCATAGTACGTGCGCATTCTTGCAAAGTCCTATTTTTCCTTTCAACCACGCCATTTTGTGGTGAAGCTCTAGGAAATGCAAATGAATGTGTTATACCATTCTTGTTGCAATATTCTGTAAATGTTTCATTTTCAAATTCTCCACCATGATCACTTCTAATAGTGACTATGGTTAGAGATCTTTGATTTTGGACACGTTTACAGAAATGTGCAAATTCCTCAAAAGCATCATTTTTATGTTTTAAAAAGAATGTCCAAGTGAATCTTGAAAAATCGTCTACTAAAACAAACACATATCTACTTTTATTTAAAGAAGCAACTATAGTAGGGCCAAATAAATCCATATGAATTAATTCGAGCGGCCTACTAGTAGAAATTACTTCTTTTGTTTTAAAAGTGGATTTGATTTGTTTTCCTAGTTGACATGCATCACATAACTTATCCTTTTTAAAGGATAGTTTTGGCAGTCCTTTAACTAGGTTATATTTAGATAATTTTGAGAGATTTTTCATGTTCACATGTCCAAATCTTCTATGCCATAACCAAGATTCATTGTTAGAGGCTATTAAACAAAAGTCATTTGAAAAATCAATTGCATTCAAACACAATTCATAAATATTATTTTTACGAAAACCTTGAAAAACAACATTTTGCATAGTTGAATCATGAATCAAGCATGCATCTTTTTCAAAAACTATTTTATATCCTTTATCACACAATTGACTAATGCTTAAAAGATTATGCTTTAAACCATTAACCAATAGCACATTTTCTATAATTGGGTTAGATATTTTACCGACCATGCCAATACCGATGACTTTGCCTTTGTTGTTATCTCCAAAGGTGACGGTTCCTCCATCTATACTTTGAATGGTGGATAGTAGGTTGGCATGCCCTGTCATGTGTTTTGAACATCCGCTATCTAATATCCAGCGTTCTTTCTTGGGTACCTATAAAAAGTTTAAGGTAAATATGGTACCCTTTTTATTGGGTCCAAAACACATTAGTTTGGGGGAAACCAAACCCATGAAGAGTTTGACCTTCCTCCATAAGCAGGAATATAATAAGTAGAATTACACACATTTAACATATATGACTTAATATAAGCAATTCTATCATTCTGATTTAGACTGACTGGAACCCATACTAACTTGTTCTGTCCAGTCGACTTACCAGTGTCCTTCAGTCGACTGTTGGTGTACATCAGTCGACTGGTAGATACACTAGGTCGACTTATAAGAGGTTTTGATCTCATCGAATAGGATCCAATTTCTCTGGACAGACGACTGGTTGTATGGTTCAGTCGACTTAACCGAACGTTAGTTTTGCTTTTATCACTAAAATTAACAATCTTAGGCTTTGCAAAGAAATCATACAACTTGTGTGTAACACTAGACATAGATGTTGAATTATTCTTACTAGTGTTTACAACAGGAGATTCTTTAACAGAGGATTTTTTAAAGCCAAGTCCATATTTTTGACTAGATGTAACTTGATGATGAAGCATATCATTTAAATTCTCTTTGCCTTTGTTAAACTTAGATACGTTCTTTGAAATCTCTTCATAATTCTTTTTGAGAGTTTCAAGATCAGTATCTAAACTTGCAATGCGAGAATTTAATGATTTTACTTCCTTATCAAGGTTAAGATTTTCTTGATTAAGTGTTTGATTCACTTTCTCAAGATTCTTAACTCTAATCTTTTCTTTCTTTAACTCTTGGAATATTTCATTAAAAGCATCAAGAAGATCTTCGGAATCATAATCATTACTTACATGTTCTTGTGCAGCCATGAAACACACATTTGCCACTTCGTTATTTTCATCCGTTTCTTCTTCGGAAGATGAATCACTATCATCCCATGTAGCTTGATAAGCCTTCTTGTTTTTGGCAAATTTGTTCTTTGGATATTTGTCCTTCTTGAAGTTGGATGATTTTCCCTTGTTCTTTGCATTTTCTAAGGGACAATCCTTCTTCATGTGACCTATTTTATTGCACCTGAAACATGTAGGAGGGTCATTAGAATCTCTAGCTTTAGAATGAAACTTACCCTTCTTTAAGAACTTCTTGAATCTCCGAGTGAACATTGCTATTTCTTCTTCATCTTCTTCCTCATCTTCTGAGTCTGTCATGGCTTTAAAAGCCAATGATTTCTTCTTTGCTTGGTGTGATTTTGTATCTTTCTTTCGATCTTCAAGTTGGACCTCATATGCCATGAGATTGCCAACAAGATTCTCGAGAGAAAGTGTTGACAAGTCATTCGCTTCCTCTATTGCTGTGGCTTTCTTCTCCCATTCTGGAGTGAGTGCACGTAGGACTTTTCTAACCATCTCTGCTTGAGTGTAAGTCTTTCCAAGTGCCACAAGAGAGTTTGTGATGTCTGTGAATCTGGTAATCATCTCGGACACAGTCTCATTGTCCTTCATTCTGAACATCTCAAACCTGTGGACAAGAACAGAAATTTTAGACTCTTTTACTTTATTCGTTCCTTCATGTGTTACCTCGAGTGTATGCCAAATTTGATGTGCGGTTGTAGCATTGGATACACGGTTGAATTCTTCTTTTGTAAGTGCACAAAATAAGGCATTCATTGCTTTGGCATTGTTCATAGTCTGATTCTTTTGATCATCATTCCATTGTGCATATGGAATGGTAGGGGCAGTGTATTCCGTCTCTGTCATTTGCCATATCTCGTAGTTGATTGATTGGAGATAGATTCGCATTCGGCACTTCCAATAATTGTAGTTCGTTCCATCAAATAGTGATGGTCGTTGTGTAGATTGGCCTTCATGGTACTGATTTGTATTAGAAGTAGTTGCCATAGCCTGTAACCTTGCTCTGATACCAAGTGTTGGATCCTGTAGGCAAGACAACAAACACTAGAGGGGGGTGAATAGTGTTTAATAAAAACTGCGGAAATTTTTCTCGGTGCAGTCGACTGAGTTAACGATCAGTCGACTGATATGTTCAAAATAATTGAAAATAACAACTCTGTGCAGTCGACTGATGAATGAGACAGACGACTGAAGGCACACTGAAATTACAACTACAAACAGTACTGACCAGTCGACTGATGGTGCAAGGAGTCGACTGCTCAGAAACTTTTTGCAGAAAAAAAATAAACCAGAGTAAATGCAAACACAAGATAATCAATCACAGAGTACACAAGATATATCCTGGTTCGGTCCTCCCGACCTATATTCAGTCCCCAAGCAACCCACTTGAGATTTCCACTATTCTTGAAAAATTACAAGAATACCCTACGGCGTTACGACAACAACCTTGTCTAACCCGTAGTCCTTTCTCTCAACCAGAGAAAGCAACCCACTCTTCCACCAAGAGTGAAACAACACCGACTCTACAACCAAGAGTCAAAAACACTCTCCAACCGAGAGCAAGAGAACAAGAATACTTTACAGTCAACCTATAGCCTTGTTGTTGTATGTGTTGATGCACGTGGCTAAAAGAACAGGTCGACTTCTATATTCAGTCCAGAGCGAATTCAATGCTATACTGGACTGAATGTAGAGAACCAAAGAGTATGAACTTGAAAGCTTTGTTTCTCACAAAAATATCACTTAAAATGCTTTTCAAGAGTGCTCGGATTTCAAAGTAAAATTCTGTATATCTTTTCAGTGAGATCTGAACTCTACTTAAAGAGTTTGGATCTCCTGAACGTTGGGAAACAGTTACTCAACTGTCAACCAACGGATCTGAGCTTTTGAGTTTGAAAAAATTCGATTTTGAAAAACAGAAAACGGTCAAAAGCTCTCGAACAGTCGACTGGGTTGCCATATGAGTCGACTGATCAGAGTTTGAATAATTTTAAACAGTTTTGTACTATCAGTCGACTGGCAGAAGCTTAAGTCGACTGGTACTCAAGAGTTAAAATTCTTCAAACTGTTTTGACTCTTTTTGGGGTTTTAAAGAGATACACATTATGAAATTTTGAGTGTGTGTGTGTGTGACAAGGCTTTACAATCAGACTAAGACTCAACAAAAGTAAAAATACAATGTTTACAAGACACAATAATTTAACACATTTGAGCTTGAAGTCTTGAATTGAGTCTTGATCCTTGTCTTGAAGTCTTCATCTGTATCCTTTTGAGCTTGTTCATTTGTTCAGCTAGAATTGTCTTTGGTATGTACACTGCAATGTTAGCTGTATAACATAGACACGTGTTGCACTGTGTTGTGATCATCAAAATCAAGAATCAACAAGAAGAAGAAGGGAAAAAGAAGGAAGCAGAGGAGAAAGAAGGAAGCAGAGAAAAAAAAAATGTTTTATGTGCCACGTGGCTTCACCTCCTTGGTCGGATGCCGAGCTGCGCGAAATGTGCACGAAGTTGCTTGGATTCCGAGCAACATGCAATCCGAGCACAAAATTGGAGAAAAATGTTGCCAACCTACACGCACTGTCCGATCTTCTCAAAAATCGCATCACGATCGACGCTCAGAAACGCGCCACGTGTCCAGAACGTGATCTGTCTCGCGATGCGCGCACATCTGATCATGATCGACGCTCAGAAACGTGCCACGTGTCTAGGTAATATTTAATTTATTTATTTATTTATTTATTTATTTATTTGTTTTAATTATTTAAAACATCCGAAAAAATATTTTAAAAATCGAAAAAATTTAATTAAAAATTCTAAAAATAATTATTAATTCAGAAAAATTATTTTAAAATTCTGGAAAAATAATTATTAAATTAGAATAATTAATTAATATTTTCGATAAATTAATTATTTAATTCGAAAAATGAATAACAAATTCAAAAAATGAGAAAAAATTCAGAAAAATCTGGAAAAATCACCAAAAATCCAGAAAATTTTGAGGATATTTTTGGGCATTTTACAAGCCCAGAATAACACCGTTACACCCCGAGCAAGATTCCAAAGTCTCTTAAGAACACCAATAAAATTCCGTACGCCATTAGAACAACAAAACTACTCCTCTGTAAAACTCAGTCTCCATGAGTGGGGGGCTCGTGATATGGCTAAAAATAGGATTAAATCGGGGCCGTTCAAATCGGACACGAATCTTAAAGCTCAGGGGTAAAACGGTAATTTCACCTACAAACGGGTCTGAAATGGGAACTGGGTCTTTCTTCAAGACCCAATAACCCACGAACGGATCCACCTCAAATGGGTACGGGTCCCAACCTGAAATGAACCTGGTCCAGCAGGATAGAATTAGGGTTCCTGATTAGTCCTAATCAACGGCCCTGATTCACATCTATCCTTTCACTGGGAATTAGGGATTACATTCCTAATCTGATCACTGGAATTACATTCCTTATCTGATCACAAGGATTACATTCCTAATCTGATCCCTTAAGGCGACTATAAATACCCCCCATCCACCACCATTAAGAGGTAATCAATCTTTTGCCAATTTACGCTCTTTCATAATCATTCCTGATTACTGACTTGAGCGTCGGAGGGTGCGTCGCCGGGATCAACCCCGGTGTCTCGCACTTTTGCAGGTGAATGGCGGGAGTCAACGGTCTAACTCCGACAGAACAGGTTCCAGGTTTGCTATTCAGGTTTTCCAAGAATCCACAAATACTATCTGTTTGCCCCCACACCAGATTTAGCGGTAACATGAATATCATCCATAACTTAATTATTGAAATCTTCATTATCATCCTTATATAAGCAGATGGTTTAGGGAATCACTTTCAAACCATAATGTTATTCAATTGAATATTACTAAAGCTAAAACATGCATGCAACGAAAATATGTCGCAAATTCAACTAATTTATGTTAACTTGTATATTATAACATCATTAACATTCAGTAAATATGTTATACATTATAACTCATGCATTATAGCACATGTTAGGATAAAAATGATAAATTAAGAAAATCATATAAAAATAATTTTATGAATTGTGTTTGCTTAAAACTCTAATTTTAAGTTAGGGGATGGGGTGGGTTTTGGAAGAGACGTGAGATTTTGTGAGACTGAGAAAGTGAGGGGGGAAGAAAATGTGTTTGAAAGATTGTGCAATAATTTTTTTTTTTAGGAAAAGGTGGAATCTAGCCACCTTGTTTCCTTAATAAGAGCTTAACGAAACAACCCAGAGTTTTGGGCCCAAGTACAAACTACATACAGAAAATAAAATATACATGAAGCAACATGACGCGTACAAACAACAAATCCCTCCAACAACCCTGGAGAGTGGGCCGACAAACAAGCTTGGTCCAGCAAAATTGTGAGTACGTCAGTTTAGCTTCGTACAGTGCCTCCACGGCACATGCACACCCACCTGAGACGAGTCTGGCAGGATTTTATCACCCGCCGATCCCTACCTTCACCTCGCTGGGGGGACCCCATATTTGGGCCCAAGCCCCGTATAACGAAAACTGACCCCACGGCACACGCACATCGATCGCATCCTCCCACCATCTCCACCACACCTCCTACAAATGTGCTAGTAGCTCCCACAGCCGCTACCAAAGAGATAGCTGTGAAGAGGATACCTTAACCTCCCACACGATAGCGCTTTCTCACCACACAACTATCTCGCTTACCCCACCAAACACCACACTCCAGGAGAGAGCCGTGTAGAGGATACCTTCACTTCTCTCACGCTCAAGCTCTTTCTGGTGATTTCTTACCACACAGACTTATCTTGACTCATACTCCCACTTCGAGGGAAGAGACGACGTTGTCACGAGTCAGTGGCCTAAGTTGGAGGAAACTCAATAGCCTGATAGTAGGCGCTGTGAAGACTTCACCGGCAACATCGTAGGACACTCCAGACCAACCATACCCAAACCCCACACCCCATCACCTGGCCCCATGGTCCCCAAACCGAACCACCGACCTCATACACTTGAACCCCAGATCCATGGTGTTCGCGACAACCGGCGCAGGAGGATGCTCTGGCGCGACATAATCGCTCTGCGCCGGTTGAGACAAGCACCCCGGAAGTTGAGACAAGTGAGCGCACATCACAGAGGGACCCCATCTTTGGGCCCAAGCTCCACAATCGTGCAAAACAACCTAACCCTGCTAGAGCTTCTCTCTCTAGAGTCGGACTACGGCACATCCAAGCACACCCGGCTTCTTCACACGCACTACCAACCATCGAAAACACCAAATCACAGTGGCAGATCGCCGTGAATGGTCCCAACAGTGTGGACATGGTGGCAAGCATGAAGAACAACCGGGCCAACAACAAGCAAAGTCCACCAAACCCAACCCATGCCAAAACCGCCGGTGGGGGGGAAGAGCATGCCGACAATCGGTAGAGCTCAGATCTAGGCATTCTGACAGTCGTCGTGGGTCGTCGTCGTCGCCACGGGGGGGGGTTGTCGAACCACCGAGCGCACCTAGTTGGGGTCGGATCTGGGCCATCGACTTCAGATCTGGGCCACACCATCGGCCTTTCCCACCGGGATGTCGCCCCCTTCCCAGATCCAAGATCACGTCACCGTCGCTGGAGTGGGCTTCGTCGAAATTGAGATCGTCTATATATTAAGCAAATGGACCTAACTCCTCTTCCCTTTCTCTATTTTGAAATTGAGTAGAGAGAATAGAAGTAAGGGAAAAATACTAATTTAAACTAACACATTCGTGCTGTAAATTTTCATCAAATAGAGATAAAATAAAATAAAACCCCCTAAACCTAATCTCCCACTTGAAAAACCCTCCTCAACACTCAACCTCGCCTCTGACCCCTCCCATGCGGCCATCCACCTAGCGATGCACCCCGCCATTGCATTCAACAACGATCTCTCCACCTATCCTATCGACCTCCTCCCTTTCACACAGGGTCAACCCCCCAATGGACGCCGGGGAGGTGGCCGCCTCGAGCCCCCAATTCTTTGCAATTTTAAGGGCCTTCAAAAAAAATATTTTCAATTGTACAGCCTAAAATAGTTTTAAGAAACTCATAAAATTATATAAGACTCCCCAAAAATATGAGAGAATTTGGAAAAACTTATGAATATCATTCCTACTATAATGATTGAAATCTTCATTATCATTCTCACATAAGAAATTGGTTTAAAGAATTATTGTCGAAACATAATGTTATACAAATCTAGTACTACTAAAGCTACTAGGGGGGTGTTAAGGGAAGAGACTGTGTTTGAGGGATTGATGTTTTTTTTTCAATAAATCGTGTGTAGTACACGTGTTTGTTAAATAGGAATCCTTACTTTTTCTCTCATTTCTCTATTTCAAAATGGAGAAAGGAGATAGGAGATAGACTCACTCTCCTATTAGTATAAGATATAGATATAATATAATATAATATAATATAATACGTGGTATGTGCGTGCCTGCGTGCAAAAGTGGAGTGTAAATAATTATATTTTTATTTTATGGTTTATTAATTTCTTGTTAATGAAATATTAGTTCACGGTTTTGATTATGTTTTTTAATGTGGAATGCCCAAAATATTGTTGGTGCCATTTGAATGACTATTTTGCTTGAAATCGTGTTCATACGTTCTTATTTTGCCACAATTATTTTGTTTCCTTTGTTACTCGTAAAAACAAACATTAAAACGAGGCCATACTACGAATATTTTGATCAAACAAGGTTTAAAGGTATGTGTGTGAGTGTGTGCATATGTGGCTTATATATGCTATTTTCTCGAGACAGTTAGATTTGTAAGCATGTGAGACATTATACAAGAGTAATTTGAAGAAAAAAAATTAGTTCAAAGGATTTCACTTATAACTACATAATGCAGGAGTTTTTAGCAATCTATCCTTGAAGAAAATTCAAGTGATAGGGAGGTTGTTATTTTGTCAGATCACAAGAAAATATGTCGGATGTAAAGTGTGGTTATCTCTAGGGGGTAAACAAACTAACTTATCGGTTAGCAAATCACAGTCGTAGTGTGGCGTTGATTTATTTCTCAATTGAAATTGTATTGTCGAATTTCATATGCTAGTAGCAGTTCATCATTTGTCTTTGCCTAAAAGGATTTTGTTTCTATCGTTTTATGAGATTGTTTTCTTTTCGTAAGTTCTTTTATATCGTAGAGAAACAAAACGTGCATACATATATTGTCTTAGAAATTTTTAGTAATATCGAATAAACTAATAGCCAGTAGCAAAATTAAGTTAACACAAAAGAAATAATTGTTTGCATCTCGCACATTCAAATTCGTTTGACTCGTTGAAAATGTTTCACCTTACAAAATCCCCTTTTGTTGTTATCATAAAGATTGTATATAAAAAAAACAATTCACTTACTTTTTACTGAACCCTATTCATATGTGTTTAATGATGTTCGATACATCTCTAGTTAGTGGCTTATTAGAAGACTAACATATTGTACACATGCAAGTTGCGTCCTGTATAATATGCATAATTCTCATATCCGCTCCCATTTATAGCAATCTACTGTAGCAAAATATGCAAAATATGCATATTTAGCAGACAACTGTAGCAATTTTTTGACAAAATATGCAGACAACTACAGATGCTCTAACATATTGAGACTTGTAAAATTCTCTAAATTTAGAATATCATAAAGAGTTGTTTGAGCTACAAGGCTTGTAAAATTTTCTAAATTGAAAATATACTAAAGAGCTGTTTGATTTGCGGATTGAAATAATATCTGGAATGTAGGGAGGGAATGAATATTCATGTGAATACTAAATTATTGTGTTTTGTATAACACTATGTACCAAGGTATCCTCCAATATCATTATATTAATCGTACCAACCAATCACGATGAACAACCAAGCGAGAACGTAGATAACACCAAATACAATAACTCACAACTCACAATTTGTCGCAGTTTGACGAACATAATCTTTGGAGGGGGGGGGGGGGGGGGGGGGGGTGAGTTAGATATTTATAAACAACACAACATGTTACAAACTCTCTCACCAATCATCTATCTCTCAAGCCTTAATAGAAGATTGTGTACTGCTTACAATGATAAGCTCTTATATATAAAGTACTCACCTCCCAATGAGACCACAAATTGATATTTACAGAGATCTAGATATCCTAGGTTGTAGTATTGATTCTACACAGTCCTCTAAGTATGAAAAGATAGCCATTAAAGAAGAGTCGTACAATATAACTTGGATAACAAACTAAGCTTAAAAGAAACACCCTAAAGATTTGGTCCAAAACAACTGTCAGCGCTCCCTCTCAAGCCATAACTTTTCGTTGTATGTTTTGCTTTGCTAATTCTTCTCACTTCGCCTCTTCCATCTCTTTAACTTGATTCGAAACATAAAATGCAAGACTTAAACCAACGATCTCCACCTTTGATTACATGTAGAGTATTTTCAGCATTGTGTGGGTTATTGCTTCTAAACTCCTCCCTTGACCCTCTTGCAAACAACATGATTCAGCGACATCATCAACTTTCTAAATTTACCTCCACCTAATATTTCTCTAATGTATACCCTTTCATGGGCATACCCCAATAGGTGATGACACAAAAATGTCATCCTCCGTTCGAACTCCACCCACCTCGAGACCTCCACCTCTCAACAATATTCGAATGTTGTGATCTCGGTTTACTGAATATAGTGATGATATATTAGATGTGTTCAATAACGTTTGACTTAGAAACACTTAGCCAATATTTTCCTTTCCCATTTAGTTTGTATAGGGTGTGTTAAATACTAATCATCCTCATCACCCTACAACGACCTTTCCAAATTGATAAAACTCTACCTCACGTTATGTGTTTGAAGGCTCGTGCTTATATGGTTCCCAAGGATATTAGGTTTTGTTCCAACAAAGGAGTATGCATTCTTTTTTGCAGTATGAACCCATTCACATTTAGCATCTCTAACTCAACTATCCCCTTACTTGCCACATCAGAAATCTCACTAGTCGTCGTCCTTAAAGAACAACATTTTGTAGATTAGTAAGTAAGAAAAATCTATTTCTCTGAGAAAATGTGACAAGGACTTTCCGAATCAAGATACCAATCATAGTCATATTTACAACTCAAAACAAAAAGGCACGAATCGAAGTGTGACAGGGTAAAAATGGCCTGAGGCCCAACCAGGGCCCAATACAATTCCCACTCAAGAAAGGTAAAGATAGCAACCTGGTTCGGCTCCGAACCACTTCAGGGTCGGCGCCGAACCTCGTGTTTGCCCTCACGGTACTGGCCTCCTCGTACCGACGAGCCTCAATAGCCCTCGGAGTCCGATCCGGGACCGTCCCACAGGCCGTCCCCCCTCTCTGGCAGGGCAGAAGGATGACCTGGCGCAGCCTAGGCCCTCCGATCCCGCCCAGAAGCACAGGAGGCCCACGATGGGCCACGTCAGCTCCAAATACCGCCAAGGGTTTCGCCACGTCAGCCCTATACCACTCCTGGTATTGCCACGTCCGCCCTAAACCCCCTGGGCCTTCTGCCACGTCAGGCCCACGGGCTTTCGGATCCAGACCCGGCCCCCAAGTGGAACCAAACCCGGTTGGGATTCTCTATAAATACTAGACCCACACCCACCTTTTGAGGTAATGAATCTTTTGCCACTTAAATATACCTAGTTATTGCTACTCTCTCACAGAGACTGACTAGAGCGTCGGAGGGTCCGCCGCCGGGATAAACCCCGGTGTTTCAGGACCGTCTGCAGGTACACAAGACCTCGGATCCGAGCCCCGCCTTCAACATCTTTCCGAGCTCATCGTAGGTCCCAGAAGGTCAACCAAAGGTCGGCAGACGAGCGGCATTCTCCTTCAATATAAATTGAGTCCGAACTCACACCTGGTGCATCCACACGTCTCCCAAAAATAAACAGCATCAGGTTGGCGCCGTCTGTGGGAACAGCTGCTCCAGAAGCCGATCCGACCCAGACCCTCAAAGGCCATCGACAGCCGAACCCTCATGGCCTCCAAAGGCAAGGGGGCTGCTTCCTCCGTCAACCAATGGGACTCGCCCCCACCCACTGATAAAGCCAGGCCACGCACGTTGAAACACAAGGCTCCCCCTCGGGAGTCCCAAAGGAGCGTCGGCTGGCCAGCCCAGCCCGACCTCCGGGGAGTAATCCTCAACCGCAAGATTACCCACAGCTGGGGAAGGGCCGCTTCCAACCCGGCCCCGAACCATCCGAGGCAGACCCACAGGGATGACGGCCCACGGGGTCGGCAAGGGGATAGGAACCGGGGATCATCAACCCCGAACCCTAACCCAAACCGCACCCAGGGTCAGGATCCCGAATCCGAGGTATCCATGGATACGCCATTCACCCTACACTACATCCACGGGGGGCCGGTGGGGGGAGAATCCGATACTTCCCAAAGAACCTTCACCCAGGAGACGAATGCTATTCAGTACAGCCCCTCTCCCGAGCTACGACTGCGGCCAGTCTCCTTCTCAGGAGAGGACCCCGAAGGAGTTCACCTACCCCACTGCGAGGCCCTCGTCGTTAGCCTCCACATGGCCGATTGTGAGGTTCGCCGAATCCTTGTTGACAACGGCAACTCGGTAAATATTCTCTTCCTCAGAACCTTCGAAAGTCTCAGATTATCCAGAGGGAAACTCAAACCAGCAGGATGCACGTTGCTCAAATTTTCGGGCGTCCCGGTCGTGGTGGAGGGAATTATTACCCTCGACGTCACCGCTGGATCGGCCCCTGACAAGAGGACCGAGTCCTTGGATTTCATGGTCATCCACGTCAAGGCGGCCTACAATGCCATCCTCGGCCGGCCCGGGCTAAACTCCCTCCAGGCGATACCTTCGGCCCACCATCCGAAACTCAAATTCCCCCCCCAAGGGGTCAGCATCGTCCGAGACAGCGTCGAAGCAGCACGGTCATGTTACGTTGCCACCAGGGGAGGGGGCGTACTCCCCCTCAGCGCCGTTGAACTCGAACCCGAGAGAGACGGCCCCGCCCCCGAGCCCGTTGACGAACTGGAGGAGGTCCTATTCGACACCGAGGATGAGTCAAAATGGTTCCGGGTGAGCTGCTCACTCGCCGAAGACCTGAAGACGGGCATCATCGCTTGCGTCCGCCGCAACGTTGATCTCTTCGCTTGGAAGCCCTCCGATATGCCCGGGATCTTCGAAGACTTGATCATGCACCGACTGAGCGTCCTCCCTGACTCTAAACCGATCGTCCAAAAGAGGCGCAAAGTCGCCCCGGAGAGGCAACAAATTGTAAAAACTGAAGTGGACAAGCTCTTGTCCGCTCGATTCATCCAGGAAGTCAGCTACCCCGAGTGGTTGGCCAATGTCGTCATGGTGAAGAAAGCGACAGGGGGTTGGCGAATCTGCATTGACTTCACAGACCTTAACAAAGCGTGTCCGAAAGATCCCTTCCCCCTCCCGCGCATCGACGCTTTAATAGACGCGACCTCAGGGCACGAGCTGCTGTCCTTCATGGACGCGTTCTCAGGGTACAATCAGATCTGGATGTTTCCACCAGACATCTCCAAGACCTCGTTCGTCACCGACCAAGGTCTTTATTGTTACCGTGTTATGCCTTTCGGGCTGAAAAACGCCGGAGCCACGTACCAGCGACTCGTCAACAGAGTCTTCAAGGACCTGATCGGCCGCAACGTAGAAGTTTACGTCGACGACATGCTTGTCAAGAGCCGGGCTGGGCCGGACCACGTCGCCGACCTCGAGGAAGCCTTCGGTGTCCTCCGACGCCACAACATGAGGCTCAACCCGGCTAAATGCGCCTTTGGCGTCTCCACGGGGAAGTTCTTAGGATTCATCGTCAGCCAGCGCGGCATTGAGGCAAACCCCGAAAAAATACAGGCCATCATTAACATGTCCCCGCCCCGGAATGTCAAAGAGGTCCAGAGGCTCACAGGTCGGTTGGCGGCAATCGGCCGTTTTCTCTCCAAGTCAGGGGAGAAATCTCTCCCCTTCTTCAAAGCCTTGCGCGGGAAAGGGGGCTTCGAGTGGGGTACCCATCAACAAGAAGCCTTCGAACAGCTGAAACAATACCTCGCCAACCCGCCTCTCCTCAGCAAGCCCGAGCCGGGCGAGCCGCTTTGGCTCTACCTGTCCGCCTCGGACTGCGCCCTCAGCGCCGTCCTCGTCCGAGAGGAGGAAGGAGTTCAGAAACCACTGTACTATGTGAGCAAAGTACTGCACCCGGCCGAGACGAGATACGCGAAGATAGAGAAGGTGGCCTATGCCCTGGTTATGGCAGCCCGAAAACTTCGACCTTACTTCCAGGCCCACTCCGTCCAAGTACTGACCGACCAACCACTGAAGAATGTCCTCCACAAGCCCGAAAACTCCGGCCGATTGGTCAAATGGTCGATCGAGCTGAGCCAGTTCGACATTAGCTATCATCCCAGGGCGGCCATTAAAGGACAGGCCCTCGCCGAGTTCATAACTGAATGCACCGTCTCCGAGCAACCTGACATAGAAGAATCGGATCCGACCTGGGAGGTCTTTGTTGACGGCTCGTCATGCGAAACGGGGAGTGGGGCGGGCGTCATCCTTCGTGGCCCCGACCAATTCCTACTTCAATACTCCCTGCGCCTCAACTTTCCAGCCTCCAACAACGAGGCAGAATACGAGGCCATGATCGCCGGATTGACCCTCGCCCACCGAGCCGGTGCCAAGCGAATCCGGGCATTTAGCGACTTTCAGCTCGTGATCCATCAAATCACCGGAGAGTACGAAGCCCGTGACGACCGAATGATGAGGTATTTGGCGGCAGTCAGACGACTTTTGGCGTTCTTTGACGGCGCTGCGGTTGTCAGAGTCCCCAGGGAACAGAACGCCCAAGCCGACGCGCTATCCAAACTTGCCTCTTCTTCCTTCGAGGGTCTCGATCGTACGGTGCTCGTCGAGGTCCTCTTGGAGCCAAGCATCAGTAGCCCAGAGCCGGAAGCGATGTGTGTGCAAGAGGGGACCAGCCCGGACGACTGGACCACTCCCATCCGAAAATTCTTAAGCAGGGCCGAGCTTCCTGAAGACAAAGTCGAGGCCAGACGAATCAGAATCCGAGCTGAAAGGTTCGTCATGATCGATAACATCCTCTTCAAACGCTCGTACACCTTGGCCGACGGCAAACCATACCTCCGCTGCCTCGCCAGGGACGAGGCCAGCTACGCCCTCAAAGACCTGCACGAGGGGATCGGCGGATGCCACATGGGGAGTAGGACACTTGCCCGAAAGGCCCTGAATCAAGGGTACTATTGGCCCACCATGCTCCAAGACTCACAAGACTTAGTCAAGAGGTGCGGCCCCTGCTAAAGATTCTCCCCTATCAAAAGGCTTCCTCAAGCCAACCTCCGATCCCTGGCGAGCCCTACGCCCTTCGCCATGTGGGGTATGGACCTTGTGGGGCCCTTCCCCCCAGCTGTAGGGCAAAAGAAATTCCTGATTGTCGCCATCGACTACTTCACTAAGTGGATCGAAGCCGAACCACTATCCAGCATCACCGAGCGCCAGGTGCAACAGTTCTTTTGGAAGAACATCATTTGTCGATTCGGGATCCCCCGAATCCTCGTCACAGACAACGGAACCCAGTTCCAAGGGCAGAACTTCCAATCTTTCTGTGAGGACATCGGCATCCAGCAGCGTTTCTCCGCCATTTGCCACCCTCAGTCTAACGGCCAAGCGGAGAATGCGAACAGGCAAATCCTCGACGGCCTCAAAAAGCGCCTTGACAATTCCCCCAAAGGGCTATGGGTTGAGGAGCTACCCAGCGTACTATGGGCACACCGAACCACACAGAGGATCCCCACGGGGGAGACGCCATTCAATCTGACCTATGGGACCGAGGCAGTCATCCCCGTCGAGGTCGGATTGCCTTCTCCCCGGATCATAGCCTTCGATGAAGACGACAATGCGTCCGCCCTGAGGGCTAACCTGGACCTCGTCGCCGAAGTACGAGAGAAGTCCGCGGTCCGAAGGAGCATTTATCAGCAACGGATCGAGAGATTTTACAACAAGAAAGTCCGCCCCACCAGCATCCAGGCAGGGGACCTGGTTTTGTGAAAGCTATCTGTCTCTGATCCAACCAAGAAGAGGAAACTGGCTCCCAACTGGGAAGGCCCATACTGCGTAGTTGAGGCTGTACGCCCTGGTACATATCGACTGACGGATATGAACGACCGACCCATCAGCCAACCCTGGAACGCTGAGCACCTCATGAAATTCCTGGGAGAGCAAGCTTAGGTTCTAGCATGGCTTAAGTAAATTAAAACTTTTTGTAAACATTCATGTGTAAAGGGCCGCTTCAGCGACCCCCCCCCCCCCCTGTCTGATATAAAAGAAGTCTCTTTTTGTCAAAAGTTAAATACCTCGGCAACTCCAACCCGGTACCGGGCAATGGGGGCGGCACCTGGGTTCTCACTCGGGTCTCATCCCCAAAACGCCTCGGCAGGTTCGACCCAACTCCGGACCGGAGGTCTCCCTGTCGCCCCGCATCGATCCCTCACGAATCGGCGGAGCCCAACCTCGCCTACACCGCCCTTCACCACCCCGCTAGCCAGAGCAAAGAAGGAAAAGAAAGCTTTATTCACACTCTTTTATTTTGTGCGGAGAAAACAAGCAAATACCGTTACAGGACCACTCCACTCATCTCAAACTAAAGGGAATCGCCGACTTAGGGCCCCTCGGATCCGGCGAAGGGCGGAATCACTCCGACCGAACGACTTGGAACTCTCTCTTCGTCATGACGGTCCTTCGGTTCTGCCACAGTCGACACCCCGGCCACGGAGCTCTGGGCATCCACGGATCGCATGCGTTCCATCAGTTGCAACGCCGAGGGAGCCCCCTCTGCTCGCCGACCCCTCGAGGAAGATGTCGAAACACCCAACATAGTCCTATAGCGGTGTATCTCCATCTCCTTCTCCACTATCACGTCGCGAAGTAGCTTCTCAGAGGAAGGCCTCTGCACCGAGGAACTTGACATGGTATATCCGAGACCAACGCCCCCTAGCTCCCGATCCACCATCGCCCTCCACAGCCGGCTCGCCTCCTCACTTAGGGCTTCAGACTTGTTCCTGTAATAATGGAAGGCCGCATCAGTGTCGCGAGCCCTCTTTCGATACCGAACCAAAGTGGCCTCTAAGGCCTCAACCTTGCCCCGAAGCCACGCCACGTCGGAACGAAGGGGGTCCACCTCAGGAAGGGGAGCCGTAACCTACAAGAGAACCAGCCCACTCAAGACATATAAGCAAAGAGGTTCAGAAATTCTTCGAAGTTGGAACACTTAGCCAGCCAAAAACCCTCTTTTTATAAATTCAGTTTCCCCATACAAAAAATGCGGTGGCCAGTCCGCGGAAGGCAAATACAATCGAGAGAAGGAAAAAGAAGGACAAAAATTATACAGCTGGTTTTCCCACCTCAATGTCAGCCGGATCCGTAGGGGGGTCGGCAACCGGTGTATCATCGGACCCTTGTCCGCCAGGGGTCTTCGGTGTCCCCTCAATCTCCATATCATACTCGAGGTTGGACAGGTCGATAGTCGGATAAAAGTGCCTCACATGGCTGAGGGCCTTTGCATAACTGCTATCCTGGGCTTTGATCACCAGGATCTGACACGACTCAGTCACCTCTTTCTTCTCCTTCTCCGACATCTCCTCCTGAGCCACCCTCGCCTTCGCCCATTCCTCCTTCTCCTTGTCAAAAGCCGCCTTCGTCTCCGCCTCCTTCTTACGAGAGCCTTCGAGCTCTCCCTTCAATTCCGTCACCTCCTGCTCGGCCTTGTCAGCCCGGTCTCGCTCTCGCTGCAACGCCGCCTCGTAGAGGCCCCTCACATGGGCCCCCTGCACGGTCGCCTGCCATAGCCAGACACTACTAAGAAATCTTTCTTAAACAACATAACCCGAAAGCTAGGGGGTTCGATTGACTTACCAGCACAGTGGCCTGCGCAAGACGCACGTACGCCTCGTCCAGGGTCTGGGACTTCATATCCGAACGGTCCCGAGGGGTCGCCAGCTTATCTGCAACCTCCACGGCCTGGCGCCCCCGGACCAGGCAATCACCCTCGCGGATCGACCAATCCGGCACCCACCTTCGCCGAAGTCTCTCCTCTAGTCCGGGATCCACCAGGGGACCCTTCCCCTTATCAAGGTCGGCGGCCGTACCCTGATCCGGACCCCCCTGGACCACCGCGTCCCCACCCGTCTCCGACCGAGTCCTTTTCATCCTCGGCTGAATGGGGGCCTCGGAGACCACCTGGGACAACTCGGTCGTCTTCGCCGCAACATCCTTCTTCTCGGCCTTCTTCTTCTCCATGGCGAGCCTCAGCGCCTTAATCGACTCTTCATCCATTTCTGTAAAAAGATCCATTAAGAACAAATGAGCAAGAAAGTACAAGAGGAGTGAGAGGAAAGAAACAACCACATACGAGGCACGGCCGGGCTAGGGCTCAGTTCGACGCTCGCCAGATGGGCCTCCGTCACCTTCCCCCAATTGATGCTATACGACAGACGGAGACGCTCAACGAGTCTCCACTCCTCCGCCGTCAAGTCCCCCGGCCCCGGTGCTGCGTAGCTCGGCTTAGAATGGTTCCACCGAGTAGGGATAGCCCAAGGATCCTCACTCCGGATCACCAGATACTTTTTCTTCCAGAACTTGATGGAATCTGGATGACCGTGGACAACCTTCGCCTTACCTCGAGGCGAGATATAGTATACCCCTTCTGCCGATGAGCCGATCAACAACATCGCTCGGAACACGCTCAGCCGCAGGGGTACCCTCTGCTCCTCGCACAACAGCACGAAGCAGATGATCTGCTTCCAGGAGTTCGGCCCAAACTGCATCGGCGCCAGGGACGACCAATTTAACACCTCCCGAACGAATGGATGGATGGGCAGCCTCAGGCCGGAGATAAAGGCGTCCACAGGGAAGATACAATACCTATCCGGCAGGGGATCGGTCGGCCGAAGAGTAGAACTCGGCAGCATAAGCTCATAACTGGGCCCTATGTAGTAGGCCAACTGCAGAGCCCCCAAGTCGCTTGCCTCCAGAACGGTCGGGGATGCGTCCACCTTCAACCTCTTCCGACTTGACGACGACGGCTGGACCCCCGAGGACTCCTTATCTGAGAGATCGTCGGGGTAGCGACGGAAAGACTGGGGTTGTGCAGACGACCCTATCACCGAGTCGCTCGGGCCGCCAATCCTCGATCCCTTCTTCTTCGGGGCCCTCCTCCTCTTAGTCCGTTCCGGCGAAGGTGTAGACAAACGCCCCAGAACGGGCGGATTCCGAGACCCTGCAGAGCCATCTCCCTCGGAGCCACCCTCCTCTCCGGAAGCCAACCCTAGGGTCCGGACTTCGTCTGAACTACCGCCCCCCTCCTCAGAGTCGCTGCTTTCCACCGCGAAATGCCTCCGAGATCGCAATGGCTTCACATTGTGTACAACCTCCTCCTCGCCTACCGGCCCCTCCCCAGAGGTCGACGCCGACGAGCCGGACTGAGCCCTATCCATCTGTGCCTAAGCTAAACGGGGTTACCAACTAACCTGGGATCACCTCGGAAAAACGACCTTGCTGCAGGAAACTGAAGGGACGAGCGCTGAAGAATTGAAGGGTTTTTTGAAAAGTAAGGAGCAAGAAAGAAATGGGCGATGAGAGGAGAGGGAGGAACATTTATAGGGGATAGGAACAACTCCTCGATTTTTGCAGTCACTATTCACCGATTGACGTGCAACTGCCGCCTAGGAAATCACGCCACGTCCTCGAAACATGTGCTGCTGACGTCACCCAGTGCCAGACTGGCCGCCCGGTACGGGGGTCGGTTCGGGCAAAATAACGGCTCGCCTTCGCCGGCACTAAAGTACTCTTCTTCGGAAGATCCACCGGCTGGCCATCACCCTTACCAGCCCGTAATTCCCCCTCGTCTCGAGGTTCGGCTTGGCACCGGGGTACTCTTCTCAGGAAGAAACAACGGCTCGCCTTCACCCTTACCGGCCCATAATCCCTCGCCAGCTCGAGGTCCGGTCTGGCACCCGGGTACTCTTCTTCGGAAGATCCACCGGCTGGCCATCACCCTTACCAGCCCGTAATTCCCCCTCGTCTCGAGGTTAGGTCTGGCACCCGGGTACTTTTCTCAGGAAGAAACAACGGCTCGCCTTCACCCTTACCGACCCATAATCCCTCGCCAGCTCGAGGTCCGGTCTGGCACCTGGGTACTCTTCTTCGGAAGATCCACCGGCGGGCCATCACCCTTACCAGCCCGTAATTCCCCCTCGTCACGAGGTTCGGCCTGGCACCAGGGTACTCTTCTCAGGAAGAAACAACGGCTCGCCTTCACCCTTACCGACCCATAATCCCTCGCCAGCTCGAGGTCCGGTCTGGCACCCGGGTACTCTTCTTCGGAAGATCCATCGGCTGGCCATCACCCTTACCAGCCCATAATTCCCCCTCATCTCGAGGTTCGGTCTGGCACCCGGGTACTCTTCTCAGGAAGAAACAACGGCTCGCCATCACCCTTGTCGACACATAATCCCTCGACCTCTCGAGATTCTGTCGAACACCAGGGTACTCTTCTCCGGAAGAGACAACGGTTCGCCATCGCCTTCACCTACACGTACACCCTCGACTAGCTCGAGGTCCTATCCAAGCCTCAGGGCAGCACCACCAGGAAGGCCCTATGATTCGCCCTCCCATTTTTTCTACAACCATAAGCACTCCTCCACGGCTAGCTCCCGCACCCCCCGCAGGAGTGGGGGGCTTGTGTGACAGGGTAAAAATGGCCTGAGGCCCAACCAGGGCCCAATACAATTCCCACTCAAGAAAGGTAAAGATAGCAACCTGGTTCGGCTCCGAACCACTTCAGGGTCGGCGCCGAACCTCGTGTTTGCCCTCACGGTACTGGCCTCCTCGTACCGACGAGCCTCAGTAGCCCTCGGAGTCCGATCCGGGACCGTCCCACAGGCCGTCCCCCCTCTCTGGCGGGGCAGAAGGATGACCTGGCGCAGCCTAGGCCCTCCGATCCCGCCCAGAAGCACAGGAGGCCCACGATGGGCCACGTCAGCTCCAAATACCGCCAAGGGTTTCGCCACGTCAGCCCTATACCACTCCTGGTATTGCCACGTCCGCCCTAAACCCCCTGGGCCTTCTGCCACGTCAGGCCCACGGGCTTTCGGATCCAGACCCGGCCCCCAAGTGGAACCAAACCCGGTTGGGATTCTCTATAAATACTAGACCCACACCCACCTTTTGAGGTAATGAATCTTTTGCCACTTAAATATACCTAGTTATTGCTACTCTCTCACAGAGACTGACTAGAGCGTCGGAGGGTCCGCCGCCGGGATAAACCCCGGTGTTTCAGGACCGTCTGCAGGTACACAAGACCTCGGATCCGACCCTTCCGATCCGAGCCCCGCCTTCAACATCTTTCCGAGCTCATCGTAGGTCCCAGAAGGTCAACCAAAGGTCGGCAGACGAGCGGCATTCTCCTTCAATATAAATTGAGTCCGAACTCACACCTGGTGCATCCACACGTCTCCCAGAAATAAACAGCATCACGAAGTTATTACATGAATCAGTGACACTTACTATTTTGGCACCCCTTTGACTGAAAACCGTACTTCATTGAGAAACAAATATATTTCTCTCGAGTACATTTAATCTAGTAAACAAGACCTCGTACAGTTAAGATTTAGTCTTGCCAAAAGATTCATCGGGCTACTTTCGTCAAGAATATTGTACTTGACTTCGTCCATCGATGACTGACATATTTAACTCAATGTTTTAAACTAATCTCTGCATACTTCACATTTTTCATGTTTCTCAATATCCCTTCATCTCCTTTTAGAGCAATATGCAAGCCCTCATGGACTAATAGAATGAACATGTCCACCTTCTAGTCACTGAAGCTGATTATCCCATTAAACTTCTTGATCTTCATAGAAATAACAAATTTTTATTTTTATTTTTTTTTAAACAAAAGGGCCAATCAGAAACACTATTGTCGTGCCCAAAGAACTCCCTGAGCATCGGCCTGAAAGATAGCTAGAAGCTCCGGGTTCGAAATCAAAACAAACAAAAACTCCACTAGTAGATATCTCTTTCTCTCTCCCTTAGCAGCCCAATCGACCTCCATGTTATACTATCTAAAAAGATGACAAACAAAGCCAATCTTACACCCCTCCATTAGATGAACAATATCCTACTGAATTGGATCCATCATCACTTTAGCATTTGCCTGTTCCTCCATCCCTTGTGTGTCACCTTCAAAGAAGAACAACCCCTCATGCAGAAGCAGGTGGAGATTCTTCAACACACTCCACAATGTGCAATGCTCAACAACGTTGATGGAGTAATTATCAATCGGGCCACCTCCAACCCATAACGACTTAGAGTTCGAATCATGCACAACAAAGCCAAAACCCGCACCATATTCATTCATGGACCAGTCGAAATTAACTTCAACGCGCCCCTCTACGGAAGCCCCCACTGACCATCGTTGGTTGCTTAAAGACTGGTTGACACAACACCATTGGTCTAATTTTGCTGAGTAAGTCACCATCAGTAACTGTCACGCCCCGCTTCCCAAAATACGAGAATACGAGTTCGTGACGAAGGCCCAGCAAATGATATTAACATCATCCATGAGCTGTACCAGTTTTAACTCAACAATATGAAAAATGAATAATCACAACCACGCAAAAAAATATAATCACATAGATAACAACTGAGATTAAACATGTAATAGTTCAACATCATAACCAATAACTAAGAAGATAAACAACGGTTACAGGTCAATAAGCCCGGGATACAAAGTTCAACAAATGAATAACAATGCGATAAAAGAATAACATAGAAGGAGATAATTTATTCTAAAATAGCTCGTGCTCCAACCCTAGAAGAACTGCTCACCAATGCCTCCTGACAAATCTCCTTGTTCACCTGTAGCTGGATCAACTAGAGTGGAAAAGAAAATATCCTTAGAGCAAGTATGGACAGCAAGTAGTGAAAACCAAAGAGTAAGGGGACATGGTACATCAAAGAGTATGAAGCAAGATCAAAGTCCAAAAGCAATAATAATGTCAATTAACAATGGTCAAGTGTACAAGTGTCAACTTAGGTTTATTAGCACTTTATTTTCCTATCTAGTGCACGTACTACTGCGTCCCATACTACAGGTTCGGTGCACGCAAAACAGTGTACGTTTTAGACATAGTGGTGGAATCTATAAAGCATGGACTCGGTGTCATGAGATAACATGATAACAAGATAACAAGTTCATAAGTATTTCTCCATCTTCCATGTCAATAGTACGAGTACACAAGAAGGGCCCTACCGAGTATATTTTCTGAGATTATGCACTACTAAGTCAACCCTTATTAACCCCGGTTTGTTTAATATTTTATTATTTCATTCATGGTCATGCAATTGTAGATATAAGAGTGTCAAGACGATGATAGAGGTGCAACAAAATGATACAATGCATGATTAACTACAAATAATTGTAAATCTGAAAAGAGCATACACAGCAGCACTAACACAGTAGTTTCTCACAAACTACAACTCAGAATGCGATTCCACAAAAAGGGAAAGTAAATTAGACATCCGGAGCTACAATTTATGTTCAGCAAGTTTTTATTAGTTCTGACTAAAACTAGGTCAATTATCCTAATCTTTACATGTTAACTGTTCTGGCAGCAACTTATAGTCAAAGTTAAATGGGTGAAAACTAGGCGTAAAAGCAGTATAAAAATCTACAAAAATTAAGAATGGATCCTAAGCATGTCTACTAAGTTTCTGGAGAGTTTCAAGGCATTATACTAATGTTATCATGGTATTTTAACTGAAAGTTGTGTCGGTGTTTCATTAATTTGCGATCTGGAAAGTACAGACCAGCAGTGACTAAAACTGTGATATCTCACAGCTCATAGATCGGAATCTAGATCTGTCAGTTGGTCTAGAAACTAGATTCATTGGACTAAAAATCTCTTTTATATGGTTTTGGTTGATTCCTATTGTAACAGGGTTGAAACCTCAGTATAAAACAGAATAGGCCGCAAGACATAACAAAGGCCATCATATATATTTGTCAAAGTGAATAATCAACATGTTCTTGTTATCATGAAATGCACTATCATTAATGTACAACAAGTTGAGGTGAAAATCTATTGTATATAAGATAAGATTATCATGTCACGTTTCAATTCACGAGATCTCAATCAATCAACATGTATCCATATCATTTTATATTTCTCATATGCAAGTTCTAGTCAATTTGTTCATGTCGTATGTGCATGCAAGTTTGAGTTTGAATCAATGGATATTGGCACGAGTCAAGGATACTTCGGGTTAGCTCATGTAAACCCTCAATATCCCCAATGGAAAGTACACAAAGCAGTATTACGATAATTGAAAGAGAACTACTTGTGGAGGAGATCAATAATCTTGAATTAGAAAAATAAACCGAGTTCAAGTGGACTTGCCTTTTGTGTGAGAGATTCGAATAACTAGAATAACGGGATCGGAATCCCGGGTGATGATCCAAAATAGCACACAAGTACACCACAGCAACACACCAAATCCACCACAGCGGATCCAACAAACAGCAAATGACCAATATCGGATCTGCCCCAACAATATAGCAAACACCAAATTTGACCACTCCCATTTCGTCTTCTCACTTCGACAGAGAGAGAGAGAGAGAGAGAGAGCGACAACCGGTAAGGGCGGCGCGACTGGAGGTCGATACTGGTGACGTGGTGTAGCGTCAAGGGCGAGAGCGGCTGACGGTCGAGAAGCGATGCCGCGACGAGCAAATCGGAGCTCAAGTGGTGCTCTATTTCTCACCGAAACAAAGGAGGGCGAGACGTCGGGGGTGCTTTGGAGCTAGCGATGGGCGAGAGGAGAGGTGGTCGACTGGGCGATGAGATGCAGGCTGGAGAAGATGAAGGCGGAGGAAGTCGACAATGGCGGTTGGAGGGTAGTCGAGGGGGGTGCAGTGGTGTCGTGGTTGGCCGGTGCTCGGGGAAGAGCAAGGAGGAAGACAACTGGATGGAGGTGAGGCGATGGCAATGGCGGCTCGACGGGGATGAGGAGGAGCAACGACGGTGTTCGGAGGTGCGGCAATGGAGGCAGGCGACCGGGAGGAAGATGGGGGTGATGGAGGTGAAGCTTCTGACTTCGGCAATGGCGGAGTTGGTGGAGGAGGAAGACGAAGAGCTTGGATGAAGGTAGAGCGTCGAGGTTGACGACTGCAATGGAGATGCTAAGGTAATGGCAGGACGAAGGAGGAAGGCGGCGATGAGTAATGGCAGTTGACTGAGGGAGAGCGGGAGGCTCGACGACGGGGTCGTATGGCGTTGCGGCTTAGAGGAGAGCAGCACGACGAGGAGGTGCTTCGGAGGATGGGGATGGAGGCATTGATCGAGGTGGAGTGAAGAGGAGGAAGACGATTTGTTTTGTTTGGGTTTCTCTGTTTGGGAAGAGAGGAGAAAAGGGGGGAGAGAGGGAGAGAGAGGGAACGGAAATAGGGGAGAAAGATAGTGGGTTGTTTTTATTAATAAAATAATAAATAAAGTATTGAGTAATTAAGAGATACGGGGGATTGTGGGTGAGGAGATCTGTGTTGGTTGTTAGGGAGAATATGGGTTTGGGCAGACTAGGATTTGGTTTTAGGATCCAATAAGGAGATGAGTTTGGGTAGATAATAGTATGGGCTTGCAAATATATTGGGCTGACAAAAGATAATAATAACAATACTAAAATAATAAATTGCAATAGAAGGCCCACAACAAGACCAAGACCCAAAATACCACAAAACAGAAAAGAGAACACCACAAAAAAAGTATAAGAAAAATCCGTACAACCGGAAACAGGGGTTACAGTAACCGAGACCCTATGACCCCCTTTGGCATCCCATAACTCAGCAGTTGCGTGGGTTGAAACTCGAATAGTTAGCGTACTATCCCCACCACCACCTTCAAATACATCCGTGCAATTGGACTTCCATACATTCCACGCAATAGTGACTATCAACATTTGTAACACCCTTCTACTATCCCCCACACCCAATAGTTGTCCATCAACCATATCCCACCAATCTTTCAACGAATCTCTTACTAGGCCCATACCTAGAGTAGCAGACTGTGACACCCACACCTCCATTGCTTTCGTACACATGAAAATGGCATGCGTTGTTAATTCCTCCACCCTACAACAAGGACAAGTGGGATATGAAACCAGGCCCTGGTGGAGTAACATCCCCTTGGATGGGACTTTGTTAATGAAAATTGCCACAGCCAGTACCCAACTTTTGGCCCAACACTTATCTTTCATAAACTCAATGGAGCCAATGTGCAACTCAGCCCAAACCTTAAAAAACAGTGATCATAGAGCTCCTTCATATGAACTTTGCATATAGAGGAGTCAAACCAAATCAAGGTGTTGTCGCACTACCTTACAAGCACCCAAATCAATCTTGCCTTCACCACGAAAGCATGCGGGAGATGCATAACTAGTTGTGCATCATCCAAAGTCCTGAAATATGATATCAATTTTGACACTTTGATTTGCTGCTAAAAAACTTAATTGGGTATAGTCAAACCTAATTTGTTGAGAGGAGTTGGTCCAAGCCATGGATTTGCGAAAACATCAATATGGTTGCCATCGCCTACTACCCAATGTAGGCCATCACACAACAAATCTCTGCCCTGACACAAGGTCTGCCTTGACCAAGAATCACCTATCTTCCACTCCCACTGCCACAAAGAGGGAGTAAGTTATACTTATCGTCGCGAAAAATATCGTTGTAGGTTGACTAATTATTCTACGAAGATTCTTCGCCGTCATAGCCTCCTGAAGGACCTCCAGACATCTCAAACCTATTTCCCCCTCATCGACGACAAATAGTATCCCAAGAGGCCATAGTCATGCCTCAACTCACATCACCCTTTCGCCACACGAAAGCCCTACACTCCTTCCCAACCTTCTGGATAACAGACCCAATAACTATACCCAAGAGATAAAACAAAAGCAGGCATGGCCTGAACCATATATTTCAACATTACCATCCTCCTTGCAAAGGACATTGTGCTAGTCTTCCAACCAACAAGCCTATGACAAACTTTACTCAGAAGATCATCACAATTACTAGCGGGAATATGACCCATGCCAACCATAACCCCCAAATACTTGAACGGGGATTTTCCAAGACTAACTTGTAGCAGCCTCAAGCACTACCTTTTCTGACTAAAACAAACACCATCACCGAAGTAGACATGGGATTAGGAAAGATTGACCCACTGCCTATTCCATTCACAGTACCTCTCCATAATACCTTCATAAACTTTGCACTCCACCAAATTTGCACGACCAAAAAGAATATAGTCATCTCCATACATTAAGTGAGTCATTTAACTTTCGATATGCCCAACATCAAAGCTCATAATTTGTTGCATACGATTTCTTGCCTAATTAACCCAGATAATACTTAAGTGCATAGTATAAATAAGTAAGGTGAAAGCTATCAGCCTTCTGTAACCCTATACATGAGCTAAACAAAGAATTGGGGCTTTCGTTGACAAGTACAGCAAATCGAGGTCCATGAACACATGCCATAACTAAGTTAATGACCTTTTTCATCAAAACCAAACATTTGAAGCACATCTTCTAAGAAATCCTCCCCACTGCATGGACGATGTCAAGAACAACCTCCCTCCTCCAATACTCCGATGGCAGGTCTAGAAGTTGCATCCAGATAAGCGCATGTTGGACCTGGTCAGTTGAAGCCCTGAAGTGGGGATGCCACAAAACATGGCCCACCCAAACGAAGTATCGTCATATCACTTTCATCAACAACAGAAAAATGTCCCCCTGACATGGGTATGATCTCAAATCCCCTGCTAAGCTTCCACAACTGCCCTATGATACATGCAACGAAACTCACTTTGAACCTCCTTCCCAAAAATTTACCAAACTTGGCATTTTTCCAATGTTCCCTACCCGCATCTACGACCGTTTGTTCTATCTCCAAGGTACCAGAAATATTGGATTGCAATTTCACTAACTCTTCTATTGTGACACGGTTATTGATGGTGAAATCATCTCCATCTTATACAACAGTGTTCCACGACTTGGCCCCAACCACGGTGGTTGGTTTTCCCTGATCTTCCAGAAGCCTGGCTTTGATGGAACGTACAATCACCACCATCCGGTCCCCCTAGAATAGAAACCCTAGCTTCCATAATTTAACATGATACGATACATTCATCGAGGAACTCACAACTCTGGGGCGTGATACCAGTTATAGCAACTATAGGCCCACTAATTTTGGCCTATTAGTCCAAATGAATATTTAGTAAATTAGTTTAAAGCTCTATATTACCAAAAATGGAAAATTCCTACTGAAGTATAGTTTAAACTAATTTCTCCATCCAACCATCTCATTATTATTTTTTCAGTATAAGATTATTATTCGAGCCACAGTCTTCAAGCCACAACCTTAACACTAATATTTATTTCAACTGTCTGTTTGACTCTAGATGGTTAATATTAAGATTAGTTTATTCTACTAGAAAGGTTCTGAATCCATTAGTCCATGCATGTATTGTAGAGTTCAAAAGAAGGTACAATACTCCTAATTAGTCCATGCATGTATTGTAGAGTTCAAAAGAAGGTACAATACTCCTAAGCAGGAAAAAAAAGTATTTCACCTTGGTATTCACAATTTTGATGCACCTAGCTAAACAATCCTTAATTAGGGGTTTGACTGCTCACTTTTAGTGATGTTAATTGGGTTCCTCACTTCCATGCAAGTCTTTGGTTTCAGGAATTACGAGCCGGAAAGATCGGGTGGCACAAGCATAGAGATTTTGTAACCTCCGTTTCCATCAATATATATTTTTTGCGTATTTTTTTTTGTATTTCAATTCCTTATAAATTCTTTTCCGCTCTCAATTTCATTTTTAGTCATTTTGGACTTTCTATTAAAGTCATATCTAAACATCAGTTATATTTGTAGTTATTTTCAAACGATTATATACTTTAATTGTAGAAATTTTATTTTTTTCTTATTTTAATTATTTATAACCTAGACCAGGTCTATTATTATTATAAGATTATTTTAATTAATTTGAAATTATTGTATAAAATATTATTTGATTTATTAATTTTGAACTTAAGCCCAATACTGGTCCATTCTATAAGTTGTCTAAATTATTTATTTGGCAAACCATATTTAATCCCTAGTCCATATTATTTTATTATCTTATTATTGATTGAAGCCCAATCTTTTATCCCTTCTATAATTATTTATTTTATTTTGTGAAGCCCAAACCTAAAGCCCAAGTATATTAATCAAAGCCCACACTTTCAAACCCTAAATAAATCCTATTGGATGCTAACCGAAACCCACATTTAAAAACTCATTACCCAAACCCAACCAGATCCCCTCAACTCTCATAACTACACCCACTTTCCCCTAATTATTGCCCACTATCTCTTCCAGTAACCCCATAATCAATACCCATTATAATATATTATATTATTATAAAATACCTCCCCACACACTCCCCCCTGTACTGTCTCTCTCTCCCCTACCCTCTCTCCTTTTTCCTCCTTCACTTCAGTAAACCCAACCCGCTCTCCTCCTCGTCGCCCCAGTCTCCCCCACCGACTGCCACCGACTGCACCTCTCCCCGCCATCAACAACACCGCAACCAGTCTCCGTCATCCTTTCTGTCACCCCTGACCATCCTCGTCGAGCACCCCCGTCGACTGTCCATTTCATCCGCTTGGCAACCCTGCCATTTCCCTCACTACTGCCCCCTTGCCCCCTGTAACTGCCTCCTCGCCTCCAGCACCCATCGAAGCCCCTCTTCGACTCCATAACCCCCGCATCTCCTTGTCGTCGCCATCACTCGAGCCACCGAGCACCACCAGCAACCTCTTCCCCGCACCTCGTCACCATTGCCCTCATCCTCCTTGCCCTCGTCGCCTCCACCATTAACCCCCATTGCCATTCTCGAAGCTCCCCCTCATCTTCAACCCCACCGAGCCTCGACATTGCTGCAATACCCTCGTCGCCGCCTTCCGCCATCACTAACACCGCGCAGCAACCCAACACCCCCTGCCTCTTCGACCACCGTCCTCCTCGACCACTTGACCCCTGCTCACTACACCTCGCGCCACGACCACCGCCCTACCACCGCGACCACCCCTTCATCCTCGACAACCACTAGAGCTCCGAACCCAACACCCACTGCAGCCCTCATCGCAATTCGTAACACAACGAACACCACCTCGCAGTGCTAACGTCATTGCCGCTCATTGTTGCTGTTGTCGACCTTGATGTTGCCGTTGTCTCGTGTGCTGTTGCTGTCATTCCTCTCCGTAGCACACCTCCTCGACACCCAACCACCATCTCCGATCATCTCCCCTACCATGTTCACCATTGCCCTGTCGAAGCCTCGCATTCCACTGCTGCCTTCGTCCATCACAATCTTGAACGTCATCCCTGCTGCCTCCTGCCTCCAATGCTGCTCCGACCGCCCACTGCACCCACCACCATAGCCGCAACCACACACCCCCTTGCTGCCACTCTTGTTGTTGTTTTGTTGTTGGTTACCGTCACGTGGATTGCACGTGCTCTCATTATCACGTAGTGTGCACATATTGCCGAGTTGCTATTGTCCCCGTTTGTGTTCGTCGTGTCTTGCACGTGTTCTCGTCGTTGCCGTAGTTTGCACGTGTTTCCGTCGGGGCTCGCGTCCCATTATTCTTTCATATTCAGAATCGTCATCTAACAAGCAAGCGTCTCTTAAACTCATTTTTATTGTTCTAGTTCAAGAAAACACTCATTGAAATCCGGCAAGTAGTAATCGAATTGAATATCACATCTAATTGAAATCCATTGTTTTCTTTATTGTATCATGTTATTAATTCATAGTCGTCTTATAGTGCCATTGTTATTGATTTAAAACTTGAACCGTAAATTTATTCTATTATTGAACATTCAAACATGCTGCCCTATCATTTTTCCGAGTTTGTACTGAGATTTCGACCCAGTTCCTGCCATCAAAACTTAAAACCTTGTACATAAAATGTAATACCCCGATTTTTCCTAATATATGAAGATTATTTATTTTGTTGCACGTGGTATGCACGTGTAATATCTTGGCTATTATTTTCAACATAATAAGTAAGAGCATTGTTTTTATAAAGGATTTTTCCCTAAAAGCCCAAGTGTTAATTTATTTATCTCTTCTACAAAATAATTATTTTGGCCCAATTAATTTTAGCCCATGAATTTAAACTCTATTATTATTTTCTACAACTTGTAATGTGTAGCATCTTTTCTTTTTACCGGGTATGGATGTACAAATTGTGTAGGGTGGTTTGTGTGTGCACGTGCACTCAATGTACACGTGCACAAGGCACAAGCTTGGCCGGTTGGGTGAGTGGGCTTAGATCATGGGCGGTTACATATGAGGTGTGGGTAGTTTTACAACTTCCTAGTGAATCCTAGCCCTTGATTTTCCAACTCCCTAGTGCATCTTAGCCCTCCATTCCCCTTATATTCTAGTATAAATACCCCATCTCTTTCCCTATCTCTTTTACACTAAAGTTATTATTGTAAGAGAGACATTCTGTGAGTTTGTGTGTGGGAGCTTTTCTGTGGAGGCCGAGTAGTAATCTAAAGATTTCGGTGTGGAGCAAAGGAGCAAGGAGCGAGGAGTCGTTCACTGCACTAAGGAGCTTTTTGCTGGATTTCGTCCATTTCTCCAAATAAGGTGGGTGTTTCTCAGGACTTCTAATGTAGGAATTATACCATGATTGTTATAATTGCTGCCATGTTATAAAAAGTAAATTTAATGTATTAGAAATTGCCTGAGCATGCTGTTGATAACAAGAACGAGTGAGTCGGTACAGTCGACTATCGCATGAACCAGTCGACCGGTACGAGACAATTATTTTTCATGATGTGGTAATAAACATGTATGCAGATAGACGTAATCGTGTGATCACTAATTTTATATTTTCCCTATGACACATATGATGGAGGGAAGGTGAATGGATGAAAAGAACTAGCGATGATTGACAAAACTTAGAACTGTCGGTGCAGTCGACTGACAAGGTGTTCAGCCGACTGGTGCATCGATTTAAGTATGAATATTCGGCAATTCCATGAAATGAGATATTCCATTATGTTGACCTAGTATAATGACTTGAGATTTACATCTTCATCTCCGTAAGGAAGTTATGAATAGTGTGAGTGCATGTTTAAAGTATTTTCCTTAAAGAAAAGAACATATTAGTAATTTGAAATTCCATGCTAACAATGTTACTGAACAAGTAAGAAGTGTGGTGTCTATAAAATATGAATGTATGTATGCTGTGATGAAAGTGCATGTGAGAACGGTTGAAAAGATAATCCCTGTTTTGAATTATGAAACTGACCAGTCGACTGAGCTGAACCTAGAAATGTACTATTAAAGAATCCCAGAACAGACGACTGATGGATGAACAGTCGACTGTCATGTGGATGATACTGTGAACATGAAAGGTTGCGGGACAGCCGACTGACTGTGTGCAGCAGTCGACTATCCCGAGTATTTATGATGAACCTGTATTGACTGTATGAGTCGACTGGTGTCCTTCCAAGTCGACTGTACAGAGTGGACTTTGGTATGTATGAGATTTCATTTTATTTATTGTTGTTGGAAGTTGTGAACTTTATGATCGAAATCTATGAACTTTTTTATGACTGTGTGGATTTATGTAAAATGAATCATAAATGGGAATTGAGAATTAAATGAATATGAAAGGCTAAAATCATGATGAGAAAGTCTGTGAGACTCTAAATGAATGATGAGCTGAAAGTGCTCAATTGGAAGTTGTGAATTGTAAATTGAAACCAAGAGTAGCTAAGTCTTCCCCGGCAGTGAAATGAATGAAATGAAATGAGAATTGAAAGACCAAGGTTGGTCATGTATTGAAATGAAATGGTAAATCCGGTTTGGTGGAGAGGCTAACTCTAGAGCTTTGATTTGTATTCATGATTCTAATATTTTAGTACGTAGTGAAGAGGTGATGAAAGTGAGAGAAAAACATAAGTATGAGAACTAGGGTTTACGGTGCGGGTGTGTGAGCCGCAGAATGCATGCTTGATGAGTCAAGACATGGTGCGGGCACAACTCAGAATGATCGGACTTTAGTCACGCTTGTGGGATATTTTGGTGACTACAAGAGGATTGTGTTCAGGGAGGAGGCTGAATTGTCGCAGAATGCATGCTTGATGAGTCAAGACATGGCGCGGAATTATACTCCAGGGGCCAGGATACATGCTTGTACTCATAGAATCATCCAGGATACTCACTGTAATTACAGAAGTAGAGTAAGTCATGGCGAGAGATTGAACCCTACAAAAATGAAGAACGGTTAAGAGGCTTGCCCTCGGACCTATGTAGTATGGGATGCATAGAATCCGAACAAGTGTGCATTAGTGCCATGTAAATTAAATAATTGCATTAAGGATTAAGTGCACAATCACGACACGACATCATTAAGAGTTCCTTTGATTTATATTCTTAGTATTGAACAAGTTTGTGATTGTTAAGAAATGAGATTCGTTATACTGTTTCTGGCATAGAGAGGATGGCCATGTATAATTATCGTCGGTTGAATAAACTGACGTACCCACAGTTTGTATGCAGGTAATTGCATGTGTAAGAGGAATGGATGCATAAAGATTGTACCATGTTGTTGTACATTTATTCAATTGTTGTATTTTACTTCCGCTGTGCAAAAGAAAAGTGTAATATTGATGTAACTCTGATGTAAAAAGAAAGATTTGAATTTCCTTGTAAAATTGTACTCAAAGAAAGTGAAAAGATCCTGTAGAACATCTCGAATTCAGTGTTTTGGGATTCGGGGCGTTACATAAAAGTTGTAGTGCAATGAGTCTTGAATCCGTAACATCTTACGGATTCTCAATCTGATTTATAGATTGGAAGTTATCACTATTTTAGTACTGACTTGTTATAAATTCCAGAACTAAGACTGTGCATAAAACCCATAAAGAATTAACCGATCGACCTAGTTTCTGTGACTATCATGTATCGTGTAAATATGCGCTGGAAACGACAAAGAATCTACTTTCTAGAATCTCTGGCAGAATCAGATTTGCATTCTCGTAGCATCGGGAAAGTGAATTTGAGTACCGATAGCTGCTGTCCAAAACCTGTATTGTTATATTTTTGCATATAAACCTCCATTTTCCATATTTAAGGAATTGAAATATGTATATTTCATGTATTGTATAACCTTGATATCTCCTTGATAATGTATTGATACTACCGTTCTCATCGATTGTATCAATTGCATAGTTCTTGATACCACTGTTCTCATTGATTGTATTGATTACATGTTCATAACTGATTGTTAATAAAATGATAACAAGCTGAGAAAATAAGGGTCGACTTAGTAGTGGACAATATAGAAAAGTGTACTCAGAATGGAGCTCGTGGTTTTCCTACCATTACTGAATGACTGAATAACTGAATAACTGAATAATTGAATGGCTGAACACTGTATATTGTTCTTTGAACATTGATACAAAATACTGAATAACTGAATCATGTTTTCCTGTCTACATGTTTTCCCGAGTACATGACCTGTAGAATTCACCACTATAGTTTAAACGTTCACTTGAATGCACCCGAACCTGTAGTATGGGACACAGGATTGCATACATCAGTTAGGATTGATAAAAGATGGATAAACCTAAACATTGACACTGAACATCGATTATTGATTTATTGTTATTGCTTATTGATCATCCATTATTGATTATTGATTGTTGATTTTGTTATTGTCTGTCATTTATTGGCTCCAATATCATTCCAATTTTTGTTCTTGTTATATAGTCCTTTACTTCCTTCACTGTCGCTACTACTTGTCGCCCGAAGCTTGCTTTAATGGGTACTCTCTATCTCTTTTTTGAGTTATTGTTTATACAGGTACTGATGATGAGTTATTGAAGAATCATAGCAAACTGTTATTGCATTGTATCATTCTCTGACTATTTTGTAAGTTCTTGTATCTCAGATATTGATTATTGCATTTTATTCTTGTTTATGTGATTATTATTGTATTGTTGAGCTTACTGGCATTGTACATCTTATAGGTGATATGAGTTGGCATACTTATATCATTCGCTAGGCCTCGGTTACGTGCCTGTATTTCTGTATAATAGGAAGCAGGGCGTGACAGATTCGAATTGGGTTTGGTAGTGATTTATCTTTTCTTACAATATAGGGTTGGAAACACAACAGAGCAAATGCATTATACGAACTCGGAACCTACTACATGAGCTCGACAAGCTGGACAAAGGGAAGATGAGTCATGGGGGGGAAGGGGGGAGACGGTGGTAGAGTTCGGAAGGCAACTGAAAGAGGTTAAAGGCCATTAGGGATGGCGGAGGAAGTGGTGGTGGAGGAATTTTAGAGTTAGGGTCTGGAGTGGATCCATTGATGTGTCAGGTTCCCCTATGAAATAAAAAATGGAGTCAGAAGAAGACTATTTGCACTTTGACACTTTATTATTTTAGTATTTTTATGTTTTAGTTGTTAAATTGACTATTTCCTTAAAAAAAAAAACAAAAAAAATAGAAAAAGTAAAATCTTTATCCGGCTAGCGTCTTATGCATGAGTCTTAGCTGAACCTGAATACAAAATTTTGGGCTTTGACTTCGGGTTTGCCGGATTGGAGTGCCCAGGATAACCGAACATATTATATACTCTTATGTGGTCTTAGGAATTAATTAGTGGGCATGTATGCTTTTTTTAAAAATAGTTGAGTGTGTGAGCTTTATACTTTGGATAGTAGCGAGCTTATCTTCAGGGTCAAATTGAGATGATTGTATAAGGGGAGAAGCTTGGTTCCATGGCTGGCAATCGGTTCGGGCCGCCGCTCGCTGGGCTTGACCTTGTTGTGGTTCGTTTCGGGCCGGGTTGCCATTGGGATCGGTCTGGGCCAGTCCTGTAACACCCCGAATTCCAAAATACAACTGAATTCGAAGTTCCACAGGATCTTTACACTTCTTTCGTACAATTTTACAAGGAAATAGAAACTTTTCTTTCATCAGAGTTACATTAAACCTTTACATCGTTACAGCGGAAGCAATTTTATAATAAATTACATGAAACAACATTTAAATAAATCCTGCGCAGCATGTATACTTCAATGCGTCAAGCATCTTTACCCTGCATATAAAACTGTGGGCGCATCAGTTCATTCAACTGACGAAATATTATACATGGCCATTCTCTCTATGCCGGAAACAGTATAACGATTCTCATTACTTAACAAACCACAAACTTGTCACAATCAAAACTAAAGGGACTATCCTATTGATATCGTGTTGTGAATGTGCACTTAGTCCTTAATACAATTATTTGTATTAGATGACACTAATGCACACTTGTTCAGAGTCTATGCAGCCCATACTACATAGGTCCGAGGGCAAGCCCTTAATCATTCTTCATCTTGTAGGGTTCAATTCCTCGTCATGACTTAATCTACTACTGTAACTACGACAAGTATTCTAGATGTTTTCTGACCTATGAACTCATGTCTAGGCGCCCTGGAGGGAATCCCAACGCATTGATATATGACTCATCATGCAGGCATCCTGTAGTAATTCAGCTCCTACCCTAGACATGACACCACCCGCAGTCATCAAACACTCCACGAGCATCGCCACCCGGGACGGTACTCTGGAGTAGTATCCATGCCCTATCATGACGCATCATGGGACATCCTGTAAATACTCTCACGCCGCCAATCCAATGGCCCTCATACTCAATGCTTTTCTCTTACTTTCATCATATCTTCACTATGTAACTAGTCCTTAATTTAATTGAATCATGAACAAAATCAATTCTCCAGAGTTAGCCCTTCCACTATATCGGTCTTAACCATTCGTTCAATACGACCCCAATCTTGGTCCTTTCATTTCATATTTAATTTCAATTCATTTCTTTTCAATGCCGGTATAAGGCTTAGCTACACCATAGTTCTTAATTTCAACTCATAATTGCAACATCGAGTTTTTATACTCATAAATTCTTTTGCATGATTAATCGTAATTCACATTTCATGTTCATAGCATTCATGTAATCATATTCATAATTCATCATAAGTCATCATGTCATTTAATTTCAATTTCATATATCTCAATTTATTCAAACACATGAGTCTCAATAATTTCATTTAATTCTCGTGCTACCGTTCATTTCCTTTATTCTACTTAAAAGGCCCCAAATCGTATTTTCATTCACAAAAAACACTTAATTTAACAATGAAAGTCCATAGATACCACGTTTAATTCTTCTTTTATTCAAAACTTCTCTTTTATCTTTATATAATTTTTCTTATGCAAATAAATACTTTCATATTTTTTCCCAAAGGTAAAACTCCATAGGATTCTACTCAATTTTCACTTCTAACTCACTTTTATTTAGTCAAAATAGTACCCAAATATTTTTCATATCATCTACATTTTTTTAGAATAATTTACATATTTTTTTCAGATTTTTAAAGTCAAATATTTAATAAAAAACTCAAAAAAAAATCAAATTTCTCAAAAACTGCCGAGCTCAAGTTTCGAACTCGTGACCTGAGAGAAGCCAACCGCAACCGCAACCGCAACCGCAAGCCAACTAGGCTAGGGTACAACCACATTAAGTGAAAGGGAAAATATGGTTAAGTGTTTTGGGTTTCGGGTTTTGAATTTTTTTCCAAAACGAAAAATAAAAGGCAGAGCCTAGGTTTCGAACTCGAGATCACAGGGTCACCCACCCGCTACTGTAGCTCCCAAGCACCCACGGCCACTTGGTCTAAGTGACCAGATTGTCACATTGAGTATTGGGATAGTTTTGATTCAATTCTTACTCTCTACTAATTATTAAAATTTTCCAAAACGATTTTTGTTCTTTTTCTTCTCTTTTTAAAACATAACTTTCCAGATTTTTAAATAGATACAAATACAGTAAACCAGTATTTTCAAATTCATTATTTGCTTATAAAACATGCATTTTCGATCTTATTTTAAGTTTTAGGTCCATAGTTTCGACATTGAGAACGAATCATAGTTGCACACAATTTGAATATAATTTTCTACAAAAATACTTCATTCCTTCATTCTTTTATTTATTAACAATCTACAACCTTTTTAAAACACAAATTTCTCATCTTAATACAATAGAGTTATCTTAATTTAAACAATCACTTTCACAAGATACATTCAACTTTGTCTCAAAATGTATACATTTTCCTATCACAATTTGGTTCTTAACTATCTAGCATGGCAAAACATGACATCTTCTAGCATTTTAATTCATAATTTATCAACTAGTAATCATTTCAACAAACATCTTCTAAATTATCAATTCATCTCTACATGGAGTCAATTTCTCTTAAGTTTTCAATAATAATTCTATCAAAGCATTCCTAGCATGGTAACTAGAATTAGAAGTATGAGAAACATCCACCTATTTGGAGAAAAACGAATAGAAAACTCCTAGAAATCTCCTAGAATGCACGAATGAATCCTTCTCCCCCTAGGTTGTGCCTCAAAGTTGCCTCCTCCTCCTTGGATGCAGCAAACCCGAGCTCCCCCCTAGTGCACTTCCGGCCTCTCCTTGGTTGAGCACACACAAAAATCCCCTCAATCTTTTACTCACCAAAACTCTCAATCTTTTCTCACTCTAATCTTTTCTTTCTTTAATCAATTTTCTAGTGTACTGAATGAGAAGAACTATGGGGTATTTATACATTTTTTTGGTGAGAATAGATGGCTAGGATTAAATCAAATGGTTAGAGATCAAAGGCTAGGATGAGTTAGGAAGTTGTAGCAACTACCCATGATCACATGACCACCTTAATCCGCAACTCCACTCTCTCCATCTCTCCTTGCTCCATCCGGCCTAGTGTAAGGTGTGCAATGCACACCCTAGTGCTTGCACGTGCCAACTAGTACCCCCTCCTTACAAGTGTACATGTGCATAAAAATTTATTTGTTCATGAAAAGAGTCTACAATACAAGTTAAATTGTTTTAAAAGAGAAATAGGTTAAATGGGCTCACTAATGGGCCAATTTAGCCATGGGTTTAAATAATTAAAATAATTAATTAATAAAGTGGGCTAAAAAGATGATTTGGGCTTTAGATTTTAATTAGGCTTTAAAAGAAAAATACTTTTTTGAAAAATAAGGGAGAACAAATACTATAAAAATATTTTATACGAAAAATTTATACAAATGAAATCACACGTGCAAAATGCGTAAAATCACAAAAATCTCATAAATGAAAACTAGGGTGTTACAGGTCCGGTCCCAATGGAGGGAAACTCTAGCTTGGACCAACCCCCTAACCCGCATGCCCCGGTCCCAAGCTGAGCTGTGCCGAGTCGGGACTGGTCTGAATTTGCATTTTTTTTTAAAAAAATTATACTTTTTTCCCGTCCCCCTCTATTTAGGGATGGCAAGTGGGTCGGGTCAACCGCCGACCCGCCCGTATAACCCGATCCACGAAACGGCGGTTCGGGTTCTGGTCGAACCCGTGAACTGTAACGGGTCGACCCGGGTCGCCAAAATACCGAATCGAACCCGCCGAACCCGGCCCGCGAACTCGTTAAAATTACCCCAACCCGTCTGCCAACCCACGGGTCAAACGTTTGACCCACCATGGGCCGATCGTTGACCCGCGGATCAGCATGCCGTTGGGCACTGTTCACCAGATAGCAGCAACGGCTCTTAGAGCAGTTTTGCTTTTTATTATTATTATTATTATTATTATTATTATTATTATTATTATTATTATTATTATTATTATTATTATTTTAGCCTATAAATACCCCCACCAAAACCCCATCAAAAAAATCACACCTTACTCTTTTACTCTCTCTACTATTATTACTCATTTATAAGCAATTTGCGAACAACTAAAGTATTGAATAAACAAGTGTTCAAGGCATATACACGATCAAATTTCGATCGTATCGAAATCAAAATTCAACAACGTCTTCAACTCTCGTCCAACTCCAAGTGATCATGTCTTCAACTCTCCTACAAGCTCTCCCCAACTCTTCAATTCCGGATTTGAGGAATTCTACTTCTACTTCTATTCTTATTTTCACGGATTTTTTTATATACGCGTATCCATGGTGAACATTATCAAAATTTCATACCTCTCTTCTTATTTTATTTTTGTTGTAGTTATAATTATTGTTGGTTTTTTGATCTTCTTTATCTCAACCCTCTTGTTTTCTAGATTTTTTTTTATAACTCATCACTCCTACATTGTGTAGCTTTTTTTTACATACATTACTACATTATGTCTAAATTACGCGGTAGCGGTCATAGCCAAAGTAGGCAAGATCCACCGGCACTTCCCGTAGGCCACCAATTGTCCCAATTAGTGAGCCCACCGTAGAGTACCATGATCCTCCTACCCAACAATGGGGTACACACGATAAGGTTGTAGGAGACATACAATTAGAAGAAGAAGAACAACAACAACAACCAACCGAAACCACACAATCCCGTAGTGGTAGGAAAAATAGAGGAGAAAGTAGTGATTGGCATAAATTTTACAATTTTATCCCGGACGAAGAAAATCCGGGTATAGGGTTGAAAGTTTGTAAAACACGTTCTAAGGCATACAAATTCAAGAGGGGTGATGGCACTGTTACAATTAGTAGACACATCAAATATAACCATAAAGACCTTCTTGTTGACCTACCCGGTCAACAAAAAATCAACCCTAAGACCGGTCTAGTTGATAGCCACTCTTATGATCCCGATCTTGTTCGTCGGAAAATGACCTAATTAGTAATAAAGGAAGAGTTACCATTTTCCTATCCCGAGGGTAGGGATTTGGAAAATTTTAATCAAACGGCCTTAAACCCTCATTTTAGAAGAATCCCGAGAAATACTTGCAAATTGGAGTACAATGAAATGAAGGACGCTTTGATTGCAATTCTATGGAGTGTAACTTGTAGAGTTAGTTTAACTTCGGATTGTTGGACGGGTGTCAACAATATTCCAACGATGGGAATAACCTGTCATTGGATCGACAATGGTTGGATTCTTCAAAAAAGAATCATATCACTTGCCGCGTTACCGTATCCCCATAGTGGCGCTAAAATAGCAAACCGTATTTTAGAAATTTGTGATGTTTTTCATATTCGCGATAAAATTATGTGTATTAGTTTTGATAATGCATCTAACAACAATGCAGCGATTACTACTTTAAAATCCGCATTAAACCCTCCATCTGACAATATTTTTCATATTAGATGTGCATATCATATTTTAAATTTGTGTGTTCAAGATGCATTAAAAATAGCCAATCCATATATACTTAAAATTAGAAATTGTGTATATTTCATTGCATTAAGTCCCAACATATTTCAAGAATGAAAAAAATGGTGTAGGATTTCAAATGTACCTTTTAAAAGATTTCCAAAGGATGTTAAACACCGATGAAACTCTACTTTTGATTTACTACATGCTGTTACCGACTATAAAGTTGTTGAAAATGATTTTTGTATCGCAAAAATATGTCAAATTTTGAAATGACTCCCACCAATTGGTTTTATGCTGAATCTTTGTTGAACTTTTTAAAACCTTTTAAAACCGCAACTTTAAAATTTTCAAAAACATATAAATCTACTTCTAGTAGCATTTTTATTTCAATAGTTAGTATGATGCAAACATTTAACGAAATGTTAAATGATGCTTTTGTTGGTGATATTGTAAAAGCTGCACACAAAAATTTTTTGAAGTATTTTTATCCTCCTCCTATGTTGATTTGTGTTGCTACCGTTATGGATCCTCGTATCAAATTAGAAGGTACAAAGAGTTTGATTGAAATGTTTTTTTCATTACTTGAGAAAAATGAAGAAATATAAATAGTAATTGATTGCGCTTCTTTTTTAGTTAAATTTGAATCTACATTAAATAACTTGTATGATTATTATGATCGATCTTTTGCTTCTAATAGTACAACTTCTGTAGTTAGTTCTTCTTCTGGTAGTTCCAAAGGTAAGGGTAAGAGTAAATTTGATGATAGAACATTTAATTTACTTGTACAAATTCAATCCAAAAAACCTAGGACTAATCAACCATATGAATTAAATTGGTATAGCCAACAATATTCTGAGTCTTCTTCTTCTCCACTAGATATTTTACAATGGGTGGCAAGACCATGAACACACTTATAGTATTCTGTCATATATGGCTAAAGATTTACTAACTCCTCCTGTCTTTACAGTTGTTTCTGAAAGTATATTTTCTTCAAGTGGCAGAGTTCTAACTGATTACAGGAATCGCTTGTAGCCCGACACGTGCTCGTTTGCACAGAAGACTGGCTGAAGGCTGAAGATAGGACACAAGAGAAAGCATTATCTACGTCCACAAGTGTGAGCAACTCACCGAAGAACAACAACAACAATAGCAACCAAAATGAAGAATTCAAGACCAACAACAACAAATTCAAGGTCATCAACTTAAAGACAATTGTAAATAGATAAAAAAAATTGTATTATATCTGTACTTGTTATTTCAAATTAGAAAAATTGAAGTAAATTGAAATTGTATATAAGAAATATGTTAGTGTATAAAACAAATTTGTGAATTGAATTCTTTATTTCATTAGAAATTGTGAAACTTGTATAACTTAAAATCATATGAATATTATTTCAATATTTTTTGGTAATTTCACTATTTCAATCTTATTATTATTATTATGATTTTTAATATTTATTATTATTATTATTATTATTTTAAGTTTTTTTTATAAAAAAAACCCTATCTAAACGGGCCAACCCGCGAACCGACCCGACCTGACCCGGGTTGGACCCGAAAGGGTTCACGGGTTGGGCGGGTCGCCATTTCCACTTTTCGACCCGGCCCGGCCCGGCCCGGTTAAGCCACCAACCCGGCCCGAACCCGCCCAAGTCAACATCCAACCCGGGCGGGTTCGGCTCGGCCCGGTCCGTTCGACCCGAATGCCAACCCTACCTCTATTGGCTAAGAACAAAATTAACAAATGAAATAGATAAAAAAAATAAATAATATTGCAGGAAATTTTGATGTACAAGAATCATATTTAAAAAGTATGTATTATTTTTCTCAATTGTGTAAGTATGGAATCATTTCTTACAATGGCAAATTTTTTTTAATAAACTAATAATACATACAAAGTTACAAAATTACATGGTAAGGGGTGATATAGAGTTCGAAATAGCCTACAGTTAGATTGAAGAGAGGCCAATAGACTACTGTCGTGCACCTCAACTTAACCTAAACCTAGAATCTCATCACCCAAAATTCCTAGTAAGTTTCGGGTTCATCTTCTAAAGTGTTGCTTCCACTGGTTGAGGGGTCCTGTAGTAATCCATCAGTCTTGTCCTCTGCTTTCATCCAATCTTAACTACACACAAAGTCTCTAGCTTCAAGTGATTTCTTGCATAGTTTAAAATCCTACAACCTAGAGAGAAGAAAAAAAAACATTCCAATGCAACTCTGTGTGTGTGTGTGTGTGGTGGGGGGGGGGGGGGGGGTAGGGTTGGTAGATATTTACCATGTGAGAAATAATATGATATGAACTTTTATTGTGTTTTCACCATTATAGTATATCAATCTTCTGTTCACACGACAATGAATCTTATGAATTATATCAATGAAATTGATTAGGTGCATTAGTTCTATATTTTTAGATTGAATACGACTCAATAAATTAACAATTATATCTTCAAATGCAATGCCCTTACCTCTAGAAGAAGATGATGATGTATCTCAGAAGCGATGCAAAAGTTTTGTCATAAATATCATATAAATTATTTATTACAGACTCAATTTAATTATAAATGCATTATGGTTATAAGAATCATCTCCACCATACTATAAAACAACGCAATCAAGTTTTTCATACTTTCTAACTTAATATGAGCATTCATTACACTAGTAACACTATAATACCCTGGGCAGACCCGAGGCGTTACAAACACAATACAATATAGGAAGATGATGAAAATATTTCAAATTTTTAGTGTAAGCGGAAGAAACAATCACTTTAATGTAAGGATCATGCATCATTTCTTGTAAAGTTGTCATCATACTTGCTATTGAAGGAAAAATACAACTAGAAGTGGAATTATAATATGCTGAAAATTGCATGGTAGAGTTCTTAAAAGGGTTGCAAAATTTTTAACAAACTTTTGGCAAAAAAATAAAAAAATAATCATTCATTTGAATGTTTTTCCATACTTTTGGCAATACAAAATTCGTTTATAATTGATTTGTATTGGGTAACAACAACTAGGCCGTAAGTAGAATTCCAACGGTGTTTAATATGTTTAAAGATGTTTCTAAAATTTACTCCCTTAATATTACACCATTCATTGAATGATTGAAGATTAGAACCACCTAAATCTACGAAATGGACACAAATTTTTATTGCAATTGTATATGGTTGAACGATCTTCAATACATCTTGCTCATATAGGTTAAGGGTAATACATGCACATTTAACATGAAATATTTCAGTCAATGGATGAGCAATGTCTTAAAGTAATATGGAAATTGCCATATTATTGTTGGAGGCATCTTCAAAGCTAATATAAATTATTTTTTTTTCCGAGAAAATGATAATTAGTGCATGCTTGTATGATATGTGATGCGATAGCCGAACCATTATGGAGATACATCAAATATCCAAATGATATGATCCTCTTTTGAATGATCTAATCACTATATATCTAATGATAGGTGGAACATTGTTACAACATTTCAACCATTGGCGGTTAATGAAACTTTACAATTCAAAGCATAAAAAGTAGCAATTTAAAAATCTTTAAGCTCGTTACATATTTTATAACAATCATACTTTACGATGTTTCTAGGAATTCGTTTGTAATTAGGGCTTAAAGCGGCTTAGTTAAAGGTCATTAGGTTCTTACTGTCGGAGTAGGAAAATGGTAACTCATCCATAATAACGAGTCTAACCATTTTACTATGAATGAGATCATGGTTGTAGTTATATCTATCTACATGACCGGTCTTAGGGCGATCTTTTGTTGGGTTAGATGGTCTTATAATATGTCCGAGTGTGGTTATTCCCAGTGCCGCTTAAGTGTACCCGTTCTGACACCCACTTTCCATTTGTTAGCGGTTTGTCACTTGTTACATACCTTTTGTCTCTCTTTCGCATTGGACTGAGATGGGAAACATGTATAATATTGGTGGACTTCATAAGATACTCATCTATGTTTTCGGGAAGAAGATGGTTGCGATTACTCGGTGCCTTGTGGTCGGGTTTCTTCAACTAGAAATTCATCAATGTGTGTGTGTGATAACTCGGGAATACTATCAAAATCACTAATAACATCGGTCTCAAATTGTGAAACACAGGGAGTGCGAGATGTATTGGTGGATTATTGTCAACTTTAGCTAGGCTGCTACGTGATCAAGATGATGCGATTAGTATATGAAAAATATAAAATTGAATAATTGATATGAGAAAAAATTATATAAGAATTTAACATGCTACAAATTAACAACTAATAAATATTAATTGCACTATAAAAATAATATTGCACTTCAAGAATTGCAGGAGTAGATAACTATATTAAGACTAGAAACTTTAAAACTGAGTAAGCTTCTTGAATATTTCTTCACTTGATGACTTCCTTTTTCCACGAATTGTAAGAGAATATAACTAGATTAAGACTTGAGACTTGAGACCTGAGGCTTGAGACTTGAGACTTGAAACTTGAAAGAGTTGTGACTTCATTTAGAATGAACCGTTGCAAACTTTAGATAATTGTTTGGAATGAATTGAAAGAGTATTGTAAGTTTTGCTGTGAAATTTCATGGAACAAGTGGCTATTTGTAGAATTTCATATTTTTGAGATTCCTAGTTTGCCCAAAAAAACTAGCCATTTATAGCCATTATGGGGGGTAAATAGGCCTTTTAGAACTAAATAAGAGAAAAAAAAACTCTCAAACCAACGGCCGGCCCAATCCCTATGTGGTCTGGGGTAGATCGGGCCAATTTGGGGATTTGGTGACCCGGACCGGCCCCTAATTTTTAGGGGGAGAGATTGGGCCCGGGCTTGGGCTGCCTAATGGTTGTTCGATTTGTGCTGAAACTCGAACCGGGCTGGTCCAGGCTGGTAATAGGCCAGACCGGCTCGGTTATTGTTGCCGCTGAATCTGATGTGGGGGCAATAGATAGAATTTATAGAATCTTGAGAAAACGAACATGGAAAACCTATTGACCTGTTGACCTTCACCAACGTGTTGACTTAGGTTCTTGCTGCTGCTGCGAACCTGCAAAAAGTGCGAAACACCGGGATGGATCCTAGCGACGCACCCTTCGACGCTCTTGTTAGTAATCAGAAAGATTATGAAAGAGCTTTTACTGGCAAAAGATTGATTACCTTCTTATGGTGGGGGAGAGGGGTTTTTATAGTTGCCTTAGGGATACGTTTCGAAATAAGAACAAATCTCTACTTCCTGGTGTGGATGGATAGAAGTGGTTAAAACCACCTCTTAGGGATAATTATGAATTTGAATTCTTCTGAACTAGTTTGTAACGGGTTGGGATCCGTACCCAGTAAGACAGATCCGTTTATGGGTTATTGGGCTTTGAAGAAAGACCCAGCCCCCATTTCAGACCCGTTTGTAGGTAAAATTGCCGTTTTACCCCTGAGCTTTAAGATTTGTGTCCGGTTTGAACGGTCCCGATTTAATCTCATTTTTAGTCATATCACGAGCCACCCACTCCTGAAGACTGAGTTTAACAGCATTTGAGGCGTAGTTTGTTGTTCTAATGACGTATGTGATTTTATCGGAGTTCTCGAGGGAGTTGGATCTAGCTCGGGGTGTAACGATGTTATTCTGGGCTTGTAAAATACCCAAAATTATTCTCAGAATTTTTTGGATTTTTTATGAATTTTCTTGATTTTTCTGAATTTTTCGAATTTTTTATTCAATTTCCGAATTAAATAATTAATTACCGAGAAAATTAATTATTTATTCTAATTTAATAATTATTATTTTCAGAATTTAAATTTATTTTCTGATTAATAATTATTTTAGAATATTTTAATTAATTTTTTCTGATTTCTAAATATTTTTTTGGATTTTTAAAATAATTAATTCGATTAAATAAATAAATAAATACCTGATGACGTGGCTCGTTCCTGTACGTCGATCATGATCAGATGAGCGCGCATCGGGAGGAGGCCATTTTTTTCTCATTTCAGGGTCGGTGGTAAGTGAGGTCGGATCTAGCTGCCGAAGTCCACCGTGCTAACACGTGGCGCAGTTGGTCAACGTTGGCCACAATTTTTTTTATCAATTTTCTTTTCTTTTTCTTTCCCGCCTCTGCCTCTTCTTTCTTTCTTCTCCTTCGACGGTCTTCTTCGTCTGTCTCCTTCTTCGTCATCGACTTCGGCCCTACCGCCTCGCCCCCTCTTCGACCTCGTTTAGCGAGGACCTCGGCAACGAATGAGAAGAGCTCGACGACATAATGGAGCTAGGAGTTGGGTGCGGCGACAGTGGAGAGCTCGAGCTTGGAGGTGAGGAGGAGAGAAGCTCGATAAGCACTTTGGGTTTGAGGGGGCTTCGAGCTCCGGGGATCGACGAGGGAGAGAGCTGGAGCTCGGCGACATAGTAGAGAGGAGCTCGGAGCTCGTGGGTTCGTCGAGAGGAGAGAGATGGAGTTCGACGACGAGAGGAGCTGGGAAGGTGGCGAACCCATGGCGGTGAAGGAGAGCTCGAAGAGGAGGAGCTCGAGATGGGTTCAAAGCTTGTGAGCTCGACGAGGGAGCTTCGGAGCTTGATGGCGGCTGTGAGGGGCTCGACATTGTACTCGGAGCTGGGAGTTGAGGAGAGCTCGAGCTCGTGAAGGAGGGAGAGCTCGGCGAGGGATCTCGATGGAGCTTGATGGCGGCTGAGAGGGGCTCGACATTGGACTCGGAGCTCGGAGTTGAGGAGAGCTCGAGCTCGTGAAAGAGGGAGAGCTCGATAAGGGATCTCGATAAAGCTCGGCAAGTTGGCGAGGAGTTGGGAAGGTGGCAAACCCATGGCGGTGAAGGAGAGCTCGAAGAGGAGGAGCTCGAGATGGGTTCGAAGGTTGTGAGCTCGGCAAGGAGAGGAGCTCGGCAGCAAAGAACTCGTGCTCGACGGAGCTTGACGAAGGAGGAGTGAGCTCGGTGGCGTGAGGTTGGCGAGGAGTTCGACGCCAATGGTGGGAGTGTTGGAGCTTGACGATGGGTCGAGCTCGGGAGGGAGAAGGAGCCTGCATTGGGTTTTTGGCACCAAAATATTGGGGAGAAGAAGTGGGAACGGGTTCGGGTTTCGAACGGGTTCGGACCCGACCCGTTAACCCATCTGTTTTTTTTTTGTTTGTTTGTTGAGTCTGAGCCGCACATCGTGTTTGAGCACGAATTTCGAGGGAACTTTTTTCTCTCGTTTCAGCTCCGGTGGCAAGTGGTGGCCAACGGTTGACCATTGACTCAATCAACATTGACCGTTGACTTTTTCCTTTTTTTGCTTTAATCACAACCGTTGATCTTGATCGAACACGAATTTTGAGGCGGAGCTTTTCTCTCATTTTAGCTCCAGTGGCAAGTGACTTCGAGGACGAGTGGCGGTCAATAGTTGACCATTGACTCAGTCAACATTGACCGTTGACTTTTCCCTTTTACTTTACTCACCACCATTGATCTTGATCGAACACGAATTTTGAGGCAGAGCTTTTCTCTCATTTCAGCTCCGGTGGCAAGTGACTTCGGAGCGTGTTGTCGAAGTCCAGGAGAGCGATGCGTGGCAAGTTTTACCGTTGAGCGTTGACCAGCGAACGCAATTTCTTGCGTTTGGACGTTAGTGGCAAGCGACTTCGGAGAGCTTGCCGAGGTCTAGGAGAGCGCCACGTGGCATGTGGGTCCCTAGTTTTTCTTGTATTTTGATGTCGGTGGCAAGCGACTTCGAAGAGTTTGTCGAGGTCTAGGAGAGCGCCACGTGGCATGTGGGTCCCTAGTTTTTCTTGTATTTTGACGTTGGTGGCAAGAGTGCTCGGCACATGTGTATTGTAACCGACGTTCCCGGTGCTACGGTGGTCAGATTGGGGCGTGTGATCCCTTATTTTGAAGCTAACTCAGAGGTCTACAAGTTTTATTCAGGAATAAGTTGAAGAATCATCCTTCTTCATGGTCAAAATAGTCTCGCAACATTTTTTGTCTTCGTGAAGTTGAGGAGAGCTTTGTATGACTCTTGAGAATATCCGATCTTGGAGGTGAGTCTAAGGAGTGTCTTAAGATGAGTTAGGCTCCGAAGTCTCTTCGAAGAAGGTCGCTCGGTTAGGCGAGGGCTCTAGGAGAGAGCCATTTGGGAGGCGAGTTTGAGGAGCAACTCTAAAGGAGAGTTGTGCTCTGAACTCGTTGAGAAGAGGTTTGCTTTGGAGGTGAGCGGAGCGAAGAGCTTGGCTTTAGGATAGAGCCATTTGGGAGACAAGTTTGAGGAGCAACTCTAGGGGAGAGTCGTGCTCCGAACTCGTTGTGAAGAGGTCCATTATGGAGGCGAGCGGAGCGAAGAGCTTGGCTCAAGGAGAGAGCCATTGGGGAGACAAGTTTGAGGAGCAACTCTAGGTGAGAGTTTTAGCTCTGAACTTGCTGAGAAGAGGTTCAACAGTTATGGCAGCAATTCCGAATGGTGAGCTGCCCCGCACTTGCTTGTTTGCAAGCGGCTAAGGCAATGTCGAACCAAGTGTTGGACTCCGAACTTGTTGTTAAGAGAGTTAACGAGTTGTAGGAGCAATTTCGAATAGTGAGCTGCCCCGCCCTTGTTTGTCTGCAAGCGGCTAAGGCAACGTCGAACCAAGTGTTGGACTCCGAACTCGTTTTTTAAGCTTAGTAAGTTGTGGGAGCATCCTTGTAGGACAAGCTGGACTCCGAACATACCATTTAGCGAGTCGTAGAAGTGACTCGGAGAAGTAGAAATGAAGCAAGTGCAATAATAGACAAAAGTTTAAGTTTTATTGAAATAAACTAAATGGCCGCTTCGATGGGGCGAACCATTATTACATACTGTTGGTCGGGTTACAAGCATCGGCCTTATTGAAAACCGAGATCCTACTTCTACGATAGGGTGAATGCCTCTTGGGAGGAGTTGGGTTCTCCCCCCATTGGACCTCCTTGAATGAGGTGGACCTCTCTGTTCGCTTGTAGGCTCCTCGAGATGGAAGGTCGACCCCATCTCTTTGGACAAACTTGTCCAGGTGTCCCCACTGTATGAGTTCTTCGATCTCCTCTTTGAGAGCCCGACAATCATCCGTGTCGTGGCCGTGGTTCCTATGAAAGCGGCACCACTTATCCCTGTTTTTTTCTTGCCAAGGGTATTCATTCTAGGAGGAGCACTGAGTAGCCCTTCTTTTTCCACCTCCATAAGAACTGTTGATATACTAGCATTGAGGGGGGGGGGGGGTGAACTTCTCAAAATGAAGAGCTGGGCGACGTTGGCTATTGTCGTCCCTCTGGAGTTTCTGGGATCCTTCTTCGCTCGTATTCTTCTGTTTGTTCCTGAAATATGATTCCTCGAGAGTGGGGGGTTGAGAGCATCTTCCACTCGAATGTACTTCTCACTCCTAAGCAGGAGTTCTGAGAAGTTTCGAGGAGGCTTCTTGGCAAGGGACGTCTTGAGGTCAGCGTTAGTGACATTGCGCTCGAATGCCGCATAGGCTACTACTTGGTTGAAGGAGGCAATAGACCGGGCTTCAGCGGTGAAGCGCCGAACATAATCACTTAGGCGTTCACCCTTTCTTTGGCGGAGGGTTACCAAAGATACGTCTGTTTTCTCAGTCCGGCAGCTACTCACGAAATGAGTAAGGACGAGTCCTTCGTACTGATCGAATGAGAAGATGGAGGCCGGGTCCAGTCGACAGTACCATTCTTTCGTAGGCCCCTTTAATGTGGCAGGGAAGGACTTGCAAAGGAGCGCATCCAAAGCCTGGTGGATCATCATGAGAGTTTTAAAACTCTCGATGTGGTCGGCGGGGTCCGACTCCCCATTGTATGACTCAAAGTTAGGGGGCTTAAAGTTTTGCAGGACCGGGGCTTCCATGATGGCTCGGGAAAACGGAGGCTTGCTCGGGCAGAAATTCCTTGTCCGTTGTTCCTCTTCCCTGTCAAGTCGGCCAAGGCGCCTCTCCATCTCGTGGAGACGGCGGTAGACCGAGTCTTCCCTGCGGTCATATCCTGTCGATCCCCTAGACTCTTTCCCATGCAAAAGGGGACTAGGAGTGCGATGGTGACGGCTTGGGGCAGGTTCAGGGCTGGGGTGCCCGTTGCTCGTAGTTGGGAGCGGCGTTGAGGTCCTGCAGAACGGCCTCTTGAAAATCTTGGAACTCCGCCCTTGTGACTGGTGCCTCTCTAGCTTGGCGGTCCCTATGTATGGCTTGGCTTACTGGAGAATGACTTCTCCGCCGATGACGTAGAGAGGACTCTTTTCTCCCCCTCGGGGGAGGGGATCTTCTGGTCTTCGGTCTGCATGGGGTCCGGACTCTTGAGACACCTGGGTGCTCAGGTTGATGGACTTCCCCAAGGGCTCGCCATCTATTCAGGTGAGTTCGGAGGTCGACCCCCTTTTGGCGGTTGGGAATTACTTTACGGAGATCCCGCTCGGGAGGGCTTTGAGAAGCCATATAGTCAATTGGAGGATTGGGAACTGCTACATGGTCATGAGGAGGATGTTGCTTCGGACGACTCCGACGGGAGCCCCCCTGGGCAGCCCTCCGAGACCCTGGAGGGGCCTGTTTAGGAAGAACACCTTGAGCTGGAGGGGGAGGAGGAGGTGGAAGAGGAGTTGTTCTACGGCTGGAGACCGCTGCCTTCCCCTTCTTCTTTGGATGTATGGCTTGAAACTAATCTCGTTGATGAAGTTAGGTTGGGCTGCTTTTTCGCTTCCCACAGACGGTGCCAATCTGTTGCCGCTGAATCTGGTGTGCGGACAATAGATAGAATTTGTAGATTATTGAGAAAACGAACAAGGCAAACCTATTGACCTTTTGAACTTTACCAACGTGTTGACTTAGTTTCTTGCTGCTGCTGCGAACCTGCAAAAAAGTGCGAAACACCGGGATGGATCCCGGTGACGCACCCTCCGACGCTCTTGTCAGTAATCAGAAAGATTATGAAAGAGCTTTTACTGGCAAGAGATTGATTACCTTCTTATGGTGGGGGAGAGAGGTTTTTATAGTCGCCTTAGGGATTTGTTTCGAGATAAGAACAAATCTCTACTTCCCAGTGTGGATGGATAGAAGTGGTTAAAACCACCTCTTAGGAATAATTATGAATCTGAATGCTTCTTTATTCTTTTGTGTAATGGATTGGGACCCGTACCCAGTAAGACAGATCCGTTTATGGGTTATTGGGCTTTGAAAAAAGACCCAGCCCCATTCCAGACCCGTTTGTAGGTGAAATTACCATTTTACCCCTGAGCTTTAAGATGTGTCCAATTTGAACAATCCCGATTTAATCTCATTTTTAGCCATATCAGTTGTCAACGCTTATTAGTTCATATATAAGATGTGACTAAGAGATTTATATATGTTTTGTCCATGAACCTAAGAGTATCTACATAATATATTATGCTAAGACTATTTTTCGTCCAAGGATTTTTCTTTCTTCTTTTTCTTTTTAAAATAATTTAGGAGAGCAATTGTAGGGACAACCGCCCACTCTTTTGCCATCCAAATTTTGAACTCAAATCCTAGTCCTTAATCATATATAAAAAATCATGCAATATTCTATAGATATTATTAGATGAAATTTTAAAAATAGTTTTGTTGTTTTCTCATTTTTTAAAACTGTGCAATATTGCACTTGGTTATACCAATATGAATTAAGCAAACACTATTTAGGAAGCTAAATCCTCATGGTGGAATCATGTCGACACCTTCGGACCAACAAGTGGTTTTTAGGTGCTTTAGTATGCGGGCTCAAGGCTATAAACGATAAAAGCCCATCCGAACACATCCATGAGTCTATAGCATGGAAAACTTGTTATGTGTTTTACGGAGGAAGTATAAGCGTTGATCATACGACAAAGTTTGGTGGAGATGCTACTCATAGAGTCATAGTTTTCTTTGAATAGCCGTTATAGATGTAACTCTCCTCAATCTTTTTAGCGATGATGCAAGGAGAGTAGTTAACATTTGTGTGTAGTTTACTTGTAATTTTATTTTTCTTCTTCTCATAATTATGAAAAAAGTTAAATCTTGTGCTTGAACCCATGACTACAAACCAAGGCGTTAAGAGGCTAAAGCCCCATGGTGGAATATTGTCATCTCTGAAGTAACAGACGGTTCTCATGTACATAAGTGTGTGGGCGGGCCTAAGGTGTTACCCGACACGAGCAAAAACTTTCAGCCGGACTACGAGCCTAAGAGCATCCACAGTCGTTTTTCTCATTTGCTATAATATGGCAGTTACAGTAATAGCAAATACGATCGTTCACTGCAGTCGTTGTTTGCTATATTTTTTCTATTTTTTAGAGAGACGGGTATCATATCCCGTCCGATCGTTTCAAATAAATTAAAAAAAGTTAATTACTTATTAACTATTAAACTATATTAATTAAGTAAATTAAATAATATAAAAATAACTAAACCTAATTAATATACTAACTACTCCTAAAAGTACCCTGCACAGCATTAAATTTCTCCTCCTTTATTGGACGGGGTATCATACCCCGGACGGGGTATGTGTCCCCGTCCCACCATATTTTTTTTCCTATCGTTCAATCCTGAGCGTTCGTTTTATTAAAAAAAAAAAAAAGAAAACAAATAAAAAAAAAAAGGGAGAGACGGGGTTTGATACCCCGTCCGGGGTATCATTCCCCGTCCGACCTTTAAAAAAAAAAAATTAAGAAAATAGGAGAGACGGTATATGATCGTCCGTCTGATACGATTAAAAAATTATTATATAGAAGAGACGGGGTATCATACCCCGTCCTTTATAATTTGAGAAAGCTCAGATCGTTTCTCATATTTGAGAAATGGAAATAGGAAGTTTGCCAAAATATGAGAATTTGAGAAATGACTGCAGCATCTCTTTTGTATTCGTTTGCTATTATTTAAAAATATGGGAATTTTAGAAAACGACTGTGGATGCTCTAAAGCACGTAAAACACGATATAACTGTACCTGAGGCGGCACGACGCAAGGGACATATCTTGTCACACGTACAATAGACAGAGGTCGTCTAATGTGCCCAACTCTAAACATCATGGGGTTTTAGTTGAAATTCATCCTTCCATAATTATCACCCACAGCCACAGGCATATAAAATAATAAAAAAAGTTAGAATAAAAAATAAAATAAAATAAAATAAAATAATAGAGAACCAGCAGCCTATTTAGTGAGCCTCTCTCCCCTCCTACCTCCATTTGGCCTTTTCTGTCATTCTTCCCCTTCCTTTCTTTGATTTTCTCTCCTAAAAATCTCTCGGATCAAACGCACCCCTAAAAAACAATCCCCCCGAAAAAAAAAAGGGGGATAATTTATCTGAGAAGAAGGTCGAAGACAGCCATGGTCGAAACAAGGCGGAGCTCTGCTTCTTCCTCTTCCGTTAACAAGCGCCTCTCCTCGTCCCCTCCCCCTTCCTCCCCCTGCAACAAGCGATCCAAGGTTAGGGTTAGGGTTCTTCCCCCTTTCAGATCGGATTGGTTTTCGATTTGATTAAAGGTGTTGTCTTTTTTGGCAGGCGGCGGCGCCGGCAGTTAAGAAGGAGGAACGCGATCAGAAAAAAGAGGATGACTCGCCAAATCTCGAGGCCGATGCGGCTCCCACCGAGCCAGCGAAGGAGGACGGGGACGTGGGACCCGCTTCGGAGAAGAAGCTGGGGATTCTTGGACAAGGTGTGGTTTTTTTTGTTCCTTTCTTTTTTTCGGAATCTTCTTCGGTTTTGTGAGAAAGATTAGATTTTTCTTAATTTTACAGAATTTTGGTTTTTTAAAGGGGTTGGTGCTTTGAGTGAGGACCAGCTGTTGAAGCAGCTGGCTCCGACGGCGCTTCACCGACGGAATTTGCAGCGGAAGCATCGGCTCGGGAAAGGGCAGCCGGATGTGGGGATTCCGTGGGGAAAGTTGCTTTCACAATCTTCTGAGGTTGGATATTGATTTGCGGTTAAATACGAGTATAAGATTTGTTATTTTACATGTGTATTTAGTTGTTTGCGATGAATATTTAAGATTTATACTCGTTGGAGTAATGAGTTTCTTTACTGATGTCTCTTTTTTAAGAGTGTTAGTCATACTTCTATAAGGATCTAAGCGTCAACTCAGATTGTTAAATCAATAGAGTATTATTATGTGAGCGATTACAATTTTTAAGTTCTTCTTGTTAGAGAGTGGGTTGGTATTTCTATTCTTGAACAATATTCCAAATACATGGAATTGAATTGGGCATTCTTCTTTTGCCTATGATATTGGTGACCTAAATTATAACTAATTGATATATAATACTAGGGTTAAGGATGAAATGCCACCTTAAGTTTACCTTAATTATCAAATTGCACCCAAAGTTTTCATAATACCCAAATAGCACCCGGAGTTTATATAATTGACCAAACAATACCCGTCGTTATGTTTTTCGCTAAGTCAATGAATATTCTCCTAGCGTACCTCTTAACATGTTTAAACCTGTTAAGAAGCATGTGAAATGTCGAAATTACCCTCATCTCCTTATACAAATTACGAATTCATACCATCACCTTCTTCCCCATCATCTCCAACTACCATCTCCACCACCGAACACCATCACCACATTCGAAATCCATCACCATCACATTCATCTCCATCACCGACCACCATTTCCGCCATTCTTGAAACCCACCCATTGCAATCACCTTCATCTCCACCACCGACCATCTTCGCTATCCCCAAAACCCATCACAATCACCGACCACCTTCATCGCCATCCACGAAACCCATCACCTTCACCTTTAAACACCACAAAAATTTAAAAAAATTCAAAACAAGAAAACAAATCAAGAAAGCTCCTCATCAAGAAAATCCATCACCATCACCTTCATCTTCACCTAAGTAGTTAAAATTCCCAATTACGCCTGATTAATCCCAATTAATTACTAATCAGAGGCTAAACAATTATTTTTTTAGCAAATTATAATATTTCAATAGTTAGCGATTTAATCGGGTATAATCAGCCGATTAGTGGTTAATCGGCCGGTTTTAAGTAGCCGATTAACCAATTAAATCTCCTCTATTTTTATTGCTTGTTTGCATTATTTGGGCTCATTCCGGGTCAAACTCAAATCCAAATAAAAGATCTAAACTTCTTCTGGTCCTCACGTAAACTCAAACGCGACATGCCACTATCTTCTTCATTGCGCAAACCTAAACCCAAAATGATTATCTTCTTCTTCCTCGAACAAACCCAAATCTGACCCGTCGTTGCTCCCCTGCGCCGTCATATACTTGACCCGGTCCGCATCTGCTGCACCTTCTCTTGTTGCTTGCGCTGTTCCTCCCCGATTACTTTTGTTTGCACCTTCTCTTGTTGCTCGCGCTGTTCCTCCCCGATTACTTTTGTTTGATGGAACTGACCAGCAAGCCTGATCCGACCCACATTCAGAATTCAAACTCAGCTCAAACCAAGTACTTTTTTTTCTCTGTAATTATATTTTCCTATTTGATAATCTTATAATAGTTTTATGTTAGGATTTAGGGTTACTACAGAATGAGGATATATATATTTATATAGGAAGTCCATTACTGAGAAGTGGTGATCTTATCTTGTATTGCTTGTTGGGAGAGAGGAAGCTTCCGGACCACCTTTTCCAGCCAGATAGCGAGTGATCACTCAGCAATGATACCGCCGGTTAGGAATAAGTACCTATCCCTTACGGGAATTGAACTCGTGTCTTCGACATGAAAAGACGACGCCCTAACCACTGGACGAAAGGGACCAAAAAGCAGTTCTTCATATACCTCAGCTCCGAGACTAGAATAGAAGTGGCATATAGATTTTGTTTCTATACGAAATTCGACGATTTAGTTTGTGTTCATGTTGGCAATTTTTGATGTGAGTTCGGCGGGTCTTCCCCCATCCTACGGGTTCCCCACTGACCTAGTGACACATCAACCAAGCCCCATCCTTTTTGACGATCATAAAGCCCCTGACCCCTTTCTTTGTTTCTCATCCCCTTGTCCCGTTCTTTCTAATTCAAAAAAGAAAGGCTAGCTACCAATGAATAGTTAAGCTCACACCTTTTTTTCTTATCATATCACAAGGGCGCGGCTCTGTATGAGTCTCGTACTGCGGAGCAAGTATGGGAGTCCTTTTCACCCATTGAAGTTTTTATCTAGCAAAGAAGGTCAACGAGGGAAACACCAGTAGCTGTCATTGCGACTATCTACGAAAAAGGTAAGGTCATCTTTCTTTTCTGGCGGGTTCGACCGAAAGGAGTCGTGTTCTATGGTTTGACATTGTTCCGGTCGAGCACTCTCTTTTCTTTGTCCAATTCCGTCTGACCAACCCGCGAAGGGTTGTGAGGTTGGACCAGGTACGAAGAATAAGTCTATTCTTATGGGTACACTTGATGATATGAATCACTTGAAAAATAAACGTATTTGTTCTGTAGCAGATCTGTTATAAGATCAATTCGGATTGACTCTTGTTCGTTAAGAAAATGCAATTCGAGGAACTATATGTGGAGCAATCAGGCATAAATTGATACCGACCCCTCAAAACTTTGGTAACTTCAACTTCATTAACAACTACTTATGAATCATTTTTTGGCCTACACCATTTATCTGAAGTTTTGGATCGAACGAATCCACTGACACCCATTATGTGGTGTTCATGGGTGAAAATTGAGTTATTTGGGTCCTAGAGGATTGACGGGGTGAACTGTTAGTTTTCGGATACGAGATATCCACCTGAGCCACTATGGATGTATTTGTCCAATTGACACGTACGAAAGAGTCAATGTTGGACTTATTGGATCCTTAGCTATTCATGTAAGGATTGGCCATTGGGGATCTATAGAGAGTCCCTTTTATGAAATATCTGAGAGATCAAAAGAGAGATAATTTATTATCACCAAATAAAAATGAATATTATATGATAGCACCGGGGAATTCTTTGGCTTTGAATCGTGGTATTCAAGTGGAACAGGTTGTTCCAGCTCGATATCGTCAAGAATTCTTGACTATTGCATGGGATTCATTTTCAAAGCATTTTTCCTTTTAAATATTTTTCGCAACAAGCTGCCATCATTCCTTTTATCAAGCATAATGATGCGAATTAGGATTTAATGAGTTCAAATATGCACCGCCAAGCAGTTCCTCTTTCTCAGTTCGAAAAGTGCATTGTTGGAACTGGGTTGGAACGCCAAGCGACTCTAGATTCGGGGGTTTCCGTTATAGCTGAACTCGTAGGAAAGATCATTTATATTGATACTTGCAAGATCATTTTCTCAAGTAATGGGGACACTAAGCATTCCATTAGTTATGTGTCAACGTTCCAACAAAAGACTTGTATGCATAAAAAACCTCAGCTTCGGTAGGGTAAATGCATTAAAAAGGGACAAATCTAGCGGATGGTGCAGCAAACTTAAAGCTAGGGTGGGGAACTCGCTTTAGGACAAAAAACGTATTAGTAGCCTATATGCTATGAGAAGGTTACAAATCTAAAGACTTCGTACTAATTAGCGAACGTTTGGTATATGAAGGTATTTACACTTCTTTTCACATCCGAAAAATGAAATTCAGACAAGTTTTTTTAGCTGAAAAGCCAAGGTCCCGAAAGAATCACCAAGGAAATACTGCATTTAGAGGCTCATTTACTCTGAAATTTAGACAGAAATGGAATTGTGATGTTAGGATCTTAGATAGAAGTCAGTGATATTTTAGTAGGTAAATTAACGCCTCAGACAGTGAACAAATCCTCGTATGCCCCATAGGATAGATTATTACGAGCCATACTTGGCATTCAGTATCCACTGCAAAAGAAACTTCTCTAAAACTACCTATAGGCGGAAGGGGTCGAGTTATTGATGTGAGATGGATACAAAAGAAGGAGGTTCCAGTTATAATCCAGAAAAGATTCGTGCATATATTTCACAAAAACGTGAAATCAAAGTAGGTGATAAAGTAGCCGGAAGACATGGGAAGAAATGTATCATTTCTAAAATTTTGTCTAGACAAGATATGCCCTACTTGCAAGACGGAATGCCTGTTGATATGGTCTACAACCCATTAGGAGTACCCCTCACGAATGAATGTGGGACAAATATATGAATGTTCACTTGGATTAGCGGGAGATCTGCTAAATAGACATTAGAGAATAGCACCATTTGATGAGAAATATGAACAAGAGGCTACGAGAAAACTAGTGTTTTCTGAATTATATTAAGTCAGTAAGCAAACAAAAAAACCATAGGTATTTGAACCCAAGTATCCGAGAAAAAGCTGAATATTTGATGGAAGAATAGAGGATTCTTTTGAACAACCTGTTCTAATAGGTAAGTTCTATATCCTAAAATTAATTCATCAAGTTGATGATAAAATCCACGGACGTTCGAGTGGACATTACGCACTTGTTACACAACAGCCCCTTAGAGGGAGGGTCAAGCAAGGGGGACAACAAGTAGGAGAAATGGAAGTTTGGGCTCTAGAGGGATTTGGTGTTTGCTCATATTTTACAAGAGATGCTTACTTATAAATCTGATCATAAGCTCGCTAAGAATTACTTGGTGCTACGATCATATTGGAGGAACAATACCTAATCTTGAGGATGCTCCAGAATCTTTTCGATTGCTCGTTCGAGAACTACGATCTTTGGCCCTGGAACTGAATCATTTCCTTGTATCTGAGAAAAACTTCTAGATTAATAGGAAGGATCTGAATGAATCAGAATTTCTATTCTGTGATAGACTGGTATAAACATCAACAATTTCGAATTGGATTAGTGTCTCCTCAACAAATAAGGGTTTGGGCCAATAAAATCTTACCTAATGGAGAGACAGTTGGATATTGGAAATATATATATATATATATATATATATATATATATATATATAACGCTTTTTCCGATTTAATTCCCGATTATTTTCCGATTAATCAATTAATCACTCGATTGCTCCTAGATCGATTAGTTCCAAAAATTGATTTTAACTGCCTAGATCTCTACCACCGACCACCATCACCCCCATCTCCGAAACCCATCACCAACACCTTCAAACACCACAAAAGAAATCAAAACAAGAAAAACAAATTAAAAAAACTCTCCATCAAGTAAACCCATCACCATCAACTTATTGTAATTCACAAAAAATTAATGGTAGTTAAGAAACAATTTTTTTTTTTTGAAAATGAGGTTGAAGAAGAAGAGAACAAGTGGAAGAAAAAGAATAACTGAAAAGGGGTTTTTGGTCTTTTGATCATCCCGCCGTTCAAAAATTACCAGAAGTGCCATTTGGTCCAATTATATCAACTTTGGTTGCTATTTGGTTATTACGAAAACTTTGGGTGCTATTTGGGAATTAAAGTAAACTTTATGTGACATTTCGTCGTTAACCCATAATACTATTCTGATTTTGATTATGTATGCATATATTGTATACTGATTCTTGGAAATTCTCTTATAACTGCATTGACACTGCATTGTTTTTCACATCAAAATTGGTAGTTTGTGTATTTCTATAAGGTTCGACAACATTCTTTGATGATTATATGGATGAATTGGTCCATAATAATTGGTGTGTAGTTGAGGTTCTTGGGCATGCATAGGCAATGAACAATTATTTCAATTCCGCATGAACACGTAATCTTATTTCTTTCTAACATCGTTCATCCTCACTTCATGAATATCATTTGCAAGAGCGCTGAATATTACTGGAAGGCATTTAGTTCTGTAATAATGGTCTTACATTTAACCGTGTCCTTGATGCATGAAAACTCATCACCATATAAGCCTTTGCCCCTTTAGGATTAGGCTTGTAATGAGGGCATGTGATGAGTCTATGAACATTTCACAGAATTGTATGCTGATTGTCAAAAAGCACTAGTTCTCTAATTTGGTATATGAATGAAAAAGAAGGATATATTTGGAAGTGTAGCCTTGGAAGCTAGTAAAAATTATTACAAACAGTCATGCAGGTTAAACTCATGCTGCAATGAAGCAACCTTCATGACTCTCTTTGAAGAAAAGAGCTATCTAGGATGTTTGACAAGAATAAATTAAGTAGAAATGCAACTTTGGTCATGGTGATCCATCTTATAATGAGGTTATTCACATTTTTGGTTGATAACTGAGTTAGTTACTAGGAACTAGTGATTCACCAATAATTGACCAATAAACAACAATCATTACTATAAAGACATTTCTTATTAAAAGAGCCATCTTTTGATCACCTATTAACGTTTTCCATCAACAGGTTGCTTATGCTCTAAAAGAAGGCTTCATCAAGACTTAGCAAACTTTTACCTTTTCAATGGGCCGTCATTCGAGTAAAATTGGTGCCAAATTCTTGTGGGGTATGGATGCGGACTAGGTGAGGGGCGTTTTGTAGAAGTTAATTAGCAATCCACTATGTGGGAAAGCTTATCTCATTGATTATCCAAAAAAAAAGATCCTCAAATTCTATTAGGTTATTGTGAAAGTCCCTGCCACTAAGCAAAAACTTCGAAGTTGTTGAAGGGTTGAGGGAAATTGCACTTATATTCTAACTCGCCCCCTTAGGTCGGGAGCCCATTTTTTTATGGGCCAAAAAACCGAGATAAATGCCCAACAAATTGTTGGTCGAGACCTGGACTATATGCAACAATATTTTTTTTAAATCCGCATTTAAATTGTGTAGTCGGTGGGATTCGAACCTGGGTTGCTTTGATACCATGTGAAAGTCCTTGCCACTAAGCTAAAACTTTGAAGTTGTAGAAGAGTTGAGGGAAATTGCACTTATATTCTAATAGTTATGAAAGAAACAGAGTGGAAGATTGAGCTGATAATCCCAGCCAAAATTCTTTAAGTAGGGAACATGGTACAAGTGAAAGAGCTCAAGATACATTTTCTTCTGTTACATCAATGTGTGCTAGTGAAATGCACGCATGCAATGCATGCATAAAAAGAATGTATGAAAAGCAGTTTTTCTTTGCTGTATTTTTTAACTTTTAAGTGCTGGTTTGTAAAGTTAATTCGAGATATAAAATACTATTATTTGTGTGGTTAATTTTATATATATTGCCAATTTTGATCGCGGACATATTTGATTTGTATCAATAAAACCTACATGATCAAGAAAGGTTTTGTGGAAAATTGACATTTGAGTAGTCAAAATCCATTAGTAGAGTTTTAACATCTCTCATTTTTTATATTAATCAAAATTAACGGATACGTCGTAATTGGGTTCCATTCCATTACTAATTGAGAATTTGAAGTTAACTTCATTGATGATAGATATTTGAAGATGGAAAACCAATTCTATTAATTGATTGCAGAAAGAATGTACATTCTAGAGAAACATAATAAAGTTTAACTTTGGAATTTAAATCCTATCTTCAACATCACAAACTTTTAACTTTTTTAATAATCTAGTAAAAAACACACATGCAAATGCACGTTCAAAAGAAATATGATAAATGAAATTCAGGTATAAATCTATGTTTTGTGCAACTTCAAGATAGGAAATTTGTATATACCTACAAGATTAGTATGCATTTCTTTAGAGAAAAAGGATTAAAGTTCTCAACACATTTTTCAAACTTGTGAGACCAACTTACATATCCACTAAAGTTTTTGAAAATCCAAACCCAAATTTGGTCAAGTTTGAATGGCCTGCATTTCTTTTGGTCCTCACTTATTGGGTTACCATTATGAAAATATGGAAGGCAACAATACAAAGTGACAGTCAAAAGCTATGTATGTCAATGATTTTGTTTAAAATTGGTTAAAGCCAACAGAGTTATAGGAATCGACCCACCTTAAGTATCCATCAAGATAAGTATCCATCAAGATACAAAGTGCACAGGCCATACATTATGTGATAATCAAATGAAGAGAATAGTTTGTTGTCCAATTAGTATAAAAAGGCAAATTATACATTTTTAGCTTGTATGAACAGTTATTGATTTGATACCAATAACGGTAGTCATTTTAGTATGTCAAGAATACATATGTATCCACGATTCATAATTAGTTAAATTCAATTATAAATTCAATTAGTTAATACTGTATTTCCTATAAATATTGTATTTTCTATATATAACATGGCATACTAGAATTTGAAATTTGGGTTTGGTAGATAAAAAAGCACAACATCTTTAAATCTTTGCTCGTCCTCCTAGAGCTCTTTTAAACTTTGTGCAACATTTTCAGTATTAATAGGCAGAGTTAGCACATCTAGAATGCAATATAAGTTTCACACTTGAACTTTCACCATCAAAAAAAAAAAGGGTAAAAGGAAAAAAATGTTAACAGTCTGTTACTATTTTTTTTTGGGAGTTAAAAGATGGCTAACAAGCCATCCGGTTTCATTAAAGAACTATTAACGAAACAAAACAAATAGTACAATTGAAAATACAAAACAATGGAAGACGACAACAAATACAAATATGAAACAAATATCTGAAAAGGAAAAAAAACGCAAAAGAGGAGAAAACTATAGGAAGAAGAGAACAAGCCTTCAGCAGCCAACCATACATGAAGCTCAGATAATATTGGGCAAATGTGGGTAAATTGTACTCGAGACAACAAATACTATGATTTTAGGATTCTTAAAGTCTAAAGCATTCCTAAGTCACAATATGAGTACAATACCAAAATAATAAGTCCCAACATTACAACTCAATCAAAAGCTTGCATGAGAAGGCAAACAACAGAATGATTCACTCCTCTAAAACTTGAGACCTGCAATTGCACGCCTGCGATGTTCTACTCCTCACCTTAGTCGCTCCATTAACCTCATCGTGGATAACTGGCACTGGCCATCACTCTCACCCCCATCCATTCTCAGTTTTTCCTTGCCGAGAATGCTCTTGCCAATAAATTTATACAATAAAAAATCTTTCTCATCAAGGAATTGAAATTGCATATGGAATTACAAAAAACAAATTGAGTTCCTATCAATCCAAATGTTCCACAAGCCAGCATCAACAACCAAATCCCATGTTCTACCCCCACTCAACGGCCAATGTACCTCTTTCTTCACTCACCTCAAATCTCGTCTATATCAGTAGACCTCACATTAAGGCCCATTGCTCTACACGCGACATCACAAACATTCGAGTATCTCGCACACTAAGAAAAAGGTGATTCAAATTCTCACATCATGCCCACAACACACAATCAAGTCTATTACTACTTCGATGAATATAATAAAGACTAACTCATAATAAATATGACTAATAGGCAATAGCTAACAATTACATGGATTAAAGTTTGATAGAAGCTAGAGCCAAGATGTAAGACAAAAATAAAGTGTTCATTTAGTTACATAAACTAAGGAAAGTGTGTTCACTTAGTCAAAATCTACATCAAAGAAAGACTAGTATTCGGTTAATATTATACACAATAGCCATGTCTTTTGTTCAATATGAAGTTGTAGCAAGAACTAAACACGATAGTGGGACATTAAGTAGTCAACCATCATTGAGATAATCTAAGTAGTTAAGTTTATCACTTCATTCAATTCATATTCACTAAAAAATATTTGATTTTATGAATTTCCTTATAATTTAGCCTTATTCTACATCAATTTTAGTCTTTTTGCTAGGAACAATTATGCAAGAAATGAATTGAAAAACCACCGAGTTGAAGTGATTTTGGGAACATATTTGTTCAAAGATAACAGGAAGCAAAACATGTTCACCACAATTTAATATAAAAACTCCCAAACATGCAAGGTCAATTTAATGTATAAATTCCTAAACATTATAAAAGAAGAATATCAATATTGTTGAATGTTTTTGTAAATATATCGAATAGTAGAGATACAATGATAAACTGAAAGAATGGGATTCCATGAGTGTCGTATTTGCTTGCCTCTTATCTTCGGCCTAGATTGAACCCTAAAGAACAAGTCGCTTGCATGCACTTGATTTCCTTTATGATTAGAAAATAGGAGAGTAAGAATATTTGTCTAGTTATAATTAATGTATATATTTAATAACAATAATCATAAATAACTCATACAAAAATGAAAACCTGAATATCAAATTAAGTGCAAGAGACTTGAAGAGTCCTAAATTTATTCTAATTCTCACACAAAAACGTCATAATATAAGAAAACTAAAGATGCAAAGATGATTACTAAATTAATGTTGCATTCTGTACTATAAATCTAGCTCTGTGTATATTGTATTCCAAGCTTGAACAAAGAGTAAAGGAAATGAAATATATTAGTTAGGCAAAATTGTACACACAACAAAAGGATTGAACCCTTATTCATAGAAGAAAATACCATCGTACGGAACTGATCGATCCATTCTCTAGTAAGGCCTCTCCATCTCTAATCTATATGACAAACAAAAAGATCAAAACTATTCAAAAAGGAGGTGAAAATAACATAAACTGGAGCAGAAGGAAAGATAATGAGACCTTAGGGTTGGTGTTTTCGTCCATGGCTTCTTTAGGAACTCTAGGGCTTCTCATTGTTTAATGTTGTTAGATTAGAATGCACGAAAATGCCGGCGAGGATGTATAAGAGGGATGGGGATCGTGGGAGAGACGGTTAAGGGTTTAGGGTCTGTGGATTGGGGAGAAGGAGGTGGGGGCGGAGATCGTGTAAATATTAATTATTTTTTTCCTGTAATTTCCGTCGCTACTTATATTTTTAATGTACAATTTTATTATGCTGAAAATGCCTTGCCAATTGTGGGGTCAGTTTTTAATTTCCCTATAATTTGAACATGTGTATTTTAATTTGATTTAATTCAGATGAAAATTTCTCGCCAATTAAGGATGCCAATTTAAATTTTCTCATCCCATCCCATGTTATTTTTTTTCCAATGAGGGTACCGATTAAAATTTGCCCATTCCTAGAAAATGTGCGACCGCGTTCTTTTTTAAATAATGTTTTTATATATTTTATAAACAAGCAGAATAGCAATTTGTTAATATATATACCAAGTAGTTAAAATCCCCGATTATGCCTGATTAATTCCCGATTAATCACTAATCGAAAGCTAAGCGATTATTTTTTTAGCGATTTATAATATTTCAATAGTTAGCGATTTAATCGGGAATAATCGGCCGATTAGTGGTTAATCGGCCGATTTTTGTGGTCGATTAACCGTTAAATCTCCTCTAATTTTTATGCTCGTTTGCATTATTTGGGCTCAATCCGGCCCAAATTTAAATTCAAAATTCAAACCCTTTCTGGGCCTCGCGCAAACCCAAACCCGACATATTGCCACTCTCTTCATCTTTCTCGTGCAAATCCAAACCCAAATCCAAACTGATTCTCTTATTCTTCCTCGAGCAAACCTAAACCCGACCCACCGTCGCTCTCCTTATACCGTTGCATACTTGATCCGGCCCGCATTTGCACCTCCTCCTCTTGTTGCTCACACTGCTCCTCCCCGATTGATTTTGTTTGATAGAACCGACCAACGAATCCGATTCGACCTACATCCAGAATCCAAACTACCTCAAACTAAACTTTTTTTTCTCTATAACTATATGTTCCTATTTGATAATCTCATAATAGTTTTATGTTAGCATTTATGGTTGCTAGATAATGTGGATATATCTTTTTATTAATTACATATATAACGATTTTTCTGATTTAATCACCGATTATTTTTCGATTAACCGATTAATCACTAATCGCTCCTAGACCGATTAGTTCCGAAAACCGATTTTAACTGCCTAGTATATATAATGCTAGTACTGTAATTAACGTAAAATTTTCTAAAAAGTTCCTCCTAAGGGCTTATTTGATAGAAGGATTCTTTTCAAAACTCCTGCATTATGAGGGAGTAATAGATAATTTTTTTTCAATTCGAATGACAATCTTCTAATTAGATCAATAATTTTCAAAAAATTAAAATTTGTTAGTTTTTTCAAAAGAAGATTATTTAAAAATATAATTTCAAGGCAGGGGGCTGAACTAAATTATGCACCCCATAATCTCCGTTCCGATAGGGCTTTATTTTATTATAATTTTTTAAAGTCTGGATGGCAATTGTGTAATTAAATCAAACTTTAAAAAAATTAGTAATAGATTATAATGGCATTACTGTAATTAATTTTTTAAATTTAATTGTTTTTCCAAAAAGAAGTAATCATGGTAATATTTTGATTTAATTGTTTTTAGGGAATGACAGACTTGTAAATTAGATTGAAGATTCTAAAAATTTCCATGTCGGGGCTAACCTGATAGAAAGGAATCTAAGAAAAACCCTCACATTATACGAGAGTAATAGATATTCATTCAATTTTGGATATAAAGGTTGTCGTAGGTGTGGGGAGTAGGCGGTGAAGAGCCATGCTGTGCGATTCTTAAGTATAAGATTCTGAAGTTTAAGTGTGGGGAGGAGGCGGTGTAAAGCTTCAATGATATTGTTAACAATGATTCAATTGAAACCATACTGGGGTTTAGTCTGTTAGCTGTGTTTGATGTATTTTTAATTTTCACACTTCTTCCAAAAAAGCTTTACAAAATTGGAGGTAGGAATTCAGAGAAATAGGTTGTTCAAGGACTTGGATGAAGCATCGTCACAAAATTAGTATGATTCAGAAAACTCTTAAAGCAATTGTCTCAATTTATCAACTTTGTAATATGGTTTATAATTTATATTAAACATTGTTTATACCTTAGAAACCATCCCAGCTAAAGCAAAAGTGGTGATAGTGTCCTTTCAAAGGCCAATACTTAATATAAAGAGAAACACAAAGTAGCTACTTAAGATTAACAATGGAAGAAACTGAGGGGCCACATGTTGTGCAAAAGTGTGCCTAAATTAGTAAATTTGGCTCCGAGTTGCTCAAAATGTACTACTTTAGTTAGACATATATTGTGATCTCTCTCTCTCTCTCTCAATGAATCCATATCACGTTGCATGTCTAAGAACTTTGCAGGCTTAAAGTGCACATCTGTATAACCTAACCTAATACATACCCTATAAACTCAATGCAGGCTATGCTTGTCATATGGCAAGCAAAATAGAGTAGAAAATGTGACGGTGAAAGATACATGAATGAAACAAGGCACATGTAAAGTGATATTGTATGTAAAAAACATGTAGATTAACCAAGAGAGATGAAAATAAGAAAGGTTATAAATTAATTGACAATTTTAACTACTAAGACGTCACGTAATACATGACGTGCAGAATATTTCTTAAGGCAACAAATAGCATAAGCAACTAACAATCAGGGTTCAATAAACAAGTAGGAAAATTATGTAACACATAAGCCCTCTATATATTAGCTTCAACATATATTATCTGAGAAGTTGACTAAACATCTATTGTTAGTAATCTAGTACTGAACTATAAAATGATAAATATGACTTATAATGGGTACACTTTCATTCGACTCGGAACCAAACATGTATATGCATAACTTCATGGTCATATAATAAATTCATCTTTAGTTTGATTGCATGTATGGTATTATTTTTCTATTTGGTCAAATCAGGTCCAGGAAATTTAGTTCCCAGACCTTGTCCCATACCCCTTTTATTAGTAGAGGATTTGGACCTGGACCTTGCCCAGTGAGTTTGCACTATGATGCAGTTTCGATTCAGGTTTGTATTTTTCATGCCGATTGAGTCTTGGGTTTGGGAAATAAATAGATGTACCCAGTACCCCAGCCCTACCCATGTGCTTCAGGTCCGAGCTAGGTTTGGAAAGCATGCTTCATATTCTACGAAGAGAAATAGAACAATCATTTCTTTCAAGATGTTCTAGAGATTTCAATTTTCAATCGTATGACACAACTAAAAATTATAGACCATGCAACACATATCAAAACTCCATATATACAAATTAACTCTGTAACGCTCTGGGTCCGCGCACCTACTTGTCTAGTAATCTATGCACCTAACCATAACCTCACCACATGGCTAGCCTCCCCAAAAGAGCTAGCTATTAGGTACTAATGAGATAATTGACTTTCTAGTTATACTATTCACATTCACACCTCATTTCCAATGTGGGACCAAGCTTCTCACATTCTTACATTCATGCAAGTTACATTTATACGCTAGGCCCACCTTACAAAGTCCACATATAATTCAACTAGAAAGCCCTTCAATAATTCTAAGCCCACCCGCACCTACGATGCCCAACTAGGGATATTAGAAACTCATCTAGCAAGACAGGAAATATTCACTATTCAACATTTCACCAAGTCAATATTGCAATTTCTTCAATTAATAATATAATATGGATCATGTCGAACATGATTTGTATGATTTTTGTAAAAATGCTATTTTAAAACTTTATAATTTCCCAACAAAATATATTTGGAGGTGGAGAGAGGAAGGGAAAGGATGACTTACTTCTAGCGTGGGAGAGATGCAACTAAAAAAAAAAGTAGGATAGTTAAGAAACCTTACACAACACCTCACTTTCTAAGCAACCAAACATTTATTGGCTTTGGATTCGGCAGGTATGGGTCGGATTGGGTAATGCCCTTACTACATGCCTGTGGATAATAAACATTGGCATGGTGGGGTTTTCAAAAAGTGGCAGTGCTATCAATGTATTTTGGAACAGGTCTTGTTTTTAGGCCTTTGTGCATACTTGCATAAAACATGTATAGTTGATGTCTAGTGTAACGTCCATGTAACTGGTATTTATAGCAACCCTATATTGGGAAATATTCTCGTTTTTTCATGGTGTGGCTTAATATGTTTATGTGGTGTGTTCCTTATTTTACAACAAAGAGTATCGCATACATATTTGACTTTGGTCATTTGTTTACTAAGTCAAGGTTTTTCTTTGCTATGTAGTCTCTTAAGTTATTTGTATGTTGCTAGTAGGTCTTCAAACCTTGTGAATTATTAGGTTCTTCAATTTGTATTATCAGATTTAATAAAACCCTAGTTAGTAAATCAATATTGGATTGGTTATTCAAATTCGTTTTAGGGAGAAGTCATTTATTTTCCATTATACCCTTCTCCATTTTCCCCAGCTATTCCCCCACCAATAAATTAAATGAAGAATCCATAAAAAAATGGGGACATATTTTAAATGACGGCAACAAATTAAGTGTCTCACTAGCAATTAACAGGTTTTGGGGGGATCCGATAGCATATATATGTATTTAAGTGTCTAAATTCCAGAAAAACCTTTTCTTGTTAGTCTACATTTACTTGGAATTTTCTTGAGTAGGTTGTGGAATTTATTTCCACCAATTAGCCTTTATAAAGTCTACATTATCACTGTTCTAAATGCCCCACCAAATGTTCGAAATGTTGCCCGACTTGTCAGTTTCGAAGGGTCTTCGCCAGCAATGCCATTTTTTGTGAAATGCCCTTGACATGTCAATTTAAATTCCACATGTTGACTTGCCAATTTGAAAAGTGGCCTTCCGTGCAGTTGTAATTCAGTTTTTAATTTTTAATAATTAATTTCAATATTTTAATTTTATAAATAGGTTTTTTATCAGTCCAATAAATTGGTTCACCACTTACTCTATAAATTGATAAATTACATACCACTTACTTCTTTGTGAGGAATTAGGGACTTCTTTGTGAGGAATTAGGGGTCAATTTGATCCCCGATCTTTCCAACTGCATAACTATGTTGGATCCTTTTTTTTTTCTTATCTTCCTTCAATTATATATATTTAATTTTTGTTACCGTCCCTCTCCTTCTCTGTCTTACACTGACCAAATAGTCTAACTTCAGTTTCTACCATATGCATGTGATTTTATGGGTGTCTGCCTTTGGTTATAAATTGTGTCCCTCTCCTTCTCTGTCTTACACTGACCAAATAGTCTGCCATTGGTTATAAATTGTGTCCCTCTCCTTCTCTGTCTTACACTGACCAAATAGTCTAACTTCAGTTTCTACCATATGCATGTGATTTTATGGGTGTCTGCCATTGGTTATAAATTGTGTCATATGAATCAGGTATCTATGTGGTATTTTATGAATGCAATGGCTATCTGGATACATTTAACATATTTATTCTGTTTGTCATGACACCTGATATTTACCCTTTTTCTCAAATATGAAACCGACTGCCTTATGACAAGAATTTTATGGGCTACACGACTCAGGCATCTTTGTTATTCCATGATGTTTACTTATTGTTAAATCTCCTCTGCTGTCTCTCTCCTCTTATAATTGGTCACTGTTAAATCTATATTTGTATCTTAATCTGCAATTTGATTATGTACAGAATCCTCACCTTCCTATATGTGGTCCACAATTTACTGTTGGTCATAGCCGAAACTGCAATCTGCGACTTAAGGATCCATCTATAAGTACAGTTCTTTGTAAACTGAAGCTTGAGGAGGTACCTCCTTGTGATTTTTAATTTATTGTGCCCTTATAAGTTGCGTAGGTATGTAATATTTTGTTGTCACTGTCTAGCTCATATTTGATCAATTAGATTGCTTTGTTTTATTTTTTTTCCAGCATGGTGGTGCATCAGTTGCTTCGCTTGAAATTTTAGGAAGCAAAGGAGTCGTACAAGTTAACGGAAAGATCATTCAGAAAAATACCAACATCATTCTTACTGCAGGGGATGAGGTTGTTTTTAGTTCAACTGGGAAGCATGCATATGTATCCTTTTAGAGTGCTGTAATTAGTTTGTATTTGTTCAAGATTCTTCCAAGGACGTTTGTTCTTCCAATTTTTTTCCTTAAAAGGAGCTCATTTGTTTATTTATTTATTTATTCTTATTCTTAACCCTAAAAAACTTACTTATTTGACATATTCCTGAAAATACCTGATAATTTGATATAATCTCCTAAAACCTTAAGTTATATGATATTCTTCCCATAGTGGAGAAACTGCCTTCAGCAGATAGCTATGTGGTAAGGGTATGTTGATTATTTTTTGGGTGTATTTGCTATAACTTGTAGTTTAATCAGGCTTTACATAGAAATACAAAGAACTTGGGGGTTATGTCAAAATAAGAAGGGCGATTTGGCTTGATATCAAAGAACACCCATTAAGCAAATGAAAAAGATTTTCCTTAACATAGTGACAGATCTTTCAACAACTTTCTGATGCGACTGCCCACGTTTTGCCTTCTCCACATAGTATTGCAGAAGCCGAAGACGTACCAATGAAAGACATTAATTTGGAGACTGAATTAGAAGATCCATCAGTTGATGATGAAGCATCCTTGTTGGCTTCTTTTTCTAGTCTTAGCAAAGATGTGCCAGCTCTTCCACCTCAGCCACCAAACGGTGAGAACTCTACTGAGGAATCTAGTATTAAAAAATGTTCTCTGTAGCGCAATGCAAAGGCTTTGCTCAGTTGACCTTTGAATAACCTAAATACATTGTAGGAGAGCAGTATATAACTATAGCTCATACATGTTAATTCCTCTTTTAGGTATTGCTGACTCTACTATGCACTATTTAACTATCTTATATGCACTTGTGACATTATATCAACAACGTTAACAATGCAACTTGTCTTATTAGTAGGATTTTCATAAAAAAATGATAAAATAATTTATTTGTTTGTTTCGACCATATTATTTATTGATATAAAATGAAAATTTTATGTGGATCTCAATATTAATTAGAGGGTTAAGCCGTTAAAGGAAGGTTTACTTAACATAATGGGTAACTCGCAAATTGGTGACTTAGTGAAAGTTGAATATTATTTTTGTTGCTGCGAATGAGTTTTTCCCTTGTAAACTTTGAATGTGGTTTTTCTTTTAAAAATGGATTCTTGTTTAGATTTTCAAATAAAAAAAATTTTTCAGTACATTTTATGAACTGAAGTTACTTCTATGTAGGATCATCCAATCCTGACATGGAATTGACTAGCAGCATATTTAAAATTTTGGAGGATCAAAGAGAGGTTCTCAAGGATATTGCCTCTTCATCAACATCACCTTCCACAAGATGCGAAGCATTCAAGGAAAGTTTGAAAAAGGGAATTCTTTGCGCTAGTGATAACGAAGTGTCCTTTGAATCTTTTCCCTACTATTTGAGGTATTTATTGTTTTTGTTTTCATATATATATATATATATATATATATATATATATATAGAGACAAATCTTCGGTTGCACACTACTTTTGGTGAGCACTCCGTGAGCACTCATGAAATAGAGCACCTATGACAAATCCAAACCGCTCATATTGTTCTATATACCTTAGATAGCCTAACAATAAAAAATCACGTAATTTGAAATTCATTTACCCATCCATCATGCCGTTAGAAATTTCAGCCATACAATTTTGTAATGATGTAAATCATGGGCAAATGAACTTCAAATTACTTGATTTTTTATTGTTAGGCTATCTAAGGTATATAGAACAATATGAGCGGTTCGGATTTGTCATAGGTGCTCTATTTCGTGAGTGCTCACGGAGTGCTCACCAAAGTAGTGTGCAACCGAAGGGGACTCATATATATATATATTACACTGTATATAAAATTTCTCCCTATAAAAGTCATCTAATTGGCCTAATTAACAGCTAATAATCTTATTATATTCATCTTAACTGACCCAAGCCAATTCCATTGAGGTCCACCCTACTATTTACCATATATATATATACTGTTTATAAAATTTCTCCCTATAAAAGTCATCTACTTGGCCTAATTAACAGCTAATAATCTTATTATATTCATCTTAACTGACCCAAGCCAATTCCATTGAAGTCCACCCTACTATTTACCATATTAAGGGCTTGTTTGGCTCATGGAATAGAGGGAATAGGAAATTATAGGACTTATAATTTTAAAAAATAATGGAAACTAGATATTCTTTTCAAGTTCTGTGCATGATAGAGGGAATTTGGATCCAAGTACAATATGTGGTTACGAACTTTTACCAAAAGCTAAAGCTGATCAACCAAATATGTCTAACTAACATTAATGTTTAATTATTTTAATTCTTCATCACAATTTTTAGTTAAATCAAAATTTTTAGTTTTGGATCTGAAAAGCATGCTGAGCATTGTGTTTATTATTATGTTATTCTATTCAGCGAGAACACAAAGAAGGTCCTTTTATCATGCGCGTATGTACAACTTGAGTGTAAAATGAAGTTTGCCTCAGAGATTTCATCCTTGAGCCAGCGCATACTGTTATCTGGTCCAGCAGGTGAGTTAGCATGCCTTTGATGAAGGTTGTTTTTAGTTCAACCTTTTGTTTCAATGTTTTATCCTTTTCTTTGGTCTTTCTTGTCTCACATAAAATATTTTAAAAAAATATTTCCTAGGATCTGAAATCTATCAAGAGACTCTAGCAAAAGCACTTGCTAAGCAGTTTGGTGCCAGACTTCTGATTATAGATTCTCTTCTGCTTCCGGGTGTAAGTGCTTCGATATTAACCTTTACTTGAGTCTGTACATTATAGTTCTTTTTCATCACAAAGCTCCAGTTAAATGTTTATGATAATATTTCTTTTTCTTTTTTCACCACTATTCTCAGCCTATTCATTCAAAGTCCCTTTTGAAACTTGGCAAGATGATAGCACCCAAGGTATTGATCCTACCCACTGCCCAGGAAATATGATTCCGTATGTAGTGAGTTTTCCCTCGGTTCTCGACACACATGCTCGAGCAGACACACACCCCTATATGTTTCTTTGATTTACACATGTGAAATGTTTACAATGTGACTTCGTTCCCTTGTTCACTGTCATTGCTATTTATTGCAATGTTAGAAATTTTTTTAGTCATGCACATCATATGTGCACTTTGATTTTCTTGGTAAGAGAATAGTTAGAGAAAAGTCACAGAAATATTATACAGGCCTGTCTCAATTTTGCTGTAGCATGTGGATACACCATTTATCTTGCCACATACACGTCAATGTCCACATATTTAAACTTTTCCGCAAGTTTGAACTTTTCATTCTTTTCCCAGCGATAGGACACCGGAACGATGGTATAGGCTTTGGCTGGAGCCAATTTCTTATTGGCCCTAACTTTTTTTTTGGCATTAGACCTGGTGATTGATAGAATAGAGACAAAAAATACTTTATTGGATACTAATAACTGAGTACACTGCCTTTTATATATATGAGAGTACAGAGAATAATCTAAATCTAATTTCGATGTGGGACTAAACTAAGACTACTTTTAACACTCCCCTCAAGCCTGGATTTTTTTGCCCTAAATAGGTTACTTTTTCAAATTAATTCCCAAAATAGACCACTTTCGAAGCTAATTCCCAAAATAGACCACTCGCAGTTCCCAACTGCGCTTTATTCTTTTTTGTTAATGCAGTTGGCAATTGTGGTCTAAGTATATGCCACAATAATCCAACTCCAACACTTGTGTCAAAGTAGTGTCGAGGAGAAAACTATGTTTGCCTTAGACCGCAGTTACCAACTGCGTTCTTGATTACACTAAGCTCGCAGTTCCGAACTGTATTCCTAATTCAATCTTTCATAGGATCCAATTAGTAATGCAGTTGGAAACTGCGAGCTTAGTGCAATTAAGAACGTAGTTGCCAACTGCGGTCTAAGGTGAACATAGTTTTCTCCTTAACACTATTTTGACACAAGTGTTGGAGTTGAATTATCGTGGCATATACTTAGACCGCAGTTGCCAAATGCGTCAACAAAAAAGAATAGGACACAGTTGGGAACTGCGAGGGTCTATTTTGGGAATTAGTTTCGAAAGTGGTCTATTTTGGGAATTAGTTTGAAAAAGTGGCCTATTTTGGGAAAAACGTCTCAAGCCTGTGCGTAGATATTGGCGAAGCCAAGTTTGCTCAAGAAAGTTTGAAAAAATTTGGGAGGTAGTGATTTAGGTAGGATATCAGCAAGTTGTTCACCGGATCAGACATATGAGATTGAAATCACCTTCTCTCACTCATCTCGAACGAAGTGACAATCAACTTCGATATGTTTTGTGCGCTCATGAAATACCAGATTTTCAGAAATATGCATAGCAACATTGTTGTCACAGTAGATATGAACTGAAATAACAATGCAATTGCTAAGTCTCGAAGAAATTCGAGCTATAAAACTTCCGAGACCAAATGTCTAATGGCTCGGTATTCAGACTATGCACTTGATTTGGCTACAACGGGATGTTTCATACTTTTTCAAGATATGAGATTTTCTCTAAAGAATACAAAGTACTCACTAGTTGAGCGCTTATCATCAATCGATCATGCCCAGTTAGATCAGAATAACCTCGTAAAGAAAGAGAATCACCAGACTTGAAAAGAAGTTCTCGTCTTGGTGCTTTCTTAAGATATCGATGAATGTGAATCACTGTTTTTCAATGCGTGATGGTCGGTGCATGCATAAACTGTCGACTCGACTAACTGTAAAGGTAATATTTGGCCTAGTCGCTGAGAGATATATATATTTGCCGACCAATTTGTAATATCGTCTTGGATCAGAGAGCAATGCATCATTGGAGGAGTACAACTTTATATTGGGATCCATAAGTGTGTCACTGGGGTGACACCAACATTCATATTTCAGTAAGAATATCGAGAACATACATTCTTTGAGAAAGAAAGATAACATCCTTTGTGCGTGCAAACCTCAATGTCAAGGAAATATCGAAGCGGACCAAGATCTTTTGTTTGAAAGGTTTAAGCTAACTGTTACTTGATGTCTGCAATACCTTGCGAGTCACTGCTTGTGATAATGATATCAACGTAGACTAACTGAATAACAATGCCTTTTCCTTCTTTCTTTGTGAAGCGATAATAGTCTGTCTTTTAGAGAACCTATTAGAGCACACAGTTTTGTCAAACTTTTCAAACCAAGCTCGAAGAGACTGTTTGAGTTCATAGAGACTTTTGAGCGAGCATACAAGATTCTCTTTCCGTCGCTCAAAACAAAAACTAGGAGGCTACTGCATATACACCACCTCTTTGAAGTCGCCATTCAGGAATGTATTCTTGACATTAAGTTGATGAAGGGGCCAAGAACAATTTGATGCAGGATAGATAAGAACCCGAATAGACATGAGTTTCACAATTGGTGAAGAAGTCTGCATAATCGACCCCAAATTTCTGTGTATATTCTTTAGCGACAAGATGAGCTGTGAGTCATTCAACTGTGCTATCGAGATTGTGTTTGACTGTAAATATCCACTTACAACCAATTGTCTTATCACCTACATAGATGCGAACCAACTGCAAAGTATCATTCTGCTGAATAGCTCGCTATCCAACCAGGGTGTTGAGTTTTTTCTGAACATTTGTAGGAATAGAGATGGAATTCAAGGAAGAGGTAAATGCTCCAATAGATTTGTTTAGTTTAGAGGAAGAAACAAAATTGGCAATATCATAGTGAGAACAAGAACGTTGAGCCTTACGTTGACCGATAGGTAAATCATCTGTGTAAGGGATATAACCGACAAAAGTGGTTGGCCCCGATTGAACAACATAGGATACATCGTGGATGGTCGAGTCTGGATGCGGTTTTCGTTTCCTTACATAAACCCGAAGCGGTGGCGGCAGTGGTGGTGGGAAATCAAGATTCTCAACAACAGCTCGGTAAATCATGAGTTTTGAAGGAGTTTGTTACAAAAAGGTTTGTGTTAAAAAAGTAAAACATTTGCTGCGATATATATTTTTGTCCGTGAAGGGCAATAACAACGATAACCTTTCGAAAAACGCAAATATCCAAAAAAAACACATTTAGTAGCATGCGGGTCAAGATTATCAGTGTTGGGGTGGAGATTTTGAACAAAACACGTGCAACGGAAAACATGAAGTGGTAGTGAAAATGGATCTTTAGATGGAAATACCTATTTGAAAGGTGATTGATTCTGAAGAATAGGAGTAGACATACGGTTAATAAGAAACCATGCAGTGAGAACCGCAAAACTTCAATAAAACTTTGGGACGTTCGGTTCAAACATCAGAGAACGAACAATGCTAAGTTAGAAAGCACGAGTACTTCCAAGTGCCCAACGTACTCGTGTTGAGTGCGTATCGGGTGCCGATACTCATTGGGTACTCCCAGGAGCGTACTCAAGGAATATCCAATTTTTTCATACATTTTTGTAACTTCTGGACACAATTATTTTAGATAAATGTTTGGGGACCTAAGGTAATTTAAAAAATTTGATGTTTTATATTATGCTCAAACACAAAACAAGTATACTCAATGTTTTCATAGTTAGATTATGAATTTTTTCCTCCAAAAATGCTCATAATTATAATGTATTCTTATAATTCTATGAAATGATTCAAATATTTGCATTATTAACAAAATAAATTATATATAATATAAAATATATTATACTTAAACGTACCTACCAATGCATCCGTATTCCAGTTTTTTGTAAAATCACGTATCCCCTGTGTCGTATCGTACTTGCACCCTGTACCTGTATATGTGCTTTATAGGTGCTAAGTAGATGTTGATTTTTGCGTTCTACCATTCTATTTTGTTGAAGAGTATAGGCGCAAGCGGTTTGGTGTGTTATTCCATGTTGAGAAAAAATGTTGGAAATCAAAACTCGTATTCTTTAGTATTATCAGAACGAAAACATTTAAGAGTGGTGCCAAATTGTGTTCGTATATCAAATAAAAATTCTTGTAAAACTTTAAACACTTTAGAACAATCTTTTAAGAGAAACAATCATGGCTTGCAAGAGAAATCATCAATAAACGTAACACAATAACGAAATTTGTTAGCGCATCTCTAACCACGCTAGCCATTTTGGCTTGTTAGAATAGGCAAAATGAATAAAAATTGGATAATTTGGCTAGCAAAAGTAGTCTATACTCCAATCACGCTAGTTATTTTGGCTAGTCATAGATATTTTAAAGCCCAAAATTAAATAACAATAAATACAAAGCCCAAGCTCTTAAAGAAAAGCCCAAGCCCACAAAAAAAAGGCCAATCTAAAAAACTTCTTTCTTGATCCCAGATCACGTGCGATCCCACATCTCGCGATCTCGCAATTTTGCGATCACAGATCTCGCGATCCTAGATACCTAGTAATTTGATTAACATTAGGAGGCAAATGCTAATTGTAGTACAGATACACATTCGAAAACCTGATGTGTCAAATGGAAAGTCTTGGTTAAATGAAGGTCTTAAACAAAATACTTGGTCATATGGAAAATCTTGGTCAAACAGAACACGTGATCTCGCGATCTTTCTTAGGATTTCGCGAGCTCTCTTGATCGCATGCGCGATGATCGCGAAGTGATCAAATTTTGACCGATTTTGTGTAGTTTTTTATTTTATTTTTTGGGTTTTGAGAGGCGGAAAGAGCGGAAGGAAAGTTTGGCGAACGATATAACTTCACCAGATCTGGCGAGTGAATCAGAGAAATCTAATTTAGTGAGTGGTTTGGCGAGTCCCGTTGGAGCATATTTTCCTGTGTAAATTTTCTATTTTGGCTAAAAATGAAAGATGGTTAGCGTGGTTGGAGATGGTCTTACACGTGGGAAAACCAATAGGTCACCAAACATCAGAATGCACTAAATTCAATAAATGTTCACTATGTTTATTGACGCATCCTGTGTAGGGAACTCGATGATGTTTATCTAACTCCCATGACTCACAAGATAATTTAAAAGAAAACTCACTACCGAAAACAATGTGCTTGAGAGTAGTAAAGGAAGGATGCCCCAGTTGTCGGTGCCAGAATATGGGATCGGTAGAAGAATTAAAAGCTGAGTCTGGAAAATCTAAGATGTATAACCCATGTTGTTCACGACTAGTGCCAATCACCTTCCTCGTCATAATATCTTGGAACACAGTGAGAAGAAAAAAAATGTTGCTGAACAGTTTAAATTCTTAGAAATTTTATGAACCAATAATAGGCTATTAGAATATGTAGGAACACGTAAAACAAATGTAAGAGAGATCGCCATTCCCTTCAACATGGACAGGAGAGCCATCAGCAATACGCACATGATAATTGGAAAACAAAGTAAATGAAGAAAGCAGTAAAGGAGACATGTTCAGAAGCACCTTAATCAATAATTCATTGATGTGAAGAAGCATGACAAGCAGTACCTGAGTGAATAGATTTACCAGGAGGAGACATGTTGGGAATGCCTGATACTCTTCAGCAGAGAGGGTATGCTGGGAGGGTGGCCCATCTGTAGGATTTGCAGTGGAAGAAGACGGGTCCACAATGGAAGATTCATTAGCAGCAGGAGGACGACCAATATGTTTTCAACATGTCGCATTCTCATGAGATCGGCCCCGACAATAGGTACAATACTTAGTGTTATGATGACTGTCACTATGGCCACGATCACGTTGACCATAGCCCCGTGAAGAATAAGAACCAGTACCCCCGAAAGATGAAGGAAATTGCTGCGAGCGATTAGAAAAATCAGGACCACTGCCAGAGATGAGTGCAGACGGTGTTAGGATTTCAACAAGGGCAGGAGGGGTTACTCACGGTAGCTGAACATGGAGATCACGTAGAAAGGAACTGACGTTGGTGACAAGGATATGAGAACGAACACCTTCAAGATATGGGCGAATATTGTCCAAGGTAAGACCAATGATAAGAGCCTCACGTTGGTTCTGAGGACAGCGGAATTAGTAGAGTATGGCTGATTGAGTTTCCATTCTTCAAAGATCTGATTAAAACGCGAGAGATAAGCATTAATGTTGTCACCTTACTTGGTCTTGATCACATCGCAAAAGATATCATGCAGGTGCTGCATGTTTTTTGAGTACATTTGATGAAGGGTATTCTAGATCTCTTTTGCTGTGTTGAGGAAAGTGATGGAGCTGCAGACGTCCTAGTCCATGCAATTGGTCATCATATTGACAATCAAGTTATCATTGTGATCTCATGCTTTGAATGTGGGATCCGTAGTCGAAGGAGCTGGCTCAGTGAGGTGATGGTACATCTCGCACCCTTTGAGGAAACACATGACAGTGCGGGACCATGTTATGAAGTTGCTGTGATCGGAGAGATTCTCGGTGGTCATGCGTTCGGTCTTCAATAGAGAGGGAGAATCAGTCGCCGTGTGAGGGGAATGAGTCACCATTGGAGGAGGGGAGGTTGCCGTTGTAGTAGTGGAGGTCATCATAGGAGCATATCTAGATTAGATCTGAAGGAGAAAATGGGTGAGAAGAGATGTTGATTGAAGAGGACATAAAAAACTGGCATGCCTTACAGAACAACGCGCACCATGATGCATCTCAGATTTTTTTTTGTGGGGATCTGGATGGAGATGGAGTAGGGTTCGGGGTTGGATGTGAAGTTTAGGGTGGATCGGGTGTGGATATGGAGGGGTGGTTCTGGATTTGGAGGTGAGCGGCGGGAGGAGATGGGGATCGGGAGGGGAGGTGGAGTAGTCAGAGGAGGGGGGAGGGGGGGCAGTAGTAGAAGGGGGGCGACAGGAGCAGTAGTAGAAAGGGGAGGAGGTGGCGGGAGCGGGAGGCAGCGGCGGCGGCGGGAAGAACTGAGCAACAACAGGCGGAGGAGGGGGCCGACAGCGGGAGGCTGGGTTTTGAGGGTTAGGGTTTTAGGTTTAGAGGGAAGTAGGGTTAGGGTTTTGGGTTTGGAGGAAGAAGGAAGAAGACATGGATTGTATTTATTTTTTATTTTTTAATTTTTAGGAGGGAGAGAAAGATAACCCTAACGCTTTGTGGAAAATTTGTGTGTATACTTTTCTGACACTTTGACTGATAGTATAGAGACATAAAAGAATACTTTATTGAATATTAATAACTGAATACACTGCCTCTTATATATAGGAGAGTACAAAGAGTAATCTAAATCTAATTTCGTTGTGGGACTAAACTAAGACTAATTTAACAAGACCAACAAGATTAAACATTAAGGTCACAAGTTCCTTAACCAATATTTAAGTAACATGAGAAAAAGGAAGAAATGATCTAATAAAAAGATACTGGAGATCGAAGTTAGCAAATAATGAAAGGGGAAGCTGCCATAGGGAGGATGAATACGATGCACTGAACATAATCCTTAGTTCGTTACAACATCAATTTTGCCATGCTACTTTACCGTTATTGTTATGCTCGGATAAGAACTTTCAGTATTTAAGTGATGGGTTAAAGTTGCACTCATTTTATGAGAGGCAGTGTTGCATACAAGTTAGGTTTTATAAATCATGTAATCTCATAGTTTGATTTTAAGCGATAAATGAACAACATGCCATAGTGAGCATCTACGTCAGTTGTATGCTGAAGGACACCTAGCGATTGACCGCCTTTTGTAAAAGGGGTTTAAACACACCTTTAACTAAACACAGATTCTAATTTTATATTTGTCCCAACAATTTAGCATTTATTACTTAACCCTAGTTAGATTTGTTTCTTGCATGCCAGATGACCATTTTACTCCAAACGAGAAGAAATGGAAACAACCAGCAAGTTAACTGCAAATAGCCAAACTTCACAACCACCTTATCTTTATTCCCTTTATGACCCCTTGAAGGTTTTAAATCTCAGATTTCGGACTCATCTCAGCAAGGGGTGTTTCGTCTCGGATCAGAGATATCAGAGAAGATCTTGGGGAAATGTGATCATCTCAGATGTTCATTTCAGACACTCAATAAACATAATTTTTTGTTACTATTAGGATATTATATGTTCTACATGTCGTTTATCGTATAATATATTGTATAATGTAACTAATGACATGAATCAATCACGGTAAATATTCGTAGAATTTAACAACAATATAAAAAATAATGTTATATAAGTATATCACTAAATTGAATTAGTATTGATTAGAAAAAAAATGTATTAGAGCATCTGTAGTCATTGGCTATTTACCCAAATTTTGGGAAAAATAGGAAAAAGTCTGCTGCAGTCGTTCGCTATATACCCAAAATTTGGGTTTTGGATGAACGGCTGTCTGCTATATTTGACAGAAGATATAGGAAAAAATGTATTAGAGCATCTGTAGTCATTGTCTATTTACCCAAATTTTGGGAAAAATAGGATAAAGTCTGCTGCAGTCGTTCGCTATATACGCAAAATTTGGGTTTTGGATGAACGGTTGTTTGCTATATTTGGCAGAAGACATAGGAAAAAATGTATTAGAGCATCTGTAGTCATTGGCTATTTACCCAAATTTTGGGAAAAATAGGAAAAAGTCTGCTGCAGTCGTTGGCTATATACCCAAAATTTGGGTTTTGGATGAACAGTTGTCTGCTATATTTGGCAGAAGATATATGATTTTGAATATGATCTTTCGTCTGTTCAACGTGACGAAAGATCATCTTTCGTCCCTTTAAATTTTTTTAAATTTTAATATTGGATGGCGAATCATTTCTCATCCCTCTTTTTTTAATTAAAAAAAGGATTAGACGGGAAATCATTTCCCGTTCGATCGATTTTTTTTAAAAAAATCGATTGGGACGGTAAATGATTACCCTTCCCGGTTTAAAAAAAATAAAAAAATTTATGGACGGGAAATCATTTCCTGCCCGTTTGATTTTTTTTATAAAAAAATTCGACGGATGGGAAATGGGAAATGATTTCCCATCCGTTCGATTTTTTGTAATTTATTTTTCCCGTGAGACGGGAAATCTTTTTGATTATTAAAAAATTCAACAGGCGAGAAATCATACATCGTCCGTTCAATTTCTAATTTCAAATTTTTTTTGGGACAAGAAATTATCTTTCGTCTGTCGATTTTAAAGTTACCCAAAATTTGGGTTTGAACGACTATAGCACAAACCCAAAATACCTATTCTTATACGTCAACAAAATTTGGCATTGAACGACTACATATGCTCTTAGTTAATAGACTAACTTAACTTTGCATATACACAAACAATTGAAAGACAAAATCTTCACATTTTCTTAGTTTAAGGTTGTAACACCCCGTACTTAAGCGTGTATATATAATATTATATTGGAATAATATAATAATATGTATATAATAAATAAAAAAGAGATGGATGGAATTAGTTGTTGGCCTATAGAAGGATCCTATAGGGCTTGATTAAGGGAATTGATGATGGAAGCCTATAGGATGGTCTAATGGGGCTTAGCATAAATTAATTGATGGAAAAATGAGAAAGTGCATGCCTGCATTGATGTTGACGTGGCATGCTTGGGTTTAGAAATCCCATAGCAGAAAAAATTGGAGGAATGTGTGAGTATATATTAGGATCCAAGTGATAAAGGGTCACCTAATGGGTTAACCCCCCTTTTGATGGTGCATGTGGTGGGCGTGGCTAGAGTTTTGTGTCCGTTCTTTCGCGTGCTCACATGTGTAGTTGCGTGCGTAGCTGAGCCAGGCTCGGGGCGCTACAAATGGTATCAGAGCTGACTTTCGACACCGAGTGTGTGCAAGATGTACGCCTGAGAAGGAACGAGGTTGGGACAGGTCGCCCGGGTAAGGAACTGTACAACTAGCAGAATCAGGGTAATCCTCTCCACATCGGCTAGAAAGGGATCTTGGATCAAGTTGCAAGTCCAAAAAAGAAAAGAAAAAAAAAGCAAAAAAAAAGAAAAAAAAAGAAAAGAAATAAAAAAAAGAAAAACAGAAAGAGGAAAAAAAGGAAAGAAAAAAAAGAAAAAAAAGAAAGAAAAAAAAACTGAAAAAGAAAAAAAAAGAAATGGAAAAAGGAGATGAGTGCATGCATGCCATGGTGTGATGACGTGGCTTGCTTGGGTTGATAAATCCCATATCAGAAATGAATAGGTGTGTATGTGAGTATATATTAGGAGCCATATGATAAAGGTTCACCTATAGGGTTAACCCACCTTTTGATGGTGTGCCTGTGGTGGACGTGGCTAGGGCTAACAAATTTTTTTATATATAATTACAATAAAATTAATGTAAATTTCGGCCGAAATTTACACATTTCGGTTCAAAACGATATGGAGTATAAAATCAGTGATTTCGTATCGGCAAGCTAGTCAAAAGGAAATTTTGGTCTAAATTTCGGCTGTATCGGCCGAAATTTAAAACAGTGGACCCCTTTCTCTTTCTTACTTTCTCCATACCTTAACTTCATATCCAAACATACCAAAAGATAACATGAATTAAATTTGGAGTACCTCAACTAAAAGTATATCCAAATTAGCCATAACAGGCTGACAGAATTTATTTCCCGAGAAATCGGACCTGGAAAGACATGAGAACTTAGTGCTTTGGCGAAAAAGAAAATGAAAGACGAACATATAATTATATCTACATATCTTGTGTCACTAAATGAGCTCATTTGTGAGTGTTTAATCTCACTTTCCATCACTTTCATGCTGCCTGCTATGCTTTTGATAAGTGTCACGACATGTATTTTTGGAAACCTCCGGGGCCCCCCTAATTTGCATACCAAGACACATATTAGGTACAATCAATAGACTCAAAGGAAATTAAATCTACGTGATATTGTATCTTTCTTGATCTTTTCAACATTGCTTTTCCAAATTGTTTTAGGTCTATTAATTTCTCCCCTGTTTGGAAAGAAGTTGACCCTGGCCTTTGATGAGTAATTTATCTCTGAAGCAAGTTGAGATCCGGTTGGCAAAGCTCCTTGGGAGTAAACTCTACTTTCTCTTATTAGATAATCGCCAGCTAAATTGGGAGATATTGTATATTTTAGATCTCGAATCTGCTTTCCAAATTGTCTTAGGTCACTTTGAAGTTCCCCTCTTTGGAAATATGTCAAACTTTGACCATTGTGGATGATTCATCTCTCTAGAAAATTGAGATCCAATTGGCAAGCTCCTTGGAGTTATCCATATGACATCAGATGTAGGACATCCTTTCCATCTGAGGAGGACATCCTTATATACTGACGTGGCATTGAAAGGACACCCTCTCCTCTTGATGGGAGACTTCTTTGTAGAAGAAACTCTGTTAGCAATTACTGTTTTGTCATTAAGAACTTTCTCAAGATTTAGACGAGATTTGCTACCTGAAATCAAGTGGTGGAGGCTTGCAAATGCCTTGGTGCAAACAAATCCTCTACATTGAGAACCAGACTAGTTATTCCTTTATATGTTTTTTTTTACCTCTTTCATGTTATGTCTTTTTAGTACTGTAGTTGCATTAGTAGCTGTTCTATTATGTAATGATGTACATTATTGTTTGATGTTACTTGTCTTGTGGTAATGTATGATATGGACTTAAATCACCAAAAATTCCTCCCATTTTTAATATATATTCTTAAAATCCTGATTTTGTTATGTTATTTTCACAGTTATACATATAATATATATATATATATCAATATAATTAAAAAGCCTACTCATCAACGTCAACAATAACAAAAACCTAACAATATATATATAGCAATGCTCCAGTGCAAACGGGTTCTGTGCAAACGGGTATGCAAACCACTGAAGTCGTTGTTCTCAACGGCTTAACGGCTTACGTTTATAACCTAAGCCGTTGGGAACAACAGCCAACAACGACTTAGGTTATATTAAGCTTGAAGCCGCAGTGGTTTGCAATGGAGCATTGCTTATATATATAATTTTGGTGTGGGAGCAAACAAATGAATTTGTGGATTCTTTTTGGAAACAATAAAGCAAACTTGTTGACCTTCACCGACGTTTGACTGGTTTCTTGCCGCTGCCGTTGACCTGCAAAAAAGTTCGATACACTGGGATGGATCCCGGCGACGAACCCTCCGACGCTCTTGTCAATAATCAGGAAGATTATGAAAGAACTTTTTGTGAAAAAAGATTGATTACCTTGTTATGGTGGGAGGAGAAGGGTATTTATAGTCGCCTTAGGGACCCGTTTAGAGAAAGATTTATCTCTACTTTCCGGTGTTTTTGGATAAGATGTAGGGTTTAAATCGTTTCATAGAGATAACCATAAATTTGAATTACTCTTTAAATATCTGAATTGGTTTGTAACGGGTTGCTACCCATACTCAACAGGACATATCCGTTTTTGGGTTATTGGGCTTTGAAGAAAGACCCAGTTCCCAATTCGGACACGTTTGTAGGTAAAATTACCGTTTTATCCCTGAGAGCTTTAAGATTCGTGTCCGATTTGAACGACCCCAATTTGGTTCTATTTTTAGCCATATCACATGCCCCCCACTCCTGGAGACTGAGTTTTATAGTCTTTGAGTAGTATTGTCCATTTTCAATGGCTAATAGAATTTATCGGAGTTCTCGGGGGAGTTTGGATCTTGCTCGAGGTGTAACAGTATTTTTCTGAGCTTGTAAAATGCCCAAAATTATTGTCAGATTTTTGTAGATTTTTTGTGATTTTTCCAGATTTTTTTTCTGAATTTTTCCAATTTTTAATCATTTTTTGATTTTTTAATTCAATTTCCGAATTAAATAATTAATTATTGAAAATTTTAATTAATTATTCTAGTTTAATAATTATTATTTTCAGAATTTAAAATTATTTTCTGAATTAATAAATTTTTTAAGAATTTTTAATTAATTTTTTTCAATTTTAAATTAATTTTTCGGATTTTTTAAATAATTAATTCAATTAAATAAATAAATAAATTAAATTAAATTTTACCTGTACATGTGGCGCAATCATGTGCATTGTGAGGCGGGCGTTTTTCTCCATTTACAGGGTCAGTAGCTTGATCCTCGGTTGCGCCGAACGGGACTGCGAGAGAGCTTGAGGAGGCGCCACGTGGCCGGTCAACGTTCACGTGGGCAATTTTTTTTCCTCTTTTTCTCTCCCGCCTTCTTCTTTCCTCCCTCCTTCGACTTTGCCCTTTGTCTCCCGCTTCATCGAGGGGAGCTTAGGGACGACAGAGCTCGACGAGGATGAATCGAAGCTCGTCGTTGAAGCTTGGAAAAGGAGGGCTCGGCGATGGAGACTCTAAGAGAGGAGGTGAGCTTGGCGAAGGAGTTCTCGAACTCGGAGGCGTTGAAGGTCGAGCTCGATTGAGATGGGTTCGGAGCTTGGAGCTCGGGATTAGCGCTCGGCGAGGGGAGCTCAACGGAGAGACAATGGCACTTGAAGTTGGGGCTCGAGCTCGACGAAGCGTCGACGGCGAGGGGAGCTCGCGAAAGGGAGAGCTCGACGGTGCCATGGGAGAGAAGCTTGAGCTTTGTCGGAGCTTGGAGTTGGTAATGGAGAGAGCTCGGCATGGGGGGCTCGACGCCAGCGGAGGCGCTCGCGGAGGTGGGGAACTCGTGCTCTGTGTTAGAGCTCGATGGCTCAACGGTGGAGATGAGCTCGTCGATGGATCTCTTCGCATGGGCAGCGAGGAGAGAAGCTTGAGCTTCGGCCATGGAGGGACTCGGCGAGGAGATGGCTCGAGCTTGGCTGTTGGTGCTCGCGACGTGGTCGACGAGGAGTTGCGGTCGAGCTCGGCGAGGAGTAGAGTTCGGCCTAGGAGCTCGACAGTGGTGGAGCTCGAAGCGTTGGGTGTTGTGCGGAGCTCGGCGAGGAAGGAGATCGGCGTGGAGCTTCGAGCTCTTCGATTGCTTGGCGAGCGGGAGATGGGGTTGAGCGACGACAGTGGAGGAGCTTGTGGAGTTCGGCGCGAATAGTTGGAGGGGAGTTTGGAAGGTGGCGAGGCCATGGCGGTAGCGAGTTCGTCATTGGAGAACTCGAGCTCGACGGAGCTTCGTCGCGTGGAGGTTGGCGAGGTTGACGAAGGAGGGAGCTTGACTCGGCATTGGGGGAACTTGGCAGTGAGGCTCGACATTGGAGTCGAGGTCGGAGCTCGACACTGGTGGAGAGCTCGTCGGAGTCTTGGCCATTGCTGGCCTTGGTCGAGGCGCTCGCCTAGCTCGGAGGAGAGGAGGTGGCTCGGCAATGGTGGATAACGGTGAAGGAGTTGGGTGCTTGAAGAGTTGGCAAAGTTGGGTTTTTGGCAGGAGAAAACTTTCAGGAAGAGGATGAAGAAGGGGTTGTGCGGGTCGATTTGTGGGTAATGGATCCAAACCCCACCCGTTAACCCCTTTTTCTTTCCTCCTTTTGCTTTTGGGTTTTTGGGTCCATAACGGGTCCGAACCCGATCCGTTAACCCCCCCAATTTTTTGAGAATTTGTTTGGCGAATCTGATTCGTTAATCGTGATCGAACACGAATTTTGAGACGACAGAGTCGCTTGATGAAGATCTGGCACGAATCCTGAGGCGATAGTTTTTGCTATTTTGCAGCTCGGTAGCTCGGATTGTAGATCCGAGGTATGTGGCATGATCTGAGCCACTTGATGAAGATCTGGCACGAATCATTCACGCTCGGTGCAACTGTGTTGTGACCCACTTTTCCGGTGCTACGGAGGTCCGATCGGGGCTGTGACCCCTCGTTTCGAAGCTAACTCAAAGATCCACAACTTCTCTTTGGAGGTCAATTGAAGAATCACCCGAATTTAGGGTCAAAATATGCCTCCAATATCTTCGTTTCTGTCAAGTTGAGAAGAGTTTCGGTCTCCGGAATCTTTGAAGAAGAGCTCCACTCCTGTGGGCTAAGAAGGTGAGCTAGGAAGATCCTCGTAAGACCCATGGGAGGATCCGTTCTTGGAGGCAAGTTCGAGGAGCAACTCTAGGGGATTGTTTTGCGCGCCGAATTTGTTTAGAAGAGGACCACTTGGGAGGCGAGTGGGACGAAGAATCATCTCCAGGCTCTAGGAGATAGCCATTCGGGAGACGAGTTTGAGGAGCAACTCCAGGAAAAAGTTTTGAGCTCCGAACTCGTTTAGAAGAGGACCACTCTGGAGGCGAGTGGGACGGAGAATCATCTCCAGGCTCTAGGAGAGAGCCATTCGGGAGACGAGTTTGAGGAGCAACTCTAGGGCAGAGTTGAGCTCCGAACTCGTTTGTTGTGATATTTACTAGTAAAGAGTGTAGCATGAATGGTCGTTTTCGAGCCCCGAAATCGCAAATTTGTAAGTTGTGAGGGAAATTTTGAACCATGATTGTGAACTTCGAACTAGTTGTAACGGGGTTATCAACAGTTTTGGGAGTAATTTCGAATGGTGAGCTACTTTGTTCAAGCTTGTTTACAAGTAGCTAAAGTAGCATCGAACCAAGTGTTGAACTCCGAACTTGTGTTAAGAGAGTTTCAACAGTTGTGGGAGCATTTTTGAATGGTGAGTCACTTGTACAAGCTTGTTCACAAGTAGCTAAAGTAGATCGAACCAAGTGTTGGACTCCGAACTTGTTGTTTGAGGGGGTTAACGAGTTGTAGGAGCGATTCCGAATGGTGAGCCACTTTATACAGGCTTGTTCGCAAGTAGCTAAAGTAACATTGAACCAAGTGTTGGACTCCAAACCCATTTTTTGAGCTTAGTAGGTTGTGGGAGCAGCCCTGTAGGAGAAGCTGGACTCCGAACTTACCATTTAGCGAGTCGTAGATGTGACTCAGAGAGAGAGAAATGAGGCAAATGCAATAATTTTCAATAAAAAAAAGCTAAGTTTTATTGAAACAAACTAAGTGACCGCTTCAATGGGGCGAGCCATTATTACATGCTTTTGGCCGTGTTAGAAGCATCAGCCTTATTGAAACTGAAAACCTACTTCTACGATAGGGTGAAGGCCTTTTGGGAGGAGTTTGGTTCTCCCCCATTGGACCTCCATGGATAAGGTGGACGGCCCCAGGTTCGGAATCTTGGAACTCGACGGACCTCTCTGTTCACTTGTAGACTCCTCGGGGTGGAAGATCGGTCCTGTCTTTTCATACGAACTTGGCTAGGTGTCCCCGCTGTATGAGTTCTTCGATCTCCTCTTTAAGAGCCTGACAAACATCTGTGTCGTGGCTGTGGTTCCTATGAAAGCGGTACCACTTATCCTTGTTTCTTTTCTTGTCAGGGGTATTCATTCTAGGAGGACCGCGGAGTAGTCCTTCCTTATCCACCTTCATAAGAACTGCTGATATACTAGCATTGAGGGGGTGTAACTTCTCAAAATGAGGAGCTGGGCGGCGTTGGCCATTATCATCCCTCTAGAATCTCTGGGACCCTTCTTCTCTTGTATTCTTCCGTTTGTTCCCGGAAGATGATTCCTCAAGAGTGGGGGTTGAGAGTCTCTTCCGCTCGGATGTACTTCTCAGTTCTCACTCCTAAGCAGGAGTTATGAGAAGTCGGGAGGAGGCTTCTTGACAAGGGACGCCTTAAAGGTCGGCGTTAGTGACGTCGTGCCAGAATGTTGCCGAGGCTACTGATTGGTTGAGGGAGGCAATAGACCGGCTTCGGCGGTGAAGCGCCGAACGTAATCTCTTAGGCATTCACCATTTCTTTGGCTGAGAGTCATCAAAGATGCACTTGTTTTCTCAGCCCAGCGACTGCCCACAAAGTGGGTGAGGAAGAGCTTCTTAAACTGCACGAATGAGAAGATGGAGGCGGGGGTTAGACGGGAGTACCACTCTCGTGCTGGTCCCTTCCATGTTGGGAAGGTCTTGCAGAGGACCGCAGCTGAGGCTTGATGAATCATCATGAGAGTTTTAAAACTCTCGATATGATCGACCGGGTCCGACTCCCCATTGTAGGATTAAAAGTGGAACGGCCTAAAGGCTTCGGGGACCGGAGCTTCCATGATGGCCCTAGAGAAGGAAGGTCTCCTGGGGCGGAACCTATTGGTCCATTGTTCTTCGGGATTTATCTTGTTGAGGCGCCTCTCCATCTCGTGGAGACGGCGCGGACCGAGTCATCCCTTCGGTCGGATCTAGTCAACTCTCAGGACTCTCCTTCGTGAGTGGCAAAATGATGAGGGTTAGGGGCACGCTGATCTTGACTCATGGCAATATTAAGAGCTCGCATATATCTTGTTTGAAGTTCTGGAGCTCGGTCCGAGTGACTGGTGCCCCTCCAGCTCGCCGATCCCTAGGTGTGACTCGGCTTACTGGAGTATGACTTCTCTGCCGATAACGTTGAGGGGACTCTTTTCGCCTCCTCGCGAGAAGGGATCTTTTGGTCCTCGGTCTACGGGGGGTCCGGACTCTCGAAACTCTTGGGTGCTCAGGTTGATGGACTCCCTCAAGGGCTCGCCATTCATTCAAGCAAGTTCGGAGGTTAACCCCTGCTGACGGTTAACAATTACTTGACGAAGATCCTGCTCGGGAGGGCTTTAAGAAGCTATAAAGTCAACTGAAGGATTGTGGACCGAGACATGGTCATGAAGAGGATGTTATTTTAGACAACTTCGACGAGAGCCCCCCGAGATTCTGGAGGGGCCTGTTGAGGAGGAGGTTGTTGAGGAAGAACATCTTGGGCTGGAGGAGGAAGAGAAGTGGCTCTTCGGTTTTAGGCTGCTGCCTTCCCCTTCTCTTTCGAATGCATGGTTTGAAACTACTTACGCTGATGAAGTAAGGTTGGATTGCTTTTTCGTTTCCCACAGACGGCGCTAATCTGTTGCTGCTAATTTTGGTGTGGGAGCAAACAGATGAATTTGTGGTATGTGTCAGTTACTTAATGTACTGTATATCATATGTTCTAGTAGGTTTGCGGATCGGGTTGGGCGGTGTTTAGAGGTTTTTTTAACCCGAAATCGAATGTGCGGGCGGATTTTTAAGACTCCATAAACCCACAGAAAATGTATGGTGCTTAAACCCAAACCCGACATGGGTTCGGACCGGTTTCAGGTTAGAGTCTGGTTTTAAAAATAGGGTTTGGGTTCGGGTTCGGGCGGGTGAATCTCATTGAACACAAATATTCAAACATTGTTTGTAGTAAAATTAAATATAACAATATTATTTAATATTCAACTCAAAAGTAAACATGTTCAACTTTAATGCATAACTATATACAACCTTCATACATTTATATATACAAAAATTATGAACACCTCAATTTATACATAACTATTAGCAGGCATGTAGAAGTTGAATTTTGGGGTTGATCTGGGGTTTGGGGCCATCATCTTATTACAAAGAGGATTGGTAAATATTTTAGCTACTCAAATCTTCTTTGAATGGCTGTGAAAAAAAAAGAAAGCAAGATATATTATATACTGCATAAAACATTTTTTATATTCACACCTGATATATTTTTAGCAAAAAGAAAAAAAAGCCTTATATATAGAATACACCCATGCAATTTAATTTGTTAGCTTATATTTAGGATGGGCGGGTCAGGTGGGTACAGGTTCGGGCGGGTTTATTCAGTTTATGATCACCCCCAAAACAGCAGGTTTGGGCGGGGTTTCAAAATTCGGGTTCAGGCGGGTTTTAAAAGAGTTTTTAACCCTATATTTGCGGGTTCGGTTCGTGTGGCTTCGGGTCAAACCCAATCTAATGAACAGCCCTATGTTCTACAGTTCTTTAATTCTTTTTCGAACATATAAGTATGTAATCAATAATTTTCAGACTGTTTGTCACATTTCTTATAATAATCAACTCGTACAACTTGTGTATGGATTGATGGACATCTCTGATCTTTTAGTGAACCATAAGTAGTTTTATTTTTTACTGTAGGTGTTCAATCAACTCCATTTTGTACCATGGGATTTCATAAAGTTAAATTTATGAATAATATTATTATGTCAAGTATTATATTATTATATAATGTTGTGTTCATGTCTTATTGTCCTACATTTTACAAATTTGCCATATTCGTGCCTGTACCCAAATCCAATGCTTAGCTAATAATTTCAGGGCACATCAAAAGGTGTGGATGGTGTAAAGGAAGGCACTAAGGGAGATAAGTTGGGTATGCTATCTAAGCAACGAGCAACACTTGTTGATAGTTTACATCGTAAGAAGCCTACTTCTAGTGTAGAGGCCGATATAGCTGGGACATCAAATTCATCTTTACCAAAGCAGGAGGTATCAACAGCTTCATCAAAAGCTTATTCATTTAAAGAAGGTATAATGGTTCTCAACTTCCCAGTTTATTGTTATAATTGCTTGCAACTCTTGCTGCTGCTGCTTGTTTATTCATTTTTTTTTGGTAAATTGAACATTTTTCATTACTTATTCAGGTGATAGGGTTAGATATGTTGGCTCAATGCAGTCAACTGGATTTCCTCTTCAGGCTCAGAGGTATATGGGTTGCTAATAAATTTTGAACTTTCTTTCATCTTGTTACAACTGGTTTTTTGTCTATAGGTGTACAGTGTACTCATATAGTTAGTTATTGTTTTGACATATATAGTTCATGAATGCTACCTCTTTAGTTCAAAATTTGTGGAAGTCGTGTTAACTTCAGGAATAATCGATATTGCAATATATATTGTGCCCAGATATTAGGGACAGTTTCATGATCTCTCCGCAACATATCGATTTATTATTATTATTTTTGAATAAGGCCGCAGCCACACACCACACACTTTTTTCCTTAAAAGGGATATGATGCAAGTGGGATTCAAACTCCCAACCTGTTGCTCGCTAGAGACCATGACCACTACATCCTTGTGGCACTTGCAACAGATTTATTGGTTTTTTCTTACATCTTTTTTCAAGTTAAATTCACGTTAACTGCCGATTTTTTTTGTTTTTTGTTTTTTGTTTTTTTGTTTTTTTTTAACAGCCAGAGGCAGAGTATCCCAGAAATTTTTAAAATCCCCCTAAAATTATAGAAAATTTTGAAAAAAAGCTTCTGGCTTCGCCCCCCCTAAAAATTATGAAAAAGCCCCTATACATTTATATATTGTCATAGGATTTTCCTGGGCCCCTCAGGCTAACCTATTCTGGCTTCGTCCCTGCTTACATAACCTCAGACAAAAGTTAATTTCATTATTTTCAAATTAATTGGTGAAGAACTTCAAAACTTAATCACCTCAGGCAATTTCCCTCTAAAAAATGAGATCTTATATAGTCAATACCTTCTATCTCTAAATTTCCATGTTGTGTTGACTTTCCATTAAACCTGTACTAGTTGAACATGGGTTAGTGGCGTAGAACGTTATCTATTGTGCGAATGTTTACAGGCATTTAAATGTAGTAAGTTATAAACTTTTGAGCTTTTCCTATGCACTTTTCACTGATTATGTACATTTATATATATCTGACGCTTACCTGTATGCAGAGGTCCAAGTTATGGTTATCGAGGCAAAGTGCTTCTTGCATTTGAAGAAAATGGATCCTCAAAGCTTGGAGTTAGATTTGATAAACCAATTCCCGATGGGAATGACCTTGGTGGTTTGTGTGAAGAAGACCATGGTTTCTTTTGCACTGGTAAATCTCCCTTACATTAAATTCTTAGTCTTAAAGTGTGTATTGCAGCGTATTTTCTTTTTCTGAAATAAAATTCAGGGTTCTTGCTTCTGCTCTGATACCAAGCTAGGAGTAAGAGTACGAATGCAGGTGAAGAGTTTTTATTAATGAATGAGAAAGCAGGGTAAAAGATATATAGTAGATGCCACGCCACCCATCTACTAATTGACCCAGTCCTGGTCTAAAACAAATAAAAGAGAATACAGTGCAACATAATATAATCAATACTAGGATGTACTTCTAACCTTGTTTTGTTTCCTTCTATATGAATTGTCATTACTAAAATTGCTTCCTTATTATCTTTCATATATCTTGTTCAGCTGATTTACTTCGACCTGACTATCCTGGATATGAAGATCCCGAAAGATTTGCCATTAATGAGCTGATAGAGGTTTGTTTGTCTTATCCTTTTGTATGTTTTGTGTTGGCTTGCATACTGTTTCTCATACTTCTTACCCTATTTTACTAATATTTTCCTTCAAACCAGGTTATATCTGAAGAGAGTAAATCTGGTCCCCTCGTAGTATTTCTCAAAGACATAGAGAAATCTATGGTTGGAAGTACTGAATCATACTTGACATTGAAAGGAAAGCTTGACTCCCTGCCAATTGGTGTTCTTGTCATTGGCTCAAACACTCAGGTGGATAATCGTAAAGAGAAGGTAATATTCTTCTGGGCATTTTTCTATCCTTTTGATACCCGTTTGATAATATTTTTGATATGTTTGATAGAAAAGTTGTTACTTTTTGTAGTCACATCCTGGGGGTCTTCTGTTTACAAAATTTGGAAGCAGCCAAACAGCCCTTCTGGACTTTGCTTTTCCGGTGGGTTCTATTTACTTTTAATTACAAATGTCTCCTTAATCTAACATGCAGCTTCAGTAAATATTTACCTGCCTATATATCAGAAGGCTAACTAGATTGCAGTTAAAGGTGCATCTGACAAATTTAGTCCATCATTAAATTGCCAGAATTTAGTTTTGATACTGTTTAATCATCTTGTCATGAGGATGTAATTAAATGTCATAGATATATTGACAAACTGTAAATAGCTAAAATGGTAGGGACTATAAAACAGTGACAAATACATTGCCCTCAGTTGGGTTGTCATTTATGCCCGTTACCCAGACCTGACCACCAAGCAATGGACCAGATCTACCCTATCTTAGGCGGGTATAAACCGGGTGCGAGAGTACTACTTGTTTAATTATCTGTGTCCGGTTTGGGTCACCTTGTTGTGGACCCAAGCCCTCAATAAGTATATCTAAGCCTATGTATAATGTCTCATCTGACCTGGACCTACAAACAATACTTGTTAGTGGGGTGTTATACATATGTAGTTTAGGGTAATGAACCAGATCTACCCTATGTTAGGCGGGCATATACTGGGTGCAAAAGTATGACTTGTTTTAGTGTCGGGTTTGGGTTCTCTTGTTGTGGACCCAAACCCTCAATTGGTATATCGAAGCCGGTACTACGTAAATACCATATCTGACCTGGATACAACAATATTGTTAGAGGGGTGTCATACATATATAGTTTAGGGTTACTATATTAGGAATTTTGTAACCTCCAAGTCTTTTGAGTCTCCTATCTTTTTCTCTGAGCATTGAGCGATACCAGTCTTGTATCTTCTTGGATACTCTGGTGACTGATTACCACTTCATCTCTTCTCTTATCACTTCTTGGTCCAATAAATTCATCATATCTTCTCTGAAGAATTACCTCCTCATCTCCTTCTCTTTAATCGTCTTCTCCTCTTAAGTTAGTGGATTAAATTGTCTTGTTTAATCGGATTGATGTAGTTTTGTTTTTGTGTGGTTGGTGTATTAGTAAAGTTGATAATGTCACAACTTCTAATTGGTGAAGCAGGCTGTGTAATATGTTGCTGGTTTAATTTCACCTAACACATACGATCTGAGATTCATATTTAAAGTGTTATCTGTGATGTTTGTTTTATAATTTTGGGCTTAAGTGCAAACAACTACCCCTAAGTTTCACCTGAAAACTAAAAAATATACCCTGCATTTTAAAAATAACTTTAACCAAGGTTACCTTTTTCCGTTAAAGTTCATATTCTCAATTGTCCAAATTTAGGGTAGTTAAAATTATTAAGTACCCTACTTTTTTCTTCTTTCATTTTCTCAATTTTAATTAACTATGTGAAATTGATGGAAAAGGGAAACTTAAGAGTAGTTAAATTTTAAAAATAAATCGATGCTTGTTTTCTTTTTCTTTCTGATAAAACCTTTTTTTTGTTTTTTTAGGGGGGCATTTTGTCCTTTAATTTTTGCTGGTTATTTAAAGTTAGCATGGAGAAAGAAAATTTGCTAGAAAAGCAAGTTATAATGTTTTGCAAGTATTCAGACCTAAAATAAGTTAAGGACCAGATCTGAAAGAACCTGACCTGGACCTGGAAAAAATGGATAGGGTATGAGTACATATATTAAATGGTTGGACCCAAGACACGTGGGTACTAACATTACATAATGAACCCATTAACAAACGTGGACCCGAGGAAACAGGGTGGGTCTGGGTTCGAAACCAATGCCTGTATGGGTACTATAGTACTGGACCCAACCCAGCCCAACCTGATAATTCTAGTCCTAAGTTTGTATATGACTTCAGTGTTAGATTTCTCTGTCTATTAGTTTGGTGTGGCCCATATATGTATTGTTTATGTATATCCACATACTTGTAGGAGGATATTTCCATCATATAGTCATATAGAGTAGTTGTACACACAAGGTGGGACTGTACATAAACGATCCTCAGTGTTCATCATGTTCCCTGTGTTGTAAGATGGATGCATACAAAAATTGAACTCGTTTGTATGCACATAAACGATCCTCAGTGTTCATCATGTTCCTTGTGTTGTAAGATGGATGCATACAAAAATTGAACTCGTTTGTATGCTTCTTACCCATTCATTGCATGGTGCCAATTGTTATGTTGTTGAAAAACCGTTCATTGTGTGACCACTTGAAACATGATAAAAAATAATCCAAATAAGTAGATCTTTCATACACAGATGTTATGACATGTAAATCAATGCGAAAGATGCCGATTGTCCATTTAGCACTGGTATCGGGTCGGGTGCTGCACTACCCGGGCTCGGATCCGGTCCTCTACGGGTCCAAATATTGGACCCATACCCGACCCGTGAGAACCGGGTTTGTGTCTAGGTCCAGGTCTAGGTCCTTTCAAAAATTTGCTACTCGTCCGGGTCCGGGTCGCTGTCCGGTTTTTCTTGTAACGCCCCGAGCCCGAGCACGCGGCTACACGTGCGCGCACGCGAAAGAACGGACACAAAACTCTAACAACGCCCATCACTGGTACCATCAAAAGGTGGGTTAACCCTTAGGTACCTTAATCACTTGGTTTTCCATATATATACTCACTCACCTTCCTACACAATTCCGATATGGGATTTCTTCCCATGCCAACTCACGTCATTTTCAACCAAAGCATGCATGCATTCATTTCTTTCATTCATTAATTCCATGCATGGCCCCATAGTAGATCCTATAGACCACATCATCCATCCTTTTGATCAATATCCCATAGGATCTCTTTATGGACCAACAACCAAATCCATCCATCTCTTTTTTTATTATTTATTTATTATATATATATTATTATATATATTTCTACATATAATATTATATACTAGATTTGCCCGTGGACACGTGCCTACGGCACGTCTTCGGAACGATACAACACACGAAAAGCCTATAAACAGTAAAACAAAAATTATGTAGTTCAAGTTTGAATAGTATGACAATAATTAGTTGTAAATAAAAGTCCATGTTTCTATTAGTATATGTTGAAAAATAATTATAAATGAGGGTGTAAAATTCAACTTCTTAGAATTTTAAGGGTGGAAAATAATGAAATTTAACTGTTAAAGAGATATCTGCTATTTTCAATATAACATGCGGAAAAAAAAAAACATAAAAATTCTAAAAATTTTACAAACCTGAAATTTCAAAATCTAAATTTCTAAGTAAGTTAAGAAAGAATGGGAGAAAGAGAGGGGAGCGAGAGAAATAGAGAAATATGAAAAAGTGAAGAGAGAAGAGAGAGATAGTAATAAAGTAATGAGTTTTTTAGTTTTGGAGGAAAAAATTTAATTTTGGGGTTTGAAATTTTGGGCGGAAAAATATGTTTTGTGAGAATCAATCTAGGCCATTGGTTTTATGGGAGATTGAATGAGAGCCACTTGATAATTTTGGGGTTTGAAATTTTGGGCGGAAAAATATGTTTTGTGAGAATCAATCTAGGCCATTGGTTTTATGGGAGATTGAATGAGAGCCACTTGATAGCTTTCTTTGTAATTTATTATATAGATATACCCGCTTAAGTACGGGGTGTTACATTTCTTCTCGGGTCCGGATCTTAAATCCGTAATCGACAGTTGCAACGAAAGCAAACCCAAAAGTACCGAGCACAAAACACCAATCCAACTGTTATGACCTCCTAGTTAACCACACCAGCTGTACTGCACATCACCAAGAATACCCAAGACAGCCAAACCAAGAATACAAACAAAGTCTAAACATTCCAACAAATGATATAGAATAAAAGCATAACATATCAAAAAATTATATGCTCTAAGTTCTCATATTCCAGAATTCATATCTCCATCGCCCACCATTGGTCATAGTTAATAGTTTTGTGCTCAAAATTACAACCCATTAGAGACATACCCAAAATGGCCCTCTACATTCATCAATAGATTCACTACTACATAGTCTAAGACTCTAAGATCAATGTTTTGGTCGTCAATATAGTTCGCAAAAACATCACTATCAGAATATAGACATAATTAATGAATCAACCACACACTTGCTACAATAAACCTTATTCTTCCCCCACGTAGCAACCAGACAACAATGAGACAGCAGCAACGCAACAACAAAACAACAGAAATGCGACATCTGTGAGACAGCAACAACAAGACATGAGACATTAGACATCAGCAGGCAACAACTAGCAAGACAATTACAAGGTATCATGACAACAAGGCAGCAAGACATCAAGAAATAATGAACGTGAGCAAGATAAAGTTCATCATAAGCAGCAATAACAAAGGCTAACTAGCAGCTGAAACACTAAATTGCAAATGCACTCATGTGTATGATTTTTTTTTGTTGATGACAAGTTGGATCAAGTAGGAAAGATGAAGAATTGCATGTATAAAGTTAATATGGTACAATGAGTTATGGTACAGTGAGTTGAGAGAAAAAGGGAATAAATTTTTGATATATTTTATATTTCAATCTTCCAACTAAACAAGAAACCACTAACATGCTATCTATGGTCCTCATCATAATTAAATAATCGTATAGGTATAGCCATAAACAAAAATCTTCACTCATTGAACACTGAAAACTTTCATCATTAATCATCATCATCAATTGCAGAAGACAACAACTGTGACATACATGAAAATTTCATACTATATTAGTCGTAGATATATTACAACAACAAAGGCCAAGCACCTACGTTTTGGATGCTAATGGAATGAAGCTGAAATCCTCCAGGGTTTGGTAATGCAGTGAACAAGTATGATTAGGTTTCTAAATGGACATGCCTTTCATAACCAATGTCTACTGTCTCATGTGGACAAACCTTAGCCATTATCCGTTCCTCTTGAAAAGATAGCGAAATTAGACGCTACGGCTCAAATTATATATAGCAAACTCCACTATAGGTTACATTAATGAACGAAAGGAAATACTAGAATATGTCTAGCTTTTTGAAAGAGGTTGGAGACAGGATAGTTAGTAGAACAAAATACTTGTTTTGTGTGTAAAGGTGTGTGCATGAAAAACTTAACAAGAATAAAAGATAGATTTGTGTTACTACTCAGCTTCCATTCTTTCACCATACAAATTACTGTTTATTTGCACATGCTCTGGACATGTTCATCCTTTCACCCAATTCCAGGAATATATAGAAAATTGGTCATCACTATGAAATAGATAACGCTATATTATGTTCACCGTGTATCAACATCAGGAAGATAAAAGAACATGCACATAGATCTAGATTGTTAATAGAGGAATAAAAGAGTAATGAAAGAGGTAGGAATTAGGAAGCGACGATTGAATTACATCCTTGATCACATTATATATAGTACCACTAGATTTGCCTGTGGGCACGTGCCTACGGCACGTCTTCGGAATGATACAGCATATGAAAAGCCTTGTAAACACTAAAACAACAATTATGTAGTTCAAGTTTGAATAGTATGACAATAATTAGTTGTAAATAAAAGTCCATGTTTCCATTAGTATATGTTGAAAAATAATTATAAATGAGGGTATAAAATTCAACTTCTTAAAACTTCGATGGTGGAAAATGATGAAATTTAACTATTGAAGAGATATTTACTATTTTCAATGTAACATGAATAATAAAAAAACATAAAAAATATGAAAATTTACAAACCTGAAATATGAAAATCTAAATTTCAGAGTAAATAGAGAGAGAATGAGTGGGAGAGATAGAGAGAGAAAAATAATTAAATAAATAAACGAGTTGTTTTTTTGTGGAGGGGATTTGAATTTTTTGTTTTGGGGTTTGAAATTTTGGGGGAAAAATGTGTTTTGTGAGGTTAGATTTGGGCCTTTGAATTTGAGGGGATTGAAGGAGAGCCACTTGATAGCTTTCTTTGTGTTTTATTATATAAATAGATAGTATATATTTTGCAGATTCCTTTTATATTTGACCTCCAATTCTCATTTGTTCTTACTCCCTCCAATTCTCATTTGCTCTTACGTCGACTGAGATTTTGCTTATGTTATAAGCTTATAATAATAGCTGATCCAAATTATAACTATGAATGAGGGCCAATTATGACAATTTTATTCTGAATCTAGTGTGAATTATAATACTATTTTCCCACTATTCTTAGTGAAATCTAACTACCAATGTTGTTATTAGTAGAGGTCATTAGTAGTAGGTTCCTCTACTACTTCAAACTCTATACTTGTAATTGGCCCAACACAAGTTTCTAGTGGTGTAGCAATTCAAAAGCATCAGAAAACTATAAACAAAGTGATTAAAGTGCAATTTCTAAGGATTCCATCAGTAGAAACTAGAGGACATTTAGAAGGAATTAGTCTTTCCAGAGCCATTGGTAGCAGTTAGTGTTACCTAAATGATTGTTGTGGATGCCAAGTTCAGGTCATGTTATCACACCCAAAACTCTCAACTTTACCATTTATAATTAGCGAAAAAGGGTACCATATCTACCTTTGCAAATTAAACATGAACTTTTAACATGAGAAATATTAAAATCTAGAAATAACGACACCTTTACAAATTAAACAAATATTATGAACATGAGTAGATAATGAAATCTAAAAAGAGACCAGTACAATTTACAAAGGGAAATTGACAACATGATTAGAAACCATAAATTCTAGAGTGTGAGACCTTGAACAAAAATTAGAACATGAGTAAAAAGAATAAATTGGAGAAGCTAAGAACACGGGCTAAAACTAAATAGGATCATTCTAAGCTTCAATTTAATATACAAGTTAGAAACATGAATAATAATATCATAAAAATTATATATATTTCTAAGCTAAATTTAAAAAGGGTGCAAACCTTTGACTAAGAATCATCTATCCCTCTCTTTCTTTCTTGTCATCAACTCTCGTCTTCCTCATCACATCCTTCATGGTCAAAGCCTTGAGAATCTATATCTATTACATGTAAGTCAAGATATGAGATTCAATCATATAAGTCCTTTACTCAAAATTTATAAAGCGATTTAAATAACATTAAACTACCTTGATCATGTGGCACATTTTCTCGCATTCAACCTTGAGCAGATATCAAAGCTTGAATAGTGGAGCCCTTCAAGCAAGAACACTTATCACTTACAACTCTAAAGCCGGTAATAAAAGCCAACTTAGATACTACTGTTGTCACCGGAATGGCTAAAATATTACAGGCCATGGATGCTAAAATATGGTATTTCATCTCATTCACTGATCAATACTCCAAGACGTTAGAGCAATTGGCATCCGGTAACTATTGAATACATATGCAACCATTTTATTTAAGAAAACAAATAACTAAAATAAAAGATAATTTTTGAATTTAAAAACTAATACATAGTACCCCTTATTCCAAATAAAGCTTGAGCTCTTGTCGAAGGTAAAGATCTCTTTGAAGTCTTCTTGAAGTTATAGTATGATTGCAACATATTTTCGTCATCTAAATGAGCCATGCTAGAAGACTCCCCAACTTCATTTTCTTATGCACTTTTGCTAAGTACCATTTTCGTTGAATAAAACTCTAACAAGGCATCCAAGTTTGCTTGAACATCATCTGCTTGTTGGGCTGCCCAGAAACCATGCAGTTGATTTAGCATAAATGCCACAAAGTCAAACTTCCTCGGATCGGAGATTACCGCTATGGATAAAATCATGCAATAGTCGTTCCAATTTGCTTAAACTTCTCAAGTCCAAATCAATCTTTCAAACTTGATAAAGATACAAATTTGATGTCGGAATGTTCGAACTTGAAAAGACATTTGTTGAATTATCAAACAATTGAAGAAACTTGCAAACCTCTCTGGCCATTGACTAATCTGTATCTAATGGTGGATGTCTAAAGTAAATAAAATGAAAATTTTTAAATGCTTCTTTGCACTTCTAGGCCCTATTCAACATTTTATAAGTAGAATTCCGTGTTAGAAAATCTGTTCTTTGTTTTCTATCTTTACTCGACTTTAATTTTTTCTTGCAATCATCAGAAGTTTGCAACCTTTGCGGAAGAAGTGATAAACTTAACTGCATCATGGATTCGAACAATGGAATCATCTGGATCCTTCAACCTTCATTGACTATTAAATTTATAATGAGTAGAACACCTTATATGAAAAAAAATCACCATCAAGAGGGAGAGATAATTTGTATTGTGTTTTAATATTAGTAGCAACAGCATTATTCGCTTAACAATTATCCATAGCATGAGAAAAGAGTGTCTTTAACCTTAAGCATTTGTTCAATGCCTTACTAAGTACCGCCCCCATATGTCTCTCATCCAGCTCAGCTAAAATTGAGAATTTCTTATGTAGGTTCCATTTGTCATCAATATAGTGAGCCGTAGACTCATATACCCCTTAGTTTGACAATCTGCAGCTGCCAAATTAATTCGACTATGTGCACTAACAATTGATTGTTTTAACAACTCCTTTTCTTTTTGATATAATTTAATGCAATCTTTAGTGACTGTGACCCTTTTACGCTGATTAAATTCAGGACATGGGTTTCTTATCATGGTTCTAAAAGCCAAATGTTCTTATGATAGTTTAAGACACTTCACACATAATAATTTACTATGTTCTTGATCAGATCTATATATGCTGATTTCATTAGATGCCGAAGTAGGAAAGCTAGTTTTGAACTGCTCTTTAGCTCTGTCACACATTTTTTTAACATTACATTATTTTAAGTGCTTCCATATGATGCAGTTTCAATTTTTGAACAATATATAAGATCTCTAGAACAATACTTACAGTAGGCCTTCTCAATTTTTGAATCAACTTCTTTTTTGAAATGCTCAAGCCTACTTGTTCCTTGATTCAATGTTATCATCTTCAATAGCTGTACTTGTCTAAGTGTCCTCCATTTGGACTGGAACATCAACTTCACCTATACTTATTTGATTAATACTTTCTTTGACCATGAGCATCAAACTAAAAAATTTATAAAATACCAAAGAACACAACTTAAATAGTTTGAACTCAAATACTCAATTATACATATGACTAATAATGAACATTCAATTAGATAATAAACTAGCTTGAATTATAAAGCCACTAGTAATCAAGCAAATCTTAATTAAACTTTGCTAAGCATGTATACATTTTTCGCGCACCACATATTGGACAGGTGGGGAGTCAATTACCGAATTGCATATGCTAATAATTTAAGTAGAAACATAATTTTAAAGATAGTGAGGACAATGCAATTATTAAACAAAAGAAAAATTACAAAACTAGCAAATTTTGCACTTTTCCTCATTTCAATTAACAGTTTTACATCAGTATTAGGAATTTCAACTGGAAACTTACTGTAATGAGTTAAATTATTGAAACAAACCAAATGGAATTGTCCAATTCAATTTCTATGATCACAGATTCCTAATACTTGCAATAATTTATAAATCTCATATTTATATACCCATTACTTTGATACTTTCTCAACAGAACTAGAACTACACCAGACAAGGGATGAATAAATGCTTGAAACTAGTCCCAGTACAAATTAATCCAATCATTTGTAAATATTCAAAGAATTTTTTAAAAATACAATCCGATGTTTAATCATCCATAAAAAGTCAAATTAAAATTCCCACAAAGCACCTACACATCACCTAAACCGAAAAGGGGGAGAGAAACTAGGGCATTCCTAAGGATAAACTTGGGTCGCAGCGTTGGAGAGGTTGGAGGCGCTACTTGGGTCGATTCTGAGGGTTTTGAGAGTGACCAACGTATTGTGGTTGGTGAGCCAGATGGATTTGGAAAGGGGTTGATGGAGAGAGGTTGGAGTGAGGAGCGAGAGGCTGTGGCAGATGAACGGAGGATGAGCGGAAGTTGAACCGAAAAGAGGAGCGGCGAAGAGATGAATATGAACCGTAGATTTGGAAAAAAAAATAAGTTTCTATGTATATTTGATATATTATCTATTTATTAAAAATAAGTTTTATGTTCGGATCCTTTTAAGCATACTTGTATTGTTATTTTTTTGTCTGGGTTCGGGTCCGGGTCGGGTCCATTTTTAGCGGATCTAGACCCGCCCCAAAAATGGCAACAGGTCCTTTTTATGACCCATACCCTACTCGCAATAGACCGGGTCGGGGTTGGGTCTGGGTAACGGGTTTTTGTTATAGTGCTACGTTCATTATTAAATCCTATAGTTGAGCTGGGCTACTTTCAGGAATAGCCAAATTTGGCTACTTCAACATAAAAAATCGGAATTTGAATACTCGATCATCTAATTTTAACTAAGAGTATCCACATTTAGCTACCCCTAAAAGTGCCTCGGCCTTCCTCCCTCCCTCCCTCCCTCTCTCTCTCTCAATATATATATATATATATATATATATATATATAAAATAGGAACTACAAGTGTACAAGATTTTAAATATTTGACTATTTTTAACCACTCATCATGCAACCGAAAAAAGGGTAATTCTGGATTCTTTAATTTTTTGTGTGTGGTTGCGTTACAAACAGTTAAAACTTACCAAATTCATTTGAAATTACAATGTAGATCATATCCGACTGTGTGGATTTTCATTATGGATGGTTAGTGTTTGAATTTGAACTGAAAACAAAAGGTATAGCAAACACTATCAGTAGTAGCCTAGCTCAATTCTCTCTCTCTCTCTCTCTCTCTCTCTCTCTATATATATATATATATATATATATATATATATAGAGGGAAAAAGGGGTATGAGCAATTTGCTCATTTAGTAAATGAGCAAGTGATGTGGTGGCATGCATGTGATTGGGAAATCCTAAAAGTGGTTAGATACTCAGTATCACATGCATGACACCTCATCAATTGCTCATTTATTAAATGAGCAAGTTGCTCATATCCCTTTTACTCATATATATATATATATATATATATATATATATATATATATATATATATATATATTATGGTATCATCGTCTGTTTTTAGTTCAGCCTAACAAAATTAAATATCACCTTTTAAATATTAAAGAAGCTTCCCCATCAGATTCTTCACCGCAGAGACTAGTGTTGATGGAGGATGGTTTGATGTTTGATGAAACATAAATTACTGCCCTAGTACTGTGTCAATATCAATGCCGAATCAATGACAGGAGTTGGCAATATAAAACTACAATAAAGTTGATTGTAACTTCTTTAACCCTTCCTGACTCATCTGACTTTACCTAAGTTACGCAGTGCGATCAGCATCTGACTGAAATGTGTCCCATGGCAGTATGAAGTTGATACCGAAAAAGTAGGGTAAGCCTCAGCTAAAGGTGAATAAAAATGAAGTGCATAACAGAATGTTTTACATCCACAAAACTAAGTTGCTATGTAAAGATCTATTGTCCAAAATGCAAACTCAATTAGTTGAACTGTTAATTGGACTCTTAAAGTGCTTGCCGATGAACTCATAGTGTGCTATGTTGTCCATGCATTGTCACATTGGTTATAGAGGACAGTTCTAATTTGCAATGCAATGTGTTCCAAATTTCGTTTCACCCGCTTTAATGTGCACCGGTTTAGGGAACTAGTGAAAAATGTGATATGTTATTTGGCATATCATTCATAATATTATAGCCGACCTTATGTTGAATTGGACATGATTTTCCCTTCTAGATTCTAGATTTCCCTTTTATTTGTTGAACATATAACTAAATACTGAGCTGGTTGTCTTCAATGGTGGCGAGGAATAATAAAAGTGGAGGCTTGGGCTACTTTGAATGGAACTTTACATAAGCTGCCAGTTTAATTAATTTGATGTATGGACTTTATTTGTTGACTATGCTACTTGATACTAAGAGGCATTAGTAAGAAATGGTTTGTAAAATTGATGTTTTAAATTCACTGTTATATGCAGGATAATTTGAGTAGGCTACATGAGAGAAACAAAGAAATTCCCAAGACAATAAAACAGCTTGGTAAACTTTTTCCAAACAATGTCACTATCCAGCTACCGCAGGTATACATTTAGCACTTAGCTATGCTTATTAGTGCTGCATTGAGTATGTGTTCATAATGTTTTGGAAAACTATGGCATATTCCAGGACGAAGCTCAACTTTTAAATTGGAAAGAACATTTGGATCGTGATGTTGAAACCCTTAAAGCAAAGTCCAACACTTTGAGTATCCGATCAGTAAGTTGATCTGTCTAATAATCTCAATCCATCTATTATAAACCTGGATGTAAACTTGCTATTTAAACTGTATGCTTCTTTTAGTTTGTTTTTCTCTGCTGCGGTTGTGTTTGGTTGCCACAGGGTCGTCCTTAATTGTTTAAATTATACACTTGCGTGATCCTTTCATAGCTACAGATTTTGGAAATTATAATTTTGTGGCATGATTTGGAGTGAAGTTTGGCGATCCTTTTAGAAGTGAGGACATGCATTCAACAAGTGATCATGAAGTGTAAATGTCCGACACAAGTAGGACTCATGATGGAGATGAATACAGTTTCAACACAAGTATAACACGTGATGAAGATCAGGATGGACATGGTTTCGTTGTAGAAGTGTTTGTATGACATCTATTGAATATAAAGTAGAGAAATACATAAGAAAAACGAACAAATATTGTTTTAGGACTTGATCAATTTCCATTTAATATGAAATTAAAACACTAATATGAAATAAATAAGATATTAGTCCCTTTTATGTATTTCCAAATTACTACTCATTTTCACATTATTTGCTATTTGGCCCCTTAATTGAGTCCCATCAAACTAAATAAGTCTCTTATTTATGATTTCCGTCCAAATCCATCTTAATTATAGTTAATAGGCTAGCTGGGCATGACAAAAGACCCAAATATTCTCATACTTGCATTTGTGGGACGAATAGGTAGAATAGAATTTTAGGGGAAGAAGAGTAGTGGACTTGGTGGATATTTTGGGAGAGAAACTCATTTATAATAGATGTTTTAGTCAAAAATGAAAAAAGATTATATTAGCTATAACCGTGATTTCAGGAGAAATCCATGGTTAATATATAACACAGACTAATTTCATAATTATTAGCTCAATTAAGGGACCTAATAGCAAATAACGTAAAAATAGGGACTAATTTGAAAATACATGTTTCAAAAGGGACTAATATCTAAAAATCCAAAATAATAAAATACAATATAAAGAGGATAATACTTAATGTGGAATATTTAAAAGCTTGGCTAAATTGTTTCAGAAGTTAAAGCTAATTTGATGACACAGAGCGAGGCTGGGGTAAATTTTGTGCTGAACAATTGCTTAGATTATCAATTATTTGCTTGAGGAATTTTTTTCCTTACTCGAGCCTTGTCTGCACATGTAACTGTATAATTTGTATTAGGTTAGAGTCTTTTGACAATTAAGAAGTTAAGATATTTTGTTTATCTTATCTTCAAAATTTAAATAATTTAAACTAAACTAGAACCTTTCGAGATTAGTTATGATTATTCTCATTCTATTTTAAATTTCTTAGGAAACATGTTATATAATGCTTTTTAAAGACTTAAAGTTTTTTGACTAAGCTAGAGTGCTGATGAAGAAAATTGGTAACTCATGTTTTTGTTAATAGTGCTTTTCTTCCCTATCAGATATGTTTTGATTGATTTGGTAAATATTTTTCATTTTATGATATTCATTGGTATTGGTTTCTAATTCTGGAAAAAATTGTTTGATCTTTTCCAACTTAATTTTAAAATTCCATGAACCATGAGTTATTTTTAAACTATTAGTTCTTACTATAAAATCAACTAAGAATTATTTGGCCACTCTGAGGGAGTGTTTATGGATATTATTGACTACCTTTGATTGTCTAACTGAATCTTAAGACTGTTAACTATAACATAAGAGCAGCTAAGCATTATTTATCAACTTAAACAGAAATCATTTGTTGACATTATGGAGAGTCCGTTTTGGAAGAATATATTACATTATGTAGGAGTACTGCTTGGTTATGATGGTGAATTTATTGTTTGGCTTAAAGTTTTATTTTAACTTTGGGTTGACTACTTTCTGTGTTAGCTATTTAATAATTGGTGGTTATATAATGCAATTTTTTTAGACTATTGTATTGCTTGAGTAAAACAACTCTTCAATGCCCCTTTCCATCTGATTTATTCTCTACATGTATCCTTCTTTTTGTGCTATGTTCAAGTTATGTTTTGAGCTCTAGTAAGTATCTCGTGCTTTCTAGTTAAAGTCTCTTTCTTTCTTTAGTCTAGAATCTAAAACCTGCCTTTTCTTTGTTTTTTCTAGTTTCTAACCCGCATTGGGATGGAGTGCAGCGATCTCGAATCATTGTGCATAAAGGATCAAACACTTACAAGCGAAAGTGTGTTTACCTTTTGTTGAATGAATGTCCTCTCTTCATATTCTTTATGGCTCGTTATACCCAGCTTCAGGGATGGTGTTTGTTAATAAATTCTTTTTTCAACAGATGTTGATAAAATAGTTGGTTTTGCCTTGTGTCATCACCTTAAAAATAAAAGCCCTGAAGAACTTCCAAAGGATTCTAAGCTTGTACTCTCTGGTGAAAGGTAATATAGTAGTTGATATCTTTAACACACCCTAAATGTTGTTTTTTAAAAAAATTAAAAGAAATTTTCCTCTATATAGAAAATTTATGTCCTACGTGTTGTGATTACTATGGCAGCATTAAGTATGGATTTGATATGCTTCAAAGTATTCAGAGTGATACCAAGAGTACAAAGAAATCCCTCAAGGTGACAAACAGTGTACTTATTATTATAATTCAAGACCATTCATGTTATCCCCTTTTTAAAATTTTGAAGATTGGGTAAATCTTTTTTTTTTTGGGGTTCTTTTTAAATATTTTTTTTGGGAGTGCCCTCTTCATAAGTAGTACTTTCAGGATGTGGTGACTGAAAATGAATTTGAGAAAAGGCTTCTGGTTGATGTTATTCCACCTAGTGAAATTGGAGTCAGCTTTGATGACATTGGAGCTTTAGAGAATGTGAAAGACACACTAAAGGAACTGGTGATGCTCCCTTTGCAAAGACCAGAATTGTTTTGTAAAGGACAATTGACAAAGGTTTCCATCCTCATTTTTCTGTATTCCGTGCACTTCTGTTCTTTTTATTGCTGGTTGTCTTAACATTTGTTTTGATTTTTTAAAAGAAAAATCATTAGGAGCTTCTTTTTTTTAATAATATTTTTTTAAGACAATTCGAAGTTAATTGTGATGCAATATGTATGGGTGACAAATGTGGCTGGGTGATGATGGGTGACCAATGTCGCTGGGTCAAAATTCAACCCAGCCAAGTTATGCTTGACCTGAAGCCACTCTATTAATTAATGGGTTTCTTGGGCTAGCCTGAATATGACAGAAATCAAGGGTACAAACAACGGAAACATGCTCAAAACAGTTGGGCACTGATGTTTTTTAATTTATTTATTTATTCTTTTTTTTCTTTTTTCGTTTAAACGAGGTTTAAGTGGAAACAATTGTTTTTCTGTTTTTACTATAATTTTTTTTTATAAATAGGAAATATGAAGGAAAAATATATAAAAATCCAGAAATAAAGGGGGAAAATTATGGAAAATGTTAAATATTAAAGCTTTCATCACATGATATATCATTTGCATAAATAAAAAAAAATTTGATACTTCATAAGTTCATTGTTAAATTAAGGAAACTTGCAAAGTGTAACAGGTCGGTTCATTATATAGGTTGCGATATTGTTTTAATAGAATTATTTGATAAATCAAAATCCAAGCCCAACAATGTTTTTTTATATAATAAAAATTTGTTTAAACCCGAACCCATTTTAACCTGTTTTTCACAAAAAAACAGAGCAACCAGTTTTCGACCACCGTTTTCACCATAAACAGAACGGTAGGCTAAAAAGTTTTAACGGACAGTTTAAACGCGGTTTTTACCCTTATTTAGAACTATGACTGAAATGATTTAGGTTTGACTGAAATTCCACCCAGGTTACACAAATGAGTGGTTCGGCATTTCAAGTTTTCCAAACAAACCTGTGACACATTAAATCCATTGAGCAGAAATATATATTGCTGGCAACAAGTTAATGACAATACCAATCCCAAAAAGAAGTAGAATTAAGTAATACTGAAAAAATTCTGAAGAAATTGAATATGCAATATGTATTTCACAAGCTTCAAACACCACCAAACAACATCAGTACATATATGGAACAAAAAATGTTAGATATATAGACATAAAGGGATATATATATATATATATATATATATATATATATATACTAGGTTTACCCGTGGACACGTACCTATAACACGTCTTCGTGAACGATGAAGCATATGAAAAGCTTTGTAAACACATAAAGAAAATGCAGGCAAAGCACATAAAAAAGTTAAAGAAAATCCAGCATGTTAGTGTTACTACTAACCATCCAATTGTTGAAGAATGTCTGATTTTGTAGCTCCTCCTTTTCTAAAAAGTGAAGAGATGTGAGAGATGTGAAAAAGTGAAGAGAGGAGAGAGAGAGATAGTTTTAAAGTGAGAATGAAAACTTTTGGGGAGAAAAAAAATTAGTTTTGGGAGAGTGAATGTGAGCCATTGATTTTGCTTCAATTGTAGGAGACTTGATAGTTTTTTTCAAATTGCCTTGTGATTTATTATATAGATATATATATCATGTTCAGCATGTTGCTGCTACGTAGTTGAGGATTTCGAAAATGCCCCTGCATAGTTTTCAATATTATAGATTTTTTTTAACAAATAGTAAAGTCTCTGGCCCCTCCATAAATATTTCATTAGTACTAGTATGGTCTAGTGGCTAGTGTTTATTTGTAAATTTTGAGACGTCACGGTTTCGAGTCTAGCAATCTTGATAATTCTTTTTGTATGAAATGTAATATTTTATTTTTTTTTGCCCCCCCCCCCCCCCCCCCCCCCCCCCCCCCCCCCCCCGCGCGATCAATCCGGATAATTTTTTATATGAAATATAAACTTTTTTTATCGCCCCCTTTTGATCAATCCTGGCTCCGCCCCTAGCTGTTGTCATCAAAATCTGGAAATGTTGGTACTGTAGATATCCGCAATGCTGCTGCTATGCAATTTTGGTAACTTGCTACTGTGCAATTTAGGAGCGCCGCCTCTGTTGTGATGATCGCCACCACCTTTGCATTTTGATATTTCTGTTTTGCTGTGGTCTTGTATCACAGCTGTGTATACATGTGGGATTGAAGAATTGAACTAGAGATAGATGAAAAATAGTGTACTTGAAGAAGAATGGAGGCTGGAGGCTATTATTTAGGGTTTTGAAGTGGGAACTGGGAAGAGGTTATTTGATGGGCCTTGATCCAACCTGAATATTTCTTGGTTAAACAAGACAGGTAACCAAGAAATGTTTATGTAGGTCAATTTCAGGTTGGATATCTGAGTAAGGATCATATTAGCCACCCTTCACAGGGATATTACTTTACTGTAAAAGAAAAAAATCATACAAGTTCAACTTAAATCCCTTAAGAGAATGTGATATGCATCACACTTCTCTCTATCAAGAATTGGCATGTTTGATATGACTATGTCTTTCTGTATGCCACGTCTAAGATGTGTGAACCACTACCTCTTATTTAACTTCAGATGTTTGTACAAGATCTAATTATTTTACCCTGCTCACGCTAACTCTAATGAGTTAGATATTCATACATGTATTTTAAACACAAATCTGTAGCTTTCACATGGTAAAGTGAATATTGGCAGTGATTCCCCCCCCAATTCCCACCAATCGTATTTTTAATGATATTGTTGTGTTTGGTGTCCTACGAGATTCAAATTATATTAAAGATTCGAATTGTTCTATTTGTAATGAAAGATAGTGGTTGTTATACAATTCAAATTAACATATGTTAGTTTTGCGTCATTGCATAATCAACTATTTTATAATATCGTATAGTTACTTTGTGAAAACTTAAATAACATTTTTCATGCTCTCTAGCCTTGCAAAGGAATATTACTTTTTGGTCCACCGGGTACGGGGAAAACAATGCTTGCTAAAGCTGTAGCGACGGAGGCAGGTGCAAACTTTATCAACATATCAATGTCGAGCATCACTTCAAAGGTTCTATTTCTGAGCTCTGACATGGAATATGTATTCATTTGCTCTATCTTTATTTTATTTAAAATTTGATATATAAATCTCTTTTCTTACAGTGGTTCGGCGAAGGAGAAAAATATGTCAAAGCTGTTTTTTCGTTGGCAAGTAAAATTGCACCTAGTGTTGTTTTTGTAGATGAGGTCAGCGGAATGCATTAATATCTAACACCTTTATTCTTGGGTTCTCTTAGTATCATCCCTAAAAGATTCCTTATTTTGTTATAACCCTTTGTATTCCCTTTTTAAAACCACAATCTTCTAGGTTATGCGTACATCCCAGAAGTTGACCATATTGTCCTTATAACATTCATATTCACTGAGGCATTTTCATCCGGATTAGGGGGTTATATAATTTAGTGTATAAGGTTCTAATTGGATTTTACCAAATATCAAGTTATTTGAAAGTGCCAAGTGGGTTGTACCAAATATCATGTTTGTTGCTGTCAGTTTTTTCATTAAATCATCCTAAAAAACTTCTTGTTTTGATATAACCGCGTTTTCTTTATATCTATATAATAAAACACAAAGAAAGCTATCAAGTGGTTCTCCTTCAATCCCCTAAAAAAATAAAGGCTCAGATCTAACCTTACAAAACATATTTCCCCCCCAAAAGTTCCCTCCAAAACTCAAATTCAAATCCCCCACCCAAAATAACTCCTATATTTATTTAATTTTTTTTCTCTCTCTCTCCCTCCCTCTTCTATTCAAAAAATTAAGAAAATAAAATTTTTAAAATTTTTTAAAAAATTAAAAATTTAAAAACTAAAAAAATTAAAAATTTAAAAGCTTTTAAAATAATTCAAAAAAATCAAAAAAAATCATATAATATATTTTTTTGCTGGACCCCAAAAGTTTCTCATATAATATGTTTGCTACTTCAATTAATTTGCTCGACCTCTAAAACTATTTTATATGATCAAATAAGGTGCACCGTTCCGAAGACGTGCCGTAGGCACGTGTCAACGGGCAAACCTAGTTTCTATATAAATTACATCAAGCTTAAGTTATATTACATGCCAAAATAAAATTTTCAAGGTGATATTTAAGAAAACTTTTTTTTCTTTCCCTTTTCTAACATTGGCATATTTTTCATGCTGCATCTTTTGAAGGTTTTACTTTTGTCACGATTGTCTCATTTAAAAAAAATGATTTTATTTAGGTTGACAGTATGCTGGGTAGGAGGGAAAATCCCGGAGAACATGAAGCAATGCGCAAAATGAAAAATGAATTTATGGTGAACTGGGATGGGCTTCGCACGAAAGATAAAGAGCGTGTATTGGTTCTAGCTGCAACAAATAGGCCTTTTGACCTTGACGAGGCTGTAATAAGAAGGCTTCCTCGGAGGTTTGAAAAATTGCCTTCTTAAATACATAACATATTTTTGTTTATAGTTTGAATTTAAATGCTGTTATCTTGTTTCACAGATTAATGGTAAACTTGCCAGATTCATCAAACCGAGAGAAGATTCTCAGAGTAATTCTGGCTAAAGAAGACTTGTCACCAACTGTTGATTTGGAAGCGATTGCGAGTATGACTGATGGGTATTCTGGAAGTGACCTGAAGGTTGGTTTGTGTTTGGTTTATTGCAGAAATGATATCAGTTATTGATCGATAGAGCTGGCTTATGTGTTTTATATTTTGGTTGCAGAATCTTTGTGTTACTGCAGCGCACTGTCCAATCAGGGAGATTTTGGAAAAGGAAAAGAAGGTTGGTTTTGTATCATTAAGATTTTGTGTTTAAATAGTAGAATTTCCTTCCACATATACAGTAAGGTGAGGAAGTAAATTCATATTAGTTAAAGACTCCCCAATCAGTCCGTTCTCTCTCGCTTATCTGTTAAGTATACAACAACAACAACAATAACCACAATAGAGCATGTATCCTAAAATTTTGGGGTCGGCTACATGAATTCTTCTTCTCCATTCAGCTTTATTGAGGACCACCTCCTTCGTTGAATTAGGGCTTTTCAATTTCTTATTAATAGCTTCAACCCAAGTTTGTTTGGATGTGCCCCTACCCTTTTTTCTCCCCTAACTTACATTCAATCAATTTTCCTAACTAGTGCGGATACTTGTCTTCGTTGAATGTGTCAAAGTCACCTCAATCGGTCCCAAGGCATATCTTCTATTAGAGCAACCTCCTTTGCAACCATTTCTTATTTTGGCTGAGTTTTTTTTCTCTCTATCTACCTTTGCTGTCGCAATTCAGCTACATTCATCTTTTTGACATGTTTTTTAACCATCCGACACTATAATTGATAAAACAAAGGCAGGTCGTGTAGCTGTCTTCTAATTTTTTTTTCCAATTCCAAAGGTACCTTTTGATCGCAAAGTATTTACGATGTAATTTTTTCACCATTTTAACCATCTCGATTTAATTCGATGCATAACATTCTCAATGATTTCCCAAATAACGAAAGTGCTTACTCCTGGGTTATTCTTGGTTCTCAATGCAAACTACACTCGTAAGTTCTCCTAGATTGGAAACCATACAGTACATATACTCTATTACTCTATTTTAGTCCTACTAATGCTAAATCTCTTAGATTCTAATGCGTCACGCCATCTTTCTAATTTTGAACAGCTGCATTTTCTAGTCTCATTGATTAAAACGACATTATCTGTATGCGACTTGCACTACAGAACCTTATCTTGAATATTTCTAGTTAATACAACCTTAACTAATACAAATAGATAGGGACCTAAGGTTGATGCTAGATGCAAATTGTTGCTACTTATTTTGGTGTGGGAGGAAACAGATGGTGAGTTTATATTTGAAGAAAACTACTAAAGATTTAACCCTTGATCGTCACCGTAAAAAGTAATTAGAGCTCCCGAGAGTGGATCTGGATCGTTGATTGAACACCATGATCTGAATCGACGGTTGCTGACGTGGCCGATGAACCTGCAAAAAGCCTGAAACACCGGGGTTGGCCCCTGCGACGGACCCTCCGACGTTCGAGTAAGAACCAGAGAGAGAGAGTTTGAGAGAGAAATTATAGATTTATTCATTACCTTCTGACTAAGGATGGGGGAGGGTATTTATAGTTCTGACAAATTGCTTAGGAGATTGATATGGATCCGTTAGATTAATACGGATCCTTTATCTCCTATTGATTCTCCTCCTTAAGAGATAAAGACTCCTCTCCGGGGATAAGAGATTTAACGTACAACCCTCATGGGGTGTCTCTTTTAGTGGGCATAATTGCTTTTAATTTGCTTGAGAGCGGACCATATCGTGTATATAAGTCTGAAGAAGGTCCAGACCTGTAAAAGAGTCTCGTTATGGTTAATCTGCTTATAGAAACTTTAAGATATGTGTTGGAATCATACAGCCCTGATTTGCTGCAATTTTTACCATTATTATAAGCCCTAAACTCCCGGAAGATAATTTTTTTTCTTTTGGGAAGTAGTTCGCCTTATTTTAGAATCCTGGAGTACAATCTTAGCTTTTAGGGGTGATTGGAGATACCTGGAACTAATCAGAAACTTATGGAGGCGGCGAATATTTTCCTGGATTTTCCTAAAATTTTCTGGATTTTTTTTCATAATTTTTCTGGAATTTTCATAATTTTTCAATTTTTAAATAATTTTCCTTAATTTAAAATCACTTTTCGAATTTTTAAATTAATTTTCCAAAATTTTATTCATTTTTTCGAATTAATATAATTAATTTTGGAATTTCTAATTACTTTTTTAAAATTTAAATGATTTTTGGGATTTTTATTGAATTATTAGGCTAGCACGTTTTCTGAAGCAATCTGGTGCGTTCATCACATTGGCTCGCCTGTTGAGTGAGGTGTGGCTGCGAGAGTTGAGCGACGTGGCCTCGCCCACTCCATTGATCTAAGGTGCGTGCGTCTTTCAGAGTGATCCCACGGCCTGTGGCCGTCTTCAGACACCCCTTCAACCCGACCAACAATCTCGCCGAGCTCGAGCTCAGCAGGGTTACTTTGGACGGTGGAGCTCAGCGAAGAGGGGAGCTCGGCGACTGTTGGAGTTGGGAAAGGCTTTGAGCTCGGCGAAGATGCTGTGGGTGAGAGGAAGGAGCTCAGCGAGGGAGTTTAGAGCTCAGCTAAGTTTTCGATGACGGAGATCGGCGAGGAGGGGAACTCGGCGAGGGAGATTGGAGCTTGGCGGAGGGTGAGCTCGGCGAAGAGGTGAGCCCAGTGATGAAGTAGCTCGGCTAAGGAGTTAGGCGAGTGAGTTTGTGCTCGGCGAGTGAGTTTGGAGCTCAGCGAAGGTGGGTTTCGAGTATTGTGAACTCTTTGAAGTCGATGATGTGGATAGTCAAGTTCCGAACTTGACTTTCCACATCTGTATTCGAAGCTTGCACTGCCTTCAACTCTTTGTGTATACTGCCTCCAATTCCTCTTTGCTGTTGAAGCTTTTGTTCAGCTTGGGTGTGGTTTAGGCTAGCTCGGGTTGCATTGTGTGGAGCTCAACTCGATCACCTCCGAAGTGGTGTTTTTGGGTACATCTTCGAAGGATTGGAGTATGAGCTTTTGGGCTTTACTTGTTCGCTGGCTAATCTCAGATTTGAGCTCATTTGCTTGGAGGTGGAACTAGGAGATGAAGATGGGTTGGCTTGTAGTTGCTTCTTTGTGTATGCACACGTGTATATATGTATGTGTATACATACACTCGAAGCTTACTATAATCTTCGGTTTTAAATCAACAAATATTTTCTCCTTTTTTTTTGCTTGTCAACTCGTTGTGTCCAGTTTGGTTTGGAGATTTCTCGAGTTTTGGCCCACCAACTGTTTGTTGAGCAGTCTACCTTGTCGAATTGCTCTTTTGTCGACCAAACATTATATTGTTCGCTTATTTTGCTGATCAAATGTCTCTTTGTTCGTTTCGCTGAACCGCTCTTTCGTCGACCAAGCGTTGTTGTTCACTTGTTTTGTCGATCGAGCGTTTCGTTGTCGAACGAGTGTTATGTTGGTCTAGAAGCTGAGTGCTTTAATCGTTGGATCTTGTGTATGTAGCTGATCTAGAAAAGCTGTTGTAGGAATAAACTTCAGAAGGCCGTCGGAATGCGGACTTGCTGTTTGATCCCAGCAAGTTTGTCGAGATAACTTTGTGACGGAGTTGAACATTTAACTTGCAGTTTGCGCGTAACAAGTTTTGTAAAGACAGCTCTATGACAGAGTTGATGTAGAGCTTCCTGTTTGTTTTCGGCAAGTTTGAAGAGAACTCTGAGACGGAGTTGGTCATAGAGCTTGCCGTTTGATCCCGACAAGCTTGGAAAGACAACTCAGACAGTTTTTTTTTGTTTGAACTTGCTTGTTTGCGCGTAGCAAGTTTGGAGAGAACTTGTTGATGAATTTGATATTGAACTTGCTGTTTGCGCCCGACAAGCCTGCAGAGTCAACTCTAAGGCGGAGTTGGAAGTAGAGCTTGTCGTTTGATTCCAGCAAGTTTGGAGAGGGAACTCTAGGACGGAGTTGAATGTTGAACTTGCCGTTTGATCCCATCAAGTTCTGTAGAGGCAACTTATGAACCGGAGTTGAACGTAGAGCTTGTTGTTTGCGCCCCGCAAGTTTGGAGAGACAGCTTTGAAACGGAGTTGAACGTAAAGCTTGTTTGATCCTAGCAAGTTTGGAAAGACTAATTCTGAGACGGAGTTGAGCTTAGGGCTTGCCATTTGATTCCGACAAGTCTGTAGAGACAACTCTGAGGCGGAGTTGGATCTTTGAGCTTGCCGTTTGCACCCGACAAGTTAATAGTGAACTCTATGAGGAGAGGCAACCCTAGGCCGATTTTGGGTGATGAACCCACTGCATGAAGTTAAGGGGTTGTTGGAAGGACTCGAGCTATAAGAGCGGGGTGTTGTACTCGTTGTTGGAGTTGGCGGTTGATGGAGCTTGAGTGGAGAGTAGAACGTCGAACTCGTTGTTTGGAGTCGACGAGTTGTTGACGGAGAGCGGAGCGTTGAACTCGTTGTCTGGAGTCGACGAGTTGCTGACGAAACTTGTGCAAATGACAAGGTGTTGAACTTGTTTGAAGTCAACGAGTTGCTGATGGAGCTCGAGCAGTGAGCAAGTCGTCGAACTCATTGTTTGGAGTCAACGAGTTGCTGATGGAGCTCGAGCAGTGAACAATGTGTCGATCTCATTGTTTGGAGTCAACTCTTGGACGGAGTTGATGTAGTGCTTGTTGTTTGATCCCGACAAGTTTGAAGGGACAACTGTGCGACAGGGTTGAACATTGTTGTCTGGAGTCGACGAGTTGCTGACGAAACTTGTGCAAATGACAAGGTGTTGAACTTGTTTGAAGTCAACGAGTTGCTGATGGAGCTCGAGCAGTGAGCAAGTCGTCGAACTCATTGTTTGGAGTCAACGAGTTGCTGATGGAGCTCGAGCAGTGAACAATGTGTCGATCTGGACGGAGTTGATGTAGTGCTTGTTGTTTGATCCCGACAAGTTTGAAGGGACAACTGTGCGACAGGGTTGAACATTGAGCTAGCCGTTTGATTCCGGCAAGTTTAGAGAGAGAACTTTGAGACGGAGTTGGATGTATAGCCCGACAAGTTTGGTGGAGACAGTTCTGAGACGGAGTTGGTTGTATAGCTTGCCGTTTGCTCCCAACAAGCTAATAGGAAACTCTGTGACGGAATTGATCGTTTGAACTCGCCGGTCGTGCCCAACAAGTTAATAGAGAACTCTCCAAATGAGTTTGACGCATGAACTTATCGTTTGTGCCCAACAATTTTTGTAATAGGAACTCTGTGGTGGAGTTGTTTGTTCCCAACAAGTTTGGAGAAACAATTCTTAGGTGGAGTTGAATATTTGAACTTGCTGTTTGTTCCCAACGAGTTTGGAGAGGCAACTCTTCCGTGGAGTTGAAAGTTTGAACTCGCTGTTTGCGCCCAGCGAGTTTGTAGAGACAATTCTAGGCTGGTGTTGGGTGACAAACCTAGTTGTTGGCATAGCTCGAGTGAAGGGTGAGGCGTCTAACTCGTTGTTTGGAGTCAACGAGTTGTTGATGTAGCTCGAGCGGTTAGCAAGGTGTCGAACTCGTTTGGATTTAACGAGTTGCTGATGAAGCCTGATCGAAGTGCGAGGCGTTGAACTCGTTGTTTGGAGTCAACGAGTTGTTGATGTAGATCGAGTGGTGTGCAGGGCGTTGAACTCGTTGTTTGGAGTCAATGAGTTGCTGATGGAGCTTGAGCGGAGAGTAAAGCGTGGCACTCATTGTTTGGAGTCAACGAGTCGTTGAGGGAGGAACTCGAGTGGTGCACGAGGCGTCGAACTTGTTGTTTGGAGTCACCGGGTTGTTGATAGACCGCGAGCGGAGAGCTGAGCGTTGGACTCGTTGTTTGGAGTCAACGAGTTATTGATGGAGGAACTCGATTGGTGCACGAAGTGCCGAACTCATTTTGGTGGAGCGATTGAGTTGTGGGTGTACTGAATTTTCTTAATATTGAACTGTTGTGTTTGTTCAGTGTTAAGTGATTTCGTTCTCTTTGTTGACAAGTAGTCGTGTACACCGAACGAGGTCTTCGTGATGTCGGGCTTGCTTTCTTTCGCAATACGTTGCGCTTGATGAAGTTAGGATTTATCCGTTTGCGTGGTGCGTTATGTGAGATGATGTTGGAGCTTGCTCAGGTGAAGGTGGTAGGGAAGACTTGGAGTTTGCCCGCCTAAGGAATGCTTGTCTTGAATTTTATCGTCAAGTGTTGAGGTGGCTCTGGGGTGCTGTTAGCTGGTTGGAGGCCTGTGAAGAAGTGTGTCTGTTAGGCGGAACTTTCCTCTACTGTGTCGTCGGATGGACGACTTATATGACAACTTGTACTATAGTGTTTGTAAAACTTTTGTAGCGATGCTTAGGCATGAAACGTAGCTCATTGTAATTCAATACTTGTAATGCGACCCATAGTTTTGTACTTGTATATATTTGTAGTGGCCCTAAATTTGAATACATAAATTTCCAATAGTTCTGTGACTTGAAGAATTTTTTCTTATGTTTGATTCTTGCTGTGTAACTTGTTGTAGAGCCGTCGACTGGGTTCGTTGTAGCCTAAAGAACAAGGCATCGAACTTGTTGTATGTAGCTAACGAATTGTCGATAGGGTTCGCATGAGCTGCGTAGTATTTGACGGAGTTAGAACTTGTCCGTCTTGTACCCAGCTAGTTGTAGGAGCAACTTTAAGGAAGAGTCATTTTCCAAACTTGCTGTATGGGTGTTTAGCTAGTTGTTGGAGTAACTTCGAGAGAGTTGTTTTCCAAACTTGCCATATGGGTCCTCCAACGAATTGTGAGTCACATTGAGTGGCGAGTTGAACCCCAAATATTGCTTTTGCAAGTTTTATTGGAGTAACTATAATCCACGATTTTGGATCTCTAATATGTCTTTAAGAAATTTTAACTAGTTTTAGGAGCAGATCAAATGACGAGTTGAATTTTGAACGTGCTTGGTTGCAGGTTGCTAAAGTAACTCTGAGCCATGGGTATGGATTTCCGAACTTGTTAGTTTAGATATTAACAGGTTGCAGGAGCTGATCGAATGACGAGTTGAACTCTGAACTTGCTTTGCTGCGAGGTGCTAGAGTAACGCCGAGGCATGGGTTTGTACTCCAAACCTGTCGTCGAGGCGTTAACGATTTGCAGCAGCAGATCGATTGGCGAGTTGAGCTCTGAACGTGCTTCATTGTATGTTGCTAGAACAACTCCGAGCCACGAGTATGGACTCCGAACTTGTCTCGTAAGGAACTTCTAATAAGTTTTTGGTGCCGTTTTTAGGAGTAGGTTTGGCACTTAACTCGTTGTATACATCCGTAGAGTTGTACCATAATTCAGCAAAAATTAATACTAAATTTTATTGGAAAATAAAACTAAGTGGCTGCTCTAGTGGCTGACTTTTATTACATGATGTGATATAATCGGCTGCTTTAGTGGCCAACTTTTATTACATGATGTGATATAATCGGCTGCTTTAGTGGCCGACTTTTATTGGAAAATATTGAAAATATATAGAGGCGGAGGTTAAGTGCCCTTGTCAAAGTTCATGATGTGTTCCACTTTCCAAATTCGTGCTGATATCTCCTTACCCCCGGGGTCTTCAAGTTGATGAGCCGTTAGGCGAACAACTTGGTAGACCTTGCCTGGACTTGCATGGACTTGCCTGTTTTGGAGCGAGCCTTCCATTGTTTTGCAGAGAGAGAAATTTTCAAATTCGCAAATGTGTTTAGGCAAGATTGTTTCTTTCCGTTGAATGAGCAGATCTTCGGGCGAGGGATTCAGGTCTATTACTGTATTTCGATGAGGACGAATTTGGACCTAGTGGGAGATGACTTGGCAGATTTAGAAGTTCTCGGCAGGATTGTTTAGGGCAATAGCTTCAAGCTTGTTAACGAGCTTGGTGTTATTGTGACTACTTTCTGGCGGTAGCTTTGTCGCCGAGGGATGAACCGAGCCCCCCATTGTAGCGGTGCGTGCTGCGTGTTTGCTTCCTACAACTTGGCTTACACCTGCTATTGTTGAGAACTTCATTTTCATGTGGAAGGTGGAAAACTGCATGGAAGGCCGCTAGGCCTGCACGGCCAATTGTTGCATTGTATGTGGCTTTGATGTCGACTACCATAAAGTTTAGTTCTTCTGTTTGAATAACGGGGGCTTTTCCTGCTGTCACATCGAGTGTGACGATTCCTTCTATTTGAACGGCTACACCGGAGAATTCGTGGAGTGTATAACTGGCTGACTTGAGTCGGTCTTGGGAGAACTTCATGTCGTTGAAAGTGTTCATGAAAAAGATGTTTACTGAGCTGCTAGTCTACCAGAATGCGACGTACCTCATGATTTACCATGCAAAGATTTATGACCAATGCGTCGCAGTGAGGCGTTCGGTTACCTTCTAAGTCTTTGTCGGAGAAAGATATTAAGATCCATGTGCCTTTGGCAGTGGGATACCTCTCAGACGAAGGCTTTGCAAGAGGAATTGGACTCTCCCCCCATTGGTCCTCCACGAATGGAGTGAAGAATGACCATGTGTTCTGAGTGTCGCTATTCAGAAGGCCTCTCTTGACGCTCATTAGCCCCCCATATCAGAGGGGTTTCGGTGTTGTTTTGTTGGACAAATTGAGAGAGATAGCCCCGGCGAATCAGGCCTCCAATTGTCACTTTGAGGTCTTCGTTGCTGTCGGTAATGTGTCCATGGTTTCTATGAAATGTGCACCACTTGTTCCTGTCTCTTCTCTTGCTAGCTGTAGAAATCTTGGGGGAAGGGTGGATTATTCCGTCCATCTCAACTTCCATGAGGATGGCTGATACGCTTGCGTTGAGAGTAGGGAACTTGTAGAAGCGTGGTGCTGGAGGCGGACGGCGTTGAGCTGCGCCGTCTTTCTGAAACTTCCTCGGTCCTTCCTCGCTTTCATTTTTACGTTTGTTCGCGAAGAAGGTGAATTGTTCTTGCCTTGAGGATAAACAATTTCATCGACTCTGATATATTTGTCACTCCTTTCTAGGTCCTCAGTGTAGTCTTTAAGAGGCTTTTTCGCGAGGAAGGCTTTCAGGTCTTTGTTAGTGATGCTTGTGGTGGAATGCGGCAGCCACTACTGACGAGTCTAGGGAGATGGACCTTTGCTTCGGTTGTGCAGTGCTTGACAAAGTCTTTCAACTGTTATCCATCTCTTTGCTTCAATTCCAATAGAGAATCACTTGTTTTTTCAGCCTTGTAGCTAGTAACAAAGTGCACTCCTCGAGCTGTTCGAAGGAGAATATTGACTTTGGAGGGAGGCAGGGAGTTCCATTCCCTTGTTGATCCTTTCAGGGTTGCAGGGAACATTCGGTACATGAGCGCATAAGTGGCGTTATAGATCATCATGAGAGTTTTAAAACTCTCAATATGATCAGCAGGGTCAGATTCTCCATCGTAAGATTCAAACTGAGGAGCTTTGAAGTTCTTTGGAATGAGTGCATCGATGATGGATTTGCTGAAAGGAGGTCGACCGGGGTGGTAAGCCCTACTAGAGCGGTTCCCATTGTTTTTTATTTGTTCCAGGCGATCTTCTACTTCTCGGATGCGACAAAAGACTTGGTCGTTCTTCCTGTTGGATCTAGTTGAGTCGCTAGATTCTTCTCTTAATTGAGTAGAGTGGTGGCTTCATGAGCGTCGACCGTGGTCGTATCTCAAATGGCTTGGAGGATGTCATGTTTAAAGTTCTCAAGTTCAGCCCTAGTGCATGGGGCTTCTCTTTATTACTCTTAATATGCTTTTGACTCTTATGAGTCGAGCTTCTTTCTGCTGTGCGCCCCCTGTGAGAGGAGTATCTTGATCTCTGCCTTGGGGGGGAGTTACTTCTCCGTTTGTTCACTTGATGTTCTGAACGGGAGGCCACAGTTTGGGCGCTCATTTCATCCAAATGGATCCGTTGATCGGCTCCTTGTTGCCTGGCGCTGATGATTTGGCAGAGATCTCTCGACCCCTAAGGCACTTGTGAGGCTATTGAATTGTTGGAAGGATTATGGACTGAGATATGGTCATGCAGAGGGTGTTGTTCATGACGACTTTGTTGGGAGCCCGTCGGTGCCTCTCCATTGATAGGAGCTTGATTAGGCTGTTGGGGCGGATCTAGCTATTAGGAGGAATTGGGTCCTCCATGGGAGGAGCTGGTTGACGAAGAGAGTTGGTTAGATGGCATGAGGCCACTACTATCCATCTTAGTCTTGGTGGCATGGTGGTAAGTCTGATATTTGATGTAGATCTGTGTAGTTTCTGACAAACGGCGCCAATTTGTTGTTGATTATTTTTGTGTGGGAACAAACAAATAGTGAATTTATATTTGTAGGAAACTACTAAAGATCTAAGCTTTGATCGACGCTGTAAAAAGTAGTTAGAGCGTTTCTCACAAATGGCGCCAATTTGTTGTTGCTTATTTTTGTGTGGGAACAAACGAATAGTGAGTTTATATTAGAAGGAAACTACTAAAGATCTAAGCTTTGATCGGCGCCGTAAAAAGTTGTTAGAGCTCCCGATAGCGTATCTGGATTGTTGATTGAACACCGTGGTCTGAATTTGACGGTTGCTGACTCGGCCGATGAACCTGCAAAAAGCATAAAACACCTGAGGTGGCTCCGACGACTGACCCTCCGACGCTCAAGTCAGAACCATAGAGAGAAAGATAGTTTGAGAGAGAAATTGCAGATTTATTGATTACCTTTTGACTGAAGACGTGGGAGGATATTTATAGGCCTGAGAAACAGTATAAGAGATTGATATAGATCCATTAGATTAATACAAATCATTTATCTCTTGTTGATTCTCCCCCTTAAGAGATAAGATTCTTGTCCGGGGATAGGAGATTTGACTTACAGTCCTCATGGGTTGAGTCTCTCATAGTGGGCCTAGTCGCTTTTAATAGGCTTGAGAGCGGCCCATGTCTTGTAGATGAGCCTGAAGAAGACCCGAATCTGTTAAAGATGCCCGTTATGGTTAATCTGTCTGTAGAAGCTTTGAGATTTGTGTTGGAATCGTACAACCCTGATTTGCTGTGATTTTTACCATCATCACAAACCTATGATAATAGGAAAGGGCTCGGTCTCCCCCCTTGTTCTAGCACTAACTACTACATCTTTCATATTCTGAATAACATTAAACTACTGGACGCTTATTTCGTCTCTAAAACTGACCATAAAATCTTTCGTAGAAACTCTTTCAGAAGCCTTTTCGAATCAATAAAAGCCATATGATTTAATCGATACACAGCTTCCATAGTGAGCCTTCCCGACATAAAATCAAATTGATTTTTCGATACCATCGTTTTCTTATCTTTGCTCGATTGAGTTTCATTGCAAGACTCGTAAGGTACCAAAATTTCCTTTTTTTGATAGTAATAGTGACCAGTGTCACCAGTTTCATTAATGAGAATTAACGAACCAACCGGTACAAAATTTTTCACATCTAGGAGAAACAGATCTAAAAAGCATCAAGAAAGAAAGAAGATACAAGATACAAGATACAAGATACAAGATACGGGGAGTGCACACAGTAGGAACTCCTCCAGACGGTACCATAGGAATAAAACCAATGTCCTTGAAACCGAACGACCATAAACTCTCAACATTCTGGGCCAAGAGAGATAGGCACCAACCGGTACCACCATCAGAACTACTACTCTTCAGTGCGGAGCCTCTTCCTCACCCCTAAGTGCCCTACCCAAAAATTGATTAGCTCCACAGTTTTATAAAACACAATGTAAAATCTACAATGAATATTACGGAAACATGCATCATTTCTATTAAACCATAAGATCCAAATAATAGCAGCCACCGTAATGTCCTAAATCCCCCTTCTGTCTATCTAATGTGAGTGTTCCTCCATCCACCCCAGACGTCATTAATAGTTGTTGGACTCTCTACAATACCAAATCCCATCCCCAAAATTTTCCATGATAATTTAGCTTTAGAACATTGAATGAAAATGTGATTTACGTCTTCTTCCCCTTCGTTACATCTTTGACACCCACGTCGATGGGGACATTTTGTCTCCTCAGGTTAATTTTTGAGAGAATCACGTTATTCATAACAAGCCAGAGGAACACTTTCACCTTAATCAGGCATTTGGTTTTCCAAATGATATTAGCTTCATGGTTTCTCACCCCTCCGTCATTTAAGTGATTATACATGGAGCTAACCGTGAAAGTTCGGCTTGGATTTAGTGTCCACTCCCAAACTTCTCTTTCGTCGTTGGAGAATTGCATCCCGTCCAAGACCGTCAGCTTAATTCTATGAAGCCGCTCTTGGTTAACTGAAGAGAGGTTTCCGATGAAGCTAATCACAAAACTATCTCCTTTGTCAACATTCGAAACCAGAACGTTTACATTCGTAGTAAGTGCTGCAAGATATGGGAATCACACAATAAGAGTATTATCCCCACACCATTTGTCCAACCAAAATCTAGTGTCTTTACCATTCCCAACTTTACACCTAGTGTTGGCATGGAATAGATCACCCATCTTAGCTATACCCTTCCATATTACCGATGACTTCCCACGCTTGCTTCTGTTTCCATATCTGAATTTCTTCCATCTCTTATGCAATTGAAAAGAATTACTCCTCCATGACTTCCTTCGCTTGTTCATCTTCCACCACCATTTGGCGAGAAGTGCCTTGTTCATATCTTTGTGATTGGTGATACCCATACAACCAAATTCTTTCTTCTTGCACACTTTTTCCCATTTAACCAGATAATACCCTTTTCCCTCTTCGTGGGAGCCTTTCCAAAGGAAACATCTTCTACATTTGTCTATTCTCTCAATTACACACTTCAGAAGTTCATAGATAGACATCCAGTACGTTGGCAAACTGTTAAGAACTGAATTGATCAAGGTGATATCGCCCCCCAGTGATAGAAATTTCCCTTTCCACCCTGCTAACTTCTTTTCTTTTCCTTCTACTAGTGGCATCCAATCTCCTCTACGAAGCCTCTTTGGTCTAATGGGCGTTCCAAGGTAGTTAAGCGGTAACTATCCTTTCTCGCATTCCATTACCGTAGCAATCATATCTATCTCATTGTCGGACTCGCAGTTAAAGCTGATCATCCCACTCTTCTGCAAATTAACCGCTAATCCAGACCAGGCTTCAAAACATCTAAGTATAACATGGATAGCTATGATCTCCTCCATCTTAGTCTTTTCAAACATCAGTGTGTCATTCGCGTACTGTAGAATCGACAGAGGCTCCTGAATTCCTCTAATGTTAACTCCGTGAAGTATTTCAGCCTCTCTTCCTTTCCTAATCATTTCTGTCAATCCGTCAACAATAATAGTGAAGAGAAGCGGAGATAAAGGATCTCTTTGTCGAAGACCACGGCAGCACCTAATCTCTCTACCATATTCTCCATTGATTTGGATGAATGATTTTCCATCTCTTACACACAAATTCATCCAAGCCCTCCATTTTGCCCCAAAGCCTTTAAGAATCAAAGTTTCGTCTACACAGTCCCACTCAACCGTATCATAGGCCTTTTCAAAGTCTAATTTAAGTGAAAAACCCTCAACTTTGTTCTTTTCCCCTCTGAAGACCATTTCATGTGCTGACGCAATACTATCAAGAATGTCTTTGCTTTTTACAAAACCGATCTGAGAATCATCTATAATATCGTTCAGATGGGGGCGAAAGTCTACTGGCCAAGATTTGTGATGATTTTGAAGGAGCCATTTAACAGGCTGATGGGTCTGAAATCAGAGGCTCTAAGCACCTCCATCTTTTTTCGGGATAAGCACCACATTCGCATAGTTCAGTCTGTCCACTTGTGCTACTCCCTGATGCAATTCCTCAAAAATCTCTAGAAGATCGAATTTAATGATATTCCAGTATAGTTTGTAGTAGAAGATCGTGAAACCATCGAGCCCTGGAGCTTTATCTTGACCCAATTTCTTGATTGCCCTCAATATTTTCTCCTCTGAGAACATTGACTCTATTCCTTCACTACCATCTAATCTCGAGTCGATCCACATACCATGATTAAGCAAAACACGCATACTTTTGTTCTTTCCCAGCAAATCTCTAAATCTCGAGTCTATTTCTTGTCTTATCTTCACCTTGTCCTCTGTCCAAGTCTCGCCCACCAGTAAACCCCAGATATGGTTATTTCTCTTTCTTCCACTAGCTACCTTGTGAAAGAAAGTTGTGTTAGATTCTCCTTCCTAAAGCCATTGTATCCTAGACCTTTGTTTCCAATAACTTTCTTTCATCTCTCCAAATCTGTGTAAATCCTTTCTTTTACTAGCCAACTCCTCAACTTCCTGGATATCTAAGATTCCTAGCCTCCTCTAACATTTCAATTTCCTGCACTCTCTTTCACAACTATTCCTTCTACCTTTTCAGATCACCAAATTCATTATAAGCCCAAGTGGTTAGGTGTTTACGAAGTCGTTTCATTTTAATGCCCCACTTAGAAACCGCATTAGTCGAGTCTGAGGGCGTAGCCCAGGACTCCTCAATGATATTCCTAATGTTCACCGAAGTCGTCCAAGCCTTCTCAAATCTAAACTAATGAGGGATTCTTCGTCTAACAATACTGCAATCTAGCAATAAGTGCGTGTGATTAGAAGTGTATCTTGAGATAGACTTAACTGTCGCCATTGGAAAAAGTTATTCCCAGTCGGATGAAACAAGAATACTATCTAATTTGGCAAGGATCGGATTGGCTTGCGTATTCATCCAAGTGAATCTTCAGTTCGCGGTTAAAATCTCCTCAAGCTCAAGAACATTAATTGTGGTTAAAATCTTTTCTATCTCTAACGTTAGCTCCCCCTCCTTTATGTTCGTGTTGGAATCTAGTGATATTAAAATCTCCTCTTAACACTCAAGGTCCCTTCCATCTGCTTCGAATAGCAATGAGTTCAGTCCAAAATTTACGCCTAAGCCCTGAAGAGTAGGGAACCGTAGGGACCGTGAACAGAGGAAATCATATGTTCCCATCCATCGCCTCTTCGTTTTATCCTAACAGTTACTGAGAAACTCTTAATAAACTCATCTACAATGTCGAACACTTTCATGTCAAAACCTATAGCAATTCCTCCCGACATACCTCTAGCAGAAAGAAAACGCCTGTTGAAATCCCGTAACGAACTAATGCCCTGAAAATCCCTAGTTTGAGGGTCCACAATTCTAGTTTCTAGAAACGCGCACATCGCAGGTTTGTGTTTAGCAATAGTCATTAATGATTCTACACTTAACACGAGACTGCATCCCTCTACCATTGCAAAAGATGTAATACATGGAAAACATATTCGACATCTAATCCCTCAACTCTAGTGCAGACTTATAGACCCAATCTATAATCTTCTCCCCTAATGGTAATGATATTAAGGCATTGTTCCTCTCTACTAGACCCCAGTGCCATACCAAAACTCGAAGCATAGTAAAGCAACATATTATGTGATATGTAATTGAAAATAGACGAATTAACATGATACATACCTCCACATGCAGAAGTTGGAACTTTGGCTTTAGCAATCGATCTGATTGGATCTTCCACTTTAGGCCCATTCGATCCCCATCTATCAATCGGTCTTTTGCTTCTCTGAGTTCGGTCTTCTTGGCGTATCTCTGACCCTTTCTTCTTTTGATATCACACCATTTCTTGAACACTTCTAGCAAAGTTTGCTTCCTCGCGGTCCGAGTCTTCCAGCATCTTTGTCTACATCATCTAGAGCACCAATTCTCGCATCATCTCTTCCATCCTCTAAATCCTCATCCCTGTTTTCCCCAAACTGTTCTTGATCACATTCCCCTTGAATCTCTTCCACATTTTTCGCTCACAGTGGCGAGTGCCAAATTCCCCCTTTCTACTTCATTTACCTGGCTTATAGGCTGTAAATTATTAAGGTCCACAATAATATCATCTTTGACGAAACCATTTCCAATACCACTCTGGGTCGGCGCAGACATCCCCATGTTTGCAGTAATAGCGTGCACTGTAGCTTCGACCGCTTTTCTAAACTCCTTTTTAGTGAGCGTAACGCTATCTGCCACATCCACTGTGCGACTGGGTCCCGCCTCCATGACTTTGCTACCGTGCTGCACACCATGCTTCGCACTATCATTCGTTAGTGCCAAGTGTTCAGTCCGTCGTACGCCTGACACCGCTCCCGTTTCGACCATCCATACTCTGTCAGTTGTCAACACCCCGAAAACCTTCGATGCTACTTTCGACTCACATGTGCCCCTGTGCAACTTCCCAAAATCCCATGAGCCAATGAGATCCTCTGTTTCTTGTATTGGTTGGCTAAGATTAGCTTCAAGCAGATCCAATGCTTCACGTTCCTTGCCTTTAGAAAAAGTGGGATTTTGAGTGGGACGGTTGGGATTTGATGGTGTTGTGATGGACGGATGGATTGTGTCTTGTACCTCCAACTCCTTCCTTTTCGATCGTCCATCTGAAATCGATTTAGAATACCCAGGTGAACCCCAAAATGATACCCGTTTCTTTCTCTCCACTATAACCTTGACTTCGTGGCAGTGATCTTCATACATAACTTGAATGATCGATGGAACAAGAGCCTGATTTTCAATTCCTATGTGGATTCTAGCATATTCCCGTCTCGATTGGAATTTGGTGTTCTGATCAATGGCAATGAGATGGCTAAACCCACTCACCAGATTGTGAAACCCAGATTTAACCCAACATTGGAATGGTAAGTTAAAGAGTCTAATCCAAACCGACGGTAACTGATTTACTTTGAGTGCCCCAAAACCTCTCGACCACCTGCTAAATGTGACGTAGAAATCATCACCCTCGATCCCCCCCAATGGTAATACCTCTTTAGTCTATCTTCGCTTTATAGTGAACCATCATAACATCCTGTTTGATCTTCTGAACCATCCATTCCCAATTCGGGGTGTAGCTCGTATTGACGAATATCTGTCAGAGATGGCTGCAATGGACGGATTCCCCGTATGCATCTTGATCATTGCAGAATTCTCTGTACATGTCTCAATTTCCTCCATAATCAGAGTAAGGGTAATGATAGCCTTAATCATCCTCCTTCCCCCGTCGTTGCTTTCTTCAAAAGTGGTATTAACCCTCACGCTAGCCTCCTCTTTAGTCGCCTCCTCTGATGGTTGTTACTTCGTTTGTACTCTTCCAGGACCCTTAACAGTGGGGAAAGCTTTCGAGATATGGTCTCTTTTCTTGCACACGTAACACAACCATTCATTGACACACTCATGAGTGTTGTGACCACGCTCTACACATTTGTGGCATTGAGGCAACTTCACCGTTGTCGCTAACCCCTGAGACGAGGAGGAGCTCATCTTCTCTACTCATCTCTCAGCCTTCTTCACTCGTTTCGGCTTGTATAGGATCAATTCCCCTTCTTCATCTTCCTTCTTCATACTCCATTTCCGGCGACTCCCTAGTCCTGCGATGCCCCTCTCTGGGTATATTCCTCTCATTCCCCCTTCTGGTCACCTTAACGAAAGATTTCTTATAGATCCTCGGCCCTCGGTGAGCACCTCTCTCCACCTCCGGTTCCCTGGGATGAACATGAACCTCAGGGCTTCTATCCCTATGATCAGTAGAGGTTTTCTTCGACCACCCTCTATGGACAGGTCGAATCTCTCTCGTCGAAGCTCTTCCTCTTCCTATGGGAGAGTTCCTAGTACCTTCCCTGAGTTCCACCCATCAATCGACTTCATCATCTCTTCCCCTCTTGGGCACTAAACGTTGACGGTCAACTCCTGCTGCCTCTCCACGGTGAGGACGCTGCTTAGCTTTATCCATGACTTCTCTGCTTTTACCAAAATCTCTTTTATTCTTATAAATAGGTGCCAAAATGCTTTTTATTCACTTGTGCATTTTCTTAGTCTCTAAACTTTTAATGAGAAACCTAGTTAACCACCCTTGTCGCTGATTCTCTTAAATACTTCCAAACATCATAAACCCTTTCTTTAGTCATAGAAAAGATAAACAAGTGTGCTGCTTGAATTCTGTAATGGTAGGCTGGGTAGCAGATAGCTGTAAATTTTAGGGCTTTGCATTTCCTTCTTCGTACAAACTCATGAACCACTACTCACCTGCCACAAGTAGGGGTGGAACTGGGTCTGGGTCGGCAAGAAAGTTGGTGGGCAAACACAATCTTTTGTGGTACTTGGGCTAGTACTATTTGAAAATGGGTGAGGCTTGGGCTTCTAAATTGAGGCACATATTGACTAATTGAGGCACATATTGAATTGGGATATATATATATATATATATATATATATATATATATATATATATATATATATATATATATATATATATAGGGAAAAGGGGTATGGCAACTTGCTCATTTAGTAAATAAGCAATTGATGATGTGGCATACATGTGATTGGAAAATCCTTAAAAAGGTTAGTTGTCCAATGTATCACATGCATGCCACATCATCAATTGCTTATTTACTAAATGAGCAAGTTGCCATACCCCTTTTTCCCTATATATATATATATATATATATATATATATATATATATATATATATAGCCCAATTCAATATGTGCCTCAATTTAGAAGCCCAAGCCTCATCCATTTTCAAATAGTACTAGCCCAAGTACCACAAAAGATTGTGTTTGCCCACCAACTTTCTTGCCGACCCAGACCCAGTTCCACCCCTACTTGTGGCAGGTGAGTAGTGGTTCATGAGTTTGTACGAAGAAGGAAATGCAAAGCCCTAAAATTTACAACTATCTGCTACCCAGCCTACCATTACAGAATTAAAGCAGCACACTTGTTTATCTTTTCTATGACTAAAGAAAGGGTTTATGATGTTTGGAAGTATTTAAGAGAATCAGCGACAAGGGTGGTTAACTAGGTTTCTCATTAAAAGTTTAGAGACTAAGAAAATGCACATGTGAATAAAAAGCATTTTGGCACCTATTTATAAGAATAAAAGAGATTTTGGTAAAAGCAGAGAAGTCATGGATAAAGCTAAGCAGCGTCCTCACCGTGGAGGGGCAGCAGGAGTTGACCGTCAACGTTCAGTGCCCAAGAGGGGAAGAGATGATGAAGTCGATTGACGGGTGGAACTCAGGGAAAGTACTAGGAACTCTCCCATAGGAAGAGGAAGAGCTTCGACGAGAGAGATTCGACCTGTCCATAGAGGGTGGTCGAAGAAAACCTCTACTGATCATAGGGATAGAAGCCCTGAGGTTCATGTTCGTCCCTTTTACCCATATATATATATATATATATAGTGAGAGAGAGTATGAAAAGACTAGCAATATGAAGAGACAAGATAATTTGGAACATTAAATTCTCTCATCTTAGGGGTTTGAAGATTCATCCTTATGTTGAGATACAAAACCATATCATATACCTATTTCCCATAATTCCATATCATCCTCAAGTCTTCATATCAGTGTTCTAAATAGAGGCCGCCTCGGATGCCTAGGCAGTGCCTAGGCGCTCAGATGGAGGAGAACGAACCGTCTTAGATATGGGTGGTGGTCTAGCCGGTTGGGGGTGATTAAGCGGCCGTCTTGTTGAGGAGGTATCCGTGGCGCCGATCAGGCGTCCGCTTGATGTCCAACGCCCAAGCATTTTATATATATACTAGGTTTGCCCGTGGACACGTTCCTACGGCACGTTTCCGTGAACAATGCAGCATATATATATATATATAGAGAGAGAGAGAGAGAGAGAGAGAGAGAGAGAGAGAGTGTTAAATAAATAAATAAAGGAGTTGTTTTGGGAGGGATTTGAATTTGCGTTTTAGGGGGAAAATTTTGGACGAGGGGGAAATGTGTTTTGTGAGGTTAGATATGAGCCTTTAATTTTGGGGGATTGAAGGAGAGCCACTTGATAGCTTTCTTTGTGTTTTATTATATATATATATATATTCATATCGACGTTCCGAACCGTTCACAGTGATCTACACATCTATATTAGTCTAAATATGTAAAATCAAATCATTTGAAATTCATTTACCCATCCATTGAAGTGTTACAAAATTGTATGGCTGAAAATCATTGTTTTTTATAGTGACATGATGGATGGGCAAATGAATTTCAAATGATTTGATTTTATATATTTAGACTAATTTAGATGTGCAGATCAATGTGAACGGTTCGGATCGTCGATACGAAGGCGGGAAGGCCGAGTGCACACGAGTGCACACAGAGGGGTAGTGCACAACTGAAGCTGTCCCTATATATATATATATATATATATATATATATATTCCAGAATTCCCCCAAAATATATTTTGGGGGGATTTTGGGAAAATGTATTTTAGGGGGATTTTGGTATATATATATATAATAAAACACAAAGAAAGCTATCAAGTGGCTCTCCTTCAATTGTCCCAAAATCAAAGGCCCAGATCTAACCTCACAAAACACATCTCCCCCCCCCCCCCCCAAGTTTTCCCCCCAAAATGCAAATTCAAATCCCTCCCAAAACAACTCCTTTATTTATTTCTCTCTATATATATATATACACACACACACGTGGAAACGTGGACTTTTATACCCCAATTTATAATTATTTTTCAACATATACTAATGAAAACATGGACTTTTATTTACAACTAATTATTGTCATACTATTCAAACTTGAGCTATATAATTGTTTATTTACTGTTTACACGGCTTTTCATATGCTGTATCGCGTTCTGAAGACGTGCCGTGCCCACGGGCAATTTTAGTGTGTGTGTGTGTGTATATATATATATATTTTAAATACTATAAATTAAAAAAAATTTCCCCGTGCATAAAATAACACAAAAGATGTAGATGTTGAATTTGAGTCCGATGACGAGAGAATTATGAATGTGGTGGATGGTGAATATGTAGACTTAGAAGATTAGGCAACTAGTAAGCACTCAAGTCATTGTTGGACTTGAAACTTTGAATTTCAAATCCAGGATTTCGGTAAAAGAGAACTACTATTAATCTATTATATACTATGTATGGATCTTTAATAATAGTTGAATTGTTTTTACTTTTTTCAGTATTATTGGTGATGGATTGCACATATTACACCTATTACACATTAAAATAGCACATATTACACATATTACACATATTACACATATTGGCATACTGCACATATTACAATTGGACAATTGTTTATTTAATTGCACATATTTCACTTATTACACATTAATTGCACGAGGGAGCCTTTTTTATGCATAAACATCCTTTAATTACACATATTACACAAGAACATGATGAATATTTGCAATTAGATCGCATAATTATACTTAAAATTGAAGAATAGGGGCTGAAATTAACTCAATCGGCAAAAAAAAAGAAATTCAACCGCCTAGGTGCCATGCCCCCCCTGACCGAACCGCCACCGCCTAACACCGTTTAGAACATTGCTTCATATGTATCCCATTCACAATCATATACCTATTTCCTCATCTTTAGTGACAAAATCAAGAATCGCACACAATGATTTCTTCAGTTTATCCTTCCCAGATCCATTTCACTTCTATATTTTTCCTCCCTTTTAATTTACTCTAGAGACTTGGAACATTGCTTTATTCTGAATGTATTTGCTCATTTATTATTGTTAAAAGAGGGAATGCACACATCTCATATCCTACTCTGAAGTGGATCACAAATTATCATGTACTTAAAATACAGAATGAATCTTATAATGCAATCTATAAACAAGAGAACATCCTAATGTGTCTGGCTGCTGGCAGGTTAGGCACGTGGGTTAACCCAAGCCTTATAGGACTAGTGTATGGGCTTATCTGTCTAGGTCTAAGCCCACATTTGGTGAACCCTACTGTATATCCATGGGTAGGGCCTGGGTGAAGTTAGGCATGACCCAACACACCCACTTCCGTCCCTAGTCACAAGACGTCCAGTTGAGATTTTTTGTGGTATCTATCTTAAAGTCACTTAACCCCCTCCCTTTGCTGTTCGATGTTTTTTTGTGTAATCCTGGTAAAAGATTCCTCGTGTTGTTGTTGTTGTTGTTGTTATTATGCTATAATGACAGCAAATAATACTTGAATCAACATATGTTTCGTTCTTATTTTCATTCTTTAAAGTTCGTCATATTAATAATTCGGTGTTTGTGTTTGTGTTTGCAGGAGAGAAGTTTAGCACTTGCAGAAGATAGACCGCTACCTGCATTACATTGTAGTGATGATATTCGTCCTCTCAATATGGATGATTTCAAATATGCTCATGAACAGGTATATCACCTCCCGAGTGAAATTTACTCAGACCTTAAGAGGAAAAAAATATATATTCCTGCATTCCCTCACTACTTCCCCGAAAAAGTATCACTTTCTAATTCCAAAAGGAGTGTCTGAAGCCACTGGCATAAGCATGTTTGTGGTGTCTTTACCTGTTTATTAAAAATATTAATTTGTGGGCATGGTCAATGTGATAAAATGAAAAATTCACATGAATATTAACTCTGTTGTAGTAAATCAACATGCATTGACTTGTATACAATTGCCATCACTATCTACACTTTTTAATTGCCATCGTTCTTTTTCAGTAAATTTCTTTTGTGGACAAAAGTTGTGACACAGACAGAACGTAGTATATATATTACGAACACCAGAAGCGTCCTCATCCCTACTTTCTGTGCACTTTTACATGCAACTTAAGTATAATTTACTCAAACTTTCAAAATCTATTGATGTTCATGTTGTATGGCTTGGATAACAGGTTTGTGCCAGTGTATCATCGGAATCTACAAATATGAACGAGCTCCTACAATGGAACGATCTCTATGGTGAAGGTGGGTCAAGAAAGAAGAAAGCACTCAGTTACTTCATGTAGATAGATAGAGAGAGAGAGAGAGAGAGAGAGAGAGAGAGAGAGAGAGAGAGAGTTCCCCCTTTCTCTCTCTACGTGTACAGCTCTCTTTTTCTTTCTTTCAGATCCTTCTGCAGAAGAGAAAAGCCGCGGGGGTTTGGCAATGAATATATAGGATGATTGCAGTGCTATTTATTTCTAGTTCTTGGTGTATATGATTTCATATGCATTTTGAGTTATACCGTCAAGTATTTGTACTTGTATGGATGTTTTAACTTAAACCGGTTCGTAGAAGTCATTTATTTTAATTTTAGTTAAGTTATAATGTCTCTTATCTTTTTAAGTCATCTGTAATTTGACTCTGCTTCTTGAGAGACCTCCCTGTTGCTTGTACATACAAAAATACAGACATCTCCAAAAAGGAGAATCAAGCATCTGTGGTTTAAATCCTTCTGTTTCCAGGTTGATAATTTCTGTAATCTCTATGGTAGATGTTTTTTGGGTCTAATTTTTATTTATCTATTATGAACTGCTGAACTATACATCATATGGAAATTTTAAGCTGAGCGTGAATAGGTTTCTGGCGTTGGTTGGTTAATCAGATGATGTATCTTTGTTCCTACAGTTTCAGCTTGTTTTTGTTTTTTGTTCATTTCCTATATATATTTGACGTTATCCATCTTCCTTCACTATCTTTAATCTCCAAGTACCCGTATTCCATTTTTAGGTGCATGGTATATGTTTCTTTAGCAGGATCTACTTGAAAATCTAAATGTACAAAGCACGTGGTTAATAAATTTTAAGCATTGCATACGTGGATCAAAGTTCCCCCCCTTTTTTTTTTTGTAATATTGAATTTTCAGCCAAGAAGGTTGCTAGGCATGTTAAGGTGTATATGCATTGGTCCCCTTCAGTTTACTAGCAAGTTATAAAGATTGTGTGATGTATGTGAATTATTTTTAATTTTTTTAGTTTAAGTTGATGTTGAATTGCTGATATAATATGTGTGGTTGAGGTTTAATTGGAAGATTGTGTGATGCATGTGAATCAATTTTATTTTTTTCAGTTTTAAGTTGATGTTGAATTGTTGATATAAAATGTGTGGTTGAGGTTTAATTGGATTGTGTTGTAGTGTGGACGTTTCATAAATTTGAACTTTAAAATGTGTGATTGAGACATAATTAGATGATGCGAATGTCGAAAGGAAGGCGACTATAAGATTTTCAATGTGGGTGTGGGGTTGTTCACACTTCGGTTCAAACCGACTACCGAATTGAACCAAAAATTGCCAATTTGGGTCGGTTATTCGTTTTTTTGGGTCAAGTTTTTAGAGAGTTTGGGTCGGTTTGTGGCTGGCGTTTGAGTAAACCGAACCGAATAAAAAACCGAATTATTTTTTGGCCCTAATATTCCTAGCCCTAGGATCTAAATCTCAATGCCTCACCCTCACGCTCTGACTCAGAAACGTCAACCCTGGCCACTCACTTCAGCTCTGAGCTCTCTACTTCTCCAATTCTACTCTCTCTCAAAAATGCCAATACCCAAAAGAAAATCCTCCATTCGAGTTTCAACCTCACAAAATCCCTTGCCGCTCCCTTTTCGACCTCTCCATACTCCCACACTGCCCCCTTTCCTTCTCAAGTACTCCACAGTCACCACATGCCACAGTTTGAGCCTTGCTTTCTTGTTACCTTGTAGCCTCTCTACATCTGGAATTCACGACCTCTTAGCAGTGCCACTCTCGTCTCTCGATCTCTCCTCGCATTGCCTTCCCATTTCAAGCTATGAGATAAATTAAACTTGAAATTTCTAAGTATTGAAATTTAATAATTTATAACTAGAAAATAATAAGTCAGTTTTGGTTTATATTTTTATTGGGTTTAAATTTGTAGATTTGATTTGAAGACTTGCCTGACTTGGTGGTTGATTGGTTGTATAATTTTAGTCGTAGTGTACTGTGTACTAGACTACTAGTGTGGTTGACTGGTTGTATTGGTAGTGCACTAGTGTGGTATTAGTATGGATTTTGATATGGATAGTAGTGGTCGTAAGGATTCAAATTCCATTAGCATTGATAATTTAAGCCGAACAGAAGCAAGTACGCAACCCTCATAAAGTAGTAGAGAAGTAATTAAATCTAGGTCCGAAGTTTGGCTGCATTTTACTAAGATTAATGACTTAAATGGAAGTGTGAAAAGTGTAATTATTGTGAGAAACCGTTTAATGCCGATACTAAAAAAATGGGACAATAGCTTTGAAAAATCACATGGGTATTTGTCGGGCTAATCCACACAATAAAGAGACTTCCTAAAATTTTCTGAGTTTACATCCGGTTCCAAAAGGTGAAAAGTGGGAGGGTGTCTTAACTAATTGGAGATTTAACCAAGATGAAGCTACTTCTCGTTTTACTTTACAACAAAGATGATAAGGATTGGAGGAACGGAACCTGCAATTGTTGATATTTAATTTTGATGCTTTGGAGTCTGGGGTTAGGACCTTTGATGAGTTTTATTTCCTTTTGTTTCTTACAGTCATTGTATACTATTTATTTATTTGTCTCGTATTCATTCATGTTTAATATTTTCATTGTATAGGTGTTCGTGGTTTGGTTGATTTGATAGTTTGATTGGTGGTGGTTCATGTTGTGAACCTTTGAAGTCTATTTTTATTTTTAATGTTTGGTTTATGAACTATGAAGTATGAACTATGACTTTATTATGCTAGTTTCTATTTTTACTAAATTTGGAGATTATATGATATCATTGAATCATGCTATCTGGAATAACTTGATTTTTGCCAATTGCATTGATGATGATATTACAATTTCTCATTGTTTATAAGTGATGATGAGATGGATTATGTTTCTGAAGTTGCACACTATGATTCATTGATTTAATGATTTATAGGAGTGACTAGTGATGAAATAATCCTATCTAAGCTTTATGATTGTTGCTTCACTGCATTTTTGCTATATTTTGATTGTTGCTTCACTGCTGCTTTGAGTATTTGCAGTCTTTGGCTCTTTCCCACATTTTTATGCTTTTTTGCTACACGTCGATTGCTGCTTCTTTATTGCTTCTAGCCTTTGACTCTTTGCAGTCTTTATATTTTGCTACATTTACATCTTTGCTACTCACTGCTGCTTTGAGTCTTTGGCTCTTTACTTCGGGAATTGTCCATAAGAACTTATCAAGATGATGAAGATGATGAAGAAGAAGAAGAAGAAGAAGAAGAAGAACTTAGCAGACTATTCATTTTCTTAAAATATATTCCCTTTAGATCATCATTTTCTTAATGTTAGTATATGTATATATGAAGCAACAACAATATTTTCCTTTTTGTTCAGTCACCTTTTTTATTAAAAAATATATACGTATAATTCCTTTTTGTTCAACAGTATAGGTTTGGCTGTGGATACGTGCCTACGACACGTTTTCTTAAAATCCATGTAAACAGTAAAATATATGAACGGGTTTGTGAAGGATGATTTATATAGATATGTATTTGGCAGTAGACATTGATGTACTATGAAGTATGATTAAGTTGTTTACTGGTTTATATATATTGCAGGATCATTTGTTAGCAGCTCGGGATTGAAAAAGAGTATTGTGAATCTACAATAATAGTGGATCGAAATTACATCAGCTCGGGATTTGGAGCCTACCATAAGTAGCAATTCATTTGCTAATGCAGTTAATTATCGCCTCAAACTGCATGAGTTAATTCCCGATTGTCATATGTTCATGTAGTTAACCATGTATAATTTTAAAAGAGGTAAGAGAGAGAGAGAGAGAGAGAGAGAGAGAGAGAGAGAGAGAGAGAGAGAGAGTGAAAGTTTGTTGTGATGTACATGTGAAGGCCTTTTGATCTGAAAGCACAATTACATCTCCATATTAATATATCTATATCCATATACTGGAGAGCATACTGCAAATTTGATCTGAAACAGGCTTGTTGGCCCTAATTTTTGATATATTTCAGTGTATGAAATATTTTAAATTCTTGACAAAGTGATTAACAGAGACGACAATTTTTGATATATTTTAAAAAAAAGATGCAGATGCTGGTAAAACTAATAACAGAGACGACAACATTAGCCCCAACTTGCTAAAATAATTACAAAGTGATTAACACAAAACACATAAGTCCAACTATCAGGGATTTCACCAGTAAAATAGACAGTAGCATAAAGAGAAAAAGAAAGCATAACAAACATTATGAGAACATGAAGACTGCATATGGACAGACGACTAAACCCGCATTAATGAAGAGACCTGAAAAATCACGATCAAGAATGAAAAAAATCATTTTAATGAAAAAGGAACCAATGAGAATTAAAAAAACCAACACTAATAGTTTGTAGGAAAATTTATTTTCAAACCAATACCTTTCAAAATGACTGATGTACAAAAGAAATTTTCTTCAAACTCGACGGTTTGAGCAAAAAATGCTCTTCATCACCCCAATATATCTGCATAATAAAGCTTACTATTAGCTTACTATTACCATGTATGATTGTTTTTTAAATTTTTTTCTACACATACTCAATTAAATCCTCATTTGTATTCTAGAATACTAATAAGATTTTAGTAAAAAATTCGACAGTCTCCCCTAAAATAATTAGCCATTTGACAATAATTCCTTACGGAATTCTGCTAATAATTAAAAATATCACATCACAGGTAGTTAATATCAATCCTTCCTAGGCCAAACCAAACAACATCACACAGGCATCATATATATAGGGCACTAGGGGCAAAAATCTTCATATGATGCAAGATACAAAATAAAAACCAAAATTTCACGGGAAAACGTAATGGATTTTTAGAAAAACCTTTGAAAAACCACACTAATAACCCAATACTCCACAACTTTGCGGGTACGGATTTTAACATACTATATCACATCACTATATATTATCAACCCATACATACTTACTTATATAAATATTACACAGATTTTCTCGACTACCCTCATTCTACATAACTTAACTTAACAAAATATACAAATAATAACTCATCCACCAACCCTATTAACGAATACAGTAAAACTACCAAAAAAAAGAACATAAAAGAATTTCACCTGTAATGGAAAAAAAAACAATTTTGAATGTAAGTGGACAATTAATTAATTTGATAAAAACACAATAAAAAGCGTCACTTACTGTTTTTTCCAAGTCAACATCAACCTGTAAGGTATGAAAGTAAACATTATAATGTGAAGAACATAAAAGAAAGAATTTTTCGATCTACTATGAAAGAGTTGTAGATGTCATTAAAAAAAAAGAAACTTACATGGCCATATATATAGTGATGTTATCCATTGCTTTTGTTTAATTCTGATGAATGACTTGATTTGTATATAAAGGAGGGAAAATATATGATGATTAACTTTGATGTTCTAATTACTTTAACAAAGCAATCAATTACTTATATTAGCTAAAAATTTACACAGAATTTGGATAGCCAGTAGATGACCCAGTTTTATTAGTTACTTACATTAGCACGTTTATTCAAGATTAAGACATTGGAGTTTAACTGTATTCAACATAATGTCACTATAGTAATTTAGTGAAATCTGCATAATTTCTGAATGATCTTCATTAGGCATGAACATAAACTCTTAGTCTCAGATAATAGCATCTCCACATCAATTATTCATGTTAATCAATTAAAATAATAGCATCACTTCAATTCCAATGTATTCTTTTGGATTATCATACAAAATTTGCACTGCAAATTTGATTAGACTGGCTAAGAATGTCAGCTTATGATGATAGCTAAGATCCTTCTCTTTAGCTGCACTTAGGATGGCAGATTGTCATTTTATTTATGTAGAAGCTATTTTTTCACCAATATGATTTCTTTAACAAATAACATGGACCATAAAGTGACATTTTCTTGACTATATCGACTAAGTTTGATCATAACTAAAGGCATAGGATTCATATAGGATTCATAATTTTTGGTTGAATATGAACCTGCTATCAGTATGGACATAAACTTCTGTATTCAACTTCTACAACACAATTATTTCAAATCAAACTCATCTTTTGTACATCTAACTCATCTTCTGTATTCAACTTCTGCATTCAACTAACCAACTTCTGTATTCAACTCATGAAAGAATTAATCAACTAATCAACTCATAAAAGAACTAATCAACTTCTGTACTCAACTTCTATGTAATAAATCTAACTCATCACATATTCTACAAAGACTCATCACAATGCACTTCTGATGATAACCTAACTCATCACAGACAAAAAAAGAATTAATAAACTTGTACAAAGTATTACTAAAATATCGTACAACACAGTGCAATGTTGAACAACCTACTAACTTGATTTCCAAATCTAACTCATCAAAAATTCAACTAATCAATTTCGAAATCAAGAAACAACATACCTTAGAATCATGCGAGTATGCGACTTAGCAAAATCATTAATCCTCCCTCACTGAAATCAATGGCGGAAACACCTATAAATTTTGAAATGATCAAAACTTTATCATCCAAGATTAAATTTTAGCTAGAGACCTAACTTAAAATTATTTGAGAGAGAGATAAACTATAGAAGCGAAGATTATTTTAGATTAGTCTAACTTTTGTATCCTAAGTTATGAGACTAGAAACATTTCAAACCAGTCAGAGTAGTTATGCCAAATAAACATATAAATGAATTTAAGTGGATGGTTTTCTTATCTCTATACATTCTTTACCGTATATACAAAAGGCAGTGGCGGGCACACACCCATGGCAAATGCCTATACTCAAATTTTGATATGCCAAGAAGTTGACTATGAATATGGTAAATTTTATATTGTTTTGGTAAATTTGTCCCTGCCCCTTCCACATAAATTGAAATGCTAATCCCAACAAATTCTATTTAATTAAACTTCACTGGCATTGATTAGTAATGCACTATATGGTAGTCAACTCTAAACTGAAAATCTTTTTCAATCTAAAATGACAGGACATAATCCAATTCCACAATAACTTCAGAGATAGAAGAATCCTGATAATTAAGGTACGTGGGAGAGTATAAAACAAAGATAAGGAGTTCTTAGACTACCAATAGGAAGAGCATCATAGTTGTGAGGAAACCTAACCTTGTTGCCGATTTAACCCTTAGCACCCACACCAACAATGGACACTTCCAAATTCTAGATGTGATTCGTGCCGAACTCCCGTTAAAAGTACACTGCAAAGGTATAAAGAATAGAGACCACAAGATTTTTTATCAATGGTTAGAATATCTAGTGAACAAAAGTTATAGAACATAATGAGATAAATAAAATATGGGAAACAAAGGTTCCACAAAACCAATCTTATGTTTGACTCTTATGCAAAACAAACTTGTAGCAATCCCATATGAAGGTGAAGCTGCAAACGGGGAGAAACCAGTGCAGAACATAGTGAACAATCCTATGTTCGACCCTAAGTTAGAGGGAAAGAAGTTACAGAGAGAAATACTTAATATTTTAGTCATTTCCTCCGAAGATTATTCAATGGATTGTTTGTCATATTTCGTAATACACAAACAAAAAGTAATACAATCCTAATATTTATTTTTATGAAGATTTGCTTAATAATGATCATATAGCAATTAAAAACTCATGTCAAAAGGTAAATGTGCAAGTACCAGATTAGATATAAAAATTACCAATTCATCACGGAAACATGTGTATCATTTTCATTTGGCACACCAAGAAAGCCATACAGCAGCAAATTGGTTCCACCAAATCTGATACCATATTGAAGTACCAAAAGGCCATATCTTTGCATCCAAACCCCACAGTGCAAATTGGGCGAAAACACAACTAAGAGCATCCACAGTTGTTTTTGCTATTTTGCCAAATTTGGCAAAATAACAAATAGCAAAAAGAGCAATTTGCTGCAGTCGTGGTTAGCTATAATTTGAGAAAGAAATATAAAAAAAATGAGCTCGGACGGAACATCTTGTTCCGTCCTTTTTTTCTTTTTTTAAAAATAAAGTTTAAGTTCATTAAGTAATGATTATATATTAAAATAGTTAAATTAAATAAATTAAATATTAAAATATATACTAATCAACCTAATTAATACACTAACCCTAGATTAAATGGTTTAATTGATGAGAATTGAGCTAGACGGGACATGTTGTCCCGTCTAAGCAATTTTTTGCTTAAGACGGGACAACTTGTCTCGTTTGAGATTTTTTCCTTTTTTTATAGATGATACAACATGTACCGTTCGATCATTTAAAAAAAAAAAAACGTGAGACGAAACAACATGTTCCGTCCCCTATAATTTGAGAATCTTCATTTTATTTCTCAACTTTGAAAATTGACTGTAGCGATTTTGCCAAAATATGACAAAACAACAAACGACTGCAGACGTTCGATTCACATAACATGGCAATTTGGCAAAATTAGCAAACGACTGTGGATGCTCTAACTCAAACTACCAATTTCACTTCATCTAACTCAAACTACCAATCTAACACAAACCCAATATAGTATATATGCCTGAGATGCTTGGAAGCTAGACAACCTCAAGTCCACCCTCTCATCAAGTTGCGGTTTTGCATAGTAAGACAATAATTATACTTTCTGAAAATGGAAACTACAATCAAATCATTATACTTACTCTTACTAATCAAGTTGCAGTTTTGCATTATTAACAATGGCTAACAATGGCTATTTTTTTTAAACTAAAATTTAACAAACTGGAAGGAAAAATGGATATCCTTTAGATATTAGAATTTAATCATGCCAAATCTGAGAATGCCACGCTTCACTGGAAAGAAATTTTTTGTAGGGATCTAGTATGTTCCAAATGGTATGTGAGCTAGGTTCAGAATTGCGAGATAGTTCAATCTATCGACGTTCCCATCGACATTCACTTCTTTCATTTCCAATGACTTCCCTATCAACTAACCAACAACATAAAGCTTTATTCCCCCCGTCAAACTGGAGGGAAAAAAAAACCATCTTCATCTAAACTCCCAAAAGAAAATGGTGGGCATTTCTAAAAGTTCCACATTAGCATGCATAAAAGCTCAAAACCCAACGAAAAAAAATAAATCAAAACCCAATATTTCATCCAAATTACCTACATGAAAAATTCATCACTCTAGTCAAGTGACCTCCTTTCATAAATTGGAGGAGAACCCAGTGAATCACATATTACACAGTAAAGAAAAGAAAGAAAAAAATAACTAATAAATATTAATTAAAAGTGCATTCTTATTGGGGCACTGCACACACACACACTAAAATTGGAATTTCACCTTTTGAGTAACAACTAACAAAGTGGAATTTCACCTTTTTTTTTAATGTGGGGAATTAAGACTTACTTCTCTAAGTTTACTCAAACACTTCAAATGTGAAGGGACACACCATGAAAAATGGCAAAACCAAGAAAAAAATCAAAACTTATTCCACCGTTTGTCTTAACGTTTCCCAGTCCCTCTGTGTGACCAGATCCTTGGAGAAACTTTTCACTGGGCAACTAAATTATGCTGGTATAAGGTGCATCTAAATGTCACTTTTACTCATTGTAATGCCTGGCAGTCTTAAAAGAACTACTTATCACACTTGATGGAAGGACAAAACTCAGCACCATTCATTTCATAAAGAATACCCAGCCTAGGTGATCTTTCCCAAATAACAGCTTGCTGCGAGTATATTACGTACAAGTAATGTATGTTCGCAGTTTCACTTTAATGCCATTTGCATTGGCTCATATCTGAACTGAGAAGCTACCTAACATGTGTCCTTGGAAACCATAGGCTACAATAGTCATTTCTGTAACAACTAACGACCTAGGTGTAATTCTTCACATCTATTTGGAACCATATTCAGTAAATTTAGAATCTGGAAAATTTGTCTTCACATTGATATAACTTCTGCAAAATGTATTTTGAGAAGATAGCATGTGGTATCTGTTCATTTGCATGATTCTTATCTCCTTTTCTGTTTGAATTCATCATCTTCTTGTGTAGGGTAACGAAGATTTGATTCTCGTTCATAATGCACTTGAATATGGGGATTGCAGTAAGTACATCGTCAACTTACCAAGTTTCCTTAAAGTAACATCTGAATTATGGAAATTTCAAACTATTAATGAGGATGATCACTTCTTTGACTTATTTAGATTCCCATGTATGGGATTTTCGAAAATATAAACTCCCTGCATGATCTTGCACAAATGTCTCAATGGACAAAGGAGCGACCTTTGCGGATTGCAACCGGATTTACTTATGTATGGTAACTCCCTCATTCCTTTTTTTTTTTTACTTTAATTAGTGATGGAATCTTTAATGTTGAATACTCCAAATTTCTTTTGCACAGTTGGGCCCTAAATTTATGAGAGAGAAGGGCCTGAAGCATGTCAACTTCTCTACTGCTGATGGAGCACTCGAGGCAGCCCCTGCTGTGAGAATCCTCTCCTAGAAATCCTCAGTTAATTTTTAAAGAAAAATATGTTTCTGATTAGTATCATTATGTTTATTTGCATGTGCTTTGTATGTGTTTTTTTACTTCATAATGCTAGCCATTAAGAGCTTCATTTGTTCCCCCAATTCATAATATTTCTCATCAATTTTCAATATTTCTTAAAATTAGTAACTCTATATTTATAGTCAGTTTTCAAGCATATACACACTCCATCTCTCAGTTATAACCAAAGAGTTGGGGTTGTGTAAAGTGTGGAGAACCAACCCACTCAAACTAATCTATATTGTCTCTCTAATAAGTGTACTGAAATCAATTACAGTGTAAGTCTAAAGAATGCATACTAATGAAAATATATAACTAACATTTGTTTCATTTACTCAGCTATAATGTCTGGTCAATTCTACGTCATTTATTATTCAGAAAGTATAATCCAATCTTTACAAGAGAATGAGCATCAAAATTGAAATTTTAACTAACCCATAAGAACTGACAATTCAGCTAAAATGAGCATCAAAACTGGACATTGGACTGACCCATTAGGGGAGGGCTGGATGAGGAGGGCAGTGCCATCGAGGTGAGGTGGTGGTTGCAAGAGGCGGGGCGTTAGGGCTGGCTTCAGGAGGCGGGGCATCGGGTAGGGGTGCAGTGGAGGCAGAGAGGTGCGAGAGAGGGAGGGGGGGTCGGGAAGGGATGAGAGAGAGAGAGAGAGTGGGGGGTGGGGTGGGGGGGGGGGGGGGGGGGAGGGAGATGTGTTTCGGGATGTTAGATCTGGACCTTTGATTTTGGAAGGATTGAAGGAGAGCCACTTGATAGCTTTCTTTGCGTTTTATTATATAGATTAGATTTTTCCGTGGGCACGTGCCTACGGCACGTCTTCGGAACGATACAGCATTTGAAAGTCTTGTAAACAGTAAAACAATAATTATGTAGCTCAAGTTTGAATAGTAAAACAATAATTAGTTGTAAATAAAATGCCATGTTTTCATTAGTATATTTTGAAAAATAATTATAAATGAGCATGTAAAATCCAACTTCTTAGAACTTTGAGTGTGGAAAATGATGAAATTTAACTGTTGATGAGATATTTGCTACTTTCAATGTAACATGAGCAATAAAAAAATGCATAAAAAATCTGAAAATTTACAAACCTGAAATCTAAAAATAAAAATTTCTGAGTAAATAGAGAGAGAATGAGAGAGAGAGAGAGAGAGAGAAATAAATAAATAAATAAATAAAGGAGTTGTTTTGGAGGGATTTAAATTTGAGTTTTGGGGAAACTTTTGGGCGGAAAAATATGTTTTGTGAGGCTAGATCTGGACCATTGATTTCAACCTTATTGAATGAGAGCCACTTGATAGCTTTCTTTGTGTTTTATTATATAGACTAGATTTGCCCGTGGGCACGTGCCTACAGCACGTCTTCGGAACGATACAAAACACGAAAAGCCATATAAACAGTAAAACAATAATTATGTACTTCAAGTTTGAATAGTATGACAATAATTAGTTATAAATAGAAGTCTATATTGAAAAATAATTATAAATGGGGTATAAAATCTAACTTCTTAGAACTTTAAGTGTGGAAAATAATGAAATTTAATTGTTGAAGAGATATTTGTTATTAAAAATTCTGAAATTTTACAAAACCAAAATCTTAAAATCAAAATTTCTAATTTCTAAGTAAATAAAGAAAGAATGGGAGAGAGAGAGAGAAATATGAAAAAGTAAAGAGACTGGACAAGTTCGAATATAGATAATTCCTTCCTTTGTTCTTTGATGCCTTTCTAGGTCAAATGTCGATGGTGAAAGGACTGGACAAGTTTGAATCAGTTTTCAAAATGTCGCGCAAGACCATATGTTTACTAATTACTAATTTAGCCTATTGTTGAAGGTTATATTTTATTGTTTTTGGCCATTTTTGATTGTAGAGCTTTCTGGACTCGTTTCAGATTGCTCACACTTTCAGCAAAGAGTGAGAGTTGAACTTCTTATTCATTCAAAATTTTTAATCTGCAATTCTTCATTCATCCTGACTGTATGACACAGGTACAAATATGTCTACCCTATTGTTAGGGCTGTTCAATGTATTTTAGTATTGATTGATAAAATGAACAGCCCTAAAAGTTTGTTCAAAATGATATTTTTTCTAGCAATTCCTTTGTAATGTTATTGGATTTTGGTCAAAAGTTCACCTACTGCTGCTGAAATTTTTATGTTTTTATGGGTTTTTTTTTTTTGTGTGTGTGTGTAGTTTTCTTTTATAACAAAATAATGACTACTTGTTGGTTTTTGAGGGCTCTCTCCTAAACACCTTGGGTTTTACAGTGATAAAATTTTCCACTTTCATGTGTACTACTAACTCTGTTTCACTATTTACTTTGTGAATACTGATTTCATGTACATAGTCTTTGTTCTTTTTATACTAGTTGCTTCTTGAAGACTTAATTTATATATAGATGATTCTGATCGAAAGCTTTTACCATTTTTTGCTACACATTATTGTATGTGCTGCATTTCTTTTGGATGAGTAGTAATTCTTAGGCATATGTTTGTTTGTTTGTTTGTTTGTCTGTTACCTGCTTGCGAGGGTGGGGCTCAGAACTTGCTATATGCTTTTGTTGAGAGTTGAATTTCTGTTATCATCTGTTTGTTGAATTTGTTCCACATTATACTTGAGGTTTTGATTCGTTGTATCATAATCTAATTTGGCTTTTTAAATTGAAATATATTATCGTAGGAGTTCTTTGTCAGTTTTTCTGTTAGATATCTGAGTGAGACTGTGATGACCGATATCAAGATTTGAGGTTTTGTTAGTTGTGGATGTAGTTCTGATTAATCTTAATGGTGCTCGAATGGGATTGAGGGTAGTGGTGGTTGTACAGATCTCTTACCTCTAATGTCGTAACTCTAGTCTCCAGCATGAGTTGTTTATGGTTGGACTATGTGAAATTTCAAATAAATGCCCGCATACTTGATGAGGTTTTTAAAACGGATTGTTCATGATTTCTAGACCGGGTTAATGTTTGTTGAGTTACAGCCCTAGTAAAAATCACACCATCAGATTGCATCTGTTGTTATGTTCTACTTTCTTGTCAGTCATCCTAAACATTATGACTTGGGTCAGAATGTGTTGGGTCTGAATGTGTTTGTCCTGATTTTTCTACTTGGGCAAGATCGATCCTCTGGGAAGAATGCTCCACTTTGACTAACTTTTTGGATGTGGTTATTAGTTATATTTATATGGCTAGTGTTGTCTGTTGCAGTCAATCATCACTACTTACTTCTTAGCCTTCTTTGCTAATTGCTATTGTTTATTTGAGTATGCAAAAATGATGAGTGTGCATTGCTACTTTGCTTGTATATATGAACATTTTGATAGCATAATGAGTCTTTTATTCAGAAATTATGTTGTAGTGTAGACTGTGAAGTTTGAGATTGTAAATTTGTAAACTTTTTTGGAAATTCGGTTAGTTCGGTTAGTAACCAAACCGAACCGACGAAGTTTTGGTTCGGTCAAAATCGTATTTGTTCTATTCGGTTTACATTTGATCGGAGGGTGGTTGGTTTCTGCAGAGGAACTAGGGGGGACTCCAAAAGATGTTGTCTGATACTAGGGTGGTGAACGAAGAAGATTTGTTTTGGGATCTGTCTCCACAGTTCATAGTCGAAAACCAACCAACCTCGCCGTGGTAGTGCAGATGAAATGCGGCCCAATTCCATGGGTAGGTGAAAAATCTCAAATCTCAGGGAGTCGATAGGCATAATTATGAAAAACCACTAAATTCCACAGTACGTAAAAAAATCGCTCACACAAGCCAAGTGAACTCAATGTTGATGAAGCAAAGATCAGTAAGGTTCATAGTAGAAAATTAGGAAGAAATTTGTTGGGATGTTGCATTTGCACCTTATCCATAAGTTGGCAGATCAGGAGGGATCATTCTGCTATATATGGAATGTAAGTACTGTCACCTTTAATTGTCTTCTAGCGAGTCAACAAGCTATTGTGGGGCTGATCACGCTTCCCGAGATGGTAAGTAGTAGGTGTGTATGGAAGCACATGCATTGTCCTCAGGCGTCAATTATAGGAGCTCATAAGGAATGTGGCTCGGGTGGTATCCCGTTTATGCGCTTTGGTGATTTTAATAGCATTTTTGGATGATTCGGGGAGTTTTTGCTGCTGTGGATGACTTCAGGGATCTGGGTTCGTGATTGTGGATTGTGGGATTTGCCTGGAATCGATGCTCCTTTCACATGGTGCAACAATCGTGGAGGTGCAGCCAAAATTTGGGAACACCTTGATCGCTGCCTTGTCTCTGTAGATCGGCTCTCCTTCACCTAAGCAAGCTCCAACTTCATTTCACGCGACACGTCGCGCAACGGACAAGTCCTAACTCCGTCAAGCGCAGTGCATCATGAAGGAAAGCAAGCTTGACGTCCCGAAGACCTCATCCAGTGTACACGACTACTTTTCAGCAAAGAAAAGAATTGATTCACTTCGACGCTGAATAAACACAAGGAACTTCACTTCAATATCAAGAAGACTCGAAACAAGTTCCATCAGCAACCCGTCAACTCCGAATAACGAATTCGATGCTTTGCTCACCGCTCATGCTCCATCGGCAACCCGCTGACTCCGAACAATGAGTTCGACGTCTTGCCCACCGCTCGAGCTCCATTAACAACTTGTTGACTCCAAATAGCGAGTTTAACACTCTGCTTTCAGCTCGAGCTCCGTCAGCAACTCGTTGGATCCATACAATGAGTTCAATGTCTTGCTTTCTGCTCAACTCCATCAGCAACCCGTTGACACCAAACAACGAGTTCAACACTTTGCTCTCCGCTCGAGTTCAGCCAACAATTCGTTGATTCCAAACAACGAGTTCAATGCTTTGCCCCATCAACAACACGTTGATTAATTTTAAACGAGTTGAACTCCCTGCTCTCCATTCAGGCTCCATCAACAACTCATTGATTCCAAACAACAAGTTCAATGCCCTGCTCTATGCTCGAGCCACGTCAATCACTTGTTAACTCCATACAACGAGTTTAACATCCTGCTTACCGCTTGAGCTCCATCAACCACTCTTTAACTTCAAACAACGAGTTCAATGACTCACTCTTCGCTCAGGGTCCATCCAAAACTCATTGACTCCAAACAACAAGTTTTACGCCTTGCTCACCGCTCAGGCTCCATCAACAACTCATTGACTTCAAATAATGAGTTCAACGGTCTGCTCTTCGCTCGAGCTCCATCAACAACTCGTTGATTCCAAACGACGAGTTCAACGCCCTCCTCTCTGCTCGAGCTCCATCAACAACTCGTTGACTCCAAACAAAGAGTTCATTGCCTGCTCTTCGCTCAAGTTACATTAATCACTCGTTAACTCCATACAACGAGTTTAATGCCCTGCTTACCGCTTGAGCTTCATCAACCACTCGTTAACTCTAAATAACGAGTTCAACGGCTTGCTCCATCAACATACTCGTTGACTCCAAACAATGAATTCCATGCCTTGCTCACCGCTCGGGCTCCATTAAAAACTTGTTAACTCCAAACAATGAGTTCAATGCTTCGCTCTTCGCTCAGGCTCCATCAACAACTCGTTGACTCTAAATAACGAGTTCGACGTCTTGCTCTTCGCTTAGGCGCCATCAACAACTCGTTGACTCCAAACAACGAGTTCGATGCCTCGCTCACCACTCGAGCTTCGTCAATATCTCGTTGACTCTGTACAACGAGTTCAGTGTGTAATATTCCGGACGGATATTATATTGAATAAATTATTATTTTTAAATTAAAATATTTTAAAAGGGGATTTCTTGGTTTTACTCATAAAAAGTCACCTGGACATATATACTAGTAAGTATATACATGTATTGTATCAGTTTGGTGCACTTGTACAAAAACTTGAAAAAAATGCATTTTTGAGAAATACGTCTGGAAAATCCTGGGCTGGTATTAAAAAAATAATTATTTTATTTATATCTCCAGAATTGAAATATTTTTGGTGGATATCGCCCGATTTTGCTAATAAACATTACATATATACAGATACTAGTCTGTATATATCTGTTTTGTACCAAATTGATACTGGAATCTTCCGAGCCAGTAATAAAATTATTTTATTTTTATTTCTCGGAATAAAATTATTTTTGTACTGATTTATTCATTTTCACGAACGAAAATTATCTGTATAATTAGATATATGCAAGGATTTAAAACGTGTCGATTTCAGGCATTTGAACAAATCGTGTAGTATGTGATTTAGGAAAATTATAGTTTATTTTTGATCCATCATGATGAGATGGAGGGTTTGGATTGGTTTAGGGCTTGATTGCAAGATTTATTTGCAAATAAATCCCCAATTGTTTAAGCTATGGGAAATTGGACACTTGGCTTCATTTTTCACCATACAAACTCACCCTTTGTCTTATAAAAGTACCCCCAAACCCCTCCTCTCCACCTTGGCCGGCCCCAACATCCCCTAGGGTTAGAAACCTTTCAATTGTTTCATGTGTTCTCATTCCAATCTCATCTCATCTCATTTCTTCTTCTACTACTACTTTTACTTGATCCTATTCAAGAAAAATTAACAAAGAAGAAGAAAGAGAGATCAATCAAAAGAAAAAGAGATTTTTCATGGGTTTCATGGAGTTTTTGGAGTTCTTGAAGGGAGGCAAGAACAAGGAGCAAGAACAAGAAGGAAAACTAGCAAGTCCTTCCTACACTTCTTCAAGGTGGGGGTTCTCAACTCATGTTTGTTTTGTTTGTTTATTTGGTTGTTATATGTTATTTGGACTAGATTCATATGCATAATCACTTTATGGACTAGAATAAGGAGGCATACATGGTTTGGAGTTGTAGAACACGAATTAGAACCATAAAAATTAGGTTTTGGTTGTTGTAGGGTTGATTTTATTTGGCTATATTCAGTAATTTTTAAAAAAAATTCGGAGTTGGTTTGATGGGTGAAACGAGCTGTTTCCCCAAAACAGCGAGCTTAGAGCAAAAGTTGAAAACTGTGTTTTTCGGGTCAAGTATCGCAGTAGGTTCAAGAGGCTTTTACTAGGGTTTACTTACGGAATTAGAGGTAGAGAACCTTTAGGGAAGTTGTAGTAGACATTCTCCCCATTCCAAATTGATCTCTCACGTTAAATTCCGTTAAGAGACGCAAAAGTTATGATCGTTGCAAAAACAGTGCAGCAACTTGACTGAGTTGCTCACTGTTTTTGTTAATTGCTGTTTTTGAGCATCTTAGTGGTCGAATCTGAGGTAGAGACCCATTAGAGAAATTGTAGTAGACAGTCTCCCCTTTCCGAATTAGCCTCTCGGGCTAAATTCCGATAAGCGGAGTAGGAGTTATGGCCTCTGGAAAATACAGCAAAAAGCTGTCTAACTGAGTGCTTACTGTTTTGACTCTTTGAAGTTTTTGAGCCTCTTAATGGTTGAATCTGAGGTAGAGATCCATTAGAGAAATTGTAGTAAACATCCTCCCCTTTCCGAATTGACCTCTCGGGTTAAATTCCGATAAGCGGAGTAAGAGTTATGCCGGTTGCAAAGTACAGCAACTGGCAGTCTTTACCAGACTCTTGCTGTTTTGCTTCTTTGAGATTTTAGAGTGTCTTAGTGGTTGAATCTGAGGTTCGAACCAACTAGGGAGTTGTAGTAGACATTCTCCCCTTTCCGAATTGAACGTTTGGGTTAAATTTTGATAAGCGGAGTAGAAGTTACGGGGCTTGGAAAGTTTTCAGCTTTCACTTGTAAAATCTTTCATTTTTGTTACTGTTTGCGTATGTTCGACGGGTAAGAACTCGGAGTCCCTTACGGAATTTGAGCAACTGGTCAACTGGAAAGTTTTAGTAGATGTTCCCACCTTTTCAAACTGTCCAGTTTTGTTAGATTCTGATAAGTGGAGCAAAAGTTACAAGCTACGGAAGTTTTACCTTTTTGTTGAAAATCGGTAGTTTGGTAACTGTTTGCGTATGTTCGAGGGTTAGGAATTTGGATTTCCTTACGGAATCTGAGCAACTGGTCAACTGGAAAGTTTTAGTAGATATTCCCACCTTTTTAAATTATCCAGTTTCGTTAGATTCCGACGAGTAGAGCAAAAGTTACCAGCTTGCAAAGTTTCAGCTTTTTTGTTGAAAATCTGCAGTTTGGGTGAACTGTTTGCGTGTGTTCGATGGACCAGATTTTGGATTTCTTATGGAATCTGAAAAAGTGTTCCACTAGAGAGTTGTGGTAGATGTTCTTACTTTTCTAAAAAGTATATTTCTGTCGAATTGCGACAAACGTAGCACTGGTTGCTTCTAGGCTGTCGGGGGAGGTTTTTTTTTATGGTGCTTTCGAACTTTTCTTTGGTAGAATGTTTGTATTAGACTATTAGTAGATTCCTCTGTTGCTTATAATTGTAGAAGATCGAGTGTTGCTAGTAAGCACGTTTGGTTGCTTCTAGGTTGATTACCTGTATGGTTATTTTTGTAAGTAGTTTTGCTCATACGCGGCTCGCCTGGCCCGTATGTAGCTGTTGGTCTCATACGCAGCTTATTTGGGTCGTATGTATATTATTGTCTCATACGCGGCTCGACTGGCTCGTATATAGCTGTTGGTCTCATGCGTAGCTTATTTTTCTTGTATGTATGTTGTTGGTTCATACACGGCTCTCCTGGCCCGTATGTAGCTATTGGTCTCATACGTAGCTTATTTGGCTCGTATGTATGTTGTTGGCTCATACGCGGCTCGCCTGGCCCGTATGTAGCTATTGGTCTCATATGTAGCTTATTTTGCTCGTATGTATGTTGTTGTCTCATACGTGTTCGACTGGCCCATATGTAGCTGTTGGTCTTATACATGACTTATTTGGCACGTATGTATGTTATTGTCTCGTACGAAGCTCATTGGGCTCGTATGTGGGTATTGTCTTGAATAGGTAGGCTGTGAGTGAATCCGAGGAGATCTTGAGAAGTCTAGATTAGGACTTGGTTATTTATGTCGACAAATTGTTATACTCTCTAGAAGAGGGACACGTACGGTGCTTTTTTATGTAAAGTTAGAAGCACAGTGCATGTCTCGCTTGTTTAATTAGAAGAGAGACACGTACGGTATATTTTCATGTCTAGTTGGAAGCACAGTAGTATGTCTCGCTTGTTTAGTTAGAAGAGGGACACGTACGGTGCTTTTTCATGTCAAGTTGGAAGCACAGTGTATGTCTCGCTTGTTTGGTTAGAAGAGAGACACGTACGGTGCTTTTTTATGTCTAGTTAGAAGCATAGTAGTATGTCTTGCTTGTTTAGTTAGAAGAAGGACACGTACGGTATTTTTTCATGCTAAGTTGGAAGCACAGTAGTATGTCTCGCTTGTTTAGTTAGAAGAGGGACACGTACGGTACTTTTTCATGTCAAGTTGGAAGTACAGTGCATGTCTTGCTTGTTTGGTTAGAAGAGGGACACGTACGGTGCTTTTTCATGTCAAGTTGGAAGCACAGTGGCATGTCTCGCTTGTTTGGTTAGGGTTAATGACATTGTTAGGGTAGTAACAGTTACTTAACCATTTTTATCTATAAATTGCCAAAGGGTGAGAGTTGGTGTTAGGGGTGATACCCTATAATCCAACCTCTCCTATAGGCTGACACTAGGTGGTGTTATCGGGATGTATTCCCTGGTCAAAGGGATACGGACGGTGGTTTTTCATGACAAGTTGGGAGCACGGGTTCCGTATCTTGATTATTAATTCCTGAATGTGCCATGATAAGAACGCGAGGGTTTCCTATGGAAATAGACCCTACGATCCCGGCAGGTTCTATGCCTTCTCATGACCAGTTAAGGGCACGGAAGAAGGTTGACAAGTATCTTGTAGTTCGTATTGGCTTTTGAGTGAGGTCCGGTATGCCGGAAAATAGTCGCCAGTCGTGTAGTATTATGTCAGGAACGGGATGGGTACAAAAGTAGAATTCATGGCGTGGGTTCAAATCCCTATATATGGAGAAACAGCTTGATATGGGGCGTATGTAGTATGAGCTGCATACTATTCTAGAGTCTTGCTTACATTAGAATAAGAGCATCCTTGCATTAGTAATCTTGCATTAGAGTCTAAGTCATAACACACACTAACACATCAAATATATATACACGTTTCTCTTTTCATCAATCTGTTTGCTATAGTTGAAATTCGCTGCTAGTTATCAGCCTTAAAGCATCAGTGAATACTGATGTCCCCACTTCAATAGGTATTGGGTTGCAGAGGTACATGTACAGGATTCAGAGGACTCAAGGCAAGAGAGCAAGGAGTCGATTTCATTAAATTTTTCCGCTGTAAATTGTTGTAAATTATTTATTTGTTAGGAAGCATCCAAGTGGAATACCAAGTGGTGTTCTTTATTCATTGTACTCTGATGTAATATGTTGAATGTTGTAACACTTGGGATTGTAAAGGTATTATTGTAACACTATTGTAATGTATTGCAATTTGTAACATTCGGATTTGTAATACATTTGTGTTGAATAAAAAGTTTTAAATTTTCCTGTTTTTCTGTGTATTGTGGCTAATTGAAGAAAAGATTCTGGCTTATATCACTGTTTTCCAGTTACCAAAAATTGGGGCATTACACAGTGTCCCGCTCTTCGCTCGAGTCCTTCCAACAACCCATTACCTTCATGTAGGGTTGGCAAACGGGTCGACCGGGCCAGGTCAAGTCGAACCCGTTCGGGTTGGAACCCAACTAGGGCGGGTTCGATCCGGGTCTGAGTGGCAACCGGGCCGGGCCAGGCCGGGTCGGGTCGGAATCGCAAAAACTCGACCTGCCCAACTCGCGAACCCATTCGGGTCCAACCCGGGTCGGGTCGGGTCGGGTTGACTCACGGGTTGGCCCATTTATTATTATTATTTTTTACTTAAAAAATTTTAATTTTAATAAAAAAAATAAAATAATAATAATAAGACTCAAAGTGTAAAATTGCCAAAAAAAAATGTATATACTTAAAAAAATTGTAATTTTAATTAAAAAAATGAAATAATAATAATAAGACTCAAAGAGTGAAATTTCCAAAAAAAAAGTATATATTATTAATATGATTTTAACTTATACAATTTTCCCAATTTGTAATAAGAAATAAAGATTTTCTACAAATTTGTTTTATACAATAACAAATTTCTTCGATACAATTTCAATTATCTTCAATTATCCTAATGTTTTATAACAAACAAAGGTTTTATACAATTTTTTATACACTTATAATTTTCTTCAATTTGTTGGTCATCAATTTGTTGTTGTTATTGTTGGTCTTCAATTCTTCATGTTGGTTGCTATTGTTGTTGTTGTTGTTCTTTCGGTGAGTTGCTTCCATTTGTAGACGTGTCGAACCCTACTGCTTGAGTCCTTCGGCCTTCATCCAGTCTTCCGTGCAGATGAGCATCTCCAACGATTGGGGCTTCAAGCGATTCCTGTAATCGGTTAGAACCCTGCCACTTATAGAAAATGCACTTTCTGAAGCAACTATAGAGACATGAGAAGTTAGTAGATCTTTAGCCATATATTTAAGAATACTATAAGTATGTTCATGGTCTTTCCATCATTGTAAAATATCTAGTGAAGAAGTAAACTTTCAGAATCTTGTTGATTATACCAATGTAATTCATTTGGTTGATTAGTCCTAGTTTTCTTTTATTGAATTTTTGCAAGTAAATTATTTGTGGCATCATCTAATTTATTCTTACCCTTACCTGTAGAAGTAGCAGAAGAAGAAGTAACTAAAGTAGTAGTACCACTAGATGATAAACTTCTATCATAATAATCATACAAGTTATTTAATGTCGATTCAAATTTAGCTAAAAATGTTCCGCAATCAATTTCATATTCATCTTACCCAAGTAAAGTAAAAAACATTTCAATCAAACTCTTCATACCTTCTAATTTGATACGAGGATCCATCACAGTAGAAATATAATACAACATAGGAGGATGATTAAAATACTTCAAAAATTTGGTGTATGCAGGTTTCACAATATCACCAATAAAAGCATCATTGGTCATTTCATTGAAACTTTGCATCATAGTAACTATTGAAATAAAAATGCTACTAGAAGTAGATTCATAAGATTTTGAAAATTTGAAAGTTACGGTTTTAAAAGGTTCTATAAATTTCAACAAAGATTCGGCATAAAACCAAGCTTGGAGAGGCATTTCAAAATTTGGCATATTTTTTGCCATACAAAAATTATTTATACATGCTTTATATTCAGTAACAACATGTAGCAATTCAAAAGTTGAGTTCCATAAGTATTTAACATCCTTTGAAAATTTTCTAAAATGTACATTTCTAAGCCTACACCAAGCTTTCCATTCTTGAAATATAGGGCCACTTAATGCAATAAAATGTACACAATTTCTAATTTTAACTATATATGGTTCGGTTATTTTTAATGCATCTTGAACACATAAATTTAAAATATGACATGCACATCTAACATGAAAAATATTGTCAGATGGAGGGTTTAATGCAGTTTTTAATATACTAACTGATGCATTGTTGTTAGATGCATTATCAAAACTTATACACATAATTTTATCACAAATATGAAAAGCATCACAAATTTCTAAAATACAATTTGCAATTTCAATACACTATGGGGATAGGGCAACGCGGCAAGTGATATGATCATTTTTTGAATAATCAAATCACTGTCGATCTAATGACAAGTTATTTCCATCATTGGAATATTGTTGCAACCCGTTCAACAATCGGAAGTTAAAGAAACTTTACAAGTTAAACTCCATAAAATGGCAATCAAAGCTTCTCTCATTTCATTGTAGATTTTAAAACAATCAGATTTACAAGTATTCCTAGGGATTCTTTTAAAATGGGGGTTTAATGCGGTTTGATTAAAAGTTTCTAAGTTCCTACTCTCGGAATAGGAAAATGATAGCTCTTCCTTGATTACTAGTCGGGCCATTTCCCGACGAACAAGTTCGGGATCATAAGAATAGCTATCAACTACACCGGTCCTAGGGTGGATTTTTTTTTGGCCAGGTAAGTCTACAAGAAGTTCCTTGTGTACATTTTGGATGTGTCGTTTTATTGTACCCGTCCCCTCACCCTTCTTCCATTTGTATACTTTCAAACAAGTTTTACAAATTTTTATACCTACACTCGGATTTTCTTCGTCGGGAACATAATAATAAAATTTGTGCTAATCACTAGTTTTCCCTCTAGTTTTCCTACTACTACCCGGTTCTGTTATTTCGGTTGCTTGTATTTGCGGTTCTTCTTCTCTGTCTATGTCTCCTACAAACTCATCGTGTGTACCAATGTGTTGGGTCATAGGGTACTCTTCGGCGGGCTCATTTTGTGGGACAATAGGAGGCTTACGAGAAGTGCCGGTGGAATTTTGTCCACTTTGACTACGGCCGCTACCTCGTGATCTAGACAAGTTGATATAGTAGTGTATGTCAAAAAATTAAATACAATCTAGGCGAGATAAGTTTTAATAAAAAAATCTAGAAAACAATAGGAGGGTTGTGAGAGAGAAGATCAAAAAACCAACAAACAAATATGATAAAAAAAATTATAACTACAAAAAAAATATCAACACAATAAGAGGGTTATGAAATTTTGATATTGTACTTCGCGGATACTCGTATATAGAATGAGAGTGAAAATAAAATTTGAAGTAGAAGTAGAAGTAGAAGTAGAAGTAGAAGTCCGGACTCGTATATAGATAGAAAGTGAGCTTCTTTGTTGGAGCCTTGGAGGAGTTGAAGACTTGAAGACGTAGTTGAATGTTGAATTCGATACGATTGGAATTTGTCGCTTCTATGTTAATGTTGCTAGCTTCTTTGTTGACAAAATTTCAAAAAATTGAGATTGAATTGAATAGTAGTAGTAGAGAGAGTAAGATAATAAGGTGTACAATTTTTAGATTGGGTTTAAGGGGTATTTATAGGGAAGAAAAAAAACCCAAAAAAACGGCTGGAACAGAGCAACGGCTCTGTTTTCGTCCGTTGGACCCGCGGGTCGAATGTTTGGCCCGCGCGGGTCGAACGGTCCGCAACCCGTGGGTCGATCCGCAGGTTGGTGTGCAGGTTGGCTACTGTTCACTAGGTTGGCGGGTCGGGTTCAACTGGTTCGAAAATCGCATTTCTCAACCCAGGTCGACCCGCTTAGTCTCGCGGGTTCGACCCGACCCGAACCGTGTATTCACGGGCCGGGTTTGGCGAGCGGGTCGCGGGTCAGCCTGACCCGGTTGCCATCCCTACCTTCATGTAATAGGTTTGTTGTCCAACGCCGGCCTAGAGTTGCCTCCACAAACTTGGTAGGTGCAAACGACATGTACAACATCAACTCCGGCCAAGAGGTGTCTCTCCAAACTTGCTGGGAGCAAACAGCGAGTTCAAATGTTCAACTCCGTCTCAGAGTTACATTTACAAAATTTGATGGGTGCGAACAACGAGTTCAATGACCAACTCCATCTCAGAGTTATTTCTCCAAATTTGATGGGATCAAATGGCAAGTTCAACGTCTAACACCGTCTTAGAGTTGTCTCTCCAAACTTGTTAGGATCAAACGACAAGCTCTATGGTCAACCCCGTCTCATAGTTGTCTCCACAAACTTTCTAGCGCAAATAGAAAGTTCAAACATTCAACTCCGTCTTAGAGTTGTCTCTACAAACTTGCTAGGATCAAACGACAAGCCCTTCGGTCAACTCTGTTATACAGTTGTCTCTACAAACTTGCTGGGCACAAATAGCAAGTTCAACCGTTCAACTCCATCCCAGAATTACCTCAACCAACTTGCTGGGTTCAAACTAGGGATGACAACCGGGTCAGGTTGACCCGCACCCGCCCACTCCAACCCGGCCGACACAGTTACGGTTCGGGTCCGGGTTGAACCTATTTAGTGCAACGAGTCAACCCGGTCTCCAAGATCAAAGTTCCAACCCGCTCGACTTGACCCGCGAACCTGTTGACTTGGTCAAACCTGCACTAAACTTGCTCGTTCGACCCGCAGTTTGTGACCCGTTCGACCCGCAGGTTGCGAGTCGTTCGACCAGCGGGTCAAACGGTCAACCCGCGTGGGTCGAACGTTCGACCCGCGCATGTCTGTCTGGCGCTGCGCAAAACAGAAAGTCGTTGGCTCTCTGTTTTAAGGGTTTTTTTTTGTGTGTTGGGGGGGGGGGGGTCCCTATTAAGATCCCCTTAATTCAATCTAAACTTTTTCACACCTTACTCTCTTACTCTCTTTACTACTATTACTACTTAATCCAATCAAGTTTTTTCAACAATAGAAGTGAAAATTTTTGATCGTATCGAATTGTGTTGATTCAACTCTCAATTACGTCTACTTCAGTTTCCTCCAACAAATAAGACATCTCTCTCTCTTTCTACGACTACCGGACTACGTGACTATGTCTACTACATTTCTCAATCGACTACATCTACTTCTACTATTATTTTCTCACTTATTTCTATATACGATTATCCATGAAGTATAGTATCAAAATTTCACAACCCTCCTGTTGTCTTGATTTTGTTGTCGTTCTAATTTTTTGTATCATATTTGTTTGTTAGTTTTTCGCTTTTCTCTCTCTCAACCATCCTATTGTTTTTTTAGATTTTCTTTTTTAACATATACCTAACCACCTAGATTGTTATGTATTATTTCACATACACTAATAAAACACTAGAAATCGTCTTTTTTCCACAGACTATTACTATATTTAGATCACGAGGTAGCGGCCGTAGCAAAAGTTGACAAGATTCCACTGGTTCTTCACGTCGACCTCCAATAGTCCCACAAATAGAACCTAAATTTACACCGAATTCTATGGTAGGACCTGACGATATCCCTATACACGAAATAGAAAAAGAAATGTATGATGTTGACACACAAACACAACAAACCGAACCCACTAGTCAGCAAAACTAGGGGGTAAACAAGTGACTGACACAAATATTTTGACAATGTCCCCGAAGAGGATAATCCAGGCGTAAGACATAAGGTTTGTAAAACTTATTTTAAGAGTTACAAATGGAGGAAGGGTGAGGGAACAGGTCCAATTAAACGACACATACAAAATGTACACAAGGATCTATTGGAAAACCAACTCAGCAAACAAAAAATCCACCCTAAGATCGGACATGTAGATAGCCACCCATATGATCTCGAAAATGTTCACTGGGAAATGGTCCGTCAAGTTATTAAGGAGGAGTTACCTTTTTCCTATTCCGAGAGTAGGAACGTAGATGAATTTAAACAAAATGCACTAAATTCATATTTTAGAAGAATTCCTAGAAATACACTCAAATCCGATTGTTTTAAACTTTATAACGAAATGAGAGATGGTTTAATTGCACTTTTGTATAGGTTAACTTGTAGAGTATCGTTAAATTCCGATTGTTGGAAAGGTTGTAACGATATTTCAATGATGGGCTAACTTTTCATTGGATCGATAGTGATTGGATGATTCAAAAGATGATCATATCACTTGTGGCTTTGCCGTATGCCCATAGTGGTTTAGTAATTGCACATCGTATTTTCAAAGTTTGTGATATCTTTCATATTCGTGATAATTTTTTTTGTATTAGTTTTGATAATGCATCTAACAATAATGCTTCGATTAGTACATTAAAAACACAATTAGCTCCTCCATGTTTAGAAAATTTTCACGTTAGATGTGCATGTCATATTTAAATTTATGTGTTCAAGATGCATTAAAAATAGCCGAACCATTTGTTCATAACATTTGAAATTGTGTACATTTTATTGGTTTAAGTGGCCCTATGGTTCAACTATTTAAAGAATGGTGCAAGCTTAAGAGTGTACATTTTAGAAAATTTCCTAAGGATGTTAAACACTGATGGAACTCTACTTTGATTTATTAAATGTTGTTACTCAATATAAAGCTTGTATAAATGATTTTTATCTTGCAAAAAATATGGAAAATTTTCAAATGAATGAACAATCATGGTACTATGCCGAATCTTTGTTACGTTTTTTAGAACCTTTTAAAACCGTAACTTTGAAAATTTCAAAATCTTATAATTCTACTTCTAGTAGTATTTTTATTTCACTAATTACTATGATGCAAAATTTTTAAGAAATGATTGATGACATTTACATTGGTCATATTGTTAAACCCGCATACACTACTTTTTTGAAGTATTTTAGTCCTCCTACTATGTTGTATTGTATTACTACAGTTTTGGATCCTCGTATGAAATTAGCAGGAACGAGGAGATTGATTGAAATGTATTTTACTTTACTTTAAGATGAATCTGAAATTGATTGCAATAATTTTTTAGCTAGCTTTGATTCGATATTAAATAACTTGTATGATTATTATGATAGAACTTTTGCATCTAGTAGTATAGCTAGTATAGTTACTTCTTCTTCTTCTACTTCTAGAGGTAAGAGTAAGAGTAAATCAGACGATGCCACTTTTAATGTACTTGGTCAAATTCAATCAAGAAAAACCTAAGACTAATCAACCGAATGAATTAAATTGTTATAATCAATAAGATAGTGAAAGTTTTAATACTAAGATTGATGTGCTACAATGGTGGAAAGAACATGAACATGTTTATAATATTCTTAAATATATAGCTAAAAATCTACTAACTCATCCTATCTCTGTAGTTGCTTCAGAAAGTGCATTTTCTATAAGTGGCAGGATTCTAACTGATTATAGGAATCGCTTGAAGCCATAATCGTTGGAGATGCTGGTGTGCATGGAAGATTGGATGAAGGCTGAAGATAGGACTCAAGGAATTGAGGTTGACATGTCAACAAGTGGAAACAACGCATCCGAAGAATAACAACAACAATAGCAAATTCAAGACCAACAACATCTAGCTAGCAAATTGTATGAAAAAATTTGTAAAAAAATCATAGAAGTTGAAATGAATAACGAGTCCCCTTCCATTGTGCACCACCCATAGTGCACATGGTGTGTGCACTCGGCCTTAGGGCATTCATATCGACGATCTGGACCGTTCACAATGATCTACACATCTAAATTAGTCTAAATATGTAAAATCAATTCATATTCATTTACCCATCTATCATGTCATTATTAAAAAAAAATGATATTTAGCCATACAATTTTGTAATACTTCAACGTATGAGCAAATGAATTTCAAATAACTTGATTTTATATATTTAGACTAGTTTAGATGTGTAGATCAATGTGAATGGTTCGGATCGTCGATATGAACGCCCGAAGGCCGAGGGCACACAGGTGCACAACGGAAGGGTCTCAATGAATAATATATACAATTTTCTTTCACACTTTCACTCTTTGACTCTTATTACAATTTTATATATATAATCACGGGTTGGCCCGGTTCAGTTGAGCATTTTTTGTTTTTTGTTTTTTACATTTGGAATTCATTTGGAACCCGGCCCTTGAAGTGTTACAAAATTATATGGCTGAATATCGTTTGTTTTTATACTGACTTGATGGGTGGGCAAATGAATTCCAAATGACTTAATTTTACATATTTAGACTAATTTAGACGTGTAGATCAATGTGAACGGTTCGGATCATCCATGTGTGCTCCATATAAAAAGTTCACACGGAGGGTAGTGCACAACGAAAGGGCCCTATGTGTGTGTGTGTGTGTGTGTGTGTGTGTGTGTGTAGGAAAAAAAAATAAACAATAAATGCTCAACCGGGCCACCCGCGACCTGGATCGACCTTGTTAGAGTTCGCGGGTCGACCGGGTCGACAATACCATATTCGAACCCGGCCCGGTTAAGCATTCGACCCGACCCGAACCCGCACAGGTTCAACCCGACCCGGCTCGATCGATCCGATTGCCATCCTTTGAGCAAACAGCAAGTCCGCAATCCTACCTCCTTCCGAAGTTTATTCCTGCAATAGCTCTTCTGGGTCAACTACATATACAAGATCCAACGATCAAAGCACTCAGCTCCTAGACCAATGGAATACTCATCCAACAACGTAACGCTCAATTGACAAAGCAAGTGGACAACACAACACTTGGTCAACGAAAGAGCGGTTCAACGAAATGAACTATGGAATGCTCGACCGACAAAACAATTGAACAACACAACACTTGGTCGATGAAAGAGCGGCTCAACGAAATGAGTGACGGAACGCTTGATCAAAAAATCAGCAAACAAACAAAGCGTTGTTATCAACAAGAACAAATTGACAAGCACAAGAAAATATGTTCACCAAAAAAACATCCTATTCGTTGGTTTAAAGCCTAGGGTTATAAAGTGAGCTTTGGGTGTTTGTATACATATATACACATATATATACACACATATATAATTATGTGCATACACCAAGAAGCAACCACAACACTTGTTCAAAAACCCACCTTACGACAAAGCCTCGGAGATGGATTGAACCAAACCAACACCAAGCTCCAAGGAGATCAAGTCTACCGACTCTACAAAAACCCTAGCTTCTCAAAAATCTCGGTCAAAACTTCACTCTCGATCAAAACCAAACTCAAACATCAACTTAAGTTTCAAGAAGAGTGATCCAAATCCGAAAGCTGGCATACCCAAATAAGGTGGACACCTTCGGCTATGGAGAAGAACTCCGAAGAAGACGATCAAGCTACAACCCAAAAATCAAAGTAGCCCGAACTTTAGCAGCAAAAGACTCCCACTTCAAAACTCCGAAAGCTTCAAATAGAGGATATTCGGGTTTGCACTCAGGTTAAAATCCGACCTCCAAACCCAAACCCAAAGTCCAATAACCCAACTCTTAAAATCTTTTGATGCTAAAGAAGATGGTCGGGTTCATGGACCCGACCCGAGTTCAACACCCGAATCTAAAACTTGAACTCTTGGATCCAATGCCCGACGTCAAAGAGCTCAAAGTTCCACCGAGCTCGGCCACGCCTCAACCATAGACACTGCCGTCGAGCTCCTCCCTAGCATTTCCAAGCTCCAAACTCCAAAGAAAGTCGACCAAACACTTGGAGCTCGCCCAAAAAACTTCGCCAAGCTCCCCCCCCCCCCCCCCCCGTCCTAGACTACGTCGCCAAGCTCCTCCCTAGCATTGCCGAGCTCCAAACTCCAAGAACTCCAAATAGTCGAGCTAGTAGGAACTCAAAGCGACTTCGCTAAGCTCGTAGGAGCACAAAGCAACTTCACTAAGCTCGTAAGAGCTAAGAGTGACTTTGCCGACCTTGAAGGAGCTCCAAGCGATATTGTCGAGCTCGTAAGGGCCTAAAGCCACTTTGCCAACCTCGTAGCTCACCTACAATAGCTTCACTGAGCACCTTCTTCGAGCCGCTGTGCTCATAGCCCACCAAAATGAGGCTCGCTGACCTCGTGGCTCACCGTTAGTACCACCGCCGAGCTCCTTCCTAACCTAAAGCATCCCCGTCGAGCTCCATCACCCAAGACAACAAGAAGAGCTCAGCGAAATGGTTGTCCTGGCTGAGGGGTGCTCACAATCGACGATGACCGTGGGAATGCCTAGAAATGAACGTGCCTCCTGATCAACGACCCAGGAGAAGCCAAGTCACCTTTCTCTTCTGCTCCCATTCTCTGCTGCTCGATCACTCCGAAATGCATGCTAGCCCATGATCCATAAATATGAATGCGCCACGTCTCCCTCATCGCCGTGGTGCCATCAAAGCCACCCAATCAACTCAGTGGGCAAGCAAAGTAGTGATCAACGCGCCTGATCGCTTCAAAATTTGCGCATGTCAGATAAATTAATAAAAGTCCTTGAAAAAGCATTTAAATTTTGGAAATTTAATTTGAAAATCCAAAAATAATTAATTAAAAATTTGAAAAAGCAATTATTAATTGAGGAAAAATTATTTAAAAATCTGAAAATTTATGGAAAATTCTAGAAAAATTTGGAAAAACCCAAGAAAATATTCACCGCCTCCAGAAGTTTTTGGTCAGTTCCAGGTATCTCCAATAATCTCTAAAAGCTAATATTGTACTCCAGAACACTGAAACAAGGCAAACTACTTTTCAAAATCCAAGAAAACTGTTTTCCGATGGTGGAGGGCTTATGATAATGGTAAAATCATAGCAAATCAGGGTTGTACAGTTCTAGCACATATCCTAAAGCTTTTACAGACAAATTAGTCATAACTGGCATCTTTAACAGGTTCGGGCCTTCTTCAGGATAATCAACAAGACATGGGCAACGTTCAAGCCCATTAAAAGCGACTAGGCCCACTAGGAGAGACCCTTAGTCCATGTGGGTTGTAATTCAAATCTCTTATCCCCAAACAATAGAGTTCATCTTTTAAAGGGGCGAATCAACATGAGATGATGAATTCATATCAATCTAACAGATTCAAATCAATCTCCTCACTGTTTCTTCTCAGGCCTATAAATAACCTTCCCTCCTCCTCAATCAGAAGGTAATCAATAAATCTACAATTTATCTCTCAAACTATTTTTCTCTCTTTGGTTTTGACTTGAGCATTGAGGGTATGTCGCCATGGTCATCCCCTGTGTTTCTAATTTTTTGCAAGTCCATCGGACGCATCAGCAACCGGCGGATTCAGATCATGGTGTTCAATCAACGATCCATATCCACTTTCGGGAGCTTTAAATACTTTTACGGTGATCAAAGGTTAGATTTTTAGTAGTTTTCTTCAAAATATAAACTCACTTTCTATTTGCTCCCACACCAAAATAAACAACAACATCAACTAAGGATTTCCAACCTATAAGCTTATGTAATTTTATTTACAAAATTATTGCAAAGCTTCTTGTCTGTCGCATGAAGCCTGCATTAAGTTTGTCGATATCAGAGGAACAAGGTGCTTTTGTGGAAGGTCGTTGCATCTCTGAGAACACCTTCCTGGCCCAAGAAGCTTATCATATGATGAAAAGGTTTGGTAAATTTGCAGGGATCATGGTTATAAAAATTTATATGGAATGTGCCTATTGCAGGGTGCGGTGGGACTTCTTATCCAAACTGCTTCTCCAATTTGGGTTTCATGTGAAGTTTATTAGGATGATCATGGCTTGTGTGAAGGGACCTCATTTTCCCATCAATAGCTCGCCATCTAGAGTGGTTTCAATCTACTATGGGTCTAAGGCAAGGCTGCCCTCTCTCACCAATTTTGTTTATATTGTGCTCAGAAGTATTGTCTCGTCTACAAAAGCAACAAGGTTTTAAAGAGAGACTATCAGGTATATGCATCGGGGATGGTAATATTTTCCTTAACCATCTCTTGTTTGCGGACCATCTCGTGTTTGCGGATGACAGTTTACTATTTGCTTGGGCTAGCATTGCAGAATGTCCAGTAGTTAGAGAGGTACTTGATCTGTATTGTTCTCAAAGTGGGCAAAGCATTAACCTATCCAAATCTATTTGCTTCTTTGGGGAGAAAGTGTTATACCTTAAGTAGACAACATTAATTTTAATGAAAAATTAATAACAACGAATTAAATTCCTACTCGAATTTAATAATCATTATACTGTTACGCAAACAGTATAATTTACTATCAACAAAGAACAAAAGGAAGATATTGTATCTTCAATTCGAACCTTGATAATCGTGAATTAAAGGGACTGTTTCGCAAACAGCGTATATCACTGTACACAAAGCACAAACAGAAGATATGTTATATTCAATTCCGACCTTGAATATGGTGAAGAAAAAGATAGACTGAGGCTTGTTGAAACAATGTCCTTAAGATGTTTAATTCTGCTACTGCTACGGTGTATACAGGTTATGCGGCAGTCTTCTCCCAAGATACAACAGTCAGAACTTCATTAACTTATACTAGAATAATGGAGACTCGGTCGAGAAAGGATATGACAGCGTTTTGTGATATGTCTATACTGGTACAGGGTGGTAGGGAAGATATGAATGAGACTCGAATTTGATCAGAATCCAGTCCTATTTATAGCCCTAAGCCCTTGGTAGTTGTTGTAACTGTTCAGACAAAACTGTCATGACAGTTGCAACTGCCCGTATCCAACCCGTATCAAATCAGAATTGAATTTTGCAAAAAATAAGTTTACTGTTTTAAGCCCAAGCCCAAGCCCGGGTCGGCCCGGCCCGGCAGGCGCGCGCGTGTGTTTCACATCGACGCCCAAGTTGGGTGTGTTCTCCCTCTGGAGAAAATATTCGTATCCCTAAGGGCACAACCCTTTGGCTCAGTTTTTAACTTATAACTTCATTTGTTTTTTGCTCCTTTCCGACATGGAACTAACTTTCAATGTCACATATCAAGCAAAAGTCCAATTCTTCATTTTAACAAGCTAACTTCGGAGGCAAATATTTCATTCATTTGAAATCCGTTTTGGACATGTGAGTACATCATTTTATACGTCTTGATGAGTAGAATACAATGGAACCAATTTCCAACAATCCCCTACATGAATAATAATTTTCGTCTCCCACCTTACAACAGGTACATATCACAGAATGCAATTGAAACAATGTCGCATCATGAATAGGTAGATATTTCACTTTGAACCTTCCTTTGTTAAAGCTTATCGGACATACTTGGCTAATCGGTGAAATATTTCATCTTGAACCGTCAGCCGTTAGTGTATGCCCAAACAACAAACTCTACACAACATTGTGTTCTTCACATCCAATCTCTCAGTTGTATTCATTTTGGCCCTGAACAAATCTCAGTTCTGCGAGTGTTTTTAGAGAACTCCAGCTTTTCAAAGTTCTCATAGAGCTGACCCAGCTCACACTTACATAGGTGACCCTACAATACTCCACTTGTGATTTTCAAGATATGGACGTCATTAAAATCATAGCTTAACCTTTTAATACTTCTGTAGGCATGCATTTATTTTGCACCATAGGAATGAGATGGGCCTGGGTCCAAATGCATTACTGTTTGAGTTACTCATAACTGGTTGTCCTATTGAACCTGGTCTGTGGGATCTCTAGTTGCTAGGTTAGGTTTCCGTATAAGGTAACTCATACTGTTTTAGGCTTTTAACCACATTCCCATCTATGCACAGTTAATTTTCTCTCTGGATAATCCCTTAGTAGATGGATCCGCTAAGTTATCATGTGACCTCACAAAGTCAATGAAAATAATTCCATTGGAGAGTAACTATCGAACAGTATTATGGTGTCTACGAATATGTCGTGATTTGCCATTATATACATAATTGTGCGCTCTACTTAGCGTTGCTTGATTATCGCAATGGATACAAATTGCCGTCATTGGTTTAGACCAAAATGGAATTTTTTCTAAAAAGTGGCGAAGCCATTTAGCTTCTTCACCTGCTTTATCTAAAGCAATGAACTCGGATTCCATTGTGGATCGGACAATACACATTTGTTTAGAAGGTTTCCATGATATAGCAGGACTGCTAGGGTAAAGACATAACCACTTGTGGATTTTGATTCTTCCGAATCTGATATCTAATTTGTATCACTGTATCCTTCAAGAACGGCAGGATATCTACCATAATGCAGTGAAAAGTTTGTGGTGTTCTTTAAATACCCAAGTACTCTTAGTAGTGACGTCCAGTGACCTTTTCCTGGGTTACTTGTGTATCTGCTTAGTTTTCTCACTGCATAAGCAATGTCTGGTTCGTATAATTCATGAGGTGCATTAAACTGTCTATTATACGAGAATACTCCAGTTGCATTATACTTTCACTAGTATTTTTATGCAAAACTATAGATGGTGAAAAAGGATTTGATACTCCTTTAATCCCATGTTCCTTGAATCTGTCAAGCATTTTTTCCACATAATGTGATTGAGATAATTAAATGCCACTAGGTGTTCTTATTATTTTGATACCCAAAATAACATCTGCCACACCTAAGTCTTTCATGTCAAAGTAGTTGATTAGCATCTTCTTTACAGTCTTGATGACGTCCATGTTAGGACCAAAGATTAGCATATCACTCACATACAGGAAAACAATCACGCATGAATGTCCCATTTGTTTGTAATATACACATTTATCACATCCGTTAATTCGAAAACCATTTTTCATAATGACATTGTCGAATTTTTCATGCCATTGTCCATATAGAGATTTAATAAGTCTGCATACTTTATTTTCAGCTTCATTTGAAACAAATCCTTCTGGTTGCTCCATGTAGATCTCTTCTTCGATATCCCCATTTTAATGCCGCCTTGACATCCATTTGATGAATTTCAAGATTATAGATAGATTCTATTGCTATCAGTATTCTTATAGACGTTATCTGCGTAACCGATGAATAGGTATCGAAGAAGTCTAATCCCTCCTTCTGGCGATACCCCTTAGCTACTAATCTAGCTTTGTATTTGTCAATGGAACCATCTGGTTTCATCTACCGTTTGAAGATCCATTTACATCCAATTGTTTTATGACCTGGTGGAAGGTCAACCAACTTCCAGGTGTGATTGCTTAGTTACGATTCAATCTCACTATTGATAGCTTTTTTCCAATAGGGAGACTCTGAGGATGAGTGTAACACCCCGTAATTTTCAAAAAGAGTATATATATATATATATATATATATATATATATATATATATATATATATATATATATATATATATATATATATATATATTGATAATATGGCTGTTTGGTTAAAATAATATGGTTGATGGCATGGTTTGTAATTATGTTGAATAGGAATAGTGTTGGTGGGGGCCCACGATGTTGTAAAACAGCAAGCTTTGCTGTTGTATGAAGCTATTGACTTGGTCAACCTATGGCTGACGTGTCTTTCAACTGGGGCCCGCCAGATGGTTGTTTGGTTAAAATAAAATGGTTGATGGCATGGTTTGTAATTATGTTGAAAAGGAATAGTGTTGGTGGGGGCCCACGATGTTGTAAAACAGTAAGCTTTGCTGTTGTATGAAGCTATTGACTTGGTCAACCTATGGCTGATGTGTCTTTCAACTGGGGCCCGCCAGCTATTTGAGAGAACAATTTGATGTGTATGGGATTGAGAGGTAAGTGTATATGATTAGTCCCATATCGGGAGTGTAATAGAAATAAATAATGTTAAAATACTATTGCCTATGATCAAGAGTCACCAATTCAGTTAACCACCTTTTGAGAGGCTTTTGAGAGGCAGCCTGTGGTGGGCAGTTGTACTACATAGTATCTAATTTGTCTTCTAAATTGTATAAATTGTCTGAGCTAGGGGCAGGGGCATTACAATAAGACTGTCTCTTTGTAAGCCTGAGGTTCAGCCTCTGACATGTATGTTAGAAAATTTGGACCGAAAGACTTAGAGGTTTTAGGTCTTACACTTCTTCTTGGTTCGGATTCACCATTTTCATGATGAGTTTCATCCAGTTGACACTTCTCTTGTTCTTTTGAGATCAGAGTTTCCATTATTTCTTTTGTGTGGAAACACATCTTCAAAGAATATGGCATCTCTTGACTCAATGATTGTGTTTACACTGATGTCACGTACTTCAGACTTGAAGACTAAGAATCTGTATGCACTACTATTTTCGGTATTGCCTAGAAAATAGCAATCTACAGTTTTTTATCCAAGTTTGGTTCTCTTGGGAAGAGGAACCGAGACCTTAACCAAACCCCCCCACACTTTGAAGTATTTGTAATTAGGCATATGTCCTTTCCATAACTCATATGGAATGGAATCAGTTTTCTTGTGTGCGACTCTATTTAATATGTGATTCGACATATACAAGGCTTCCCCCTACAAGTTTGTAGGTAGTCCAGAAGTTATAAGTAAGACATTAATCATATCTTTTAATGTTCTGTTCTTTCTTTCTGCAATTCTATTTTGCTGAGGTGAGTATGGGACAGTTGTTTGGTGGATAATTCCATACTCTTCACACAATTGTACAAATGGAGACTCATATTCTCCACCTCGATCAGACCTCAGTACTTTGATCTTTTTGTTAAGATGATTTTCTACTTCAGCCTTGTATATTGTGAATGCTGCAATTGCTTCGTTTTTACTTAGTAAATAGACATAGCAATACCGAGTGCAATCATCGATAAATTCGACAAAATACTTTTTCCCACCTCTCGTGGGTAAGGATTTGAAATCACATAAATCAGTATGAATTAAGCATAACGGATCAGTACTCCTGTACACTGTGTTGAATGGTTTCTTGACCATTTTTCTTTCTACACAAGTCTCACACTTGTGATTTTTATCAAATTTAAAGTTTGGAATCAAACCTAAATTTGCAAGTTTTATCCATTTTTCGAAAATTTGTGTGCCCTAATCTATCATGCCATAAAATTGTTTCAGACTCAAACAAAATAAGAAACTGAATTTTTATTAATCATAGAATTAGAGTACATTGGGTTTTTTACGATTACGGCTACATTAGCTTTGAATAATCTATCACACAGATATCACCTCCCAACATAAACCCCAGCCTTGGTCAGCACCAACTTGTTTGACTCAATCACAATCCAAAAGCCTTTCTTGGTGATCACAGCTCCAGAAATAAGGTTCTTGCGGATGTCTGGCACGTGAAGCACATCGTTCAGCGTGACGTTCTTGCCAGACATGAACTTCAGGATGACCTGTCCACAGCCTTCGACCATCGACACAGCAGAATTGCCCACATAGAGTTTTTCTTCGTGATCTAGTTTCTGATAAGTCGAGAATAGTGACTTATTGAAACATATGTGCCAAGTAGCACCTATGTCTACCCACCATTGTCTGGGATGTTGGACTAGGTTACATTTAAAAACAACAGCAGACAAGTTTAGGTCATCGATGCTTGAAGTGATGTTCTCAGTGACATTTGCTTCTGAAGTGCCGCCAGTTTTCATGAAATGGCAGTCTCTGGAAGAGTGACCAGGCTTCCCATAAATCCAACAATTTTCATTGAACTTCTTGTTGGGCTTCTTGTCTCTGGATCCTTGATTTGAAGCTTTCCTCTTCTTGGAATTCTTCTTGTTATTGTTGGAGTTGCCCTTCCGCTTGTTGGAGCTTTCCTCAACATGTACTTTAGCCTCCTCGCTTTTGAACTTGATTGTTCCTCGGTTGTTTGCTTCAATCTTCAACCTGACAACAAGATCTTCCAAGGACATTTCCTTCTTTTTATGCCTGCAAAACTGAGTTAGAACAGATCTACATCTACCGACTATCATACAACAAAAGTTTTATTGGACAACATGGATGTAACAATCAATACGCAGATCCAATACCGGCTCTGATACCAATTGATGGAACTGAGATGTTTCCCAGGACTACGGATTGGTGTGCGTATCGATCATAAAAGATTAACAGATTAAATACGTGATCTAACCCTATATAGCGGAATCTAGGGTTCACGAATTATACCTGCGATGAGAAGAAGACGACAGCGACCCCAAGATCTTCTGCACGTATTCCTTCCTCGGGTTGGACGTCGTGTGGGCGACGATCTCCCAACCTTTCTTCTCCTTGGCTGACCTCTCTTTCTCTCCTTACGTGAATCATGAATTTAGAGAAAAAATCTTATATTTCAGATGATCAATGACGGCTAGAGAAACAGAGGATATATATAAGGCTACGGTAGGGACCATGAGGAGAAATTAGGGTTAGGTCTCCTAACGAATCTGGGTATCCCGTGTTCAGCCCGAACACACAACCCAGGCCCATTAACAATAGCTTGGTCCACTAAGGAGCTATTGTTGCACTACCTTCCTAATCCCAAATTATATTTATGGGCTCCTTTTATTATATGCTCGTTGAGCTCCCCATGTTAAGATATCGAGTGTCCGTCGATCAAATTAAGTTACTGACAACTATATTGATCAACATCTTTTATCCTTAAGTAGTACCACTCAACTTTATTTGTCATGTCGGATGTAATCCACCTGCAGGGTTTACATGACAATCCTTATGAGCTCCTTAAGGGGACATGATCAACCCGACGCATCGGGACATGGATTCCTTTTACAATCAACAGCCCATCATACATACAATGCTATTACCCAATTCATAGAGGTTGTTGATCCATAATGAATCTCACTCTTTTATGAGTTAAAGTAATGCACACTGCATATACATGTCTGTTATTATATCTGGATTAAGAGCATAAGCATCCATAATAACAGAGGTGTTTGTTCTCTTTTATAGTCAGTACAAAGAGAACAACCTCAAGTGGTCCTGTTTAATACACACAAAGTGTACTAGTGTAAACCTATAGTCAAGATAGACTAATACCAGATTACACTACAACCTTTCCAATGGATTATCCAAGCCCGTCTAGGTTGTGAACTATTTATATATTCCATAGGGAACTGATAATATGATCTTCTGTGTGTCACCTCACACCATATTATCAACCTTATAGAATATCAGATACTTGCATTAATATTATAATAAACACAATATGCAAACATATGCCCATATGATTCTCACTCAAAAAAAATAAGGAAATAAAGTTAATACAAAAGTGATGCTTTCAGTATATAACCCTGACAGCACCTATGTCTACCCACCATTGTCTGGGATGTTGGACTAGGTTACATTTAAAAACAACAGCAGACAAGTTTAGGTCATCGATGCTTGAAGTGATGTTCTCAGTGACATTTGCTTCTGAAGTGCCGCCAGTTTTCATGAAATGGCAGTCTCTGGAAGAGTGACCAGGCTTCCCATAAATCCAACAATTTTCATTGAACTTCTTGTTGGGCTTCTTGTCTCTGGATCCTTGATCTGAAGCTTTCCTCTTCTTGGAATTCTTCTTGTTATTGTTGGAGTTGCCTTTCCGCTTGTTGGAGCTTTCCTCAACATGTACTTTAGCCTCCTCGCTTTTGAACTTGATTGTTCCTCGGTTGTTTGCTTCAATCTTCAACCTGACAACAAGATCTTCCAAGGACATTTCCTTCTTTTTATGCTTGAGATAATACCTGAAGTCTTTCCAAGATGGTGGCAACTTTCCAATGATTGCTTCCACTAGAAAGGATTCGCCAACCTTATGGCCTTCGACTTCAATCTCATGAATAATGATCTGAAGCTCCTGCATCTAGACAGTGACGAACTTAAAGTCCACCATTTTGTAGTCCATAAATTTATCCATGATAAATTTCTTCAAGCTGGCAATCCCAGTCTTGTATTTGTAGGCCAGAGCGGTCCACAAGGTCTTTGTAGTAGTGAGTGGACTGTATATATTGTACAGAACTTCATCCAAACAGTTAAGGATGTAGTTACGGCAAAGAAAGTCCGAATGCCTCCATGCATCCATTGCTGCAAACGTCTCCATGTGAGTTTCTAGAGTTTGCCCCTTAGCGGGCTTAGGTTCCTCCTCCTCGAGGAACCTATCCAACCCGAGAGTTCTGAGATAGAAGAGCATTTTGCTCTGCCAAGTCTTGAAGTCAGCCCCTTTGAAATTCTCGGGCTTGTTGTGCATACTATTAACCATTTTCGGGAGTTCTGTTTTGGTAGTCATATTGTTGTCTACAAAAGAAAAAAAAACAGTAAACGTCTTAAGTTGTTATACCTTAAGTAGAAAAATTTAATTTTTAATTAAAAATTAATAACAACGAATTGAATTCCTACTCGAATTTAATAATAATTATACTGTTATGCAAATAGTATAATTCACTATCAACAAAGAACAAAAGGAAGATATTGTATCTTCAATTCGAACCTTGATAATCGCGAATTAAAGGGACTGTTTCACTAACAACGTATATCACTGTACACAAAGCACAGAAAGAATATATGTTATCTTCAATTCCAACCTTGAATATGGTGAAGTAAAAGACAGACTGAGGCTTGTTGAAACAATGTCCTTAAGACGTTTAATTCTGCTACTGCTATGGTGTATACAGGTTATGCGGTAGTCGTCTCCGAAGATACAACAGTAAGAATTTCATTAACTTACACTAGAATAATGGAGACTTAGTCGAGAAAGGATATGACAGTGCTATGTGATATATAGCCCTAAGCCCTTGGTAGTTGTTGCAACTGTTCAGACAAAACTGTCATGACAGTTGCAACTGCTTGTATCAAATCAGAAATGAATTTTGCAAAAAATAAGTTTATCGTCCCAAGCCCAAGCCCAAGCCCGGGTCGGCCCGGCCCGGCGAGCGCGCGTGTTTCACACTGACCAAGTTGGGTGTGTTCTCCCTCCGGAGAAAATATTCGTACCCCTAAGAGCACAACCCTTTGGCGTATTTTTTAACTTATAACTTCATTTTCTTTTTGCTCCTTTCCGAAATGGGACTAACTTTCAATGTCACATATCAAGCAAAAGTCCAATTCTTCATTTTAACAAGCTAACTTCGGAGACGAATATTTCATTCATTTGAAATCCGTTTTGGACATGTGAGTACATCATTTTATACGTCTTGATGAGTAGAATACGATGGAACCAATTTCCAACAGAAAGTTGGTTTGAATAAGCAAAGGAGAGCGATAAGAATTCTGTAAGTCAAGTTTGGGTACGGTGCCTTTCAAGTACTTAGGGACTCACATTAGTTCGTCACGAATTTCTGCAGCTTATAGTGAGATGAATGAAAGAGTTCTTTAAGATGTTGGCTGGTTGAAAATCTCAAACTCTTCGGTTGCGTTTGGTTTGTTGTTTTGAAAACAGTTTTCTGAAAACAGTTTCTGAAAACAGTTTCTTGAAAACAGTTTTCTGAAAATGAGAGAGTAAAAACTGTTTGGTAATAATTTTTTATGAAAACAGTTTTTTTTGAAAATGAGAGTATAATGTAATGTATAGGTTTGGTTGTATGTATATACTGTATCCAGTATATATACTCTGACATATACATACATACTGATATATAATAATATAAAATATTTTATTATAATAAACATATTTAATAATATACATATATATAATAATATATAATAATTATAATAATATATATGTAATAATAATATATATATTAAACAACTTATTATAAAAATAATAAATTATATAATAATATATAAAATAATATATAATAGTAATATATAATAATAATAATATATATTATAATAATAGATTATTATAATAATGTATATATAAAATAGTATATATGAAATAATAGTATATATAAAGTAGTATATATAAAATAATAATATAATAATATAATAATATAATAATAATATAAAATAATAATAGTATATATAATAATAATATAATATAATAATAGTATATATAAAATAGTATATATAAAATAATAATATATATAATAATATTATAATATAATAATAGTATATATAAAATAATATATATATATATAATAATAATATATTATAATAATTGTATATTATATAACAATATGAAATAATTTATTATAATAAACATATTTAATTATATACATATATATAATAACATATAATAATTATAATAATATATATTAATAATAATCTATTATAATTTTGTATTAAACAATTTATTACAATTATAACAAATTATATAATAATATATAAAATAATATATAATAGTAATATATAATAATAAAAATATATATTATAATAATGGTAGATTATTATAATAGTATATATAAAATAGTATATATGAAAAAATAATATATATTATAATAATAGTGTGTATATATATATAAATAAAAATAATAATATAATATATATAATAATAATATAATATAATAATAATAATAATAATAATAATAATAATAATAATAATAATAATAATAATAATAATAATAATAATAATGTATATGTCACAATAATATATTATAAATATATATATAACTATATTTTACAATAATAGTATATTGTATAATAATAAATATAATAATATATAATAGTAATATATTATATATTAATATTTATAATAATATGTAATAATAATATATTATAATAATAATATATATAATAATAATATAATATAATAATAGTACATATAAAATAGTATAAAATAGTATATATAAAATAGTTTATATAAAATAATAATATATATAATAATATTATAATATAATAATAGTATATATATAAAATAATAATATATTATATAATAATATGAAATAATTTATTATAATAAACATATTTAATTATATACATATATATAATTACATATAATAATTATAATAATATATATGTAATAATAATCTATTATAATTATGTATTAAACAATTTATTACAATAATAATAAATTATATAATAAATTATATAATAATATATAATAGTAATAATATATATTATAATTATAATAGTGTATGTATATATATATATATATATATATATATATATATATATATATATATATATATATATATATATATATATATATATAAATGTAAATAATTATATAATATGTATATTAATAATAATAATAATAATAATAATAATAATAATAATAATAATAATAATAATAATAATAATAATACTATATATGTAACAATAATATATTTTAAATATATATATATAACAATATATTATAATAATAGTATATTATATAATAATATATATAATAATATATAATAGTAATATATTATATATTAATATATATAATAATATGTAATAGTAATATATAATAATAATTGTTACCGCTGATTTCAGTGTGGGGGTAAACAGATAGAATTTGTGAGTCCGAGAAAGACCTGAACAGTTGACTCAGCCTTCTTGCTCCTGCCGCGACCTGCAAGGAAGTGCGAAACACCGGGGTTGATTCCGGCGACGCACCCTCCGACGCTCTTGTCAGTAATCAGAAGAGATTAAGAAAGAGCTTAAAAGTGGTGAAAGAGTGATTAACCTGGTCAAGGAGGCAGAGGGGTTGTATTTATAGTCGCCAGGGGAGCCGTTTAAGGGTCTGATTTCCTGTGTAACAGCCGGGAGCAAAATCCTCAGTCTGTTTAGGAAATCTTTCCTTGATTCCCTGTGGGAGCAAATCAGGGCCGTCGATTTGGCCAAATCAGGGATCCTGATTTGTCTCTCGTTGGTTTGGGTTCGCCTCGGGTCGAGACCCGTACCCAATGGGTGTGGATCCGTTCGCGGGTTATTGGGTCCGTGAGAAGGAGATTCAGTACCCGCTTTGGATCCACTTGTATGTGAAATTACCATTTTACCCCCGAGCATCAAGATTCGTGCCCAATCTGGACGGTTCCGATTTAACCCCATTTTTAGCCATATCACGAGCCCCCCACTCCTAAAGACTGAGTGTGATCAGCCTTTGAGGAGTAGTTTAACTGTTTTGGTGGCTAGCGGAGTTGTATCGGAGTCCATATGGAGGATTTAGAATCTCGAAGGGGGTAGTGAGGTAACTTTTTGGTGCCTGTGTTGTTTCCCAGCCATATCGAGTATTTGGCGTCTTTCATCTATTTTTCTCGGATTATTTATTTAATTTTGCGATGTGTTTACTAATTGTTCGGGGGCCTTAACTGTACATTCTAGACAATAATTGTTCGTTCAGGGGCCCAAAAATATACCCCCGAATTTTAAATTATTTTCCAGAATTTTTGGCAATTTTTTCGCAATTTTTAAATAAATAAAACGAATTAAATAAATAAAAAACGATTTTTAATACTGATTTACGGCGTGGCGCAATCTGGACTTCTGATCATCGTCGAGCGTGATTTTCTGAGGGATCTGACGGTCTCCATCGCTCGGCAGATTTTTGCTCCGTTTGTGAGCTCGGGATGGCACTTGCTCGGGTGCCGACCGGAGACTAGGGGGGTTCGGCGTGCCGAGCGACGTGGCGCAATCTGAGCCATCGGATGGTGGTGCGTTTCCCAAGAAAACGCTATCTTGTCTTTTAGCGCACGTGGCGCAACCTGGACCGTTCATCATTAGAAGCACGAATTTCCGAGAGATCCAACGGTCGTAGTAGCTCGGTGTCTTTTTTCTCCGTTTACGAGCTCGGAAAGGCACTTGCTCGGTAGCCGACCGGAGACAGGGGGTCTCGGCAGGCCGAGCGACGTGGCGTGCTCTGAACCGTCGGATGGCGACGCGCATCTCGAGACGGGCACATTTCTCAAGAAAACACTATCTTGTCGTTTAGTGTCCTCGGCGAGATCTGGGCCGTCTGATCGAGATCAGGCGCGATTCTTGAGGGGAAAGTGAGTTTTCCCCATTTGCGAGCTCGGGAAGGCACTTGCTCGGTCGCCGACCGGAGACAGGGGGTCTCGGCAGGCCGAATGACGTGGCGTGTTCTGAACCGTCGGATGGCGACGCGCATCTCGAGACGGGCACATTTCTCAAGAAAACACTATCTTGTCGTTTAGTGTCCTCGGCGAGATCTGGGCCGTCTGATCGAGATCAGGCACGATTCTTGAGGGAAAAGTGAGTTTTCCCCATTTGCGAGCTCGGGAAGGCACTTGCTCGGTCGCCGACCGGAGGCATGAAATGGCGTTCCGAGATATAGCAAAGAATCGGACCTCTTTACGGCTCCATTTCCAAGGATATTAATGGCGTTCCCAGACCGATGTGGTATTTTACCTTCCCAATGGTCATTAATGTTGATCTCTTAAATTAATGTGCGGCGTTTCAACTTCCGAGGATCATAATGGCTAGGTCTTGGAGGTTAGGCTATAAGTACTCCACTTTCCTTTGTCATTTCAATCGCAATCAACATAGAGTTTCAGACCTCGGAGGTGTCTGTCTGGGGTAACTTCTCTTTCGAGGTCCAAAGGGGTGATTGCTCTTTTGCCTTCTTCTTCTCTCGTTCCTGACGGCCCCAAAGTGGATGTCAGGAGCGAGGGGGGACGAGGCAGTAGTGGTGACGACCATAGACCGGACCTGAGGGATGAGTTGCTTCGGAAGGACGGGTGGTCGTCCTGTTGTCGTGTTCTTTTCCCGTTCCTCACTGCTCCGAAGGGGATGTCAGGAGCGGGAGGGAATAAGGCAGTAGTGGCGACGACCGTAGTCCGGACCCAGGGTGTGAGCTACTTCGGAAGGACGGGTGGTCGTTCTTCCACCAAGATCTTCTGCCTACCCTGTTTGCTCCGCAGCGAGTGTCAGGGTCGGCAGAGATCATGGCGGGAGAGGTGATCATCCATGTCCGAATTCGACTTCCGGACCATCTGAGCTTGTTGTTTGCAACTGTGAAGGCGCTGTTGCCAGAGTCCTCTGACAAGCCGAGCCTTCCAGTTGCAAGCAACTAGCTCGGAATGGTGCGCTTCTCCTGATTTCTGAGTGTTGATGGGCCCCCTCCCATCTCTGTCTTCCTTCCGGGCTGATGGCTTCTGATGAATGTCAACCCGGAGGAGTTAGAGACGGGGGGAGTGCCGATCTGTTTTTGACCGGGCCCGTGGGTCGGCGGGATACCGACCGAGAATAGGGCCTGGGGGGTGCTCGCCGAGGGCGGTGCCTTAAAGCTTTGAATCAAAACTTTTTCTGGTTCCTTTAGACATAGGTGGGGCGTCCGAGGGTCCAATCGTCCGAGCGGTGTGGTGCAACCCGAACTGTTGAATGAAAGTAAGTTTTCCCCGTTTGCGGGCTCGGGAAGGCACTTGCTCGGATTCCGATCCCCTTGCGCCGAACTAGCTGACTTGGTGAGGAAGGCAGTGGTGATGGGCCTTCGCGACGTTTCGAGAGCAGCCCAAAAGTCGCGAACTTTCGTTTGGAAGTCCAAGGGACGTTCCATTTTACTATAAATCTTTACCCCCCCCCCCCCTTGGATCAAGTTTCACTTTTTACTTTTACTCTCTCTCTTCAGTTCTCACTTTGCCTTCGAAGTTTTTATCTCTCTGGTGGTGGTGCTAGCTGTCGCGGTAGCGTTCCTTGCCTCCGGTGAGCTTTCCGACCGTACATATCACTTCAAGGTCAGTCTCTTTCCCTTCTCTCTTAGAAAAAATGGTTAAGATCACGGATGAGACCCCCGCCTCGGAGCAAGCCGTTGGCCGAGGGGATAAAGGGAAGGAGGTAGTGGAGCAGAGCGATCAGAATGTCGTCCGTCCGGACAGAGAGGGCGAAGTGGCTGAGCCGCCTAAGGAGGTAGCGGCGGTGTCCCGGGAGGGTGAAGCCGTGGTCACGATTGTGGAGACGCCGAAGACGGCGGGAGCGTTCGGTCGGCAGCCCATTTCTCTGTCGAGCGTGGGAGGCGTCCGGGACTATGCCGAAGATACCCTGGAGAGAGTCACCCAAGGCACGGCTAAGCTGGTGGAGGAGAACGAGCCGAGGGAGCTGTCCGAGGTGGATCATAGGATCTCGTCTCTTACCGAGACCAATCTTTGTCTGATCCGAGAGGGTTTCCGGATCCCCGCCGACTACGGACTGCTCCTCCCTGGGCCGGGTTTTCGAGCCAACACAAAGTCCTCGTCGGACGTGTGCGTCTTTCCGGTCGACTCCCTAATTGCCGGACTCCGGTTTCCCCTCCACCTGTTCGTTGTGGATGTGTTGACATGGTACGAGTTGAGCCCCGCCCAGCTGATGTCGAACACATGGAGGCACGTCACGGCATTCGTCCTCCGATGCCAAGAGGTCGGCGGCAAGCCGACTATGTTCCTCTTCCGGAGCCTCTACCGACCCTGTCAGCCGAGGCGAGACGAGCAAAGGTTCTTTCTTTCGCCCCGGATGGGCGTGAAGCTGATCGAGAATCCGGACTCGATCAAATATTGGAAGGAGAAGTATTTTATTATCCGAGCCCCTGTGCCGTGGGTGATACCGACGGTTTGGGCAAAGGAGGGTCTGCCCAAGCGGACCAAGAGGGAGGCGCCGCTGAGTGATGAGGAGGCAGAAGTTCAGAAGAAGCTCCTCGCCCTGCCAGTGCTAAGCTGGAAGGATATCACCGAGGATGATCTGTTCCGCGGGGGTCTCAGTCCGATCGACCCTAGTATGCTCCTGGTATTTATACTCTTTGTTTGTGGTTCACGAAAATTTTTCTAAGTTTTTTCGTTCGGCTTTTGCAGAGACGATGAAGCTGGATTACAAAGCTCTGGTGGCGAAGGGTAGGTCGGAGCAGGAGGTGAAGAAGAAGAGGCCTTCGGCGGCGCCTCAGGACAGCCGAGCCACGAAGAAGCCTTCGGTGGCGAAGGTTGCCGACCAGCCGAAGGTCATGGTCCTCGCGGAGGGGGAAGTCATGGTCCTCGACCCTCCGGCCACGGATGCGCCGGTCCTCGACTCTCCGGCCACGGGTGTGCCGACACCGCCCCCAAAGGGGGATGCTCCCGGTTCGTCGAGCAGCGCGTTCGGCGTGAAGGAGGTGTTATCCCTCCCGGTTGCGCCTCTTACTGCCAAGGCAGAGACGATTTTGACCGAGCGTCACAAACAGATCTTCGTCCCTGACTGGCAGGTGATGAACGTCGACGGCTTCTTAGGCGACGGCAACATCTGCATGGAAGCGGTGAAGCACCTGCCGACCCCGAAGGACCGAGCGACCCTGAAGGCCGGGATGGCAGGGGACGCCGTGATGCAGATTGCTCGGAATACCATGTCGGTAAGTAGGCTGAGTTCCCCCTCATTAAGATTTCTTTCTTAGATGAATTTCTAAGTCCTTGGGTTCGGATTTTAATGTGTTGTTCTCTTTCAGACTCTCTGCCACTTCAACTTCCTGGTCGAGGAGTTGGCTAACAAGAAGCGGGAGAACGAGCGGGAGAGGGCGGAGCGCGTCAAGGTCGCGCAGCAGTTTGATGCCGAGCAGCTTCTCTCGACGAAGAGGGCTGCTGCAGTGGGGGGCCTGGAGAAGCAGCTGGCCGACGCCATTCAGCTGTCGAAGGACACGGCGGCCAAGCTTGAGAAGGAGGCAGCCGAGCTGAAGGAGGAACTGGCCAACGCTCGGTCGGGAGCGGAGATAGAGGTTGCCGAGCTGAAGGAGGCGCTGGCCAAGGCTCGGTCGGAAGCGGAGACAGCTCGGAAGAGGGCCGAGAAGATCAAGGCCAAACACCTGAAGAAGGTGAAGAAGGTGAGGAAGGCCGTGCAGGAGGAGGCCGCGCAGCACATGATCCAGAACATGGAGGATGCCTATGGTCGAGCCCTGCTCCACGTAGCCGCCAAGAACCCGGGCTTCGACACGTCCTCCTACCATTTTTACGACCCTGTGGAAGGGGAGGAAGGGATTACCAAGGGTCTGCTCGGCCCCGAGGGAGAGTCGGAACCTGTCGAAGGCCCTGGGGAGACCGAAGCCGAGGGCGAGGAGGAGGATGACTCCGGGGAGGAGAGTTGGAGCGAAGGCGGAGGCGAGGGCGATGGCGAGGACAAGACCGGGGGGTCGACGGACCCGAACGGCAAAAAGGTCAACCCCTGACTCGGTTGTCTTCTTTTAGTCTTTTGTTGTTTTGTTTCTTTTTTTAAGCCTCATTGCGGACTGGCCACCGCTTGTGTAAAACTTTCACCTCGATTTTGAATGAAAACATTTTGTTTGGCCAAAATTTGTCCAAGTGTTGAGCCTCGGATTTGTGCGTAACTAGTTGTAGATGTTTCCGTGTATTGTCCCATCGGATTTATCTCCGCTTTTCAGGTGAAGTTCGGTCCGATCACGGAGGTTGTCTACCTTCGGAAGGAGCTGGCCAAAACGAAGTGTGAGCTCTCGGACAGCCGACAGAGGCAGTTTCTCCTGCTCGGCCAACTGGAAGAGACGAGGGCAGCTCTACGGAGGTACTGTCGCGAGCTGTGGCAACTGCGGAAGTACCCCCAAGCTCCTTGTCCCGGAGGGAAAATCGAGCGGCTCCGTGGGGAGCTTACTGCCGCCGAGCAGAAGAATGACGACCTTTTGGCCGAGGTCCAACACTTGGAATTAGCGGAGAAGGAACGCTCGGCGGCGGAAGAGAAACTGACTTCTGAGCTGGAGAAGGCATCGACCGAGCGCAAGAGGCTATTGGCCGAAGTCGATAGGCTCAGAAGGATCACGATAGATAGGGGGATCGAGGTCACCCACTTCCGACGACTTGCGACCGATGGCGCCGCCGTCTCGGGCTCGTCAAGACCCTCTCGTCCGAAGAGGACGGCGAAGGACGACGCTTTGAGAGACAGAATCATTGAACTGGAGGAAGAGGTCGCGTCGCTCAAGCCTGCGCCGGAGAGGGCTAACATCCGCAGCACGTCGTGCACTCGTGAAGAGAGCGAGAGGGGGATTACGTTTTACGAACTCGCGACACGCTCGCCTGTGACCAGACGGAGTCCAGCCGACGCTCAGAGCAGTGCGGCCATCTCGTCGAGCGGGGCCTCGGTCGGTGCCGCAGTTAGAGCCAGTAGCGAAGGGGGGTCGCGCTTCGTTGGTTTAGGATCGAGCTCGGAGGGCAGGCCTCGTCGTCCTCGTGTTTCCTTAAACCGAAGCGTTCCCCTTCCGAAGAGGACCTGACTATGTCGCTTCGTGTCCCTTCTGATTTGTTGTAAAACGTTGTTGTAGACTTGGTCTTGTTGTATTATGGAACCATTATGTCTGAATATGATTGGAAAATTCTTCAAGTGTGGTGCCTCGGAAGTATATTGAAATCTTGTTGTTCATTTTCCCCTTTTTTCAGCTCGAGGCGGCCGATTCATATGCTGATCTGCACGGCTCGAATGATGACTCTGAATCCGAAGCCACTTCAGGGACGGCGGCTTTGAGCCCCAGGAGCGTCGAGCTGGAGGTACGCCGAGCTGAGAGTGAGCAGGCTCACCTTTTGTCCGTCCTCGACCTACGGGAAGCCGAGATCCAGCGTCTGGAGAATAGGATCGCCGAGCTGAACCCTGCTGAAGGGGACGAGGATTCGCAAACTGCGTTCAGCAATGCTCTTCGGGTCAAGTGTATTCGGCACAACCAGTCGAAGATTATAGCCGAGCGGGACGATTTGCTCTCGGAAATTCGACACTTGCAGACTGTGGTAGCGAAGCTCCGGAACGGTACAGGGGAGCTACCAGCCGAGGAGGACGAACAGTCGGCTGAACAGTCTAGTGAAGATCTTTCCATATGGGTCTAAGTGTAGTGGGTCGGCGTCGTGTATTTTGTTTCCAAACACTTTGTAATCATGTGTTTTGTATTGAGGTCTGATTGTTCAATAAAATATCTTTCATTGCACAGCATATTTGTCTTGCTTATAACTGTGTTGGTCGCGCCGAGGTCCTTGAACCGAGCATGTTATTTCCGTCGGCGAGAGTGTTTGAACCGAACGGGTTCCCATGAGTACGGTATTTTGTTGTTTAGCGACTCTGACAAGGTACGGCACGGAATCCTAGGCGGCTCTGTCCCCAAGAAAGCGCCATTTTGTCGTTTAGCGTAGGTGCGAATCTCGAGGCGGCTCAGTTCCCAAGAAAACGTTATCTTGTCGTTTAGCGCAGGTGGCAAGATCTGAGCCGTCCGATCGAGATCGTGCACGAAAGTTGAGGAGAAAGTGCGTTTCCTCCGTTTGCGAGCTCGGGAAGGCACTTGCTCGGTGACCGACCGGAGACGTAGGGCTTCGGTCCTCGGCAACTGGCCAAGATCGCTCGGATTACATGGCCGACCGAAGCTCCGGCATCGATCCTCTGGAAAAACTTGAACAGACTGGGAGCCAAGTGCTGGAGCCCGGGACCATCTTTGTGGCTCGACGGTTGTGGGAGCAATTCCGAACGGCGATCTACCCCTGGTTCGTCCGGAGACGAGCCGAGGAGGTAAAGTCGAGCTGAGTGTTGGACTCCGAACCATCGGTGTAGTTCAACGGCTGTGGGAGCAATTCCGAACGGCGACCTACCCCTGGTTCGTCCGGAGACGAGCCGAGGAGGTAAAGTCGAGCCGAGTGTTGGACTCCGAACCATCGGTGTAGTTCAACGGCTGTGGGAGCAATTCCGAACGGCGATCTACCCCTGGTTCGTCCGGAGACGAGCCGAGGAGGTAAAGTCGAGCCGAGTGTTGGACTCCGAACCATCGGTGTAGTTCAACGGCTGTGGGAGCAATTCTGAACGACGATCTACCCCTGGTTCGTCCGGAGACGAGCCGAGGAGGTAAAGTCGAGCCGAGTGTTGGACTCCGAACCATCGGTGTAGTTCAACGGTTGTGGGAGCAATTCCGAACGGCGATCTACCCCAGGTTCGTTCGGAGACGAGCCGAGGAGGTAAAGTCGAGCCGAGTGTTGGACTCCGAACCATCGGTGTAGTTCAACGGCTGTGGGAGCAATTCCGAACGGCGATCTACCCCTGGTTCGTCCGGAGACGAGCCGAGGAGGTAAAGTCGAGCCGAGTGTTGGACTCCGAACCATCGGTGTAGTTCAACGGCTGTGGGAGCAATTCCGAACGACGATCTACCCCTGGTTCGTCCGGAGACGAGCCGATGAGGTAAAGTCGAGCCGAGTGTTGGACTCCGAACCATCGGTGTAGTTCGACGGCTGTGGGAGCAATTCCGAACGGCGATCTACCCCAGGTTCGTTTGGAGACGAGCCGATGAGGTAAAGTCGAGCCGAGTGTTGGACTCCGAACCATCGGTGTAGTTCAACGGCTGTGGGAGCAATTCCGAACGGCGATCTACCCCTGGTTCGTCCGGAGACGAGCCAAGGAGGTAAAGTCGAGCCGAGTGTTGGACTCCGAACCATTGGTTGAAATCACAATTTAAAAAGCAGGTGATAAGAGGGGGGAGAATCACGCGAATTCACAAACATGCGAGAGCTTTCTTTATTAATTATTGACGGCGAACCGTTTTACATAGTACAATTTTTGAAAATTGGTTACAAGTTGGAGGACTGGAATGGCTCGATATCCTGCGACACTTAGAGCGGCGCCGGAGCGCTTTCTCGGTATTTCAGGAGGTGGTCGGCATTCCAGGTCCTCGGAATCTCTTTGCCATCTAAGTCTTCAAGACGATATGCCCCGGGCCGAACAACCCTTGTGATCCTGTACGACCCTTCCCAGTTCGGAGCTAGCTTGCTCTTCTGACTGGGGATGGATATAGCTAGCTTTTTCAAGACCAAATCTCCTTGCTTAAGGTTGGCGGGTCGGACCTTTTTGTTGTACGCCAGTTCAACTCTTCTTCGGTAGATCTGCTGCCGAATCGACGCCCTTTCCCTCAGCTTGTCTATCAAGTCCAAGTCTGCTCTGAGGTCCCTGGCATTCTGTGCTTCGTCATAGGCTGTGAGCCGAGGGGAAGGTATTCCGACCTCAAGAGGTATCACGGCCTCGGACCCATAGGTGAGGTTGAAAGGGGACTCGCCTGTGGGGGTCCGCTTGCTCGTGCGGTAATTCCATAGGACGTTGGGGAGTTGGTCGACCCATAAACCCTTGGAACTTTTGTCGAGCCTTTTCTTGATGCCTGCGAGGATCTGCCGGTTAGCATTTTCTGCCTGTCCGTTTGACTGAGGGTGGGAGACGGATGAGAAGCGCTGCTGAATGGCCAGGTCGTCGCATAGAGCTCGGAACGCTGTGCCTGTGAACTGAGTCCCGTTGTCCGATACGAGGACACGGGGGACGCCGAACCTGCATATGATGCTCTTCCATAAGAACTGTACCTCTTTGCTCTCGGTTATAGTGGCGAGGGGCTCGGCCTCGACCCACTTCGAGAAGTAGTCAATGGCTACGACCAAGAACCTGAACCGACCCGGAGCCGGAGGGAAGGGCCCTAGTAAGTCCATGCCCCACATTGCGAAGGGGATGGGACTTGATAGGGAGGCGAGGTTGGCCTGAGGGAGGCATCGGATTCTAGAGTGTCTCTGACAGGAGCTGCATTGCCGAACGTGTCGTTCGGCATCTTGAAGGAGGGTCGGCCAGAAGTACCCATAATTCAAAGCTTTTCGGGCCAAGGACCTAAACCCCGAGTGCGCCCCTCCGATGCCTTCGTGGAGTTCTTGTAGGGCATATTCGGCTTGATCCGGAGAGAGGCACCTTCGGTACGGTCGGCCGTCTATTTGAGAGAAAGAGCGTTTGTATAGGATACCCTCGATCAAAACATACCGCTCGGCCCGGGTCCTGACTCGGCGAGCCTCTTTGGGATCCGAGGGCAGAACTCCATCCCTTAAGAATTCTACCAATGGCTTCATCCAATTGTCTTGTAACATGACTGGCAACGACTCCGCCGAGGCAGGCGTCTCGTCTTCGATGCTCGGCTTAGAGAGGACTTCGATCAGCACGGTCTGTTCGAGACCTTGAAGTGAGGACGAGGCCAATTTGGAGAGGGCATCGGCCTGTGAGTTTTCTTCCCGAGGGACCCGCTGGATGAGCGCCTCCTCGAACCGGTCCATGAGATCCCGAACCCTAGCAAGGTACTTTGCCATCCGCTCATCTCGAGCTTCGTACTCGCCCAAGACTTGGTTCACGACGAGCTGGGAATCGCTGTGGATTCAGAGGCGCTGCGCCCCAGCACTTCGGTCAAGTCCGAGACCAGCGATGAGTGCTTCGTACTCCGCCTCGTTGTTCGAGGCCTTGAAGTTCATACGGATCGCGTACTGGAGGACGAAGTCGTCAGGGCCATTCAAAATGATGCCAGCGCCGCTTCCTTCATTACAAGAGGACCCGTCCACTAAGACTGTCCAAATGGGGGGTCCATTCGGAATGTGTTCGACCTCAGGGATAGTGGACTCCACGATGAAGTCGGCGAGCGCCTGTGCCTTAATCGCTGTCCGAGGCTGGTAAGTGATGTCGTGCTAGCTCAGCTCTATGGACCACTTCATCAGTCGGCCCGAGGTCTCGGGCTTGTAAAGGATCTGCTTTAGGGGTTGGTCGGTGAGGACGACGATCGAGTGGGACTGAAAGTATGGCCGAAGCTTCCTCGCCGCTGTGACTAGGGCGTAGGCCATTTTCTCAATCTTCGGATAGCGGAGCTCGGCGTCCCGAAGCACCTTGCTCACGTAGTAGATGGGCTTTTGGGACCGGTCCTCCTCTCTTACCAGGACAGCACTTAGGGTCTGCTCAGAAGCAGCCAAGTAGACGAAGAGGGTCTCGCCCGGGACCGGTTTACTGAGCAGAGGGGGGTTCACCAAGTATGCCTTCAGTTGGTCGAACGACTCCTGTTGTGGCTGGCCCCATTCAAAACCCTTAGCCCCCCTGAGTGCTTTGAAGAAGGGGAGGCATTTTTCCCCTGACTTCGAGAGGAACCGACCGATAGCGGCGAGCCGACCGGTAAGCTTCTGCACCTCCTTGATGTTCCGAGGCGGGGCCATGTCTAATATGGCCTTAATCTTCTCGGGATTAGCTTCGATCCCTCGTTGGCTTACCATGAAGCCGAGGAATTTTCCCGAGGAGACCCCGAATGCACACTTGTTCGGGTTTAGCCGCATGCTGTGCCTTCTCAACACGCCGAAGGCCTCCTGGAGGTCGGCCACGTGATCTGAGCCTCGGACGCTCTTGACAAGCATGTCGTCAACGTACACCTCCATATTCCGGCCTATCTGGTTTTGGAAAACCTTATTGACGAGGTGCTGATAGGTGGCGCCCGCGTTCTTCAAGCCGAACGGCATGACCCGATAGCAGTAGAGGCCTTGGTCGGTGACAAAGGAGGTCTTCGGAATGTCCGGAGGGAACATTCGGATTTGATTGTACCCCGAGAAGGCGTCCATGAAGCTGAGGAGCTCATGGCCCGAGGTGGCATCAATAAGGGTGTCGATGTTCGGAAGGGGGAAAGGGTCCTTCGGACATGCCTTATTCAGGTCGGTGAAGTCAATGCATATTCTCCAGGAGCCGTTCGACTTCTTGACCATTACAACATTGGAGAGCCACTCAGGGTAATTTACCTCCTGTATGAACTTGGCCTTCAGCAGTTTATCCACCTCCTCCTTGATGGCCTGCTGTCGCTCGGGAGCGAACTTTCGCCTCTTCTGCTGAACCGGTTTGCACCCCGGTTCGACACTTAGGCGATGGACGAGCAGTTCCTCGGAAATGCCGGGCATGTCCGCGGTCGACCATGCAAACAAGTCATGGTTATCTCGGATGCATTTAATCAGGTCCGAGCACAGTGCGGTCGGCAAGGATTTGCTGATGAGGAACTTCCGGCTTGGATCCTCGTCCGAGAAGAGCACTTCTTCTAACTCGTCCGCCGGCTCGGACGTTGGCCGGGCCTTCGGCTCGGGGATTTCTAGTGTCTCGAGCGAGAGCACTGGTCCCCCGGTGGAAGTCATGTAGCACTTCCGGGCTGTTTCCTGGCTTCCCTTGACTTCCCCTACTCCCGACCGAGTGGGGAACTTCATTTTCAAATGGTATGCCGAGGGGACAGCTTCCAGGGCGGCTAGGCCGGGTCGGCCCAGAATGACATTATATGCTGCCGGGACGTCGACGACCATGAAGTCCATCGGCTCGGTCCGGGTAGTAGGGGTGCTTCCCGCAGTAACGTCTAGGGTTATCACCCCTTCGACGGTTACCGGGACCCCCGTGAACCCGTGGAGTGTGTAACCGGCCGGCTTGAGACGGTCTCGGGACAGATGCAGGCCTCGGAAGGCCAAGAGGAAGAGGATATTGACCGAACTTCCATTGTCTACTAAAATCCTCTGCACCTTGAAGTTGGCCATGCGGAGGTCGATGACGAGGGCATCGCAGTGTAGGGTTCGGACCCCTTCGAGGTCGGCATCGGAGAAAGACACAGGGACGCCGAGACCTTTTGGGGGAGGGGCACTGTGGACCGAGTTGACCTCTCGGACGAAGGCCTTCCGGGAGGAATTAGAGGAGCCCCCCATGGGGCCTCCGTGGATCAGGTGTAGAACCCGTTCCTCCTCGAACTCGGGTGTCTCCTCGCGTCGCTCGGAGCGCTTGTTAGCCCCCCGAGGCGGAGGAGAGTTGCGATCCATCCGATCGTTAGACTTCACGAATTTGGCCAACTGCCCCCTCCGGATGAGGGCTTCAATCTCATCTCTCAGAGCCCGGCAATCATTCGTGTCGTGGCCGTGGTCTCGGTGGTAACGACACCACTTATTTTTGTTCCTCCTCTTCACTGGGGTGTGCATCCTCGGAGCCGGAGGGATGACCCCCTCCTTCTCCACCTCCATTAGGATAGTAGAGACATTAGTGGTGAGGGGAGTGAACTTCTCGAACCTGGGGGGAGGGCGGCGCTGACCGCCAATGTCCTTCTGAGCTTTCTTGGACCCCTCTTCCCCCGTCGCCTTCCTCTTCGACCCTACGGAGGGCCCTCCGAAGCTCGGAAGGGCTTCAGCCTCCTCTGCTCGGATGTACTTCTCGCACCTCAGGAGGAGGTTGGCGAAGTCATGCGGGGGCTTCTTGGCTAGGGACGATCGGAGGTTGGCGTTGAGGACGTTCGACTGGAACGCCACGGTGGCCACGGACTGGTCTAAGGAGGCGATAGACCTGACCTCTACGGTGAATCTCTTCACATAGTCCCGCAGCTTCTCTTCCCTTTCCTGCCGCAGGTTCAGTAGGGAAAGACTTGTCTTCTCGGCTCGCCTGCTACTCACGAAGTGAGTTATGAACAGCGTCTCGAACTGCTCGAATGAGAAGATGGATGAGGGGGCGAGCCTGGAATACCATTCCCGAGCCGACCCCCTGAGGGTGGCAGGGAAGGTCCTGCAGAGCACCGCGTCGGAAGCTTTCAGGGTCAGCATCAGGGTCTTGAAGCTTTCGACGTGATCGACCGGGTCGGATTCCCCTGAGTATGTTTCAAACTGTGGCGGTTTGAAACTCCTCGGTATGTGGACCTCCATGATCGACCGTTAGAAGGGGGGTCGGCTGGGACGGAAGGTTCCTGCTCGGGACTCCTCCTCCCTGTCCATGCGGCCGATCCGCCTTTCCACTTCGTGGATACGGCGGATGAGGGCGTCGTCACTTCGCTGGTAATCGTATGACCCCCGGACTCCTCTTCATAGGAGGGGGAGCGCGGACTCTGGCGCCGGTAGTCCTGGGATCGGCGAGGACTATATTGTTGCCGCTGGCAGCTGGGAGCCGGGGAAGGACTTCGGGTTCGACGGCGAGGACTGGGGTCCCTCGGGGGCGTCGGAGCCCTCTGAGCATTCTGGACGTTCTGCCGAAGGTTGAGAGCCTGCAGAACGGTCTCCTGAAATTGGAGGAATTCGGCCCGACTGATAGGCACCTCTCGGTCCCTCGGATGACGCCGATCCCCGGGGGAATGCGGCCTCCTCCTTCGGCGCTCGGGAGACGCCGCTCGGCCTCTGCGGTCCGGGGACCTTCTGCCGTCTCGGCGACGAGGGGACCGCTCACCCTGACGCTGGCGGGAGGCTCCCTCTCGGGCCCGCCTCTCGTCAAGGTGGGTGCGGAGGTCGTCGTCCTTCTGGCGGTTCAGGAGTGTGATGCGGAGGTCGGGATGATGAGAAGCCATTGAGTCCGAGGACCCATTAGGGGCCGGAACATGCTCCGGATTGAGGGGCTGCTTCTGTTTCCGAGCATTATGGCCGGAAGGGCCATTGTTGAGTTGCTGCTTGGGATGAGGAGGTGGGACCTGCTGGGCCGGTGGAGGAAGATCGGACTGTGGAATAGGATTGACAGGGACTTCCTCCGTAGGGTCGGCGGTGTTGGCCACACGGTTCGACCCTCTAGATCTGACCTTCTTCGGAGGCATGGCTGCAGAGGACGACGAGGAAGTAGCTGAGGCTGTTCGTGTGGTTTTTCCCACAGACGGCGCTAATCTGTTACCGCTGATTTCGGTGTGGGGGTAAACAGATAGAATTTGTGAGTCCGAGAAAGACCTGAACAGTTGACTCAGCCTTCTTGCTCCTGCCGCGACCTGCAAGGAAGTGGGAAACACCGGGGTTGATTCCGGCGACGCACCCTCCGACGCTCTTGTCAGTAATCAGAAGAGATTAAGAAAGAGCTTAAAAGTGGTGAAAGAGTGATTAACCTGGTCATGGAGGCAGAGGGGTTGTATTTATAGTCGCCAGGGGAGCCGTTTAAGGGTCTGATTTCCTGTGTAACGGCCGGGAGCAAAATCCTCAGTCTGTTTAGGAAATCTTTCCTTGATTCCCGGTGGGAGCAAATCAGGGCCGTCGATTTGGCCAAATCAGGGATCCTAATTTGTCTCTCGTTGGTTTGGGTTCGCCTCGGGTCGGGACCCGTACCCAATGGGTGTGGATCCGTTCGCGGGTTATTGGGTCCGTGAGAAGGAGATTCAGTACCCGCTTTGGATCCACTTGTATGTGAAATTACCATTTTACCCCCGAGCATCAAGATTCGTGCCCAATCTGGACGGTTCCGATTTAACCCCGTTTTTAGCCATATCAATAATATATATAATAATAATATAATATAATAATTGTATACATAAAATAGTATATATAAAATAATAATATATATAATAATAATATAATATAATAATAGTATATATAAAAAAGTATAAATAAAATAATAAAATATATAATAATAATATATATAATAATAATAGTATATATAAAATAGTATATATAAAATAATAGTATATTATAATAATTGTATATTATATAATAATATAAAATAATTTGTTATAATAAACATATTTAATTATATACATATATATACTAACATATAATAATTATCATAATATATATGTAATAATAATATATTATAATAATATATTAAATAATTTATTATAATAATAATGAATTATATAATAATATATATAATAATATATAATAGTAATATATAATAATAATAATATATATTATAATAATAATAAAATATTATCATAGTATATTTAAAATAGTATATATGAAATAATAATATATATTATAATAATAGTATATATAATAATAATAATAATAATAATAATAATAATAATAATAATAATAATAATAATAATATATGTAACAATAATATATTATAAATATATATATAATAATAATAATATATATAAATAGATTTAGAAAGAGGATGTGAAAAAACAGAAAATAGGTGAAGTAAAGTTTTGTGAAAACTGTTTTAAAAAAACAATATAACCAAACAGATTTTGGGGTTTTGGAAAACAAAAGAAAGGAAAAAAACAACAAACCAAACAGACCTTCCTTTCCTTTGCAGGTAGACTTGTATGTATATCTACCTATTTCTATTATAAAAGCAAGAATAAATCTATCCACAGTAGATCTGGACCACACATCTAATCCTAATTGTATCACAGATCTTATCTGGACCATAGAAATCTTTCAAATAGTTCAAATTTGGACCGTACATCTTATTTGCAGGCCTAATCTGGGCCATCCAAATTATTGTAAAATCCTATAATTCTTTATCCAATTTTTTTCAATCCCTACCCAGGCCGCCCTCTGTCTTCTTTCTTCCATCTCCAATCTCGTCGCCCCCTCGACACTAATATCCCCTTCTCTCTCCTATTTCACTCAACGAAGAAGACAAAGAAGAACCACGACCTCTCTATCTCTCTCTCTCTTGCAACCTCAGGTATTTTCAGACCCCTTTTGAATTCATATCGAATCGACCATTTTCTTATTACAACCGATCAAGATCCGTTGAATCTCGGGAATCTCTTCATCTGCATCCCTGTTCCAGTTGTTTTGTTCTTGATCGAGATGGAATCTAAGGTTAAAGTTGTTCAATTTCGAGTCTTGGCCAAGATTTGGATTAGGTTAGGGTTTCGAGGGGAAATTGGGGGTTTTGATTAGATCCGTGTTTTTGTTACCCATTTAGGAGATCATCTATACTCATATAGAACTTCTTAATAAATGTAAATATTTTATGTAATCAGGGCAACATTTATTAAGGGAAGTACAGAGTAATGAAAAACTATTATGTAGTGTAGGTTTATGCTGCACCAATACCATCGTATCTGATAATTCAAAACAGTTGGCCACTGACATAACAGTTTTAGCCCTTACTTTCTCATTACATCTAAAAGATTGTTCTTTTGTTAACAGTCACAATCAATATCAGTTTGGTTTTTGGCTAAACAATGATCGAAGGTTGAGCAATCATCGATGTTACTCAACTCCTAACAAAGTCTCAATCTGTCTAAATTTGACATAACTGAAGTAATCTTATTAAATCACTCTCCATAACACTAATTCCTCATGTGACCTCGACATTCAAGCTAACAATGAAAAATACCCTGTTTAGTTTCCAAGATTCATTCCAGTTAAACCCCCAAAACAAAAGTCTCACAAAGACATCAGAAATGTCCGACATAACGCAGCCAAGACATTGACAGCCAATACATTCAAAATTCAACTAATAAACATATCAATTTGATGAACAAGCCACATCAAAGTTGATAGCCCCCGCAATTGTTGGAGCACTCAAGAATATTCCTCCAAAGTGGCTGATTTGTTTGGCATTTGCTTTTAAAAAGAGGACAGAAACAGCACTGAGATTATGGAGGCCAAAGTTGAAATCTCCATGTTTACAGTATTAATAGTTCACTTTTCAATCAAGCATCAGAATCCCGATGTATATATAACAGCGTGTTTCGATCAAGAAAACTTAACATAGATCAAAACTACAATAGTATAACACAATCGTCAGCGTCTGACCAGGGGAGCTTACAGTAGTAATATTCAGGTCGGAAAATATCAAGTGATTTCCGAACACACAAATATATTAGACTACGATGTAAAATCACCATGCATGTACAAAGTTGAAGCAAAATGCATATTATGATACAAACGAACAATAAAACTGTTGCAGCTATGATGGAGGATTTTTAATCAGTATCTTGGGTACCAGAACATTTCTTTGATACCTTCTGGGTCAGCTTCAAACCCTAAGTTCTTGTAGAAATCCACAACTGCACATTATTGAAATGAGATTATGTCAAGCTTTATGATATCAGAGATTAGAGATTAATTAATTATTAACAGTAGGCACAAAATTAAGAGCCACACTGAATGCGTTCACACAATATTGAGTTACCTAACGAGAGAAGAGCATCAAAACTCATTTATGTATGTGTAATTGATTTAAAAGATAGAAACTTTGTCTATACAGATACTACGTTTTTCTGTTTACCTTTGTTATCTGCAAATAATGTTATGTTCCTAATATCCCTTTGAAGCAATGCTTGTACTATTTGTTCAACCAGTGCTTTACCTAGGCCTTGACCCTGGAATGTTACAAAAGATTTACCGAAGAATTGAGCTAATATTAGTCAGAAATCCTCTTGCTAATTGATAGAATTATTGAATTTATTATTGATTATTGAATTAATAAACTGAGTACAATGTGTCCACCTAAGTTTAGCTGTTAAGATCACTTTTGCTTAAGTTTAAGCAATTAAGATCTCAGAGTGCTCAACCATACAATATTAATCCTTCAATTTTCCATTAATTTTAGAGTTTAGAGGAATGCATGTTTAATTTGTGTGACTTAGTCATACACATTTCTCATCCAGGAGAATAAACTCTATATTAACATGAACTATAGTTGTATGCTATCAACTTATGCAAAATAACTATTATATTTTATAGAAACCTTTGGAGTTCAGTTTGAACTTAGCAGAGGCTCTAAGAGTTGTTAGCTATGTATATAATATAATATTTTGTTTTGTAGTGTAGCCGAGAAGAGTGATTTCATACCTGATGCTTTGTGTATTGATGCACCATATTCTTTTCGCAGAGGTAATCAATTTTCCCATTTTCTTGATTAATGAAATCTTGTTTTGTTAATTTTCTGAGAATTTCATTCTTCAATTCATATCTGAAACATTTTTTTTATAAAGATAATGTTCTTTTGATCCTCGCCCAGATTATCAACTATTCAAGAATGTTACAGACTTATGAAGAAAGTAATAGTCATTTGGTAAATGATTTCTTAATAAAATCATGTTCATATATTGATATATGTTCATATTGAATTAGGTGATGATCACACGTACTTGGACTCGAGAGTATCCCATAATGATATGAAAGAAATATGGACGTATCCTTCTTTTCTAAAGGAGTTGAGGAGAACTCGTGAGAGACATGGACGAGTGCGCTTTTCACAGGATAAGGTGAAGAGAGTCAAGAGACCCTATATTTCTCGTGTTGAAGTGAAGGTAAAGAAGATTAAATCTTGAAATTTTTTGAAAGTAATATGTGGAGTCATATTCAATTTTCGAATAGCAATTTCATAAATTAACTTCTTTATACTAATAAATAGTCCCTGCAATTTAAATATTTTTTCCAAAGATCCAGTTTCAGAAGTGATTTCTACTATTTCAAGGTGGTTATTATAATAAAGTTTGACAGATGAGGTTATAAATTTTTTTTCATGTTAAACATGAGAAAATCAATAGTTAATTTATTATATGTTTTTCTTTTCACATACATATATAGGCTACTTACATGTTCCAATTTGTAGGCAGTGGCTCGAATCATTATTCGACGACACTTCACTTCGAGAGGCATATGTCCTGTAAGTTTCTTCTCCTTCCACAAGTAAATGAAAATTATAACTAGGGATATAGAAGATATCGAGGTCATAGCTTCATCGTTATGGTGTAGTCGGGTCACTAAATGCTTGTTTAAGCTAATAAGGTGCTGTTAGTTGATATTTTTTCAATTTTTTTATTTGGACTTATTTGAAAAAGTACATGATTTTGATACACAGACAGCCTTAGCTGGCCTTGCTGAGGTACGTAGCATGTGCTTTGTGAACGGAGTACGTGCTTGTACTGGATTGATGGGGATTGACTACCCTACAACAAACTGGCTTTATAAGTCAGCCAATTTCTTCTTTTCAGTATGTACTTATCTTGAGACTCTAATATATCAATGTTTCCTTTATTTTTTAATAGCCTGGATGGGCAATACAAAAATCTTACTTTTTCTTCAAAAAGATTTGATGGAGAACTTCTAAAGTATGATTTGAATCTAGATTAATTATGGCAATCTTTTTGAGGAAACAATGACGATTCATCTTATAGATTCCCAATATTGTTTCTATACCAACTTCCATTCAAGTGTCTAATCATTTTTTCCCCTAAATATGCTTTTGCATGTTTTTTGGCTTGTTTGTTTTTTAATTCTATACTATTGCTCTTCGTTTTTGTCGACATTTTATTTTTCTTCTATAGGGACATTGGCTGAAGCCTGAAGGGAATATAGAGTGAATTATGTGGATGACTTCAATAGTTCATTTGTTTCCTAGCTTCATCCTCATCCACCTACAAACAAGGGAAACAAAGTAAATAATTAGTCTCCTAATCACTTTGTAAAAGACAGTTTTTTTTTTGAAAGAAGACATTCTTTGCTATTAAAACCATAAAGCATGTAATAAAATGAAACATATGCAAAAGAGATGAATCCCACCGGTTCAGTCCCAAAAAAGGGAATGAATGTAGAAAAGGGTTAAAAAAAGATTTTAAAAATGGAAAGATGTCACAATAGGTTTTCAGTAGTACAATCATCGCAGAAAGGACAAATACAGTACAGTTTAGACATCCAGCAAAAGGTGATGAGTTACCCAGAGCCTTGTCCTCATGATACTTACATATTCTGTTCTTCTTTCTCATACCCTCATTTTCTTTCTAATCCTTCAGTTTCAAGAGCCACCTTTGAACCCTTTTCTGGATCTCATCATCTCACTCACTGTATGTCTGTGATGGTCCTTTCAACTTCCTAGGAGCCAGATGGAGAATATCAGTATGATAGTTTCTGTTGTTTATTTGTTTTGCAGGTTTTATGTTCAAGACTGAGAATTGGGCATTTAGGTTTGAACAAAGGTGATTTCTTTTCTTTTTTATTAGTCGTTCTTTGTGTTTGATGAGATGGGTATTGTTGTTAGAGGGAATTTGGTGATGGGTGTTTGTGATTTGGGCTAAAGGTTTGATCTTTGTTCAATTTTGATTATGTGATTGCTTAATTTCATAGAGATGTTCTTGTCTTCCCCCTTTTGTTCTTATTCTTCTTTCAGTAATTCCATTTATTTTGCATGCATTTATTTGTGCTTTTAGGAACAATTCCATTTGATGATAGGATGTCTGAATGTAGAGTAGTTCACAAGATTTTTATGTTTATTTCATCACTCTATTAGTTTCTTAGGTTTGGCGGTTTTGTTTGTTCAGTATACAAGATTATTTCTTTGTGGAGGCAGTGAGTTCTAATGTTGAACAGCTTCTTCTTCTTTGATTGCAGAGTGATACTTTCAAGATTTTTAGTTTGAGTCTGTGGGTCGCGCAACGGGTCTGATTGAGTTTGAATTCTATGAGATCCACATTGTAGATTATGATCTATATCACATAAAAGTTTTTTTGGGAAAAAAAACAAGTGGTTTCAGTACTTTCATCCATCAATTTAGTGGTTGCAAGATGAATGGTATTTGAAAAATAGGAACAATTCAGACAAAATTTTGTAGACCTATATTATATCTAAATATTTGTATATACTATAGTTTTTGTTGAAAGCAGGCAAAGGAGTAAAGAATCCATAATTCAAGCTTATTTGGGAGGGCTAGAGAATGTGAACCTATGGGAGACAGGCTCCCTCTAGAAGAAAAACCATAAAACATTCGTAACTCAAACTTATTTTTTCAAGGTTATTTGTTGCGGATTTTCATCCTGAATCTGATTTCGTGTTGTAGACCATACCTTTCCTTGTGTTTTAACTGGAAATTTCTCTTGTTCAAGTTCGATGGAAGTTTGCTGAATCCGAATGCTAAAATAACATACGGTTTTAAATTTAAATTTCATGAAATTAACTGTAACAATAATTTTTCAGTGAATGCCGATGAATTTACAAGAATCCAAGAGATGTCATTAGATTACCACTTTAAGATCGAGTAAGAGGCAGGGTCATCTACATTTTCGTTTTTCTGTTTTAATGGTATATATTTAATCATTGTCATTATAAGATTTGTTTTTCTTCCCGTTCATATGTAAATTCCTCGGTAAGTTTACTGTTTTGTAGGGACTGCTGGTGTGTGGAGGATATCTGCCATCACTGATGTGGGTGGATGGAATGATCGAACAACTGTAAAAGATGTGGATCTGTCTGTTCGTGCCAGTCTTAAGGACTGGAAGTTCGTATATGTTGGGGATGTCAAAATATGTTATTGTCTCTCTTAGGATATGTTTACTTTGTTTTTTCAATTGAAGTGAAAAAATTCAGATCCTGTTGTATTAATGAAAAATGATGAAACATACATATATGTATCAAAAAGTTGCTTCTACGAGTTTAAATAAACTAACAGAATTAACAGATCTTTACGACAATAAACGTAAGTCGTTGATTATGTTTGCAGTTTATGTTTCCACTATCTCTACAAAACACATGATATTAGGTTAAGAATGAATTACAAGGAGTAATGATACACTCACTACCAATTTCACTGTATTTCTCTTCACTACCTTAGGTATTTTAGGTGACATTCTACTATTGAAAAGTATGTGTAGAGTAGGTGGAGGAACTCTCTCCAATAGTAGAGTGTCATCTAAGGTTGTGAAAAGAAATGTAGTGAAATTGCTAATGGGTATAGCATTACTCATTAAGAAGTACTTTTAAGGCTTATCGTTTTCAACTACATTGGTGGTCGTGTGGGCCTGCTAATATATATAAGAAGATGGCAACAAAAATCATCGCAAATAAGGTTAGTATTCCTCTTAATCCAAACAACTATTTAATTTTAAATCTGAAACCTGAAAAAACTGAGGACACATAATGTTATTAACTAATAAGTTTTTCCCTGTAAATTTCTACGTTTGCAGAAAGTTTTACTATGGAAGAAGTTTTATGTCATGTACAACTTTTTCTTTGTAGAAAAGATTGTAGCTCATAGTCACCTTCATTTTTTGTTGCATTGTAATTCTCCTCTCAGTTTTGTTTCCTGAGATTGCAATTCCTCACTGGGGGGGTGGTGTATGTTCCTACGTTGATCACATTTTGCAAAGCAATTGCAGCACCGACGTAAAATTAGAAGAAAAGAAAAAAGAACAGTAAAAAATGGAAATGTTATCAATTATCTCATGATTAACAAGTACTATGTAAAAATTGAACAGATTATTTCATCTGGTGATCATTTGGGTTCTGTTTGAGAATGTCATGTTGTTTCATTGACTTAAAGTAGCCAAGAGGGTAAATGAGTGGGTTGTGCCGAAGCCATTCATTGAAGAAGTGTAGGTGAATATCCAGAACTTGGAAGATGCTCATCAAGTGACTGAACCTTTACTTGAGCAAAACAAATCCAAATCCAAGAAGCCTAAAACCAGGTTTTGGCAAAGGTACATTTCGTACTCATGAATCATGTTCGATATATGGGCTACATTATTGAAAACCATCATCAACAGGGACACATATTAACAAAGATTAAATTAGATTGTTTCTCTAAATTGAAGAAAGAGCCACAACTAGCCACTTCATTCATGCAATTTGAAGTCATGCAAAATTTGCAATTGTATAAAACTCTCTTCTTGGTCAACTATAATTGAATGCAGGGGTTTCCAAGCTAAGGAAGCCCTTATAGTTTCCTCATGAGTTCCATATTACATCGAAGATAAATTCATAAAATTCAGCAGAAAAAATAGACAACCCCCAAAGATAAGATGTTTTGGTTTAAACTTTAAACACCCAAAATGTTTTCTCAAAACAAGTAACATATTCCCAATTAAAGAACCCTATAATGACATTTACCTCTCAGGAGTCCTGAATTTCCCTACATTCTCTTTAGCTTGCATAATTCATGTGGACCACCACCAAGATAGTTCTATGGCCCTAATACATGTGCAAAGAGTTTTATGAGACTTCATTATTGTGTATGTAGAAGATAATATGCAAATCACAGAATCAACTTTTGTTCTAATAAACTAAGAAGAAAAGAAAATTGGAGTTTGCTCATGGGCTTATTGAAGATCGGGTAGGCTTCCTCTTGGGATTCTTGAAAGATCTCTCTCTCTTTGATTATGTTGGTATGCATAATTTCTCTTGAACCTCTGCTTCGAGCATAAGTCTTTTAATAGAAGCAAAATTCTTAAGTGAGTTTAATTTGCAATAATTTTACTAACTATTAAGATGTTAATTGGTACACCGGTTATTGATATTGGAAATTCTCTTTTTGTAGAAAGATGCATCATTGGTTGCTACTTAAAAGATGCATCGGATCAAAAAATGCAATGGAGATGAGAATATCTTTCTTCGATCAAATCAAAAGACATCACAAATGGGAAAAAGAAAGAAATAAATATCAATTAATTAAAAAGAACTACAATAACAGTGACAAAATGCAGGATTAAAAATGATGAAGAAGAAGCTATATAGTATAAACAGTTTTAAGTACAAAAAAGTTGGAGTTGAAAAGAGTTTAAAAGTTGGTGTCACTCTAAATGCTTAGGCATACTAATTTGGAAGAAAAACTACAAGAATATTGAATGGATGCAAAATAAAAAATGATAAGTAAGAAGTTACGAGCAATTTTAAGTTCAAGAAAGTTAAAGTCGAAATTGATGATTGATCTTATGAAAAATGCAATGATATGAGTTTAGAATTTACTAATTTGTTCTTTTTAAATAAAAAAAAACATCTTCGTTTTATATCTTTTATATCTTCACTTAAGCAAAATTCTTAAGTGAGTTTAATTTGCAATAATTTTACTAACTATTAAGATGTTAATTGGTACACCGGTTGTTGATATTGGAAAGTCTCTTTCTGTAGAAAGATGCATCATTGGTTGCTACTTAAAAGATGCATCGGATCAAAAAATGTGATGGAGATGAGAATATCTTTTTTCGATCAAATCAAAAGACATCGCAAATGGGAAAAAGAAAGAAATAAATATAAATTAATTAAAAAGAACTACAATAACAGTGACAAAATGCAGGATTAAAAATGATGAAGGAGAAGCTACCTAGTATAAACAGTTTTAAGTACAAAAAAGTAGGAGTTCAAAAGAGTTCAAAAGTTGGTGTCACTCTAAATGCTTAGGCATACTAATTTGGAAGAAAAACTACAAGAATATTGAATGGATGCAAAATAAAAAATGATAAGTAAGAAGTTAGAGCATCCATAATGGGGTTTCTTATTTTTTGGCAAAATGAAAAGTATAGAAATGGAATAGATCGTATCGTCTGCAGTCGTTATTTGACAAAATTTTCTTATTTTTGGGTGGGACGATACAAGATGTATCGTTACTAAAAATAAATCCGTAAGACGAGACAAGTTGCATCGTCGCTTTCAAAATGTTTTGAAAACTACCTGCAACGAGACATCTTGTTCCGGCTGATAATTTTTTTTTAAAGAGGGACGAGACAACTTGTCTCGTCCCCAAAATTTTATTTTAACAAAAAAAAAATCGAAGTGGAACGGGACATGATGTCCCGTCCATAATGTGGGCATTAATTTTGGGAATAAAGTTGTGGCCTGGGAATATTTTGCATACTTTGAACAAAGTGAAAGTTGGAGGATATTTTGTGCACCAGTGGGAATATTTTGCATACTTCAAACGGGACATGATGTCCCGTTGGAGGAGGTGACCAAATTTTTTTTACAAATTGGGAAGGACGATACATCTTGTATCGTCCGACCCATTTAAAAAAAAAAAAAAAAAAAAAAAATTATTTCGGGATGAGACAACTAGTCCCGTCCGACTATAATTAAAAATTATTTTCGCTCTGGAACGATACATCATGTGTTCTTATCAAAAAACGATACATCATGTATCATCCTCTATATTTCTATATTCGCTTCTCCACTTCTCAAATATGAGAATTCACTGTGCATCGTTTGCTATTTCTCACGTTTGCTATTTTTTGAGAAATAGCAAACGATTGCAGAGGCTCAATTCTCATATTATTCTCAAAATATGAGAATATGAGAATTATAGCAAACGACTGTGGATGCTCTTAGGAGCAATTTTAAGTTCGAGAAAGTTAAAGTCGAAATTGATGATTGATCTTATGAAAAATGCAATGATATGAGTTTAGAATTTACTAATTTATTCTTTTTAAATAAAAAAACATCTTCGTTTTATATCTTTTATGCGTTAAATGAGACCATTATTTACATGTTATTTCGTATTTACTCAAGACTAGATATAATATTTAGTCTTTAATATTTAATATATAGTGATCATACTATATATTCATCTGAGCTCTTAATGAGATTTCTTTTATGATTAATTTTCTCAACAACATAGAATATTGTCAAAATATTTAATTGGCATGCCCACCAAGCCACGTCCACTTGGTGCACGGCAAATTTCAATTAGTATATATATATATATACAATCCAAATTATATCGGTGGTTGGGATATTAAAGTTCCAACTAGTAATTTACATGTGCGATGCAGGTTTGAATAATATTTTTTAAAAAATAAAGAATCTAACTTTGGGAGGATTTGAATATGAAATCTCCTTCATATTAGCTATGTACGTGCGTTGTACATGTTGGTAGATTTACAAATGACACTAAGGCTTTCTCCCGTTATAATATTAGAGATAGAGATTAGAGATTAGAGATAAACTGCTCATGGTGTTAGGAGATTTCTTTGCAAGAGTAAAGAATAGCTTTGTAGCGGGCTGAAGCGGGATATAGGTGGAGGAGAGAGCTTCAAAAAAAAAAAAAAAAAAATTATTTAACGCTCTGTTGTCTAAGTTGGGGCTTGCACTTAATTTCGAAATTATTGATTCTGATTTGCACGTATCAGATATTATTACCCCATTCAGGGAAGGGATGTTTGTACTACCAACCTGTCTTGTACAGAAGGTTAATTAGTTATATTCCAATCCCGGTCAACCAAGTTACAACAGATCGTCTTCTTTGTATTGACACGCCTTTTGAAGAGGTCCCGCTAAGGTTTTTGTATAGGAGGGCATGTCGCTATTCAGACTTTGGTACCAACTTTTCCATCTAATTAATTTAGTATGGAAGTTCCACACCACACATCTCCGAAAATTACATCATGGCTTTGGAAAGTTGCAGTTAATGGTATCCCCACCTGTGTCGACGACCCTGTATGTCTCAATGAAGTAGAGACAATTGATCATATTCTCTTCACGTGTATCGTCTTCAGTGTGATTGAAACATGTTTAGTTTCCCTCAACTTACAATTTTATTTCAGTTTTTTGGGAGATGCTTGAATGGGCCTTTATTAGGGGTTGGTAATAGAAAGAAGGTGCAGCTGTGATTTTTCATTGCCTCCTCCCCCACAAAATTATTCTAGCTTCGTCCATGCCTTGTAGCATCAGTTTTGTGATATTTATGGAAGAATAGGTGTAGTGTTTGCTTTGAAAGAGTGTGAGCATCGGATGTTGCAGCCAAGAGATGGAGGAACTCTGTGAATGACTTTCTGTGGGTTTTAGTTCGTGATGTTGAACTGAATAATGCACTAGAGGAGGACGCTAAAGGCCCGAGTAGCTTATATAACTAGTAGTTTGCACGTACGATGCACGTTCTAATTATTATTATTTTTTAATATAGTAAATAATAAGACGTAATCTGTCCTCGAACCTGAGACATCCCTTTACTCATTACATACTCTTTAAAAATTACCTCTAGTGGCACAATCTTTTATTTTATATAAGTGACACTTTTGTAAATAATTATGTTGTAAATTAATTTGAACTTTGAGTATTATGGTAACTAATAATAGTTAAGTAAATAAATGGTTAATATATATTTTCTAATTGGGCAAAAAAAAAGGAAAGTGAATTGACATGTACCATCAAGTTTTTTTTTATAGGGTTTGGATTTGCTGAAGTTTTGATACCAATTATTAGGAATTCTGTGCTGAGTTTATATGACATGATCACTACAAACCACCATGCAAAATACTTAATCAAACTAAACATACCAAAGTACACAATTTTGTCACGGTTTGGGCAAACTCTAATCGGGGAGAGAAATAACCCAGACGATATTTAACTAGAGAAAGATACAGCAGTTACAACCACTCTCACTATGATCCAATCTATCTTTCAAGGCTCACCAGAAGATACTTGTTGTTTACAACAAGAAAACCTTTCAAACTCTCTACAATGAAGTACTCACTCTTGCCCCTCAAAGAAGGCCAATACAATTATATATAGGGATATAGAGAAACCCATGTTTGAAATCTTGATACAATAACCATCTAATGTATCATAAACAGATAACCATACAATGAAAGTCATACGATTGAAACTGGAGAAGAATTGGGCTTTAATCTAATCACCAAGACCCAACCCAAAAACTGCCCCCCTGCCCCATCGACTGCCACAGAAGGCACTTGGTGGTCACCTACCAAAACAAAGAGCAGCGACATTCGACTGTGCAAATGGCGGTCGACTGCTCCTGCTGCTGTTGACTTCCTTCTTTTTCACCATTCACTTTGATTCTCTCTCACATCACCATCTTCTTTTCACATTGAATATAGTATGCAAGACATAAACCTAACAATCTTCACCTTGAATTGCATACTCATGAAGCTACACCTGTGTAATTTAAACTCTTCTTGATACTTTCATTTTTCTCTTGCAAACAACCCGGTTCAGTGGCTTTTTCTACTAGTAGAATATACCTCCACTTGTTTTTCTCCAATTGGCATGCCCCTCAAAGGCACACCCTCGATAGGCGTTAACACAAAGACACCACCCTCCGCATGAACTCTACCTATCCCGAGGCACTCTCCACCTTTCGACAATATTTGAATGTCGCAATCTCTTTTTAGTTATTCCAGTGATGGCAAACTAGATAATACATTAGGAACAATGAGCTTCCAAACACTCGACTGAGTTTTCTTGTTCCCCAAAAGCTGGTAAAGGCTGTGCTGACTTTGCCAAATTCCCCTCCTAGCCTTCATCACCTTACATCAACTTTGTCAAACTAATAGAACTCCATATTGAGTTGTGTACTTGCAGCCCCGTACTTCTAGAGTTCTCCCCGATATCAGTCCCCGTTAACAAATGAATATGCATGGCATTCTCTAGTGTGTATCCCTTTCCGTCTGACATCTCCGACTCAACTGTTCTCTCACACATTACTTCACAAATCTCACCAATCCTCTTTCTTACACAACAATATGATGTAAGACTTGTAAGAAGAAGGCTAAATTTAAATATGTAAAAAACCACTAAAGTACTGGTCATTTTTTTTAAAAAAACCCTCTAAATTTTTTTATTTTAAAAAAGCCGCACTCAACTATGTTATCAAAATACCCATATTGACGGAGTTAGGTTTCCGTTAAGGTTTATGTCAAAAAACCACATTCATCTTTCATTTGTGTTTAAAAAAATATCACTTAACTAATCAGATGTTTAAAAAAATCTCATTGAACTATTGCATCAGTGCAATGCAGGTGACATAAACCCTAATGGAAGTTAACTCCGTCAATGTGGATTTTTTGATAATATAGTTGAATACGATTTTTTTAAAATAAAAAAATTTAGTGGGTTTTTTTTAAAATGACCAATACTTCAGTGGGGTTTTCTTTAATTTAGCCTAAGAAGAAACCATCTCTCTCTCAGAGAAAATACAAGAAGAACTACCTGAATCAAGTATTTAGCCGAAATCCTCATCTAAAGAACTTAAAACAAGAAGCCAGTCTAAATTATCACCTAATTCAGTGATGCTGACCACGTTGACACCACTCTGATTCAACCACTTGCAACTGTTTCCCTTGTAATGCCCAATCCCTTTTGTATCGATGGCAATAGACCTCACCCACATGCGCACTTTCTCTTCCACTTGACGTACCATCCACCGCCAAGCAACTCACAGAAGTAGACGCCAATATCTGACTCTCAATCCTAAGTGCATCCTCCTCCAAGCCCTCGACCGCACCTGCAGCTGAAAACTTTTTCCTTGGTAGCTTTTTCGTCTAGCATGGTGATTATCAAGTTGGATAAATTTGACTGTGAATATATCAAGTTGAAAGCTTTTAGATCCTTTGCGTTAATCGCCCTCTGTTAAGATAACTCTGTATTGAACTCCCCTATATGATCTAGAAGAACGGTACTTTCCTTCATTGAGAAACCCGACAACATTCTCTTCTGGTACATCCGTTCCTATAACGGCGATTCTGAGTAGTCTGTTCGGAGTCTTGCCCAATGACTCACTGTGCTTCTCCCCTCCAGGAGGTTGCACCTGACGTGGCTCGTCAATAACAACCGGATTAAATCCAAGACTTCTGAATAAATCTCTCCCTAATTTTCCTGCTTTGTGCCGATTGTTCTCGCTTTATCTCCTTCTAGGGCTAGATCCAAGCCCTGATCGAACCAAGGCTTCATGCATGTCCACCTTCCACACATCAAAATTCATCTTTCTGTCCAACCGCTTAATCTTCGAGAAATGATTTGTCATCTCCAAGGAACTCGAGCAAGTCCTAATTGCAAAAATTTACAACCTAACGCTCTGATACCAATTGTTAGGATTTGGAGAAGCTCTGCTACCAACTTTTTGGATTTCCATGTTGTGTTTATGTGACACGATCACTACAAACCACCAAGCAAAATACTTGATCAAACCAAACATACCAAAGCACAAAATTTTGTCCCGATTTGGGCGAGCCCTAATCTGAGAGAGAAATAACCGAGATGATATTCAACTAGAGAAAGATACAAGAGTTACAACCACTCTCACCACGACCCTATCTATCTCTCAAGCCTCACCAAAACATACTTGTTGTTTACAATAGGAAAACCTTTCGAACTCTCTACAATGAAGTACTCACTCTTGCCCTTCAAAGGAGGTAAATACAATAGTATATAGAGATCTAGATAAACTCTAGTATAATATCTTGATACAATAACAATCCAATGTATCCGGAAGAGATAACCATACGATGAGAGCCGCACGATCTAACCTAGAAAAGAATTTGGCTTTAATCTAATCACCAAGACGCAGCCCAAAAACTGTCCTCTGCCCCGATGCAGTTGACTGCCACAAAAGGCAATCGACTGCTTTGGTCACCAACCAAAACAGAGAGTGGCAGAAGTCGACTCTCCTGCTTGCTTGCTGCTGCTGGCTTCCTTCATCTTCCACCATTCGCTACAATTCTCTTTCTCATATCACGGTCTTCTCTTCACATCGAATATAGAATGCAAGACATATGCTTAGCTGTTTATTGAGCCTTTTGGCTAATAGAAAATGACATGCAACTTAAGATGGAGCTGGGGATGGACAAAACATCCCATTCGCCATACAATTGAAAATTACAAGCGCTTTTGGCAACATCATGAGCCTCCATATTATCACTTCTACAAACATAACCGATTGCAATATTCGGTTTTGGAGTAACAAATTCTTCCCATCGTTAATCATATGGCTTAAATGCCAAGGAATACCATCCCAATTAATGCCATTAAGTCAGTTCACGACAAGGAGAGGATCTGCAAAGATATAGATTCCATCCATGTTTCAAGGCATTAATATACCCGCAGTCTCTGCCATAGTAGCGTCGTTGCAATCCAAATGTTGAGTAGCAACCCGAATAAGAGCTTGTTGTTGATCTCTACACTTCCAACCCAACACACTTGTTGCACCTCTAGTCGTGGCATCGATATATACATTGAAGTGTGGTTGGTTGGGATCGGAAGGTTCAGTTTGGGTAGTCGTTGCAGCGTTCGTGGGAGGTTGTGAGGTAGAATGACAAGTCATGCTATCAGCAAGCATGATGATGCGCTCCATTGCGATCGTCTCTCATCGAAAGACTACATTGTTGTGCGCTTTCCAAAGTTACCAAAGAAGATTAAGACATCTAGCCACTAAAGCACAGTCCTGTTGCGGAAGTGACAGCCACTAAGAAATGCATTCCTAGGGCGAGTTGAGGATGGGAGGGAGCGGTAGCTCGGCGGTTGTGAAGAGGTTAGTAATGCATAGGCATGTGAAGAAGCGGTAGATCGTACAATTAATTCTGATTGTCTCGAAACTCCAACCCAATTTCTGATGGTTTTTTCCTAAATGAAAGCATGATGATAAGGCCCTATTGGAAAGAATGCTATCAACAAAAAATATATCCCTCCCCTGCCGTCGAGCCGTCGTAGGCACCTCCCCTGCCGTTGCGCCATCGATGGCACCTCTCCATCCACCATTGCGCTCAGCCATCGCGCCCGGCGGCCGGGCCGAGGAAGAGGGATCGACAGCATGGCTTAGTCCTTTAGGGCCCAGTTTGTGTTTGGTTGGGGTTTGGGTTTGGTTGGGGTTGAATTTGTCCTCTCTTCGGGTCCGGATGTTCTTTGCGGTTGCCACCATGTCCACACTTTCGGGGCCAATCACGGCGATCTGCGGCTATGTATTGATTTTCAAGGGTTGGTAGCGCGTGCGAAGAAGCCGGGGTTCAATTCTCTCTTTGCGAGTGTGGGGGGGGGGGGGGGGGGGGGGGGTGGAGGAGTTGTCTGTGTTGGTTATCTCAGTGTGATGATTGTGGTGTACTACGGTGTTATGGGGCTAGGGCCCGAAGATGAGGTCCCCCCCCCAGATCGAGGTTCTCGTCTCCTCAGGTCGTGGAGCGACTATGTCGCGCCAGCGCATCCTTCCGCGCCTGTGGTTGCGAACGCCATGGATCTGGGGATGGGGTCGCGTTCACCTAGTCCTGGCCCCCTCCTGCCTGCCCCACATCGCTCCCAACGACGACCCAGACCTCTAGTGTGTGAGGTCGGTGGTTCGGCATGGGGCCCGTGGGGCCTAAGATGGGGTCCCTCCATGATGCGTGCTCACTTGTCGCGCCAGATACCGCGCCTGTTGTCGCGAACGTCATGGATCTGGGGCTCAAGTGTGTGAGGTCGGTAGTTCGGTTTGGGGCCCGTGGGACCAGGTCAATGGTTGTTTGCTGTGGGAGGTGGGGACTATGTAGCACGTTGTATTGAACGATTGTGGGGCTTGGGCCCGAAGATGGGGTCCCTCCATGATGCGCGCTCACTTGTTTGGGTGTCCAACGATGCCACTACTATCAGGCTATTGAGCTTTCTCCAGTTTAGGCCACTGTCTCGTGACAGCGTCACCTCTTCCCTCGTTGGGAGTAAGAGTCGAGATGAGTCTGTTTGGTGAGAAATCACCTGAGAGAGCTAGAGCGTGAGAGAGGTGAAGGTATCCTCTCCACGGCTCTCTCCTGGAGCGTGACTTTTAGTGGGGTGAGCGAGATAGTTATTTGGTGAGAAATCGTCTGAGATAGCACAATCGTGAGAGAGGTGAAGGTATCCTCTTCACGGCTATCTCTTTAGTAGCGGCTGTGGGGGTTGTGTGCGGTTGATGTGCATGTGCCAACAGATGGGGCTACGGGGCTTGGGCCCAAAGACGGAATCCCCCCAGGGAGAAGACAGGGATCGGCGGGTGTTAAAATCCTGCTAGACTAATTTCGGGTGGGTGTGCATGTGCCGTGAAAACAGTGTACGAAGCTAAACTGACGTACATACAATTTTGCTGGACCGAGCTTATTTGTCGGCTCACCCTCCAGGGTTGTTCGAGGGATTTGGTGTTTGTACGAGTCATGTTGCTTCATGTATATTTTATTTCCTGTCTGTAGGTTGTAATCTGACCCAGTTCGCTAGGTTTGTATCATTAATTTCTTATTAATGAAACAAGGTGGCCATACTCCACCTTTTCCCTATATATATATATATATATATATATATATATATATATATATATATATATATATTTCTATTATAAAAGCCACAATAAATCTGTCCATAGACGATCTCAGCCATTGATTTCGATAATTCAATCTTAACCATTCATTTAAACATCAATTAGCCAATCCAGACCATTCAATTATTTTTTCTGATCTAATAGATGAACGGTTGTGATTGAGTTTGGATCATAATCAAAACCCAACTAAAATCCAGTAGCCTTGTTTAGAAAATTCTCCCATAATCCAACTCTTTTCTTCTTCCCTCAAATTCGATCAATCCATCTCAAACCCTAATTATCAAAAATCAACCAACCAAGTTAGGGTTTTGATCCCGATCCCAGTTCCACTAATGGGCAAGTAACGAAACCCAAACCTAACCCAAAACCCTCTGCCGCCACCGTTGCAGCCGACTCCCACGATGCCCCCTCCCTTGAAGCCATCCACCTCACCTTAGGTCATAGCCGTCATCTGCATCCTCCGCCGCAACTTCCAGTCCCGACCGTCTCCTTCATTTCAGCCGTCATAGACGCTACCTCCTCCTCTTTCCCTCATCTCTGGATCACTCCAATCCTGTTGCCCCTCAAATCCGCTGTCGTAAACGATGCTCTCCTCCTCCTTAATCACACTACTTTATCACGTGGTTGGGATTGATGATCGGAGGGAAAGAAGAGTTGCCAACTGCGGTAATTTTCTTTTACTATAGATTTTTTTTTTGTTGATTAAGTTTATGGAATTATGTGGATCGGTGTTGGGTTTGGTTGGAAATTTGGGTGTTTTTTATGTTAATTTGGTCAGCAATAAATATTTCTCATTGTTGTTTAGAAATATATGATCAATCGTCCAAATATAAGCATGCATTATTTTGTCCTTATGTTTTTCTCATTTATTAAGCGTGAGACTTCTGTAAAGTTTGACTATGGAGTAAAGAGGAAGACCAGAGCTCTGAGAAATCAACTAAATTATAAACAAAAGCCCAAAGGGAATCTCATTCTTTATTAAGTTAAAAATACATTTGTTTCACGATACAAAACTTAAATTAGAAACTTTCATTATTAATTGAATACATAAGAACGGTAAATTATTTAGGACCTCAACAGAGTAAGAATATAGCGAATCGAAGACAATATATTCACATTCCAAGTCGACTAATTTATACTTGTACTTCTACAACTGGGAAGGAACACTTTTAGCATTTTATAGGATTGAAAGGACCATGGCGCCGAGAAGAAGTAACTAATGGTTTTTATGTCCCAGCCTTCCAACATTCTTAGGAACACAAACATCAAAGAGGATTGGACCTAACATTTCCATTGGCCTTGATGGTTGGTGGGCTCTGCATTTGGAGCGAACCTCCCCTTTGCTCATTCACTAAAGAACCACCTTCTTTAGTTTCATAGTACTCAGTGGAGCTCGGTATAAGAACATGGTCACTTGAGTCAATGGTTATTCTTCTTAAGCCAACACCAAGCGCATTTCCAAGGTCCGATTTAATTTTTTTATTTTTAAATTCAGTTCTAATTCATCGTATTTATGATATAACAATGATTCGTTTTCTAAATTTTGTACACTAATTTCAAGGTGCAACTACTTAGTTGATCTTTGGATGCCAATTTGAATTATGTCTGTTTATGAAATAAATCAAAAAGATGATTTGGGGCTCGAAGATTTGATAAAAAGAAAAATTAACTACATCACTCCTTAATCACACTACTTTATCACGTGGTTGGGATTGATGATCGGAGGGAAAGAAGAGTTGCCAACTGCGGTAATTTTCTTTTACTGTAGATTTTTTTTTTGTTGATTAAGTTTATTGGGTTGGAATTATGTGGGTTGGTGTTGGGTTTGGTTGGAAATTTGGGTGTTTTTTATGTTAATTTGGTCAGCAATAAATATTTCTCATTGTTGTTTAGAAATATACGATCAATCGTCCAAATATAAGCATGCATTATTTTGTCCTTATGTTTTTCTCATTTATTAAGCGTGAGACTTCTGTAAAGTTTGACTATGGAGTAAAGAGGAAGACCAGAGCTCTGAGAAATCAACTAAATTATAAACAAAAGCCCAAAGGGAATCTCATTCTTTATTAAGTTAAAAATACATTTGTTTCACGATACAAAACTTAAATTAGAAACTTTCATTATTAATTGCATACATAAGAACGGTAAATTATTTAGGACCTCAACAGAGTAAGAATATAGCGAATCGAAGACAATATATTCACATTCCAAGTCGACTAATTTATACTTGTACTTCTACAACTCGGAAGGAACGCTTTTAGCATTTTATAGTATTGAAAGGACCATGGCGCCGAGAAGAAGTAACTAATGGTTTTTATGTCCCAGCCTTCCAACATTCTTAGGAACACAAACATCAAAGAGGATTGGACCTAACATTTCCATTGGCCTTGATGGTTGGTGGGCTCTGCATTTGGAGCGAACCTCCCCTTTGCTCATTCACTAAAGAACCACCTTCTTTAGTTTCATAGTACTCAGTGGAGCTCGGTATAAGAAAATGGTCACTTGAGTCAATGGTTATTCTTCCTAAGCCAACACCAAGCGCATTTCCAAGGTCCGATTTAATTTTTTTTATTTTTAAATTCAGTTCTAATTCATCGTATTTATGATATAACAATGATTTGTTTTCTAAATTTTGTAGACTAATTTCAAGGTGCAAGTACTTAGTTGATCTTTGGATGCCAATTTGAATTATGTCTGTTTATGAAATAAATCAAAAAGATGATTTGGGGCTCGAAGATTTGATAAAAAGAAAAATTAACTACATCAACCATAGGAGCATGTTGTTAGATTATACATAGAAAGCTAAGATAGAAATTGAATCATTTAATTGTCTCATGAATCAATCAGTTTATGCTTGTCAATGGCTACATATGCTATACATAAAAATAAAAAAAATCAAATCAGATTAAAAAAGACAACTTAAATATATACATAAGGTTCCAGTCAAAAAATATATACATATACATAAGGACACTTTTTTCATGAGAAAGTTCCTTTGATGTAAGTAATAACATGAGAAACATTGTTCACATGAAGAAAAAAAAGGGCAGCAAAAGGAGATTGTCTCCCATGTATAGTCGAATTTCTTAAGATGCTAACTTGCTTTGGTTTACACACACCATTGTATTGAGAGTGATAATGTATTGAGAGTGATATCTGATTAGATCAGATAGTACTATTCTTCATTGGAGCATAAAGAACATGGTTTCCTACATCCATTATGAGCATCTGATTAATTGGGCAAGTTGATTATGTTCATTTTCTTTTGTTCATTACAACAAGCTCAAGTAACATGTCGTTGAATATAGTAACAAAATTTATGTTATTGATTTTGGTAGATTTATATATTTGAGTAAATTTTGGGGGAATTTATTTTAAATTAGATAATCAGTATACTTGCATTAGAATTAGAATAACTTTTTAGGCCTGTTTGGATACAAAGATAGACTACTGTAGATAATTTTTAAGTGAAGGTAGAGGCTTGCAACCTGCAGGTTGCAACTTGTACCTCAATTTTGGCTTAAAAAATAAACTTGAATAGAGTGAAGTTTAGATACCTATCATAACCTATGTTTTTCTTAACTTTGTGGTGAAAAAATGGAGGTAGGACACCTCCAAAATATGATTCAAACAGATTAAAATTTAGATACCTACATATAGACAAGTTATCTCTACTAACCTCCATTAACCTCCGTATTCAAAAGGGCCTTATAAGTTATAACAACATCAGATGATTTGGAATAGTTCCTTGCACTATGTGCCAAGAAATAATATTTAAATCCCGATCATGTCAATGATTTACATTTTTTCAATATTTTTTCAGGTATATTTGTATTGGCGAAGAAGCTCAAATTGGAGATTTGGCAACTAGGGTCGAGTTGATGAAGAAATAGTAAACATGGCAAACAACGAAAAAATGGTTGAGACTGAAGTTCAAAGGTTAGAGATAATTATTACTTGCCTGATTTCTTACCCTAATACTTAAAGTAGTTTCTATTTCTTATAATTTCTACCATCTGACTTCATGCTTGCTTACTACCAAGAAGAGCTCCAAGACGAAGTGAGGTGTTCTATTATCATTAGTTCGAAAACTAATGATACTGAGGTGTTTACTAATATCATGATTCTGATGACACTCAAAGGTTGTAACACCAGTTACACCATCAGTTACAAAAAAAGAAAACATAATACACTGTAGTGAAGTATTCTAATAGCATTAGTTTAGTTTTGATTCAAAATTATATTAACTGTATGCTTGGTATTTTCTAGGAGTTATGCTCGAAGAGTTATTACTATTCTTTTTTTGATGGAAGTATCGGTCTATTTGTTGCCTTCTTAGCCATAATTCGTGAACAACAACAAAGGGTATACATTAGGACTGAAACATAACTTTTGAGTGCAGTTGATTAATTAATTAGTATTTTAGATTCCAAACTATGTGTATTAATACATATCATAGAAAGTTTAATAATTAATTAAACAGTGGACAGAAGTTTAGTAATTATACTCTATCGTTTGCTTGTTGAACAATTTTGCTTGCAGTATAGTGTCCAGGAAGACTTCTTTTTTCCTTTCATTGGCTTTAGTTGGAAAGCTCAACTCGGCGCAAAAGGTACCAAAAAAAAAAGGCAAACATGATATGATTGTGTTGAAGTAACAATTGGAAGGATAACAAATTTAAAGGCTTCTTATATTGGTCAGTACGACACTTTGAGAAATTGATAGTGAGAGGGTTTGGATGTCTGCAAGATATGAAGGTGTTGGCACTTGATATATATGGGAAGACAACATTACACTATTAAGCCAGTAATTAATAGCTTTACCAAAACAAAACAAAACAAAACAAAAGTCATTATTTCAAACAACTTTGTAACTTTATATGTTTGTTTTGAATAGTTGCATGATCTATACTATTATTAAGCAAAGCCCTATTTTAGCGGCTTTTTACTATCATGCCCCCATCAACATAAAAGACAAAAAAAATATATAGGGTTAAAAAATGTAATTTGCATGACTAATAAATTAAGATTTGCATGCCACCCATTCATACTCTTCATTAATAGAAGGTGATTAATATCTGACCATACCGAGACCATTCATGACCATTCATGTTGGAAAATTGTAGATTTGCATAGGGCTATTCATACTTTGGTTAAAACCGATTACCGAACCGAACCGAACCGAAATTTACCAATTTGGTTCGGGTTTTCGGTTTTCGGTTCGGTTTTGATCCAAACTGAAATTTTTTTAGAGAGTTCGGTTTGGTTTTTGGTTGGCTTCTAAATAAACCGAACCAAACAAAAAACCGAACTTTTTTTGGACCAAAATAAATTATACCCCTAGGATCCATCTCAAACTAAGCTGCTATGCAAGTGCACTTCCAGCTAATAGTAGCATACCTGATTATGTGTGTGAAATCAAAATGAAATCAAAATACTACCGAGGCTATGTGTGTGAAATGTGAATCCTGATTTAGGGTGAATTATTTTAAGTGAAGAATAGATTATTACCATGTGAGCCACACTGATGTGTAGCCTAATAGGATGGTGGTTCAATCTTCAACTTCTCAAATGGAGGACAAGCACCATTTTCATTCTGAGATAGTCTAAGTTATGAGAGTGAAAAGCATGAATATTTCTGACTCATCTGCCACTCTTCTGAGTCATAGTAGAAAATTAGTATGTATTAAAAATTTCGGTTAGTTCGGTTATTAACCGAACCGAACCGATAAAATTCGGTTCGGTTCAAACCAAATTTTATCAGTTTCGGTTCGGATTTTGGTTTCAAATATACCAAATCGAAAATTTCGGTTCGGTTCGGTTCGGTTTAGCACCGATGAATAGCCCTAGATTTGCATGCCACCCATTCATACCCTTAATTAATAGAAGGTGATTAATATCTGACCATACCGAGACCATTCATGACCATTCATGTTGGAAAATTGTGAGAATGTGTGAGAATGTGCATTTGGTTTGGTAAATTGTGAGAATGTGTTGAATGTGATTGTTTATGGATTAGTGGGTGCAGCATACCGCGACCATTCATGACCATTCATCTTAGCATGACTTTGTATGTCATGCACGTTTTAATTATTAATGGTGATTAGTGGGTGAAGTGATTAGTGAGTGATTAATAGAAGGTGATTAATATCTGACCATACCGAGACCATTCATGACCATTCATGTTGGAAAATTGTGAGAATGTGTGAGAATGTGCATTTGGTTTGGTAAATTGTGAGAATGTGTTGAATGTGGTTGCTTATGGATTAGTGGGTGCAGCATACCGAGACCATTCATGTTAGCATGACTTTGTATGTCGTGCACGTTTTAATTATTAATGGTGATTAGTGGGTGAAGTGATTAGTGAGTGATTTCTAGGGAAATAAAATTCAAAATAAGCAGTACTTAGTGTACTGAATACTGATATAGCATAACACAAAAAAAGTTAATCATTACTAATTGATCTCAATAAATTGCATTACTTTGAACATATTGTCAAAAACTGCATTGACCAGGATCGGATAAAATTTCTGAATTACGTAAAATAAGTAAGACTAAATTTTTTTATAGACGTGCATCGCACGTGCATTATACTAGTGTTAATTGAACTACTGAGAAGGGAGAAGGAAGCAAAGATTAGGTTGTTCTTATCAAACTAACACAAATAAAGAACTTTCTGCTATTGAACTGATACTACTCTTCATAGCATTTAACAAGCACTATAGTTGTTTTTGAAGAACATTTCTGATATTTTGTTGGAAGTACTAGCTTTGTTTGTTGTTTCCTCTATTTGCAGTTCTTTTCTTTGTGTATAGGTAGCAGCTGCCTTAGCAAAAAAATTAGTTACTGCAGTTTTATATTCAGCTAGATAATGCTTGTAGTGACCTACAAATACTCAGCTTAAAAATAATTATATGTAGATTTTGAAACATGAGGGTGTTAAGAGTTATTAATTCCATTATCAGTACTTGTCTTTGTCACATATACTTGGACGTTTCTAATCTACTGGGAATAAGACCGACATAACTATTAACCTCTTATAAACTTCTCTTCTAGCAATCAACCAAGAGGGTAACATGGGTATTCTTATAAGATGGTTATCATTCAAAACATCATAGGATTTGTTGTTTCTTAGTATTGAAAATAAAATAAAATAATAAAAACTTTTAAATTTTCTTCAAAATATGGAATAAATTTGTGCCGATTAACTATATCTTTTATGACTTAAATTTGAGTTTTCATTCACTATATTATTGCTTTTATCCAGTTCATTCATATAGCTAGCTTGCTATTACATATTTTATTCTTTAGACTTGGTGTCATTTACATCTTCAACTATGAAGTTAGAAGTTCTAACACCTGATGTCTCTAAGGTCCTATTTTGTGGTAAATTTTAGGAATCAAACCTTACCACAAAAATGAACATTTCAATTAGTTCAGGCACTTGTTAGCAGGATTTTAAAATCTTGGTCAAAGTTATGTTTTATGTATAAGGTAAAGTTATATTAGCATAAATCTAAGTCCACTTAAAAACGTTACGAATTATTCTTGCTCAATTCTCAGACAGCAAGTGTGCTCTAAGCTGAAAGTGTGAGTTTTCATGTCAATCTATTCCTCCCTTTGTAATCTCTAATTATATAGATGAAATAGCGCTGGCTAATTAAACCTTTGCAGGCCTTTGGGAATCCTAACTTTTTTTTAGTTGGGTTGGTTCTTCATCTTTTGTGTTTGAATTGTAACTGTAAACTACTGTTAGTTATATATCATTACCTTTATGTCAAAAAAAAATTATTACTTATATAGATGAATGGTTTTCTATATATACTTTGTAGCTTTTGCTATTTTCTGCAGAGTTATTGGGTTAGGAATTAGCCTAAAAAAATTAGGGTTTATGCAAAGTTGAAAGCTGTTACAAAATTTCTCAATTCTTCCACTAGGGGTTTCGTAGCTATTTTTGTGGCGCGATTCAACCCATTTAATGAATTTTTAGGACGAGATAAGATTGTGATTATATAAGCATTGTGCTCTGTATATCACTATATTAGCACTATTGGTTGATTTTTACTATTGATGTTATTTGACATATCAACTTATCCTTATTTAGTTATGGTTTCAACAGACGGCTTCAACAATATTTGATGAGGTTTTCCAGTGCATGATTGATTACATTGATAGACTTTTTAATATGATAAGGCCTCGGAAGCTATTATATATGGCAATTGGTGAGTGTAATATAAGCAATTTTGTGTTACTATTGTCTGTAGCATTCTTCACTGATTACGTCAGAGTTATTTATGTTATTCTTAAGACACTCATTTTCTATTTTTCACAAGTGTTGTTCATGGCATTTAGTACACCAAGTTCACTTTATCTGCATTCTTGTTGTTGTTCATACTCTTTTTTTTGTTATGACTTGTATAGGTAAATTTGTTCACTGTTAGTCCTAATATTTTTTTTGGCCACATCATTTGTTTTGCTCATAATGATTGTAGATGGTGTTGCACCAAGAGCTAAAATGTATCAGTAGTGTTGTAGACGATTTAGGGCGGCTAAAGATGCAGCAGAAGTGGTCCGTATAGCAGATAGTTATCCTCCTTCCTCTCATATTTCTCTGTCATGTTTTTAATAAAAATATAAAATCTGAACTCAGATGCAGGCTTACTATTAATCCAGTCATTCTTAACCATTACCTTTCTTATCAGGTAGCAGAAGATGAGCGAGTCCGGCAAGAGTTTGGGAGTGAAGGTAGGAAGCTTCCTCCAAAACAAAATTACAAACTTGTGATACAAATGTGATCACTCGAGGAACTAAATTTAAGGCTGTTTTATCGACTGCATTGCAGTACTACATTCACCTAAAGAATTAATGATGACCCTGAGTGGAAGCAGATAAAAGTACGATATGTGAATTTTCAATACTGTCATTCTGTTTTTATTCTTGTTTGAAAGTATTATCATCATTGTTGTACAGTGGTACTACATTGATCAAGCATGGTGAAGTCCAAACTGTTTTTCTTTAAATTTATTTTTTGAAGGTTATTCTTTCTGATGCAAATGTTCCTATTGAAGGGGAACACAAGATTATGTCATACATTAGACTTCAAAGGAATCTTTCTGGTTATGATCCAAATACTCGCCATTGTTTATATGGCTTGGTAAGTTTTCTAATTTGGCAGTAAATCAGTATGTCTATTTATATAACAGAGAGAAATTCTACCTGGTGTACGTTGTAGATTATATTTTCTGCTTGGTTCTGATTTTTTTTATTATAATGATTTCATATTAGATGGATTTCCTTTGCCCAGAAGGCTTGGTTTCCATTTTTCTTTGTCAAAATTTCAGTGGAGTCCCTTAACCAATTTTCCTTTCTGATAACTTTGATTCTGATTTTAGTCTCCTGAATGTGGTTCTATATTGTGGTTTGATTTCTATTATAAAAGCTACAATAAAACTGTCCAGGGTAGATTTGGACCGTAGATCTTATATTTCTAGATCAAATTTCAGCCATCCAAAATACTCATATATTTGTCTAACTAAATTACTAATATATATCCCATCCATTTGTTTGTTATCTCCCAATCTTTCTTCTCCCCAAATCCCGATCTCTCTCAAAACTACTATTGCAAAGTTTGGATAAAAAATGTCGAAGACGTTAGAGATCCATGGTACATTACATGCAAAGCCTGTTCAACAAAAGTCAATGTTGAAAATTGTTGGAGTGGGTGGGGTTCCCAACCTATGCGGAGAACACCCTGGAGTGCGACGAGCGCTGTCTGTGAGTCAGAGAAGCTCGGGAGCAGCAAGAGTTGCTGCTGAATCAAGTCCTTGGGGTGTTATTTATACACCGTTGGATCGTATCCTACGGTCCAGGATAATTGCGGGATTAGGATATATATATGAACAAGTTTTCTTTAACCCTAATCCCAAGATTAACAAGAGGAGGCAAGTGTGCCGGTGCAATTTTAGGGAAAAGAGATTGACGGCTGCTTTGGAAGAAGGAGATCATTTCAGAATAACTATTTTGTATCATCTCTGTTCTTTGCAGTTCTTGATAATCAGTTTCTTTGATTCCTATTTGTTGCAGTGATCCATGTTTGGATCAATGAAGAATCTGTAGAGGGTGTAATCTCTTTATTTCATTAGTGAAGGTTCTTCAAAATCCTGTGTGTGTGTGTCTACAATTGAGTTTGTGATTGTCAGGAGATTACTTTGTATCTGTCGTAGTCTGTCTTGATTGTTCTTCAGCAATCTGGTTTGATTTCTGAAGTTCCATTCTCATCATCTGGTATCAGAGCCAGGTTCAGAGAGGTGTCAGGAGTTGACAGACAAACCAGGGAGAAGAAGAGATGGACGCGAAGCCCGTGCGTATGGTAAACCTGAACGGTACCAACTATCACTACTGGAGGAGCAAGATGAAGGATTTGCTGTTTGTCAAAAAACTGCATCTACCAGTATTTACGTCCGAGAAGCCCAGTGATAAATCCGAAGAGGACTGGAATTTCGAGCACATACAGGTGTGTGGGTACATAAGGCAGTTCGTTGACGAGAACGTGTATAATCACGTTGCCAGTATAGAGCACGCGAGAACATTGTGGGATAAGCTGGAATCACTCTATGCAAAGAAGACCGGAGTAAATAAATTGTTCTTGATCCGGATGATGATGGGTCTGCAGTACAAAGATGGTGCTTCTATTACGGATCATTTAAGTGAGTTCCAAGGCGTGGTTGATCAGCTGTCCTCAATGGGAGTCAAATTCGACGACGAAGTTCAAGGACTGTGGTTGCTGTGTACATTGCCAGACTCGTGGGAAACCGTACGAGTGTCTATGATCGCTTCTGCTCCACAAGGCGTGGTCAGTTTGGAGTTTGCCAAGAGCGGGGTATTGAATGAGGAGATGCGGAGACGTTCTCAGGGCAATTCATCCATATCCCACTCAGAGGCGCTAGTTTCAGAGAGTCGCGGAAGGGGCAAAAGCAAGGGTCCAGGCGGTGGCAGAGACAAGAGCAGAGGAAAGTCCAAGGGTCGGTACGAGGACTCGGAGTGCTATTATTGTGACAAGAAGGGCCACATCAAGCGAAACTGCTTCGCATGGAAGAGGGAAAAGAAGGGCGGCAAGGGGAAGGAGAGTGAGAGCACCACAGCAATGGCATTAACACATGGAGACGATGTGATTGTCGTAAGTGATGAGGTTGCCGTCAATCTCGCTTGCGATGACAACTCCTGGTTGGTGGATTCAGGTGCTTCAGCACACGTATCTCACAATAGGGCACTCTTTACCACATACACGACAGGTGACTGTGGAGTGTTAAAGATGGGCAATGGAAACGTTTCAAAGGTAGTTGCCATTGGAGATGTGCATTTGAGAACCAAGACGGGTGCAATTCTAGTCCTCAAGGATGTTCGTCATGTCCCTGATATCCGTTTCAACCTGGTGTCGGTTGGAAGGTTGGACGATGAGGGATTCTTCAGTCTCTTTGGGAATGATCAGTGGAAACTTTCAAGAGGATCGATGGCATTTGCCAGAGGAGGAAAAAGGGCCGGTCTCTATTATATGGAGGGGAGTGCACAGGTGATACAGCAGGTGAATGCAATCTCTGATGCATCTACTGAGTTGTGGCACAGGCGGCTTGGCCATATCAGTGAGAAGGGGATGAGTCACTTGGTGGACATGAAGGTGATTCCGGGGCTCAAGCTCACAAAGCTCGAGAAGTGCGCGCACTGTTTAGCAGGGAAACAAAATAGGGTGTCTTTCAAAAGTCACCCAAGTTCGAGGAAACCGAAGTTGCTCGAGTTGATTCACTCGGATGTTTGCGGTCCAATGAAGGTGAAATCTATTGGTGGTGCCTCTTACTTTGCAACTTTTATTGATGATTGTTCTAGGAAAGTTTGGGTCTATTCTCTGAAGACCAAGGATCAGGTGCTACCCATTTTCAAAGAATTTCAAGCATCTGTTGAAAGGGAGACGGGAAAGAAATTGTTATGTGTTCGATCCGACAACGGCGGGGAATACATTGGCCCCTTTGATGCTTATTGTAGAGAGCAAGGGATACGACACCAGAAGACTCCGCCTAAGACACCACAACTCAATGGTGTAGCGGAGCGCATGAATAGGACGCTGATGGAGAGAGTACGGTGTCTGCTCTCAGAAGCAAATTTACCCGCCAACTATTGGGGTGAGGCTCTTTACACAGCTGCTTATGTTATTAATTTATCTCCTAGTGCTTTTTTGCAGGGTGATGTGCCTGATAAAATATGGTATGACAAAGAACCCTCATATAATCACCTGCGTGTGTTTGGGTGTAAGGCTTTCGTGCATGTACCGAAGGACGAGAGGTCCAAGCTTGAACCAAAGACGAGGCAGTGCATCTTTGTCGGCTATGGTCGGGATGAGTTTGGCTACAGATTGTACGACCCAGTGAGAAGAAAACTCTATAGAAGTCGGGATGTGGTATTTGTTGAGAATCAGACCATGTACAGCACTCGGGATTCCAAGATGTCTTCCGAGGCTAAGGAATCGCCTGAGTTAGAGTCATTTCGCTTCGAGCAATTGTCAGAGGATTTCGTGGAGGATCCAGTTATGGGGGAGCCCATGCATGCCGCTGCTCCACACTCCGAGCGCCAACCAGCTGATGGTTGTCAGGGTGACTCTCAAGAATCTGAGCATGCCGAGGAAGTAATTCCTGAAGGGGAGGAGGCTGTCGATATGCAGTCAGCACCGGAGCCTCAGTTGAGGAGCAGCGCAAGAGATCGTCGACCATCCACCAGATATTCATCAAATGAGTATGTGCTATTGACTGACGGGGGAGAACCCGAAAGCTTTACAGAGGCTGTGGAAGACGAACACCGACAGGAGTGGATGCAAGCTATGCAGGAGGAGATGAGTTCCCTGCATGCCAACTCTACTTATGAGCTAGTGCCATTGCCAAAGGGCAAGAATGCTTTGAAGAATCGAGGGGTATTTAGAGTGAAGCAGACGGATGATGCTGCTCGCCCTCGATACAAAGCGAGACTGGTAGTAAAAGGCTACGGTCAGAGAAAGGGCGTAGATTATGATGAGATCTTTTCGCCAGTCGTCAAGCAGTCGTCTATTCGGGTGGTGTTGGCATTGGCGGCAAGTTTGGATCTGGAGATCGAGCAAATGGATGTGAAAACGGCATTTCTCCATGGTGATCTTGAGGAGGAACTGTACATGGAGCAGCCCGAGGGATTCTGTGAGAAGGGCAAGTCACATTTGGTCTGCCGCTTGAGAAAGAGCTTGTATGGTCTAAAGCAGGCTCCGAGGCAGTGGTACAGGAAGTTCGAATCGTTCATGGGAATGCATGGTTATTCACGAACGACGACAGATCACTGTGTATTTGTGAGGCGTTTTGATGAGGATGATTTCATCATTCTGCTGATCTATGTCGACGATATGCTACTGGCGGGTCGTAATGCCACTAGGATAGCGGAGTTGAAGCGACAATTGAGTGCGACCTTCTCTATGAAGGATTTGGGCGCAGCGAAGACAATTCTTGGGATGGAAATCAGCCGAGAGAGAGAGTCCAAGCTGCTGCACTTGTCCCAAAAGAAGTACATTCACCGAGTGCTACGACGCTTCGGGATGGATGGGTCGAAGAAAGTGAGTAACCCCCTTGCATCTCATTTTAAGTTCACTGAGGAGCAAGGTCCATCCACCGAAAATGAGAAGGAAGATATGAAGTTGGTTCCGTATGCTTCGGCTGTGGGGAGTCTCATGTACGCCATGGTGTGTACGAGGCCAGACATCGCTCACGCAGTTGGCACAGCAAGCAGGTATCTTTCAAATCCTGGAAGAATACATTGGAGTGCTGTTAAGTGGATTCTACAATACCTTCAGGGATCTGCCGATTAGAGACTTTCCTTTGGTGGTGACGAACCGAAGTTGTTTGGGTATACCGATGCTGATATGGCTGGAGATGTAGACACGAGGCGATCAACTTCGGGATATGTAATGATGTTTGCTGGCGGAGCGGTGTCGTGGCAATCACGTTTGCAGAAGTGTGTTGCGTTGTCGACGATAGAGGCAGAGTATATCGCAGCGACGGAGGCTTGTAAAGAGTTGCTGTGGGTGAAGAAGTTGCTGCAGGAAATGGGACTGAAGCAAGAGCAATATACTCTGCTTTGCGATAGCCAGAGCGCAATTCACCTCGTGAAGAATCAGACTTTTCATAGTCAATCCAAACATATTGATACCCGGTATCATTGGATACGGGATGTAGTTGAAAGGAAGGAAGCGGCATTTGAGAAAGTTCATACAGATGACAACGGAGCTGACATGTTCACAAAGATTCTACCAAGGGGAAAATTTGAGTACTGCAGGCGCATCGTCGGAATGACGACTCCCTCCACATAGTTGTGAGGGGGAGATGTGTTGGAGTGGGTGGGGTTCCCAACCTATGCGGAGAACACCCTGGAGTGCGACGAGCGCTGTCTGTGAGTCAGAGAAGCTCGGGAGCAGCAAGAGTTGCTGCTGAATCAAGTCCTTGGGGTGTTATTTATACACCGTTGGATCGTATCCTACGGTCCAGGATAATTGCGGGATTAGGATATATATATGAACAAGTTTTCTTTAACCCTAATCCCAAGATTAACAAGAGGAGGCAAGTGTGCCGGTGCAATTTTAGGGAGAAGAGATTGACGGCTGCTTTGGAAGAAGGAGATCATTTCAGAATAACTATTTTGTATCATCTCTGTTCTTTGCAGTTCTTGATAATCAGTTTCTTTGATTCCTATTTGTTGCAGTGATCCATGTTTGGATCAATGAAGAATCTGTAGAGGGTGTAATCTCTTTATTTCATTAGTGAAGGTTCTTCAAAATCCTGTGTGTGTGTCTACAATTGAGTTTGTGATTGTCAGGAGATTACTTTGTATCTGTTGTAGTCTGTCTTGATTGTTCTTCAGCAATCTGGTTTGATTTCTGAAGTTCCATTCTCATCAAAAATAATGAAGCATATTAAATAATGTTGAATATGAGCCAAGGTATGCAAAAAAAACCATATTGTTAGTTTTCCATTTTTCCATTCTTCATTCAATTAAAAAAAACTAAAAATAAATAGTTTCAAATATGTATTCAAAATCACAATAAAAGATACAAGTACGGAGGCAAACAAGATACATCATCGGCTGTTCTGCAAAATTCCTGGAACATATTAAGAATAAGGTATAATATGTTATTCACATAATATTAAAAATGATTAAGAGCTAATTACTTAATTTTATATGCAGGAAAAAAAATGTTGAAGAATTTGATAGAAGGACCAAGAAATGCATTGGGGATGGGTATACTTTTTATTTTATCAAATCACAGAATGTCACGTATGGAAGAAAAACTACAAGAACATTGACTGGATGCAAAATAAAAAAGGATGAACAAGAAGTTACGAGCAGTTTTAAATTCAAGAAAGTTAAAATCGAAAGTGATGATTGATCTTATGAAAAATTCGATGATATCAGTTTAGGATTTACTAATTTTTTCAATGATATCAGTTTAATATATTTTTTTAATATCAGTTTTAAGTTCAATAAAGTTAAAAGTCGGAAATGATGATTATTTATATGAAAAATACAATGATTATATCTTTATGCTCTAGATGAAAAATATTATTTACATGTTATTTTGTTATTGAGTTTAGTTTAAAATTTTCAGTATTTTTTGTACATAATTAATATATATTGATTATACTATATATTCATTTCAGTTCTTAATAAAATTTATTCTATGATTCATTTTCTCAACAACATAAAATATTGTTAAAATATTCAATATTCATGTGCACCACGCCACGTGCACTTGGTGCACGGTAAATTTCAACTAGTATATATATATATATATATACACTTTATGATGTTTTCGTCAAAAATTATTTCATTGAAACTATTGCGTGTCTTGGTTTAAGGCGTCAGCATTGCTAAACTAAAGTGGTGTTTGTGTGACTCTTGCACTTCCAAAAGCAGCTAAGTTGGTAAGCTATGCTGCTACTATGGTTAAATGGGCTACAAAACATGAAACATTTCCACCTTGAAGCATCATGCATGAATGTACTGAAGACTATGCTTTGTGTTGAACGAGAAACATAACATGAACGTTCATGTGCCTAATGTAGCTAAAGTACGTATTCATTCTCATTATTTGGATCCTGGAGTGTACTTTCCCCTCCCCCCTCCAGTGGAATTTGTAATAAAATCCGGCAAAGGGTTTTTTAACCCAAAAAGAAAGGTAAAAAAAGGGGGGGAATACGTAAAAGAGAGAAAAAGTAGGGTATATTTTAGATAACCTACTGAGTTCTACCGATTTGGCAGAAAACTATACCTAGTTTTTTTTTTGGACAGAAAACCCTACTTAAGTTTGCTCCGCTAGACAGTAAGGCATACTCCGTTAATTTTGAATTGTTATCTAAAAAAAAAGCTTATGTGTCACTTTTTTAATGACGAAAATACCCTTATGCAGTTTTCAAAACTACCCTTATGCCATTTTTGGAGTGTTTTTTGAAAAATTGGGAGGTTAGGTGAAAAAATTGAGGGAATTTTATAAAGTTAATTTTTTTAAAAAATAATTCCTTAATAATTTCTTTAAAATTCCTTCAAATCCTTAAAAATTGAACAAAAATCCTTCAAAATTGTAAAATTACTTTATAAACATAGCTCAAGCAGGGCCGGCCCTAGAATTTTGGGGGCCTGAAGCAAACTCCAAAAAAGGGCCCCCGCATATACCCCCCAAAAAAAAAAAATTGTTGTACTCGTTACTGCAGCTCTTTTTTATTTTATAAATGTACACTTAGAACTCATTTCTTATATCTTAGTTTTCTTCTATAAGCAATAATTCTGGAATGCTCTTAATAATTACTGAAACAGAACAATTAGAATTGAAAATTCGAAGTGGAAAGGGGAATAGTATGCTAAGTTTATTGCTTAAACCTTATGGGTGAATCTATGCATGGCAAGCTGAGAATATCTGATGTTTTCATTGATAATGTAATTAGCAGATGAAGCTTTGATACTAATACACTAGATGGGAACACTTACTTGGATACAATGATCAATTGGCAATGAGCCACCGCCGCCTCCCCTAAATCTGCGGAGAGCTCTGAAAACCCTGAACAAAAGGTAAGATGTCAATATAAGCATGTGGAAAAAATCTCTCATAATGAATCAGCAAATAACTTTAAGAACAGAGAAAAGAAACTGACTGGTTATTTCTGTAACAACTAACAAGTTACAACACTATAAATTGTGTAAGTGCATGGAGTATAAAGAGAAGAGTAACCTGCTTCTGAGTTTGATGCTTTCTTTATATTTTGAGCACAATTAACAGCCAGCCGAGTAGCCCTCGCTTCAAATACCTCCAATACGACAGAAGGATGCAACCAATCCTGAGCTGCATCATAAGGAAAAACATCGAAACAATATAATTTACAAAACGAAGGGATACAATCATACAAGTAGTGGAGTAGACAAACACACTGGCATTGAATTATGATGCAGAAACGGGACAACATTTTACGTTAGATTTTAACAGGGAAACCAAGTAATAAATGAAACATAAGAAAGTTAAAATTCCAGAAATTTAACCTATGTTTTTTTTCCTGTTAAAATTCCAGATTAAATAACCGAGCAAACATAAGAAAGCAAACAAAATTCCAGAAATTACTTGGTTTCCCTGTTAGGTTAAATTTCCCTGTTAGGTTATTTAATCTAATTCCAGAAATGTAAGCAAATGCATCAGGGGTAGTTTTTTTCATTTCACCAAAATAATCCAACAACCCTCCACGTGACAACAAATCATAAAAGCCCAAACAAAATACTATGTAATTGCAAACATCCAAAATATACAGCATGTCAAAAATCAAAGAATTTTTTTTATGTCATTCATTACATAAGCTGCAAATCTAACAACAAATTGCAATATATTTCAAGAAAGCAATCAAGAATGAAATCAAGAAACGATGCTTACACGCCGAAGGTAATCTTTAATCATCTCAAAATGCAATGTAAGGACTAATTTCAATCTCATACAGTCATACTAAGATCTCATTAGGTAAGGACTAAATTCCACAAATCAAGACCCAAAATTTGACAACTTTCTAAGAAATTACGATATGAGTAGTTCATTAATGCTGTAAAATTCGAGCTATTTGCAACAGATCTGAGTGGAATCAGTCAACGATGTGAAGTAGAGAGAATCAAAAACAAGAAGAAATTTGCTGACCTTGAAGCTGAATCGAAGAGGAAGCGCGAGAAATTTGGGTGAAAATTTTTGACTTTTTTTGGGGTCCCCCTTTGGTCTTGCTGAAAAAGAAAAGAGAAAGAAGGGGATGGCAGGAAACGGGGATTGGAAAAAAAATTTGTTTTTTTTTTCCCCTAAAACGGGGGCCCCCCTATTTTTGGATTTTTTGGGGGCCTGATGCATTTGCATCGCCTGCCTCTGGGCTGGGCCGGGCCTGAGCTCAAGATGCCTGGAAAAAACATAAACAAATACCATAATGCTTATAAACAACATAAACATAGCTCAAAATGTCTAGGAACAACTTAAATAGAGCTCATAATGCTCACAAACAACATAAACAACAAAAACAACATAAACAGAGCTCAAGATGCTGAGAACAACATAAACAGAGCTCAAGATGTATAGAAACAACATAAACAGAGCTCATATAATGCTCACAAACAATATAAACAGAGCTCAAGATGCCCGGAAACAACATAAACAGAACTCATAATGCTCAGAAACAACATAAACAGAGCTCAAGATTTATGGAAACAACATAAACAATCTCAAGATGCCCGAAAACAACATAAACAGAACTCATAATGCTCATAAACAACATAAACAGAGCTCGAGATTTATGGAAACAACATAAACAAAGCTCATAATACTCATAAACAACATAAACAAAGCTAAAGATGCCGGAAAACAACATAAATAGACCTCACAAAAGTTTCAAATTCCACTCACTCAAACCCAAAACCCCAAAAAATTGAGCCCAAAAATGACTGGCACGCTTTCTAACCTGCATATCCCGGTAGTAGCTCTGGCAATTAATAACGGTCACGGTGTTGCAACTAGAACTGTACCATGAAACTGCTGCCGCATCACTCGATTGACCGACAATCTGTTCGACGAGTTTATCAGATAACTTTCCTGTTGCCTGTAAGTTTCCAAAGGAAAATAAGAAAAAAAAATATCAAGAGTCTATCACGAGAAAATATCCAGAGTTTAAATCTGGAACTTGAGCAAATGCCTGTCAAAATATTTAATTAGGGATCACACAATATAAAGAGTCTATCATGAGAAGTGCTATAACAAATTTTATATTAAACCATTCAAAATATTTCAGAAATCATACCTGAAGTATTGTTGGCACAACATTTGAAGTGCAGGTGATAGTGGGGACAAGTTCATGTCCATGAGCTTTTGTCTCTAAGGAAGTATTTATGTAGATAACATGCAAAGAAGGAGAAGATTTTGATGCTGTCGCCAGAAAATGCATATATGCCGGACTTGCAGCGGCATCTGCCAAGGAGCAACCAATCTGTTCATTTGACATCCCATATACTCCAACCTGCAGAAGCTTGTCATCCTTATAATCCATCCAGTACGATCAAAGTAGGTACAACTCTTGCCAAAGAATATAATGTTTGAATTTGGGACCAATTTTAGTAGACTCTGTTCTCAAAATTTCCCTCTATTAATATAAAATGTGTGGTTAAGAACTTTCATAATTAGGCGGTAAATTTATGTTATTTGCAATGCATATTTTAAACAAAAATTGTCTATGGATACACAAATTCGACACCTTCTGGTAACAATAATACATACATCTTTCCTAGTATTATAACAAAGTAAAATTACCTTATCAAAACCAGTTTGATCAAGTATTGCCCGAACATTCTCAGACATAAAGTCCACACCAAGTACTGTAATGTACTGACATCCAGCTTCAGCCAGCCTGACTGCTCGATCAGCCATGACCAATGAATCAGAGATGTTGATATGAGGCCAATGCTTCTGTGCAGCAGTTAAGACACCTTGGACTTCAGGGTCCATGTAAAAGTGCGCAACAACTCCAATTTTTTTCTCCTTCAGTACATTCACAAGTTCCTTGATCTTCAACTCATCAGGAGATAAAAACTTTGCCAGCAAAAACACTATAATGGAATTAGAAATGCTAAAGAAGTTGCTTTAGCTCCTGCTTTTAGCATGACCAACAAAAAGCACTGTAGAGTATTTATGCCAATTATGGAAATTTGTGTGTTAAGAAAGGAAGAAAAAATAATACAGACAACATGGACATGGACATCGCAAGTTGATAATATATCTCATGGCCAAGTAGAAGGCTGCATTCCACTAGAAATAACTCCAAGTGGAACTCTATTTGGTTGTTGAAGAAGATCATCTTTCAAGTGCCTTTTAAAGGATTGAAAGCCCAATTACTATTTTGAGAGGGGAAAAGATAATACCATCAATTTGGAAGACATACTTGATCAGCCTTATTAAATCTTTGATATGTCATTCTTAACACAACCTTATACAAATTACATTAACAACATAAACTTATAGCTTTCTATATAGATCTTCGATGACATATTCCTACCAGTGTCATAAAAACATGAGGCAAAATAAATATTTAGGACATAAACGATGCAATAAAAACAGATGCAATAATGTACCTAATTCACAGCCCTTTTAACAAATTTCCTAACCATATATGCAGGCTCCAAGAGACCCACATAGCTGCTTCTATGTAACTGGCCCGGCCTTCCAGTTTGAAGTAAAGTGAGAGGAAACCCCCTACATGCCTCCCTTAAACTAAAGAAGGTTCTAGATTAAGGTAGATAACTAAACAACAAGAACTCCAAAAACAAACCCTTTTACTCCCAGCCTGTGGGTTTAATCTAAAACATATTTTTCTCGATTCACTGAGTTAAGGAGTTGCTACTGTTCAGATAAACTATGATAACTTTCGTAACTGCCTCAATGCAAGTTCATTAGCTCTACCCTAGTTCACTTTAAATCACAAACTAACCACTAATAGTTGACTTGGCTGATGTTCTGTTCCAAAAGTAGTTATTTCTCATATTATCCTCCACTATTGCGGCTTCTTCTAATAGAAAGATCCCCAAATAGTGATATAACAATTCAGTGCAACAAGGAAGAAAAGTATCGACTCCAATGCCTCCTTTATCCTTCACTTTCAGAGTTCATCTTCATAAATTGTATTTCTCCATTCAGAGCTTTGCTAAGCGACCATTTTCAATTGCCTATATCCAGCTTTGATTAGCTGTTAGGAATTAGGGTTTAAAGTAGGATGTATATCAGAGCAACAAAGGATTAGTGAGGGTGAGAAAGATCTCAACAGTCCGAAAAGACTTCATACGAGAACACGACAATTACATGAAAACAACAACAACATAAAAGTAGAGAAGTAGAGATTTTGGTGGAGATATCAACGAAATAATATATATTAATTGGGAATACAATGCAATTATGTCTTACAAATTTTCAGATTTAGTAGTTTCTCAATACAATATAATTCCGGTTGTATTCTCCTTCCCTTCTCTCTTTCAATACATGTATGTATGTATAATATAGGCTTAAGATTTGCGACACAAGTTTGGTCAGGATTTTGTAGCTTGGAATCCATTCAGACCTGGACTCCAATATAGGTACAGTCGTAATTTGTCTACAAGTAGTCCCCAACTTGTATACAAAATCAATCTGAATCTAGTTCTAATTGGAATATATCCCAATAAAAATTGCTCTCTATGCGGACCAGTTTGACTGGCCCATTACAGAGAGCAAACCAATTGACAAGTCGGGTTGAAATTCTGATTCTACGTCTGTTCCACATCGAGCTCTATGCCATTGTCCCCTTCAACCTTGTTCCATAGCATTCTGAGAGAGAATATTAAAGCACATTTTAACACTAAACTACAAGCATACCTGATATAATTGGCACCATTATTGATACCAATAGCACATGCTTAAGCCATCTACCCATAATGCAGAGATTTCAAACAGCAATACAAACAATTGTCATAGTGCAAGTGAAAAATATACATTCGCAGTTTTTACGAATATTCAGAGCTCACTTGAGCTTCAGCATAGCTCCCCTTGGCCACCACCCCCTCCCCCTCCACCCCCAGCACCATCGACGGAAACATCTCCGGCAACCCCCTCCCATCCTCCCTCGCCACCAGCATCCTTGTCCTCTTCTGCATACTCACCACCACATTCATCCACGTGTTCACCCTCTACTGGGGCCCCACCACCACCACCCTTCCCCCCTCCCACAGGCGCCAGCACGCTCAACTCCCCACACCTCCATCACATCCTTTGGCGCCAGTTAGCCAGTGTTCGATCCGAATCCGCAATAAGGCGGAAGAGTGGCGGCGTAGTGGAGGAGGCTCTTGACGCGGTTGAGTAGGGTGGGGAGGGCACGGAACTTGGCGATGAGGCAGCGAAGGCGGTGGCTGACGGTGGAGGTGGTATTGTTGGCAACGGCTGCGGGGATTGGGGAAGCGGCGACGGAGCAACGGATGATGCTAAGGTTAGGGTTAGGGTTAGGGTTTGGGTTAGAGGTGGAAAAAGAGCGACGGAAGGACAAAGAGTGAAAGAGGGACAGCAGGGTTGAGGAAAGAGAAAGGGGAAAGAGTTATATTTTACTATTTTAGTCAGTCACCAGGGTTATTTTGAACATTTCATGTAAAGTTAATAGCGTCAGGAACTTCTAACGGAAAACAAAGTTCGGTAGAATTTAACAAAAAAAAAAACTAAATATGATTTTCTGTCAAAGAAGTAAACTCAGTAGAGCTATCTGAAATTTACCTTAATGGACATTACTTACTTTAATAAGTATTATGTCTAGGCATCAAACTTGGAATTTGGCCACAAATTTTATTATTTACCTCAATACCGTGCAAGACATTGCTCGGTGGTACACTTTTCTTGCTCTAACCTAGCTAATTTTAATTAATTTATCAAGTTAGATATTATCGAAGATGCAAAAATAAATAAATAGCAGATTAGAATTACATGGGAAAAGCTAGCATGAAACGAATGGATCAAACTCCTGAGAAAATTCAAGCAACTTCTAATTTAACATTCAAAGATGATATGCTGATGAACAAAAGTAATGAAATACCTTAAGTTGATCAAGTCCCAATATAGTCTGATATTTGGTAAAAAGGCTAATGTCATCATTAGCGATTCCCGCAGATAAAAGGTTTTTATTATTGTTTCTGAGACACACATCCACTTCTCTCACACATTCTCGTATTCATTACACAAGAGATTGGTACAAGCAACAACTCCAACCCGACCTCTTACTCATTAATGAAAATGCTTATCACTGAACTGCTAAAACGCTACGCTTATAGTTGGAAAAGAGATGAATCATATGGTTAATTATAGTTGTACTATCTTTCCTATATTAGTTGCTACTACAAGAAACAAATCCATAATACTATTAACAAATATGAACTGTATATGGACCCATATAATATTGGGTAAAGAACGAAATGACACCCAAATTTTATCCTAAATCTCAAAGAGCACCTAAACTTTTTTGTAATACTCAAATAGCACCCAAAGTTTTTAAAATATGATGAAAAAGCACTTGCCATTAATATCTGTTAATTTTTTAACGAAAGGAGTGTGAAATTACAAAAATAACCCGATGCCTCTTTAATGTCTCTTCTTCCCATTTTCTTGCATCTTTTTTTACAATTTTTTTCCAATTTCTTACACTCTTCGTTCTGACTACCGCAAATTAACCTGGGAAGACCATTGTTGAGCATCAGGAATCGTGAAAACGAGAAGGTAATATGTGATGGAGGGCGCTGGTACCTCAGGAACTCTCTGCAGTCGTGAAAGGTATGAACAATACCGTTTGAAAAATGATGGATATAATTGGAATATGATTATTTTGAGGTTGTATTATAGTGATATTGTTAATTGGTGATTATTTTAGTATAGTTTCTTCAATTTAGGGTTGAATTTGGGATTGTTACAAGTTAGGATTCAGATTTGTTCCTATTGAGTAGAGCTTAGTTTGTTGGTGTAGTATTTTTCTACTGTTGATTGTTGATTTTTGGTTAGAGATTGAATAATTTTTCTTCAATTGAAGGCTGATTTGAGCTTATCTTTGAATGTGCATTGTTAATTTAAGGCAGATTAGCTCTTATCTTTTAGTGATGCACTTCAATTTAGGGCTTTCTGTGTTGGTATGGTTGTGCATTGTTAATTTTAGAAGAAGTTGTGTGATATGGTCGTGCATTGTTAATCTTTGTAGTTATAGTGATGTGGTTGGGATTATTTTTGAAAGTGCATTGTTAACTTTTAGGGCAGATTAGGGCTTATTTTTTAATGATGCACTTCAATTTAGGGCTGTCTTTGTTGGTATAGTTGTGCATTGTTAATCTTTGAAGTTATAGTGATGCACTTGTTGAGTTTTTATTGTGATTGTTGTGTAACAGAGTGATAGATAGAGACACGATGTTGGTGTTGTACTATGGGCATTGGAGAGCAACACCCAGAATTAACAGAAAAAAAATATGAAATGATACAGAAGGAAAAACTTCATGATTGACTCAGGGGAGTGTACCTTAGATAACTTGAGTGAGAGGCTTCATGCTTTACAACCATACAATGAGGGTTATATGATGAAAGTAACACATGCAAAGCTTGGGACATCTCCTAAAATGTATGGAGTCATTGGAAATGATGTTCAATATGCAGATCTAAGGAAATTGCATATGGAGAAGAAGAAAACACTAGAGTTGTATCTATCTTTTAGGCCACCAAAAAATTGCAACAAATTTGGTGTACATGCAGGTGTAACTATCCAGGGAAGAAGGACTATATATCATATATGATGGGCCCTGTACAATCTAAAGAGTTGGTAGTTTCTAGTGATGATGAGATTTCTTATGTAAGGCAACTTGGTTTTCATCATGACAGAGTTGTTGAAGCATAGCCTAATAAAACAACTGCAAATGCAGGAGATGACACCACTAACAGGTTTGCAGGTTCGCTGGAATAGGGTATCTGCATTTAAACTGGTTGAGTTGGACCCAGGTAATGAAGCTGAGGTAAATGCATAGGGTGAGAGAACAATGAAAGTGTTAGGTTTCAATGGCAAACACAGATTGAATATACAACGGAAAAAATACAAAAATTATTAAAATTTAGCCATGGATCCATCCGAAAACCATAAATCCTGTTTAGGAATTATACCTTATGGATGGATCTGCTGTCTCCAAGATATGTCGATCATAGCACTGCAATGTTGCAGTGCTTCTAAGGTATCCACACGAACGGATCAAAACCAAGCTTTCCTCACGCCGCGGTGCTAGCTGCAGGATGAGGATGTTCCTCACGATCTCTCTCTCACAATTTCTGTGACGGCTAGGGTTTTCTCGTGTAACTCTTTTCCACAGATATGTATCATATATATAGCTGCAGAAAATTAACCCTAAGAGAATAATGAGGTTGTTGGGCTCAAAATCCGACCTGGGTCAGATTCATGTGGGCCTTTGAACTTTAGTCAGCCCATTTAATCTAATTAAATGTCCAACCGATGTCAGGTGTTCAAGTCTTACTTGGATTCCCAATTAAATTCATCTTATGAATTTAAATCCCAATTTTGATCCATTCTAAGTGTGTGACCCTGTAGGTTCTCGTTACGTTGACAATAATACTAAAATCATATTCTAGTATTACAAATAGTGAGCGGTATCTAGTAATACATCACTGCTACTCAAGTAACGGGAATGTCAGTGATTAGACATAACCTATCCGTGACCAATGTTACCATGTAGTCTAGTTCCTTTATCCAGATATCTTAATTGACCACAAGGCATAGAATGTGTCACCCTTTTATAGTTCAAACTTTGGTTTCTTGATGTCCGAGTAGACTAAAACAAATGAGCTCAATATCTCATATTGACTCATTTGAGCACGGCCATGCATTTTACAGTCTCACTCAATCAAAGGGCCCGTAGATATCGCTCCTATTATGTAAGAAAGACAAATCCTATCTAAGTTACTCACATCCCTTCGCATGATTTGTAATATATCCAATAGTCGACTTTATAATCACCTTATTACAGGCAACGTTTGACGACATTAAAATATATAACTTCTCATATAGGGAACCGTAGTGACTTCAAGTCAAAAGACTGCATACACCATGGTCACTGTGAGAATCGCTTATGACACTCACGTAATGATCCATGCAGCGTTCTCATGGTGGGTCAGTCCAGTACATTATTACTCTAATATGTATTCATGTGAAGACTTGATATCTCATATCCATGACCCGTGAGATATGGTCATCAGTCTACGCACATACTAGGCTCTATGCATTATTGTTGTCTTAATTCACAATAATACTTAACTAGGGACATTTAAGAATAGTGTTCTGATTACAACCAATAGGATCTCACAATCAAGTCATGCACTTGATATCCCATGGTATTAAACCTACTATTCTAAAGACTTTATTCTGCTCATTTAATCACAATAAACAACACAATAAATGAAATACCTCATATATAAAATAAATGTCATAAATGTAAACTAGTAATGTCAATCCACAACTGACCTCTAGGGCATACACCAACAGGAAGCTGAAGCATTACCAAGTAATGAGCCTGATTATGAGGATAGTGATGATGTTGATGATCCAGTTGATGTTTCTGGTGAAAAGGATGTAGATGGTGAAGAGATTGATGATGATGAAGAAGGGTGGGGCAGAATATATACAAGTTGAGAATGTGGAAGCTGCATATGATGATGCAGATGATTGTTACTCTGAAGACTCATACCACTCTTTTGATAGTGCATATGAAGAAGAAGCAGAAGAAGTGGATGAAGAAGAACAGTTCAATGAAGTGGCAGATGTATAAGCAGAGGGGAAATGCAGTAGATGTTCAAGAGAATGTTGTACTAGTGTGGGGGTGAGGATGTGAATGTAGAACAACCCGAATTACATATTGGCAGCAAGTTCATAAATAGCAACAAGTTTATAATGGCATTGAGATAATTCAGTATAAAATCAAACTTCAGATATTGGTTGAAGAAGAATCACATAACTGTAATTGTTGCACTGTGTGATATGCAGGAATGTCCATGGTATATTAGAGCTACTAGGATGTCATACAAAGTCACTTTTGAGGTAAGAAGGTAACAACAAAACCATAATTGTACTGGCATTAATAAATGTGGGAATTGAGCAGCTACTGCACAGTGGATTGTAGAGAGAATTGTATGAAATATAAAAGCCAATCCTAATGGGAGACCTAAGGAGATTAATCAATGGATTGACAACAAATATGGTTTGGGTAACGCCCCGGATCCCCGTTATTGGACATCCGTGACACAACCAGAATCTTTTCCTTCACAGGCATCTCAACACAGTAAATAACACGGAAATTTAAAAACTTTTATTGCCGTCAGAGTTATTATGTCATTGGTTACAATACTATCTTGTTCTTGAACAGGGAATACAAATTACATAAACCCATTACAACTGTTTACAAAAATATCTAGACTTTTCCCGTGAAGCTAACAGATGTCATCCGGATTGGTAATCGACTGGTTACTGCTGAGCTTCCGCTGGATGGTCGATCTGCTTCCCTGGGCTTGGTCCTCGGCTAGAGCCTTTCGCTGCGCGACTCTGATAATTCTGCACCCGCTCGAATGGTAGGCATGTTCACTACCACTCCACTTGGATACCCTACTGGTGCTAGCTCTCCTGCACTCCACCTGATATCCAGTACCTAAAATAAGTGAGCACGTCAGTAATTCTACTGACGCAATACTGATAAGAATCAGCGATCTCCAACTAGCACACCCATGAATCATTCTGAATGGAAAAGAAACGTGCATCCTATCTTCCTAGTGTTCGTGTATGCCATGACCTAAAGTCTAATGCATAATACAGAGTACAGAAATGGATGCACTTAATCTAATGTTAGCAAGACTCTGGATACACATGCATCTCATACTACATGTGCTCCAGATCAAGCAGTTCTCCAGCTTCATGGGTTTGAACCCTCGCCAAGCAAACATTCCACTATTTACTCAACATGTTCCTAATAGATACAATCGTGGCTGGTAATCCTACAGTTGTTACTGCTAAATACAAATACAGTGGTGTCTTTTTGCCACTAGTGCCCCAAATCAAATCATACAAAATGCCTGTGACGAACTTACAGTTATACAACTGTATATCTATGGTACCAAATATCCATAGGACATCAGTCCCATGGTTCGTTCGTGTCCACACAATATAAGAACATGACAGCCTCGAAGGTCTAAAAACCCCCTATCCGACAGGAAGCTCCCGTTCTTACCACGACACTTCAGGAATCAACAGTGCGAGATACGCACAGCAGCACGTATCCCTAATGACAGGAAGAGACAGCCTTAGTTAACACCGCCTAGTGCAATTTTTAGAATGAGTCGGATTATAAGGAATCAACCCTAACACCAACCTGGTCTTCAAGTGAACAATAAAGAAAACCTAATCAATGCAGTACTGAAAAATAGGTTATTAATCAAATCAAACACGGTGTCGATCAAATAATATCGAGCCTGACTGGTCTGTCAAAATAACAATTTATCACGGGAATCACATCCACCGATTCTCAATACCTTTACAGGTCATCGACCAATAACCCCGGTCCTGTGACCCTTAGCGAGTAGTCCAACGGTGCCCAAATGATGCAATATATTTTGAATGAAGGTAAGAACACACATAACCACCAATTTCTGACCACTGACCGACTCAGGCATCGAGACATCAATCATAAATCAACCATAACTATCTCTGAACTCACTCATGTCCACCATTAGTACTAAGCACAGGAAACTTGTCTAAGTTCCATGAAGTACTTAAAATGTCTTAAATTCAATAGCTCAAGGTCACCATACTGCGTCATGCAGAGAAATTCCTTATCAATCTTCCAATCACAAGCCGTTGTGGCAACTCAAGCTGCACTCATCGAAATCCAACAAAATTTGGTTTTCTAGAAGGGTAGGATACTCTACTGCAATCCTCTAGACAATATCCTCGAATTCCCTACAGAACTCAAGTCCCTTGCGTTAGCAATGCTTGAAGTCGATCAAGGCAATAGGTTGCCAAACTTGCAACACCCATATCTTCCCAGATATGATTCAGAATTGCTTGATACCACCCATTCTGGAAAGCTAAGATCCTAGGCTATAACTTTCTAGTTAATCATTCCCTTAAATTCAATCGACTTGATACAATAAAAACCTTATATACTCTCAGCTGTTCATTCCTTCATGCACTTGTTGCACTTCTCCAATAGCATAAAGTTTGTTCACTCATCGGAATCACTTGTTTCTGGATTCTATAGAAAGGTGGGAGTGTCTACTATAACTTCCTAGTACAACACATCCTCAAATTTCATCACTAAAGTCCTCAAAAACACAAAATTCCATCAGGTGCACAAACAGAGAAGAATTGGCTCTTTTAGCAAACACTGTCTCGACTAAGACTGGATCTGCACCAGTCTTCGGAAAATCATAACTTTTAAACTAAAAACTGGAATTACATAATTCCAGATGGTTTGGAAAGTTATGACTCCCCACTACAAATCTCTAGTTGATCAATCTTTCAAATTCTTAACCCATAGTTCCAGAATTACCCATCTTCACAGACTAGTTGATCTGAACTAAGCTGAACCTGGTTTACTTTAAAATTCAACACAAAATCAACCCTAAGTCCAAAGCTCATGAAATTTAAGATTCTTAAACTAAACATATACCATTCCATTGTGTCCAAAATTTCCACTTAAATTCATCCTACACAAAGAGTTGTGACTCTTCAAACATAGCATAAAATTTCAGCTGCTCTTCGACAGGGTCTTTTTCACTTCACACTATTTATTTTTTAAATCTCATCCACTGTCATCGAAAAATTCTAAAATTTGAGAATCAAGATTTAGACACATACCAAAATTTCTTGCAAAAATTTCATAGCAATATCATACACACACAAGTAGTTATGACTATATGAATCTCAGCCTCAAAACAGACATACTCAACTCTATCTTCTAAACCAGTTGCAACACAAAAAATTTTTGAGGCATCAAATGATCTCAAAAAATTATACAATTTTAATCTATGGTTGTAAACATATACAAGAGTATCCATAAAAATTTTTAGCTCAAAATACACAACCAATATGGAGTTATGATTTCGGAAAGTCATAACAGGTTTCACACGGTTAGCAGTTTTTTTGACTGCTGTCTGTCCGAAATTGGACTGAGTGATTGGGCTATCAAATCGCCTCCAAATATTATAAAACAAATTGTGGGTGCTCTAGATACATAGCACAACAAGCCCTAAAAATTTGAGTCGAAAATTCCCAACCGTTTGAGAGTTAGAATTAGAAATTCTCAAACTCACATACTCATATATGTTTTCAACACATGCATCATGAAAGAGTTGTTCTACCATTCAACTACCTTTTTTTTAAACATGCCACTATCATACATGATAATCAAAATTTCTCCAACTACTACCACATCCTAAAAATCACATACTTATAAAAAAGAGACTAATATTTAGAGTTAAGAGAATCACCCACATCTTCAAGTTGCAAGAGAACTTCTCCTTGTAATTTTTTTGCTTGCTCCCCTTTCTTTGCTCCTTGCTCTTGAAGAACTTAGCTTCCTCAAATCCCCTACTACTCTACTCTACCACAACTTTATTTCCAAAAAGACTTCACCTTTCTCCCTATCTTTTTTCCTCTTTTTTTTTGAATTAAAACAAAACAAGATGAAGAAGGGATGAGAAGAGAATGGAGTAGGGTGTTTTATAGGAGATGGAGAGTTAGGGTTTTGGGTGAGGTGGAGAGCTAGGATGAAGTAGGGTGAAGTAGATGGAGATGTGTGGGTGAGATGAGTGCCAACACACACAAGTAGTAGCTTCTTGGAAGTTTCTTGGAAGTTTCTCATTTCTTCATGAAGTCAACACACATGGTGAATTATTTCCACCATTGGATCTTCATCAAGATCCAAACCATGATCACATGATGCTAGGGTTCCTAACCCTAGGTTTGGTCAAGGAACCCTAGGTCACCATACTCTAACCCTAACCCTATTGCACAATAGAATCCACATTCAATTCATACACCAACTTAGTTTATAAAAAAAATATGTTTTATAGAAATTATTATTTTCTCCCGAAAATTGTCTTGGCAAAACAATCGGGATAGATCTACAGTTAAATTGAGAAGATATCCCGAATTTATCTTATCGGGTTCAGAGTAGCTCATATATCCGAAATTTCTCAATTAAAACTGATAGTTATTGGAAAAATACGTAATCGTGTGCAATACTCAACTGTGCACGGATTACTATGGAAAAATAGCTATATGCTATTTTGCGGGGTATTACATTACTCCCTCCTTAGTATCGTTCTGTCCTCAGAACGATGCTAGGGAGCAGACAATCATCAATAAGCAAAAGATACTTTTCTTTGTCATCTACAATTCCCCGTGGAACATCCTCGACATCTGACTCTCAAGGTGCTCAACACGGGCTCACAATCCTTAAGTGCTTCATGCATTACTCCATCCTGGAGATCAATCTCATCATGTGGATTATTCTAGGGTCTGCCTCATCCCACATCCACCGTACTGGGGATGAATCTCCTTGGGGGATGTCACTATTGTCCGGGACTACCGGGGATCAATCCCTCACCACAGAACATTCTGAGCCATATTTCATTCTGCGTTTCGGAATACTGGGGAATGTCCCACTCTATGGATTATTCTGGAGTCTCCCTTATCCTCGAATTTTCCCATGGGCATTACTCTCGTCCTCGGAATACTGGAGATCAATCCCTCTCTACAGAACTTTTTAGGGCCTATTTCATCCCTCGTCTGGAATACTGGGAAATATCTCACTCCTTGGATCATTCTAGAGTCAATGTTCCACTAACCTGCTCATAAATGTTGCTCTCGTCCCTGGAATACTGGAGACCAATCCTGCTCTACAGAACATTCTGGAGCCTATTTCATCCCTCGTCTGGAATACTTGGGAATATCTCACTCCCTGGATCACTCTGGAGCCAACGTTACACAATCTTTCCCTATGAGTGTCGCTCTCGTCCCTGGAATACTGGAGACCAGTTCCTACTCCACAGATCATTCTGGAGCCTATTTCATCCCTTGTCTGGAATACTGAAGAATGTCTCACTCCATGGACCATTCTGGAGGCAACATCTTACTCTTTATACGAGATCTCCGCATGCCTCCCAGCTCCCGGTTGCTGGATGCTGCACTTGAGAGTCCGTGACCACTCCCTCAGAAAAGAACGAGGTTTTACGAAAAAGAGGGCAAAAATTTCAACTTCATGCTTCCTCAAAAAAAATGTGCACAATCCAAGAGATGACCAAATGCCAAAAACTTCCATGTTCTATAAAAAGTCACAATATTTTGCTACAGAACATATTACAAGTTCATCATTCATGGCTTGCAAAAATGCAACCAACAAAATATATTACTATTTCTGGACCATGATATCCCTCCCCACTTCATACTTCTTTCCGGTTAAGCTGAAGTTTGTCCCTGGCGAACAGGCTTCTTCCCTTTATCGACCGCCTTCCGTATCTGGTCATTGGGGTTCCCTTGTAGTCGTGGACAATTCGATTCTTGTGCCTGGTTTCTCCGCAATTGTAGCAAGTGTTTGTCTGGGCTCTTTGTGGGCATTGACTTTTGAAATGACCTGGTTCCTTACAAAAGTAACACACCACTGTCGGGTTAGTCTCCATAAGCCTTCTAGACTTGTGAGTTGAGTTCTGCCTATCACAGTCAGAGGTGAGAATACACTTCTTCCTCTTTTTCCCCATCTCCGCCTTGCCTTGATTTTGCTAGTCCTGGTTCATATGTAATTCAGTTGCGGCTGCCCATCGAACCAACTTTTCGAACCTTCGAATGCATAATGGTACTAACTTGGTTCAAATTCCAGGCCTAAGTCCTTGTTCAAATCTCTTGGCTTTCTTCGTCTCCTCTTGAACCATCTCGGGTGCATAACGCGATAGCTGTGTGAACTTGGTCTCGTATTCTCCGACTGACATGTTCCCTTGCTTCAGACTGTGGAATTCCATTGATTTTTTCTCCTGCACGTCCAAGGGAAAGTAGTGTTCCCTGAATTCCTCCAAGAATTCCTCCCATGTCATTGGACCTTTTTCCCAGCCGCGCTTTATTGATTGCCACCACACCCCGGCATCCTTTTCCAGTGGAATTATGGCTAGTTGGACCTTACTGTCGTCTGGTGTTATCATAACTTCGAACATTGTCTCTACTTTACGAATCCAATTGTCAGCCACATCTGGATCTGCCTGGCCCTCGAAGACAGGCGGCTTCATCTTCTTAAAGGATTCTACCATCTTGACTGGGTCGGCAACGTTATTCTCCTGGTTCCTTCCTTGAGCATCATGCGGTGATATGGAGTTCCTACTTGCTTTGACAAATTTCCCAATCATTTGGTATACACGGGTAAACTTTGCTTCAACATTGAAGTTGGTGCTACTGGTCCTACTGCCCTCGCCCTTAGCCATCCCACGGTGGCTATTTCTGATTCTCCTGAACATTCTTCAAAGAAAGAAAACACACCAGGTTAGTTTCGGATGTAGGGAAGATCATAAATGGAAATAGGTGCAACAATTATGGTTTTGATCATCCTACAATCCAAACTAAGCCTAACTATATGACATTTTAAGTAAAATTTCCTAATGTGTTAGACTGCAATTTGAAGTTAGCTCTGATACCAACTGTAATGCCCCGAATCCCCGTTACTGGACATCCGTAACACAACCAGAATCTTTTCATTCAAAGGCATCTCAACACAGTAAATAACACTAAAATTTAAATACTTTTATTGTCGTCATAGTTATTATGTCATTGGTTACAATACTATCTTGTTCTTGAATAGGGAATACAAATTACATAAACCCATTACAACTGTTTACAAGATATCTAGACTTTTCCCGTGAAGCTAAAAGATGTCATCTGGATTGGTAATCGACTGGTTACTGCCGAGCTTCCGCTGGATGGTCGATCTGCTTCCCTGGGCTTGGCCCTCGGCTAGAGCCTTCCGCTGCGCGACTCTGATAATTCTGCACCCGCTCGAATGGTAGGCATGTTCACTGCCACTCCACTTGGATATCCTACTGGTCTTGGCTCTCCTGCACTCACGACCCGGCATCTAGTACCTAAAATGAGTGGGAAAGTCAATAATTCTACTGACGCAATACTGATAAGAAACATCGATCTCCAACTAGCACACCCACGAATCATTCTGAATGGAAAAGAAATGTGCACTCTATCTTCCTAGTGTTTGTGTATGCCATGACCTAAAGTCTAATGCATGATACAGACTACAGAAATGGATACACTTAATCTAATGTTAGCAAGACTCTGGATACACATGCAACACATAGTCATGTTCTCCAGATCCATCCGTTCTCCAGCTTTAGGGGTTTGAACCCTCGCCAAGCAAACATTCCACTATTTACTCAACCTGTTCCTGATAGATACAATCGTGGTTGGTAATCCTGCAGTTATTGCTGCTAAATACAAATACATTGGTGTCTTGTTGCCACTAGAGCCCCAAATCAAATCATACCAAATGCCTGTGACGAACTTACAGATACACAACTGCGTATCTATGGTACCAAAAATCCATAGGACAACAGTCTCATGGTCCGTTCGTGTCCACACAACATAAGAACATGACGGCCTTGAAGGTCTAAAAATCCCTATCCGACAGGAAGCTCCCATTCTTACCACGACACTTCAGGAATCAACAGTGTGAGATATGCACAACAGCACGTATCCCTAATGACAGGAAGAGAAAACCCTGGTTAACACCGCCTAGTGCTATTTTTAGAATGATTCGGATTATAAGGAATCAACCCTAACACCAACCTGGTCTTCAAGTGAACAATAAAGAAAACATAATCAATGCAGTACTGAAAAATAGGTTATTACTCAAATCAAACACGGTGTCGATCAAATAATATCGAGCCTGACTGGTCTGTCAAAATAATAATTTATCACGGGAATCACATCCACCGATTCTCAATACCTTTACAGGTCATCGACCAATAACTCCGGCCCATGACCCTCGGCGAGTAGTCCAGCGGTGCCTAAATGATGCAATATAATTTGAATGAAGGTAAGCACACACATAACTACCAATTTCTGATCATTGACCGACTCAAGCATCGAGACACCAATCATAAATCGACCATAACTATCTCTGAACTCACTCATGTCCACCATGAGTACTAAGCACAGGAAACTTGTCTAAGTTCCATGAAGTGCTTAAAACATCTTAAATTCAATAGCTCAAGGTCACCATACTGCATCATGCAGAGAAATTCCTTATCAATCTTTCAATCACAAGCCATTATGGCAACTCAAGCTGCACTCATCGAAATCCAACAAAAAATGATATCCCCTAGTAGACAATATCCTATAATTCCCTACAGAACTCAAGTCCCTTGCGTTAGCAATGCTTGAAGTCGATCAAGACAACAAGTTGTCGAACTTGCAACACCCATATCTTCCAAGATATGATTCGAAACTGCTTGATACCTCCCATTCTGGAATGTTAAGACCCTAGGCTATAAATTTCTAGTTAACCATTCCCTCAAATTCAATAGTCTTGATACAATAAAAACCTCATATACTCTCAGCTGTTCATTCCTTCATGCACTTGCTGCACTTCTCTAATAGTATAAAAGTTTGCTCACTCATCGGAATCACTTGATTCCAGATTCTATGGAAAGGTGGGAGTATTTGCTACAACTTCCTAGTAGAACACATCCTCAGATTCCATCACTAAAGTCTTCAAAAACACAAAATTCCATCAGGTGCACAAACAGAGAAGAATTGGCCCTTTTAGCAAACACTGTCTCGACTAAGACTGGATCTGCCCCAGTCTTCGAAAAATCATAACTTTTAAACTACAAACTGGAATTCATAATTCCAGATGTTTTGGAAAGCTATGACTCCCCACTACAAATCTCTAGTAGATCAATCTTTCAAATTCTTAACCCATAGTTCCAGAATTACTCATCTTCACAGACTAGTTGATCTGAACTAAGCTGAACCTGGTTTACTTTAAAATTCAACAATAAATCAAACCTAATTCCAAAACTCATGAAATTTGAGATTCTTAATCTACACATATACCATTACATTGTGTCCAAAATTTGCACTTAGATTCATCCTACACAAAGAGTTGTGACTCTTCAAATATACCATAAACTTTCAGGTGCTCTTTAACAGGGTCTTTTTCACTTCACAGTATTTATTTTTTAAATCTCATCCACTGTCATCTAAAAATTCTAAAATTTGAGAATCAAGATTAAGACACATACTACAAGTTCTTGCAACAATTTCGTAGCAATGTCATACACACACAAGTAGTTATGACTATATGAATCTCAACCTCAAAACAGATAGACTCAACTCTATCTTCTAAACCAGTTGCAACACACAATTATTTTGAGGCATCAAATGATCTCAGAAAATTATGAAATTTTAAACTATGGTTGTAGATATATACAAGAGTATCCATAAACATTTTTAGCTCAAAATACACAACCAATATGGAGTTATGATTTTGGAAATTCATAACAGGTTTCACACAGTCAACAGTGTTTTTCACTACTCTCTGTCCGAAATTGGACTGAGTGATTGGGCTATCAAATTGCCTCCAAATATTTTGAAAGAAATCATGGGTGCTCTAGATACATAGCACAACAAGCCCTTAAAATTTGAGTTGAAAATTCCCAACCGTTTCAGAGTTAGAAATTCTCAAACTCACATACTCATATATGTTTTCAACACAAGCATCATGAAAGAGTTGTTCTACCATTCAACTACCTTTTTCTTAGCATGCCACTATCATACATGATAATCAAAATTTCTCCAACTACTACCACATGCTAAAAATCACATACTTATAAAAAAAAGACTAATATTTAGAGTTAAGAGAATCACCCACATCTTCAAGTTGCAAGAGAACTTCTCCTTGTAATTTTTATGCTTGCTCCCCTTTCCTTGCTCCTTGCTCTTGAAGAACTTAGCTTCCTCAAATCTCTTACCGCTCTACTCTACTACAACTTATTTCCCAAAAAGACTTCCCCTTTCTCCCTATCTCTTTTCCTCTTTTTTTTTTGAATTAAAACAAAACAAGATGAAGAAGGGATGAGAAGAGAATGGAGTGGGGTGTTTTATAGGAGATGGAGAGTTAAGGTTTTGGGTGAGGTGGAGGGCTAGGATGAAGTTGGGAGAAGTAGATGGAGATGTGTGGGTGAGATGAGTGCCAACACACACAAGTAGAAGCTTCTTGGAAGTTTCTCATTTCTTTATGAAGTCAACACACATGGTGAATTATTTCCACCATTGGATCTTCATCAAGATCCAATCCATGATCACATGATGCTAGGGTTCCTAACCCTAGGTTAGGTCAAGGAACCCTAGGTCACCATACTCTAACCCTAACCCTAGTGCATAATAGAATCCACATTCAATTCAAGCACCAACTTTGTTTATAAAAAATATATATGTTTTATATAAATTATTATTTTCTCCCGAAAATTGTCTTGGCAAAACAATCGGGACAGATCTACAGTTAAATTAAGAAGATATCCCGAATTTATCTTATCGGGTTCAGAGTAGCTCATACATCCGAAATTTCTCAATTAAAACTGATAGTTATTGGAAAAATACGTAATCGTGTGCAATACTCAACTGTGTACGGATTACTATGCAAAAATAGCTATATGCTATTTTGCGGGGTATTACAGTTTGAAGTTTGGATATAAGCAAGCATGGAGGGGTAAGGAAGCAATTAGGCAGTTGGTGTTTAGCAACATTGAACAGAGCTTCAACCTAGTATATTGTTTGAGGACAGAACTGAAGGAAAGAAATCCAGGCAGTCACATAGAGATTGAGCTGGAGAATGTCAAATCTTTCCATAGAATGTTTGTATCTTTTAAGCAGTGTGCAGATGGTTTCAAGTTAGGTTGTAGACCATTTCTTGGCCTTGATGGGTGTTAACTGAGGAGTAAATATGTAGGAACTTTACTTTTAGCCAATGCACTGGATGGAAATAATGGGTTATACAATGTAGCTTTCGCTGTTGTTGAATCAGAGAACCTCCATTCTTGGTACTGGTTCATTCAAAACTTGACAGAAGCTCTAGAAGATGACATGAGAGATATCACTAACATGAGTGATCAAGAGAAAGGTTTACAAGAAGTTGTGTCTTTATTGATGCCTGAGGCAGAACATAGATATTGTGTGAGACATCTATGGAAGAATTTTTAATAGAATTCCTCTGGTGAAGTATATAAAAGATTGGTATGAAGATTAGCTAAAGCATACTCGGTATTGCGATACTGTGATGCTATGGAAGCATTGAGATCATTATCTCCATAAGCTGAATCTCATTTGAAGAAACACACTCACCTTTAGAGTTGAAGCCAGTTCACACTAAAAGCAAGACAACACTACATTACAAACAACCTGAGTGAAAGTTTCAATGCTTGGATAATGGAAGCTAGATATCTCCATGTTGTTAATCTTGTAGACAAATTGAGGATCAAAATTATGAAAAAGATGGTTGCTTGAAGACGATGATGGAGGCTAACAGATACATAAAAGACACGCAAGAAGGTGGGTGGTTGGATAGTGAGAAAATTTGATACTAGGAATGTAGAAGTTGAGAGTGTGGATCAAAGGGAGGTGCTTGACATGGTCAACATAATTTGCTTATGCAGAGGATGGCGGTTGACTGATTTCCCATGTATACATGCAGCAGAGGTTATTACCACAATGAGTAGAGTTAACTGGCTGTATTTGTGGATCCATACTACTACATAAAACAGGTATAAATTGTAACGCGGCGAATTCCAAATACATGTAATTCGTAGCACAAACAAGATCTTTTACTTCAACTTCGTACAAAAATACAAGGAATTTAAAACTTTTCCATTTATAACATTGTTCTTTACAATAACATAGCGGAAGTGAATAAGTACAATACTACATATGATAATGGAAGCTCTTCAATCTTATGTCAACCCATCACAGTGACTTCGAGTCCATGCCAAATCCAATCCTGCAACTAGGAAACTGTGGGCACGTCAGTTGCATACAAATGACGCAATGTTATAATACAGTGATTCTTCTACTTTAGCAATCACAAACTTGAATGAAGAAACAAATTATAAAAGGTGACTATCCTAAACATGTCAGTATATGATATGACCTAATGCCTAATGCAGACATTCATACTTAGGATGCACTAATGCACACTTGTTCGGATTCTATGCATCCTATACTACATAGGTCCGAGGGCAAGCCTTTAACGTACTCCACTATATAGGGTTTAATCCCTCGCTATGCAACCTACTACCATGACTGCAACGAGATTTTGATACTTGGCAAGTATTGGCTCACCCCGGAATACTGGAGATCAATCCCACTCCGCAGATCAGTCTGTGGCCTATTTCATCCATCGTCCTGGAATACTGGGGATCATCTCACTTCGCAGGTCATTCTGGAGCCCTCATTGCACAAATATTCCATGAACGTCGCTCTCGTCCCGGAATATTGGAGATCAATGACACTCCGCAGATCATTTTGTGGCCTATTTCATCCATCGTCCTAGAATATTGGGGATCATCTCACTCTGCGGATCATCCTGGAGCCCTCATACTCACATGTGCTCTTGTTTCATCATATCACCAACTAGTGCCTGTCCTTAAGTTAAATTATAGTTACTAGAACTTAAAGCTAGTATACCCACCGGACTTAAACCAAAACACTGAGAATGTTAGCCCACACTGGCTATTTCTCAAAGAGAAAGTTAATCCACATTGGCTACTTCTCAAATTTTCACATATCATGACCTGCCGGCACTTTGGGTCCCACTCAGTCTCTAGAGTCCAACCATCTCAACATAGAGATCTTCTAAGTTAATCTTAATCTCTTCATAAAAATTTCTCATTCATTACAAATCATTTAATTCTTCCATTCATTTCCTTTAAATTGCCTAACACATCTCAAGCTCAATTTGATTTGATAAAACCCTTACAATATCATACGTTTATTTTCCAAAATACAATCTTTGTTTATTTCTTAATTTGTCATATCGATTATTTTACACAAATTCTAGGATGAAATTCATTTCTCAATCAATTTAAATTTCATTCAACTAGTCCTCTTCAAATAACAAGACAAAATTTCCTAAAATATTATAATAGGACTTCAACAGTCTCAATTCAATCAACATCATCTTGTTCTAATATTTCAATTCAAATCTCCAAAACCTGTACTAAAATCATTTATTCAAAACTTGGATTTAATTCAAAACAATTGTACTAATTTCCGCCAAATATTAATTCTCCAAAATACCAATATTCTTTAAAATCATCTGTATTCAAATTCTTCACATCCAATCGCCAAATATATGTTTAAACATTTATCTAAGTGGGGAAATGAACCCAAAAATGTTTGTACAAATTACCATCAAAATGTTTTCCCAAAAAAATTAATTTATATTTTCAATATACTCAAAAACAGTAAATACTACCAAATTCGAGCGCAATACTCAAACCTAGAATCTCAAAGATCCTAAGCCACATGCACTAACCAATAATCCAATACTATTTCTTTATCAACTTCGATTCAAGGTAACAACACACACACACACACACACACACACACACACACACACACACACATACATATATATATATATATAATCCACTATTTGAATGTTCAGCTAGAGACAACAACCCAATGGTATTGTAAAAATCATATAAATTTCAATACTACTCCAAAAATAAATTTTTTAGTTTCATAGGAAACATTAATGAGTCTACTACAACTTTATAGTTAAGATCATCTAAATTCATCCTCAATTTCTTCATCTAAATTCATTTGCAAAATAGTAGGTTTAAAATCTGAAAACTGCAGCTCATGCTGTTTGTAAAAATCACCAAAAATTCTATGCTTTATAAAACTTTGTGTTCTTTAGCTCAAATTGAAAGTATACAAGTCTACTATAACTTTGTAGTTATAAGTTTCTCCAAAATATTGTGTCTATGATCCTGAATTCTTCGAAATCTACAATAGGATCGAAATGTTATACATACTCAACTACAATTAAAGTACTGTCACTTGTTCAATCTTGTAAAATTCATTATAAATTCTATTCTTCATGGAAAATTGATTTATTAGACTCTAAAGAAAGGCTAACGAGTCCACTTCAACTTCTTAGTTTTGACCTTTCTCAAAATACTACATCTAAGATGTCAAAATGATCAAAATCCGAAATGTATACAAATTTCCAGCACCTAACCAAACTGCCAACCAGCCCTAAGCTTTGATTTTGTTAAAATAGTAAACGACATCCAAATATTATGAAACTTTAAGGAGATTTTAGCTCTAGATTCCATCTAGTGTAATGGATATGATTTTCTGAAGTGCAACTAAAACTTAAAACAGAAACTTATAAAAATGCCCCTAAATCAATCATATCATAATTTTACATCTTTAGTCAACAACACATAATCTAAACATAACTACTCAATCTATATAAGTTATCATGCGTCTAATAATTCACACATATATATTCTATAATCTAGCATTCTACTAATAAAATTATATTTGAAAGTTGGAGAAACACCACCTCAAAAGAGACATTCTATTAGTTGAAACCTTAGCAAAAGCTCCATAATCCCCTACTCCGAAAAAAATGCAGCTCCCTACCTTAAATCTCCCGAAAGCAAACAGCATCAAAACACCTCTTGTTCTCTCTCTCTTTTTTTTTTTTTATATTTGTGTTCATATGAGGTGAGATTAGGGGGTATTTATATGGAAAATAAGGGGGTAGTTTTAGCAACCAACCACTCACTAACCCCACTCTCTCCTATATGCAGCCATTTGAAAGAGTGCACATTGCACGTGTGTACATGTTTTGTACACTTTCTCATTTTATTTTCACTTTTATTATTTTATTCCTTTTTAATTCTTATTTTTAATAAATACTCATATTAAAATTAGTATAATTAGCAAAGTGAAATTTTTAGTGCACAGCTTTGTAATAAAATAGCATAATTTGCACGTGCATAAAAAGAAACACGTGTAAAGCACGTGCTAATAAATATTCATATATAAAGTAAATACGAGAAAATGAAAATTGTATATATCAATCAAAATAAAAAATATGTAAAATACGTTTCATTAATTCTATATATGTATGCAACAATATAATCAACGTGTGCATAGAAAACACATGCACCGCACGTGTAAAAATATATTTTAGTCAAAATAGGAGAAAAATGAATTTCAATTATGAAACGAATTCGAACAAGTTATAAAATAAATAATTGAACACATATAAAATTTTATAATATTACACATAACAGTAGAATATACGTAATCGACAAGTATATTGAATGTACATAAAATACAAAGATTAAAATAAATGTTTAAGTTGGCTCAGAATATGATAAAAATGAATTTGGAGTAAATGGAAAATGTATAAATAATTGAAATGCAGAAATACGTAGGACATTTATATTAAAATACGTTACAGATATTACTCGTAACAGTACACAATACATGTACGTAACACCCGTAGACAAAATTGTCATAACTCAATTTTGCGGGTACATAAATTTCAAATTTGTAGCGCCCCGAATTTTCAATAAATAAATATGAAAATACATGGCACAATTTCCAGCATCTACCTCAATGTAATAGTAAACATAGCCAAACAAAGAATATTTTTCAACTTTTATTTCATCAATTCTTTACATAGCACAGCGGAAATTAAATACCTTGAATTACAATTCTTTCTTTTACAACACATTCTTTTACAATTTGCATAAGCCACATTATCATTCTACCACATGCATCCAATCCCAAGATAATGATACCTACCTATAAAACATGAGGCTAGAGATAACCCTAACCCCCAAAACTATAGAGGCCAACCATAACGGTGTGAGTGACATCAAAAGAAATACAATATAAATGAAACATAAAGAATAAATTCATAATCAACACATTCCAATAGTAGTAACAAACGGAATATAAAATAACGATAAATAAAGCATGAAAACATTAAGTGAACTAAGCTAAGTGTCAAGTGTAGGAAAACAGAAAACGTCACATAATACAAGTCAAGAAAACACAAATGTAGTATGATGACTTTCTAATGCATACTTGTCGGATTCTATGCATTCCATACTGCATAGGTCCGGAGCAAGCCCTTATTGTTCTCTACTTTATAGTGTTAAATTCCTCGTTATGCAACTAATCCTACTACGCTGATAGAAACAAGATCTAGAATACTCCGCGAATAGGCCTGACAACCCTCGACACGCAAGCATCATGTAAGCATAGCTCAAAAATGGGAGAATCACCTCCTTGCCGAGTGCCCCACGAATAGGCCTACTGACCCTCTCCTCGATGTGCAGATACACAGTACATCCTGTGAATAGGCCAGCCGACCCTCGACACACGAATGCATCGTATGTTCCGTGAATAGGCCTGACGACCATCGACACGTGAACATACCAACTGTCCTCTAGGGACACAACAACACACAGTCCTAGAATACATTCGTTGGACTCACAACATAGTCCATACTTACGTTTCCCAAGTTCTATCACTTCTCCACTAGTGCCTGTCCTTAGGTTGATTATTATCAATTAAAACACAATTTTTTCCTCTCTAGAGTGAGTGTACCCTACCAGACTTAATTCCACCAAAACAACCCTAAGGCCCAAACTGAACAAATCCACAAAATCTCATCTGCCGGTTTACAGGAATCCCACTCAACCTCTAAAGACTCACAAAATGAAATATCAACACAAATCTCACAATAAAATTACTTAATTTCATCACCAAATAGTTTTTAAGAAAACTTCTTTAAATCAAACAAATCCAAATTTATCCAAATATCTACAAATTTTCAGAAGTAAAATCTGAGATTAAATCTCTTAAACAACTGAGTTTCACATTTTTGAAGCCACAGAAAAAACACAAAACATCCATTCCTCAAAATCCATTTATAGTTCGCTTTCTAAAGTCATAGAAATAACAATTAAATTCCATTATTAATCAAAATGTAACCCTTTGTAATATACAGTAATCTATAGTAAAAATATCATCTAAAATAGTAGATCAATAACCTATAAGTTCGAAGAAATAATCGTTCAAGAAAAATAGCAAAAACTCAACAAAACAACCAACACAGCAGCTGTCGGTCGACCGACATCACAGTTGAAAGTAGCAGCGGTCGACTAACATGCTAAAATTCCAAAACCAAGCAATTGACAGTCGACCGACATCCCAAGTGCAATTTTGGGCAGTCGATCGTCGTGCCAAAAGAAACAACACTTTGAATTTCGTGCACTTTTCAACTTATACATGGTTTATGTTCTTTACAAGCATAAGTTTGTGAAATAAAAATCTTGATATGATCAAATACAACTTGTATAGTATACGGGAGTTTATAAATTAAATCAAACTCTCATCAAATTCACAAAAATAGCAATTTTCATCAAATTTCTTCAAAATCAGGAAATCGATTGTATAAGGTTATATATATGTGTATGGATCAGTCAATTAATCAAGAAATCATTGTATCTGATTAGCATGGTGTTCAATTCAATCTCAGTTTCAATATAAGTCAAGATCCAATCGGAAACTTCACAAAAACACAAAAACATCCAAGTCTCGATTGTACAATCAGGCTCGAAATCAAAATTCAATGCAACACTTCAAAACTTGATCTTTTGATTCTAAAAACCTCTTTGCAACTTTTTATACACATATACAACTAGTTAGATTAATTTGCCCATGATTATATGCAATTACAACATATATTAATCAAGTTTTTCTTCATCGATTCTTCCAAACAGATCATATATTCTTTAACAGTAAAAAAAATCCATCTTTAATCAACTATATGCATCATACATCATACAATCTCATTACATGTAATCAAATCAGTAAGAATATGAAAGAAAACAACATACCCATGATTCCTACTAAGTTCTTAACAATCTCAAGTCATCTAAATAGAAGTTCATTCATCAACTGCATAGTTTTCATGAAAAAATCTATTTTTATTCATCCATCCATCAATAATTCGTTATATCATCATAAACACATATATCATGCATTCTATTAGAAAAATCATCATATATAACATGCATAAATCAACCATAAATCGAATATATATGTCACTCACCTTATTGAAGAATCAACCAAAAATAATAAAGAATAAGAAAAAGCTCCTCCTTCGCAAAAATCCAAGATCCTCGCTTCGAAACTCCAAGAAATTAATAATAAAGAAAACCTTTTGTTGTTGTGAAGCAAAGAGACGGCTGTCACTGCTCGTTTAATAGCCGAAATCTGGGTAATTAGGGTTTTGAGAAGATTTTGCAAAATATTCCTTTAGAATAAATCTATACATATATAGATCCTTTATACTAGGTAACTAGATTAACTAATTTAATTGAGATAAAAATCAAAATAACCTCCCCAGATATGGCCAGCATCAGTTTCAAAACCAGAAAAATAAATTTTGTAATTTTGGCATCTAAGTGGCAATTTTGCAAAAAGACCATTCTTTAACAAATTTGCAAAATAACCAAATCTATTAGAAAAAAAAAATTAAATCTTTACCTCTAAGTTGGCTAGACATCATGCTCAGCCTAGAAAACTGAAAATCTTGAGTTTTTACTCCAAGTGGTAATTTTGCACAAAAGCCCCTCTTTTTGTAATTTTTGCAGTTATGCCAAATAAATAACAGAAAAATCCAGAAAATTCATAAATAATACCTACTAATAAATATTAGGTTTCCGCAAAATAATTTCTAACTTTGAGTTTCTCAAGAAAATGTTTGCACGTGTTTTGCACGTGTAAAAGATAAATTTCAGAAAAAATGTTTGTTAAATCACCAAAAAACATTTTAATTCATTTATTAATCTCAAAAACATTATTTAAAATTCTAGGGTGCTACATCACTCTCTCCTTAGAATAGTTATGTCCTTAGAACTACTACTAATAGGGACCAAATGATATAAGCAAAAGAAAATGCAATCACATAAATGGAAATATAGTTTGAAGAATACAGTCATACAAAAGAATACAATTTAACCAAAAGAATACAATCATACAAAGAGCTCAGGATAATCCTTCTGCATGCGATCCTCCGGCTCCTAAGTAGCTTCCTCAAACAGCTGGTTCCTCCACAATACCTTGACCATAGGTGTCACCTTATTCCTCAACACCTTATCCCGACGGTCAACAATCTCTACAAGCTGCTCCTTGTAACTCAAGTTCAGCCGTAGTCCTTCAGTTACTTCCGTCAGCTGATGACTCTGATCTGGCACATACTTCCTCAACATCTACACATGGAACACATCATGCACCTGCGCCAATTCCTTCGGTAGCTCCAACTTATATGTTGTCTTACCAATCCGCCTCAAATCCTGTATGGCCCAATGTACCTTGGCGCCAACTTGCCTCCCTTTCCAAACCTGATCACTCCTTTAGTCGGAGACACCTTGAGAAAGACTGCATCCCCAACCTCAAACACTAAGTCCCTTCATCGAGTGTCTGCATAACTCTCTTGCCGACTCTGAGCCTCGACCAACCTCTTTCGAATCAGCTCGATCTTCTCCGATGTCTGCTGCACAATCTCGGGCCCAAACATCTGATCTTTCTAACCTTGTACCTACAGATGGGTGTCCTGCACTTCCTTCCGTACAGAGCTTCATACGGAGCCATCCCGATACTTGCATGGTAACTGTTGTTATGGGCGAACTCAACCAATGCCAAGTACCCTCCCAACTGTCACCAAAATCCATAACACAAGCCCTCAGCATATTTTCTAATATCAGATTCACCCTTTCTGTCTGACCATCGATCTGCGGATGGAAAGCAGTACTAAAATCGGTTCTGGTACCCAAAGCTACTTGCAAACCCTTCCAAAACCTCGATGTGAACCTCGCATCCCCGTCGAAAACAATCGGCACAGGAACCCTATGAAGTCTCAAAATCTCATCAATGTACAGCTCTGTCAGTTTCTCTAACGACCAAGTAATCTTCATAGATAGGAAGTGAGCTGACTTGGTCAAACGGTCCACAATAACCCAAATTGAGTCGTTGCTCTTCGGACTCCTTGGCAACCCGGTGATGAAATCTATGCTGATATTTTCCCACTTCCATTCTGGAATGGGCAATGGCTATAAAAAACATCCATACCTCTGATTCTCTACTTTAATCTGTTGGCAAGTTAGACATCTTGCCACAAAGTTTACCACATCCCTCTTCATACCCGACCACCAAAAGTGTTGTTTGATATCCTTGTACATCTTCATGCCTCCAGGATGTATGACAATAAGGTACTGTGTGCTTCCTGCAAGATACTCTCCTACAAATTTGCATTCTCCGGTACACACAACCTCTTATCCATCCATAGAACTTCAACTTGGACACGAAACTCTGATAACTTGCCATCGGAAACCTGTTGTAACATCTTCTGAATCTCTACAGCTGATTTCTAACCCTCCATAATCTGCTCTCTCAAAGAAGGCTGCAACCTCAACTGAGCCAAAGATATTCCCAAACCCTGCAGTACAACTTCAATACGTGCCTGATCCAACTCTGCTGCCAACTCTCTCCGAGTAGTGATCAAGCTCGACAGACTGCTCTTTCGACTAAGCCCATCGGCCACCACATTCGCCTTGCCCGGATGATACTTGATCACAGGACGAATGTCTTCCAATACCTCCAACCATCTTCTCTGCCGAAGATTTAGATCCCTCTGCTGATAAATGTACTTCAGGCTCTTGTGGTAGGTATACATGTTGACCTTCTCTTCATATACATAATGCCTCCACTTCTTCAAGGCAAACATAATAGCTGCCAATTCCAGATCGTGCATCGGATAGTTCTTCTCATGCGGACGCAACCGCCTTGAACCATATGCAATAACCTTCCCTTCCTGCATCAAGACGCATCCCAAATCTCTGAGCGATGTATCACTGTAAATATCATAGTCCTTCCAGCCTGTGGCAAAGCAAAGCTAAGATAGGCGCAGTCGTCAACCTCTCCTTAAGCTCTAGGAAACTCGTCTCACACTTATCAGTCCAAGTGAATAACACATTCTTCCTAGTCAATCCTGTCAAAGGAACTGCAATCTGTGCATAGCCCTGAATGAATCTCCTGTAGTACCCAGCTAATTCCAAGAAACTCCTGACCTCCTTCAATGTCATCGGCCTGGGCCAATTCTTCACTACTTTGACCTTCTGAGAATCGGTGGTCACTCCCTCCTTAGAAAGGATATGACCAAGGAAAGCTACCTCAAACTTCCAAAACTCACACTTCGATAGCTTGGCGTACAAGTTATGCTTATGTAACTTCTTCAATACCTCTGCCAAATGTTTAGAGTGCTCTTCCTCTGATTTCGAATATACCAAAATATCATCAATGAATACCACCATGAAGGAATCAATAAATGGTCGCAAAATCTGATTCATCATATCCATGAACACTGCCGGCGCATTCGTCACTCCGAATGGCATCACCAAAACTTCATAGAGTCCGTGACGAGTTCTGAAAGCTTTTTGCTCACAACTTCCTCCTTAACTCGAACCTGATGATACCCTGACCGCAGATGGATCTTCAAAAATACAGCTGCTCCCCGAAGCCTATCAAACAGATCATCAATCCGTGGAAGTAGATACTTGTTCTGAATGGTCACCTTTTTCAACTCCCGGTAGTCAATGCACATCCTAATTGACCCATCCTTCTTCTTCACTAAAAACACTGGTGCTCCCCACGGTGAAGTACTCGGCCTGATGAATCCCTTACTCAACAATTCTTTAATCTGCTTCTTAACTTCATCCTGCTCCACCGGTGCCATCATGTACGGAGCCATAGAAATCGAAGCACTTCCCAGCTGAACATTAATACAGAACTCAACATCTCGTTGTAGCGGCAACCCTGGTAGATCTTCTAAGAATACCGTAGGAAAATATCTAACAATCGGAATAATTCTGACTTCATCTGGGATCATCAACTTAGATACCATTGCAGTCACTTTCGGGTCCTTCTTCTTCCCATGAAAGGTCACTTCGGGACCTCCCGGTGCCTTCACCAACACCTCTTTCTTCATGCATTCAATTGTGGCATCATATATTGCCATCCAATCAATGCCCACGATCACATCCACACCCAAGACTTGCAGTTTGATGAGATCAATGCCAAAAATCTCTCACCAATCTCGATATCACAGCCTTAGTAATACCGATCAGCAATCAATTCTTTCCCTGATGGTGTTGCCACTGACAATACTCTGTCTGGAAATACTTTAGGTTCCAAACCTAAAACTTTAGCAAAATTGGGCGACACAAATGTATGCGCAGAACTGGTATCAAATAAAACTTTTGCTTTTATTCCATTAACCTAGACAAATCCTATTACATAAAGAATGATACTCAAATCTCTAAATTATTCTTAAACAAAGTTTTACTTAATACATCAAATAAATGAATTTAAAATTCTTGCATACCCTGAATCACATCCTCTGAGTTACCCGCATTCTCCTCAGTTAATGCGAACACTCGCCCTGCCTCTGGAATTTGCCTCCACCTGCACATTCCTTCTCAACTGCGAACAGTTTGGTCTGATATGCCCTTCACGAACATACTGATAACAAGATCACACCTTAGGTGGTTTCGTGCATGCTGATAGATAATGGTCTGCCTCTCCACAGTTGAAACAAGTCACACCTTGAATTGTGGGCGCCTTCTGCTCTGGCCTACTGAACCTGCCCTGTTTCGCTGGGAACTTCTTCCCACTCTGACTTGCTGCTGGCCTCTTGTTCCTATTCCATGTCTCTTGCTTCTTCTGGAACTGATCCATATCCTCCTCTGTCATTACTGCTCTCTTGGCCAGCTTATCAAACCTTCTGATGCCCAATGGTATCATTCGAGACCTCAAATTCGAATCTCAAGCCCTGCTTGAATTTCTTGGCCTTCTTCGCTTCATCAACAATCAGCTCCGGTGCATACCTTGATAGCTGGACGAACTTAGTCTCATATTCGCGCACTGACATGCTACCTTACTGTAGGTTCAAGAATTCCGTTGCCTTCTTCTCCTGAAGATCCAGAGGAAAGAAACGATCACTGAACTCCTCTAGAAAAGCCTCACAAGTCACTTGTTGATCCCCAAAATTCCTTTTCACTGACTGCCACCAAACGCCAACATCCTTCTCTAATCGCATTGTAGCCAATTTCACCTTGTTGGCTGTCGAGGTTTCCAAAACTTTGAAGACTACTTCCATCTGTCTAACCCAATCATTAGCCTCATTTGGATCAGACTGTCCCTCAAAAACGGGCGGCTTCATCCGCTTGAAGGACTCCACATGCTTAATTAGATCAACACTGACAAGCACTAGTCCAACCTCTTGATTCTGATTTCGAGTCATGTTGGCTGCCATGAATGTGTTCAAGGTCTGATATACCCTGACAATTTTCGTCTCTAGATCAATTCCGGCCCTATGGGAGCCCTCAGCCCTATCACCATTTCCACCATTCCTGGTCCTGGGTCCTACCATTATACTAAATACTACAAAATGAGGGAGAAGTAAGAGCATCACAACACAATTCATATTCACATCAATACCTTATGGCAAAATCTCACTCATACCCCCAAACCATTTCATCTTGTTTTAATTCTATGTGATACTCACACTCTAATGTCCACCTAAGTTTATTTTTATGCCATGTTTATCATTACTCTTGAAGCATGCTCTGATACCAAACTCTATAGAGCCCTGAATTTTCAATAAATAAATACGTGGCAAAATTTCCAGCATCTACCTCAATATAATAGTAAACATAGCCAAACACAGAATATTTTTCAACTTTTATTTCATCAATTCATTACATAGCACAGCGGAAATTAAATATCTTGAATTACAATTTCTTTCTTTTACAACACATTCTTTTACAATTTGCATAAGTCACATTATCATTCTACCACATGCATCCAAATCCAAGCTAACGGTACCTACCTGTAAAACATGAGGCTAGAGACAACGCTAACCCCTAAAACTATATGGTTCAGCCATAATGGTGTAAGTGATATCAAAAGAAATACAATATAAATGAAACATAAAGAATAAATTTATAATCAACACATTCCAACAGTAGTAACAAACGGATAAACAACGATAAATAAAGCATGAAGACATCAAGTGAACTAAGCTAAGTGTCAAGTGTAGGAAAACATAAAACATCATGCATAATACATGTCACTAAAATACAAATGCAGTATGATGACTTGCTAATGCACACTTGTCGGATTCTATGCATTCCATACTATATAGGTCCGGTGCAAGTCCTTATCGTTCTCCACTTTATAGGGTTAAATCCCTCGTTATGGAACTAATTCTACTGCGGTGATAGAAACAACATCTAGAATACTCCGCAAATACGCCTGACAACCCGTCGACACGCAAGCATCATGTAAGCATAGCTCAAAAACTGGAGAATCACCTCCCTGTCGTGTACCCCACGAATAGGCCTGCCGACCCTCCCCTGGACGTGCAGATACACAGTACACCCCGTGAATAGGCCCGTCGTGTAACGCCCCGCCCTAATACTCAGACAATTTATATATATTTTAGAAGACAAATTAATATTTATAGCACAACTGTCCACCACAGGCTGCCTCTCAAAAGGTGGTTAACTAATTAGGTGACTCTTGATCATAGGCAATTATATTTATATTTTTTATTCTGGTAATATTCCCGATATGGGACAATTCCAAAATCTCCCTCCCCCTTGAATCTGGTGCACACACAACCCCCGCTTGTGCCACGTCGTCAATATCTCAAAGACAGCACGCTCTGTCTTTCTCATCTTGAATCCGGGTGGGCCCCTCCCATGATGACATCATCGTGACGTCACTGCAAACCAACAGCTTCTCAACCCGCTGTTTCATCTTAACCGTGGGGCCCCCTTTCCCTTTCTCTCTCCTACTTTATTATTATTATTATTATTATTATTATTATTATTATTATTATTATTATTATTATTATTATTATTATATATATATATATATATATATATATATATATATATATATATAGTGGGCCCTTCTCTCCCCTTCTCTCTCCAACTTTATATATATATATCTATATAATAAATTAGAAAGAAAGCTATCAAGTGGCTCACAATCAATCCCCCCAAAATGAAAGGCTCATATCAAACCTCACAAAACACATTTTTCCTCCAAAATTTCAAACCCAAAAACCAAAATTTTTCCCCTAAAAAACTCATTACCTTATTACTATCTATCTCTTCTCTTTTTACTTTTTCATATTTCTCTCTTTCTCTCACTCTTTCTATCTCTCTATCCCATTCTTTCTTTATTTACTTAGAAATTTAGATTTTAAGATTTTAGTTTTGTAAATTTTCAGAATTTTTAATAGCAAATATCTCTTTTTAACAATTAAATTTCATTATTTTCCGCACTTAAAGTTCTAAGAAGTTAGATTTTATACCCCCATTTATAATTATTTTTCAACATATACTAATGGAAACATAGACTTTTATTTATAACTAATTATTGTCATACTATTCAAACTTGAGCTACATAATTATTGTTTTACTGTTTACATTATTTTTCGTGTTTTGTATCGTTCCGAATACGTGCCGTAGGCACGTGCCCACGGGCAAATCTAGTATATATATATATATATATATATATATATATATATATATATATATATATATATATATAACCTTCAGAAAATACGGGGTATTACATGCCGACCCTCGACACGCAAACATACCAACTGTCCTCTAGGGACCAACAACACAGTCCTGGAATACATCCGTCAGACTAACAATGGATCTCTTGCTTACGTTTCCCAAGTTCTATCACATCTCCACTAGTGTCTATCCTTAGGTTGATTATTATTAATTAAAACACAATTTTCTCCTCTCTAAAGTTAGTGTACCCTGCCGGACTTAATTCTATCAAAACAACCCCAAGGCCCCAACTGTCCAAATCCACAAAATCTCATCTGCCGGTTTACAGGATTCCCACTTAATCTCTAGAGATTCACAAAATGAAATATCAACACAAATCTCTCAATAAAATTACTTCATTCCATCACCAAATTGTTTTTAAGAAAACTTCTTTAAATCAAACAAATCCAAATTTATCCAAATATCCACAAATTTCCAGAAGTAAAATCTTAGATTAAATCTCTTAAACAACCAAGTTTCACATTTTTAAAGCCATAGAAAAATCTCAAAACATCCATTCCTCAAAATCCATATATAGTTCGCTTTCTAAAGTCATAGAAATACCAATTAAATTCCATTACCAATCAAAATGTAACCTCTGTAAAATACAGTAATTTGTAGTTAAAACATCATCTAAAATAGTAGATCGATAATCCATAAGTTCGAAGAAATAATCGTTCAAGAAAATCAGCAAAAACTCAACAAAACAGCCAACACAACAGCTGTCGGTCGACCGACATCACAGTTCAAAGTAGCAGCGGTCGACTAACATGCTAAAATTCCAAAACTAAGCAATTGACTGTCGACATCTCAAGTGCAATTTTGGGCGGTCGACCGTCGTGCCAAAAGAAACAGCACTTTGAATTTCGTGCACTTTTCAACTTATACATGGTTTAAGTTCTTTAAAAGCATAAATTTGTGAAATAAAAATCCTGAGATGATCAAATACAACTTGTCTAATATACTGGAATTTATAAATCAAATCAAACTCTCATCAAATTCACAAAAAGAGCAATTTTCATCAAATTTCTTCAAAATCAGAAAATCGATTGTATAAGGTTATATATATGTGTTTGGATCAGTAAATCAATCAAGAAATCATTGTCTCTGAGTAGCATGGTGTTCAATTCAATCTTAGTTTCAATATAAGTCAAGATCCAATCAGAAATTTCACAAAAACACAAAAAAATCCAAGTCTCGGTTGTATACAATCTGGCTCAAAATCAAAACTCAATGCAACACTTTAAAACTTGATCTTTTGATTCTAAAAACCTCTTTGCAACTTGTTATACACATATACAATTAGTTAGATTAATTTGCCCATGATTATATGCAATTACAACATGTATTAGTCAAGTTTTTCTTCATCAATTCATCCAAACAGATCATATATTCTTTAACAGTAAAAAAAATCCATCTTTAATCAACTATATGCATACATCATACAATCTCATTACATGTAATCAAATCAGTAAAAATATGAAAGAAAATAACATACCCATGATTCCTACTAAGTTCTTAACAATCTCAAGTCATCTAAATAGAAGTTCATTCATCAAGAAAATATCTATTTTTATTCATCCATCCATAAATAATTGGTTATATCATCATACATCAATCTATCATGCATTCTACTAGATAAATCATCATATATAACATGCATAGATCAACCAAAAATTAAACATATGTCACTCATTTTATTGAAGAATTAACCGAAAATAATAAAGAATAAGAAAAAGCTCCTCCGCAAAAATCCAAGATCCTCGCTTCAAAACTCCAAGAAATTAATAATCAAGAAAACCTTTTGTTTTTTTTGCAGCAAAGAGACGGCTGCCACTGCTCTTTTAATAGCCGAAATTTGGGTAATTAGGGTTTTGAGAAGATTTTGCAAAATATTCATTTAGAATATATCTTTACATATATAGATCCTTTATACTAGGTAACAAGATTAACCAATTTAATTGAGATAAAAATCAAAATAACCTCCCCAGATCTGGCCGACATTAGTTTCAGAACCAGAAAAATAAATTTTGTAATATTGGTCTTGTCACGCGCTTCCAAAAGAGAAAACGGAATACGGATACGTGACTAAGCTCAGAGAATGATTTTCATCATCTATAAGCTGTTCAGAATCATTACAACATCTCACAGGAATAATCAGAGTTAGAAGCAAAAGAAATCAACCAAGTATGTATAATCGAATTAAATACACCAACAGAAATTTACTTGAAATAAAAAGAAATTATAATCTCAAATAAATCAAGTATGGACAAGTTAATATTCTAGGTCACTTCGCCCAATACAAAAAATAAATCCAAGTAATCAAGTACAATTGTTCAAGCAGCAACAGGAAATAATAATAATAATAAATGCAAAAACTCCAGCACTAATATCTCATATCACCAACTTCATCTGGCAGCTGGTCACCCTGACTGCAATTAATAAATTGCAGGAAAAAGAAAAAGAGAAAACAAATTCCCGTCAATGCAAGTTACGAGCCGCTTGTAGTACAGGATACAAGTACATGGAAAAGAATAACAAATATAGGATAACAGTAGAAATAAACATAGCATTGTATATGTATGTCAACAGAATAAAATATCTAACATGAATCAGACAAACAGAATCAAGTAGCATGGTATACTAAAAGGTACAGGTAACATGTATCAAGTGTCATGCAAGCAGGTAAATAGATAAACATATAACAGGTATATAGATAAACAGGTAATCATGTAATCAGGTATACAGGCAAACAGGTGAATAGGTACAGGTACAGAGTATGTCAAGTCTTGTATTATTACTATCTAGGTAGCACTTCATGCATTCCGGTTTTTACTACATGGTTGCTACATTCAAACAGTTTCGTTTAGATTTCGTAGTGGAGTCCATAGGGCATGTACTCAGGAATCAGGATAACAGGAATAACAGAAACAGGTGGAACCTAGTGGTTCTCTTCCGAGTATACCTTCCTATAAAGAAGTATGCAGTCAGGTACAGGAACAGGCAGAACCTAGTGGTTCTCTTCCGAGTACACCTTCCTATAGGGAAGTATGCAGTCAGGTAATCAGGTAACAGGATAGTGAATCATGTAGTTATGAACACGTAACAGGCAGGACACAAGTCCTCTTCTCAGTATACATTTCTATATTTTTCACTACTAGATCTTTCCTTTAACCCCGGCTTGATTATTTTGTTATTATTAGCAAACAGGCACGTATGTGTCGCAAAAATAGGGTAAGAATAACATGGTATAAACAAGTAACAGATTCAAGATGAAGAATAAGCATGTTCAGGTAAAAGATAACTCATAACAGGATAATACAACGAAAATTCTAGTTCAGGACAGCAAGACAATACTGCACTAAAACTGAGATTTCCGTTGCTACAAACATGAAAATCTGAATCCGTCAAAGAATATAGAAAATAGACTCCCAAAAAAATCCAGCAAACATATATAAGTCATATAGTATTTCACAAAAACATAACTCAAAACTGATTTGAATCTAGAAAACACGTTCAGCCAGAAATCAGAAGTTTAGATTCAAGAACAGGAAAACAGCATGAAAACTCACAAATTAAATCCACGAAAAATCTGGGGTATTCTCCTATATGTTTAGTAACAGAAAATCAAGTTTCTTAATTTTCCAACAAAAATATAGTAGTCAAGTAAAATCAGAAAACAACAAGACACGACGGTTTTGTAAATTTGGAATCACAAACACTGCAATACGAAAACAGCAATATCTCACAAACCATAAATCCAAATCCAAATCCGCCAAAAGGGTGATAAAATAGATACAGTAAGATGACTTTCATATTCACAAATATTTTACAAATAGTAAGTAGAATTAGGCCGAAAATTAGGTTCTTTACTGAATAGTGTGAAAAATCTGTTAGTATAGTAATTGTTTGGAAACATAGAACGGTTTATAAAACTCATCAAATAAATTCACAAAAATTCAGGGTTAATCCCAATCAAGTCTAGAAGTACTGAGCAACATTTCAGATAAAATAATAATTTTAACACCAGAATAAAAATAGATTACTCTTCAGAATTCATAGAAAACACAATCTGAAAATCTTCCTACACCTCTGTAGTAAAATAGACATAACTCACAACTCGTAAGTCGAAACTGAGATCTGTCAAAAGGGTTGGAAAATAGACAGAACTCTCTACAGTTCATGTTCACAAAATATTTTTAAATACTGACCTTAATACGGTCCAAAATACTGAACAACATCAGGAAAACAGAAAATTCAGATTTGTTCTTTATACACAATTCAACATGGGTCACACGAAATTCATCCAAAACAACTCAAACATGAATTATAGTGTACTAGATATCCAAACAACATGGTATAGGGTATATAATAAGTCCACAACAAGTCTACCATGAATAACACGAATGAGCACATGATATCATGTGAACAACACGCATATATACAACACGAAGTGGTCAACCCTAGGTTATTTCATGTCATGTATGTCGTGAGGCAACTATGGTCGAATCAACACAATAGAGACAATATCAACAAGGGGTTTCACACACAAATTGTCTCTAGAACCCAACTACACTACAGGCGGTATTTAGTACTTATATTACACAAAGAAAAGAATACAAGTTACTTGTCTTAACCGACGACGAAAACGATGCAAAGACTAAGAATAACGAGAACAGATTCCCGGGCAAACGAACCCAATGAACGGCAAACCACAAACCACAACAAACACACGAACTCTAACGAACACACGAGCCAACGAGAACACACGCACCACACACCCAAGATCACACTCACACGTGCGACCAAAAGAGACCAAGTCGAGTGCACGAAGGGATGCACGCGCAGCAGCAAGAACACGGAGAACAGCGGACGGGGCCTTGGGTCTCGGCCTGGTGGTGGTGCAACGCTGAGGAGGGCATCGCAGCGGAAGGGGGAACCAGGGAGCATGGTGGACGATGCAGGAGGCGCGGTACAGGGTGACAGGGGCTGTCGACGGCAGGGAGGATGGGTTCTGGAGGTCGGGGTGAAGGAAGGAGGAGCACGGGATGAAAGAGAGGCAGGAGCGGCTAGGGTTTGAGTATAAGAGGAGATGAACATGCTCAGCATGATGGGTTATATAGTGGGTAAAGTTAGGGTTTAAGGGGAGACGGCTAAACATGGGTTAGGGGTGATCGGGTTGGGCTATTGGTTTGTAGGGTTGCGGGTTCAAGAACAGGGTAAGGCTAGGTAATGGGTTTTAGGTGAATTGGTATTAAGATTTTTGTTAATGGGTTTGGTAATTAATGGATATTTGGGTATTAATAAGTTTAAACAATGGGTTCAAGAAATAGGACAAATCCACAAGGAAAATAAATAGGGTGATACAAAAAAATGAGACAGCCCAGAAAAATGAACAAATAAAATAGGCACGAACAGAATAAAAAAATAAATAATGGAAATAAAAAATAATGGCCCAATCAATGGAACGAAATAATAGACAGACAAAAGAATCAAGAACTTAATTAAAAGATGACAAAACGATAAAATGAATATATTGAAGAACAAAGATCCAATATACGGTCCAAGGAAAAGATGCAAAGAGATAAATACACCAAAAAAAAATACACTCAAAAATACACAAAATGGAAAATAGGGGTTACAGGTCTCTAAGTGGCAATTTTGCAAAAAGACCCTTCTTTAACAAATTTGCGAAATAAACCAAATCTATTAGAACAAAAATTAAAATTTTTACCTATGAGTTGGATAGCCATCATGCTCAGCCCAGAAAACCAAAAATCTGGAGTTTTTACTCCAAGTGGTAATTTTGCACAAAAGCCCCTCTTTTTGTAATATTTGCAATTATGCCAAATAAATATCAGAACAATCCAAAAAATTCATAAATAATACATACTAATAAATATTAGGTTTTCCAAAAATAGTTTCTGACTTTGAGTTTCTCAAAAAAAATATTTGCACGTGTAAAAGATAAATTTCAGAGAAATGTTTATTAAATCACCAAAAATCACTTTAATTCATTTATTAATCTAAAAACATTATTTAAAATTCTAAGGTGCTACAGAATTTACATGACAATCATGTAGGAGGGGGTCTATACAAGGTAGGAGTGAACATATTGGAAGAGCTGGTGGAGGAAGAGGGAGATGCAGAGGGGCAGTCACAGGGCTAAATGAAATAGGCACAGAAAGAGGTACTTGTTACACTTTAATAAATCTCACAATATTAAACAATAACATGCTGATATGAAGGAGGTATCTTACACTTAGATTAGTACATAACAATAGCCTTACATCACAATAATCAGTACATGCAAGAACATTTTCATTGAATACATTACAATAATCACTACATACATTACTATCTTCTCACAATAACGCACTAAAAACACTACAAATAATTCATATTACAACACCATTGTTTCACTTTATTAAATTTTGAGTAAAAACATATCTCATGCACCACCACTAAGCATAGACAACAATTCTCTAGCTTGGGGGTTGGAGAAGTAGTGGGTGTAAAAGTGTACTTAAAGTACTTTACAACTTTATGACATGTACTCCTCATAGTCATGGTATATATTCCATGATTGTGAGGTGTGCATGTCAAGAAGTTAAAAAGTAGCATGAATACATTGTGATACCCTCTACTACACCTACCCCTAAGCCAAAGAATTGCTGCGTCTACCTAGTGGTGGTGCATTGTAGAGCATGTAGGGGGAAACATCTAGTTCTACATCCAAGAACATGTAGAATCAACAGTGCTTCCTTCCCGTTGAGGGAAACCCATATTGTACATATCTAAGAACATGGACATGCATCTATCTCCCTCCTTAAACTCATATTTTAACTCATTGATGTGATTTTTTTTGCAAGTGTACAAAATCGCAATAAGTAGTATAAGTAAGTGAAAAAGTATCGAATCCACAAGGACTAATTATTTTATCGAGTATCGAAATTACTAGTTAACTACTATTTGGAAGATCGAAATTTTAATAAATAGAGAAACTAAATTAATCTAAAGATCTAAACTAACAAAAGAGAACGAAAATCTTGAAATTTGGTTGTTTGTTAATGGCAAAACAAATTCTAGGGCTTTCAATTTTACCTAGTTAATCCCACACAATTTATAACTCCATGTGAATAAAAATATTATTTTTCCAAGTTGTAGACCAAAATCCCCCAATTATTCAATATTCTCTCTCAAGCAATATCAAAAATATTCTCAACTAATTATTTGTCATAGTTCATGCACAAATTACTAATTGAAAATTCATTAAGATCTATGGATTTCTTAATGGTCGCATTAACAACGGTTCGCTCTTGTAACGGCATCTAATTTTATTAATTCGAAATCACAAATTACCAGTTTGGTCTCTCCATGATTTAATAAATCATACAAAAGTTGGCCAAACAATTGTAAGCATTAAGAACAAAAATCAAATACACAACCATGGAAAAAAATAGAAAAATAACATGGAATTGAAATTGTGTTTTCAAAACTAGGCTACATCAAAACCCTAGAAAAATAAAATTAGTTCACAATAATTTTGCAACTAAGAAATATGTTGTTGGATTGCATAATAAAAATTTGAAGAGAAGAAGAAAGAACTCGATTGATGTTGAAGACCGATATTGAAGCCGCAATCTTCCTTCTCTCTCCTAGGGTTTCGCACAGCACACCTTCAAAATTAGACCTCCTCAAACTCCGTGTCAAAACACACCAGCCGCTTTCCTTCTCTTTTTCTCCCTCCTCTCGAACTTTGCGCCACCAACCCACCCGCCAAAAATCCCTTCTTTAATATTTTTTTCCCTTTTTTCTCTCTCCAATTCCAGCCCTTTCTTACCCCACTGTTCACGCTAACTACCTCCTTTATCTCTCTCCTCCCGTTCTCTCTCCTCTGTCTTATCTATTTTTATTTTTATTTTTATTTTTTTTTAGGTCAGCCGTCGCTCTCCCTCTCTCGTTAAGCATGTCCTTCTTTTTGCTTTTTGTTGCTGCATTTATAGGGCTCGAACCAGTACTATTATGGTTTATTTTTGCATGAAACCCCACATCTTCCTTTATTTCTTTCATTTTCTAATTTGCTCTTTATTTCTTGCTTCTTTTTTAATTTTCTTCTCTTGAAGCACATGCTGCACACACAAAAAAATAAAATTAGAATTTAGGAATTAAAAATAAAAAAAATTAATTAGTTTAAATTAATTAAACTAACGAATAATCACATTAGCTCAGTTAAACCCTTATAAATTTGTTTATTTCATTTTCACCCTCTATTGGCAATTAAAATTTCTGTTTTGCTTTTCACATGGCCAAATTGTAAAATTCAAATTTCAACAAATCAATAAAAATTAATCAATCATTCTCCTTATTTTCTTTGTTAATTTTTACTGAAAATATTCACCTTTTGCATCAAAAAAATTCGTATTCCTTCAAAAATAATTAATTAACTTAAATATATGAAAATAAGATAATTTATTAACAAGATAGACGAATACATGTAATTTTTATGGGTAAATGGGTACAGATATTTATATAAAAATTAGACACATCAAATACCCCAAACTTAAGATTTTGCTTGTCCTTGAGCAAAAAGTAAAACCATGAATAAATGAATAATAATCAATAATAGGTTCAACTCATCACACTAAGAGATCTTATCATGTCAGCATCAATTTTCAATTTAAAATTTACACAATAGTAAATAAAGTAAAACCAAGTATACTCACTTTCTTCAGTGCAATTATTCATTCATAATTCCAAACCCAATCATACTTGTCATGCAATTAATGTAATTATAGCATGTAACAACTCCATCTGTGATTACCCCTTCTCACTACTACAAACCGAGTAGCAAAATAGAGTTTTTTTTTTTGTTCTTCTTTAAGTTTTCACTTGTCTTTTGACGCGAATGCAAACATTTGTAATGAATTCACCCGGTTACTCAACAAGTCACAAACTTAAAGTGCTTTTGCATACACATATTTCAAGTTGTCGTTTGACGTAAAAGTAAACATTAGTGATGAATACCCCTAGTTACTAAGCAACTCAAAACATTGAAGTAGATAGAACTAATTTATTCATATAATTTTATTATTTTTCTCACTCTATTTACTTAAACTCTGTTTAGGACTAGATCAAAGGGGATAATCACACAAAAAAACATCACATTTTTTTTTTATGTATAATCACATGACTATCACAATTGTGTAAGGAATTTAGAAATTCAATAATACTAAAGTAAATAGGTATGCTTAATCTTACTTCATAAGCTATTGTCTATCCTAAAAAAAATTATTTCAATGCTTTAGCACAATAAAGAACTCAAAAGTGTAATGGTGAGCCCAATTGGAGTACTTTGTTTTGTTTTTCTTTTCAAATATTTTTTTTATAAATTTATCGTCACCCCCAAACTTGAATATCACATTGTCCTCAATGGGAAAGGAAAAAAGAAAAACAAAAAGAATGCGAAAAGTTCAGAATTTCTCCCCTGATTCGTGTTAAAATTCTGGACACGCGATGTTCATTGTTTCAGTGATATCTGGAGCGTAGATGTCCAAATTGCCTGATTCTTTTTGTTTTGGAAAGCTAAGACAATTTCCTACGATCGCTCTTTGAAACACTTTTCCAGATTCTGACTCCACCCTGCTCAAAAACAGCCATCAATGTTGGTGTAAAAAATAGCTCCACCTGGCGACTTTCAAACTCATGCAATCCTATAAAATAAAATCAAAATTTAAAATTAAAATAAACTAATGGGAAAATATTATCTAAATGCAGCAAAAGAAAGCATGGGTTGCCTCCCAAGAAGCGCTAAGTTTTAAGTCTTCAGCCGGACATGGTGGCTGATATGGTTATGTAACGCCAAGATCCAACAATATAAGAACATCTTTTCTAATACTTCTCTTCCGGTGGGGATTGGGTTCAAGCTCGAGTTTGAGTTGTTTCTTTCTTTAAGATGGTGTCTTTGATATCCCTACCTCTTTGAATTTCTGCTGAGAAAATGGATGAATAGATGGTGCAACATCTAAATACATAACATATTTCAAAATCTTTCATTTCTTAGATTCAAGAGTTGCTGAATTTGTTAGACATATTTTTACAGGTAACTTTTCCACTTCAGCCTTATGTTCCTTGCCCAAAATTAAATTAGTTTCACTTACTTGAAAACACGATTATTCTTCAACAGAAAACTTGATGGATTTAAAAACATCAAACGTTACTTGCTCATCCTCTATCCTCAAAATAAGTTTTTCATGTTGGACATCAATCAAAGCTCTCCCCGTAGCTAGAAAAGATCGCCCCAAAATCAATGGAATTTGTTCTTCTTCCTCTATGTCAAGCACTACAAAATCAGCTGGAAATATGAACTTGTCTACCTTTACCAAAACATCTTCAATTATTCCTCTTGGGTACTTGATAGATCTATCCGGTAATTGCAAAGAAATTGTAGTAGGCTTTACTTCTCCAATACCAAGTTTCCTGAAAACATAATAGGGCAAAAGATTAATACTTGCTCCTAAATCACATAATGCTTTATGAAAAGAAGAATTTTCAATAGTACAAGAAATTGTGAAACTCCTTGAATCTTTAAGTTTAGGAGGCTGCTTCTTTTGTAAAATTGCACTACTTTCTTCTGTTAGCATCACCATATCATGCTCTTCCAGCTTCCTCTTGTTTGATAAAATATCCTTCAAAAATTTAGCATATTTAAGCATATGTTTCAAAGCTTCAATAAGAGGAATATTAATATGCAATTTCTTAAAAATATTTAAAAATTTAGAAAATTTATTTTCGAGATTATTCTTTTTAAGGCTTTGCGGATGTAACGCCCCAATTTTTTTTTTTTTTTGACTCCAAACTCAAATCTTTCAATTTCTATGTTACTTTAAACATAAACTAAAAAAGTTATATTTCAGGAAAAATTTCGGCAGAGTTTCCCCTGTAATTTTTGCCCCAAAACACAGATAGCTTACGGAATTCTGCTCAAAATTCCGTAGCTCACAACACATACAATCATTTCACGGGCTCCCCAGGCCAAAATGAGCAGAAACATACAGGCAGTATAATATAATGCATTGGGGGCCAAACTTTTTACGGATTATCAAATATCAAATAAAAACAATAAATTTCTTTGAAAAACGAGGTAAAATTTTAGAAAAATCTTTGTAAAACCTACCACAGAGCCCGGTACACCACAACAAGATGGGTACGGGTCACAACCACCACATACTACTCCATACTATACTCACCATCATTATTTACATACTTATACATCCATAATACAATTTAATTCATAAAATTACCTCTCATCCTAACTAATTAATACAAAAATTTTAGAATAAATCCTCACCCTACAATCTACGCCTCCTCTCTGCACTGATGGGAACCTGTAACAGTAGGGGATCTAGGGTAGTCCTCGGACTCCCCTAACCCCCCAAAACACTAAGGGGTTAGCCATTTCTGGTGTGAGTATAATTTAGAAATCTAACAAATAAATTACTTTTATAAAGAAAATAAATTGATCTTACAATTATTGAGATAAGAAATATCAACCTGGACTGTGGATATAAAACATCACAATTATTGCTTTACATCAAGCATTCTTCGAATCTACATCCAACTATATATCCCACTAACCATACATATACTTTACTCGTTTATTAATCACATAATAATATATCACATAAGTAACACACAGAAGCACTATCTTTATTTCTCATTCTCTTTATATATTTGTATACACACATGAAGTTACTACATCTTTTCTTCATCTTTATTAGCCACGCACTTCATTTACTTGTATTGTATCACGCTCCACCCCATAACCCTATACCTCTATATATTCATAACTTCACTCCCTTCGCTAAATGCATCATATTAATATATGACTGCATATATATATATATACATATATACACAACTCATTCACTTTATACTCAGTCACAAGCAACACATTAATTCACATTCCATTACTTTTCATTTTAAAATCCCCAACACAAATACTTATCCTTTCATAATTTCCACCACCTCATCATTTCTTTATTTTCTCAACTAATCTCATAGTGTCACTACCACTTTTCTTCATACCTATTTAGCCACGTCCTTCATTAGCCATACATTAGCCTCTATGAACTCATAACTCGTAATCTTTCATACTCAGTTTCACATTACACCCCACCACATTCATTTATTTCGTATAACACCTATCATCACATCTCGCAATACCACACCTTTACTCTCATCATACATTATCATACTCATCATCAATTCATCATGGTTATACTGACTTTCATTTTTCCCACGCAACACATATTTCAATTTACTTCTCTTTTATTTCCAACCTGAAATATCGGCATCATATCAACAACTCGCCTATTCATCCTGAAAATTGTGCCTAGGCAGGTAGTTCCCACTATTTCCTCCGAAATAGCAGGCGGGTAGTTCCTAGTCACAATTCCCAGGCACTCAACTTATAATACAACATACTTTCTAAAATAACCATTTCCATAACCAAACTTGTAATACATGTATTTTTTTTTCTTCTTGTATTATATCATGCATCACCTCATAAGCATAAGCATCTCCTCTCATAATATCATATTAACTCATATCTTATAACACAACCATAACATCTCAGTACACATGGCAATTTACTTGCATTTCATCACATCATTAACATATCTTTTATAACACAAAATGTCATTAGCTTCACTTTCATTCTCATCACAATATACTCCATATCCCAACATAATTTGGGCAATCACATATCACACCCCCAAAGCCGATAGCTTGGGTAATACTCACCACACCCCAAACACATAGTCTGGGTAATATCACATCACATCTCAAGCCATATGCCAATATATACATATATATCTCCCGTGGTATATTCACATCTCCCATAATATAAATAATTTCCGTAATATATATCATATCATCAATATCTTTATACATATATATACATTCTTTCATTACACATATACACCTTTATATTTTCTCCTTTTCACTGCCCACACAACTGACCTCCTCGTACAACACAAGGATCTCTGTGCCTCCCATCCCGTACATTTCAATCCCGCTAACCCACCACATCACCCAGATCCAGGTGTCCTAAGCATCTACCATTTGTGGGCTGGATTGAAAGTACGGTTGCGCACTTGTCCAACCAAGACTAAAGCCAAAAAGGCTAGTCAAAAGTAAAATATAACACGCGGATCGATGCTTACACAGGGTCTTACACGTTCGAGGCTACGTCTTCCTCCTGGCCCTATACCAGCGAGGGAAACTCCTGATCCCCAAACATAGTTTAAGGCAATATATAACTCCTGATCCCTAAATATAAAATTTGGGGCAATATAAATATAACTCCTGTTCCCGAGTGTATCCCGGGCCTGTGGGGTCTAGCCCAAACCCCGGGAGATTGTGCGGCACTGCAATATTTAATTCTCCTTTATATACATATACATATCTCCTTTATTATATACTCCTTCACAATATAACTTCTGTTCCCCAAATATAAAATTTGGGGCAATATTAATATATATATAACTCCTGTTCCCCAAATATAATTTGGGGCAATATATAACTCCTTTATAATAACTCCTTAAATAAATATATCTCTTTTTATAACATTTCTCCAAACATATATATATATATATATATATATATATATATATATATATAGGGCTATCTTCCATTGCAAACGCAAATGTCGTGCGAACTCGTGCGAACCACTTAACCCGTCATCCACAATGACGGGTTAAGGCAAAACACATAACCTGTCATCACCAATGACGGGTTATGTGTTTTGCCTTAACCCGTCATTGTGGATGACGGGTTAAGTGGTTCGCACGTTCGCAACTGCTACAGTAGCGTTTGCAACGGAAGAAGTCTCATATATATATATATATATATATATATGGGCTATCTTCCATTGCAAACGCAAATGTTGTGCAAACCCGTGCACACCACTTAACCCGTCATTGGCGATGACGGGTTAAGGCAAAACACATAACCCGTCATCGGCGATGACGGGTTAAGGCAAAACACATAACCCGTCATCGCCAATGACGGGTTAAGTGGTGTGCACGTTTGCAAGTGCTACAGTAGCGTTTGCAATGGAAGAAGCCTCTATATATATATATATATATATAGGGCTATCTTCCATTGCAAACGCAAATATCGTGCGAACTCCTGCAAACCACTTAACCCGTCATCCACAATGACGGGTTAAGGCAAAACACATAACCCGTCATCGCCAATGACGGGTTATGTGTTTTGCCTTAACCCGTCATCGCCAATGACGGGTTAAGGCTGACGGGTTATGTGTTTTGCCTTAACCCGTCATCGCCAATGACGGGTTAAGTGGTGTGCACGGGTTTGCACAACATTTGCGTTTGCAATGGAAGATAGCCCTATATATATATATATATATATATATATATATATATATATATATATATATATATATATATATATATATCCATATACAAATATAGCTCCTTTTTATAACATAACAAGAAAGCATAGAAACTCCTTGAAATTCATAAACATACACAAGCCATTAATCTCACTGATATCATTTAAAATTTTCATTTCCCACCCACACGTCACACACACATCATATCCATTTCACATCACAATATCACATAAAATTTCCAATTTATCACCCACATATCACACCTACACCATATCATCGTTTCATCATGTTATCACAGCATATTGTCATATCAAACATATCTACACACCATGCTTCCCATCTTTTCACATTAGTCATAAGATCACACATCACACATACAAATACATTCACATACACATATTTAATCATTACAATCCCGAAGCATATAGATATTTATCTACAAGCATCCACACATTTCCATACATATATATATACTAATTTCTTACATCTCATAATTTACTCCGTATTATACTCATGACTTTCCCATATTTAAGATACTTCACATTCCACATTCCACATATAACAAACCATGTTTTGACATTATCAGAGCACATTATGCACATAAAATAAAAGATCATACTCACATAGCATCCCGCGAAGACCCGATGCGCCAGCACGCCGTTCCACATCCAAATTTGCTAACATATCCTATTATCAAATTTCAACACAATTAAGGCTCAAATCATTCAAATCAATCACAGAAAATAATAACACTATTTCTAATATCACTCAGGCGTTTTATCGAACGTCCGGGATGCACACGTGCAATGCACGTAATAGACAAATTCCTACGGGGGTTTTTATCCCCTAAACAATGACTAGACTCACCCCAAAAATATCTTAATAACTCAACTATATTTTCCATTACTATACAAGAAATAATTCATACCTATATAATTCTCTTTTACAAACCCAAAATCCTAATTTATTAACAACATGAAAACTCTCTAATAATATGCTAATTTCTCGCCTCTACTACCCCTAACATCTTCTAATCTCCCTACCATAATCCTCTTACTCAAAATAAATTTACCACACTAAATTTTATATAAAAATAAAATCTAGGGTTTACCTTTTCGAAATCCTTTTGAAAAACGGACTCCGCCACGAGCTAGAGCACCCTTCGATTAGCATACCCCTCAGTTTAATTTAAAAATCGTGGAGAAATGGTGGAGATTTGGGTGGGGAAAGGAACCTTCGAATGGGTTCCGAAGGCTTCGATCGGGAACGCAGAAGAAAGAAAAGGGAGGAGAGAGGAATTGGGGGGGGGGGGTGTTTTGGAAAATAAATAATAATAATAAATATAATAATTAATAAGGTATATTTACACATATACCCCCAATCTCCAATATATTTCAAATAAACCCCACTCCACTCTTTAATAATACAAACAACACAAAAAGGATACATCAAAATTATCTCATAATAGTCCTTCAAAATTATAAAACAAAATAAACAATATTTATTCACATAAAATCTCCACTCATGACTCCTAATATATCAATAATACCAATTTACCACAGATATCCATACCAGTATCAATATTTAAATAAAATACATCAAAAAAATAATCTTCACCACTCAAAATATATAAAAACATGCATTTTCGGTATTTCACAAATTCGAGGTGTTACAGCGGAAAAGGAATAGATGGATCATAAAGTGAATTAGGATAAGTTTCAGAATTAAACTCCCTGAAATTGTTTTGCTTGAAACTCCTTTATCCTTCTTAGAATGGTGATTGGCCACCTGTTGTATTTGTTCCTCCACAATTTGCTCTATCTCACTTTGCTTTTCAACCACATTTTTTTCGGCAGTTTGGGTTTGTGGCTGCTCAATTGTTGTATTACTGCTAAGTGTTATTACTTTGACATGCTTCTTGGGATTAACCATTGTGTTACTAGATAATGTTCCTGCCGTTCTTTCTGTAATAATATTTAAAATTTGACCAATTTGAGCCTCAAGATTGCGAATTGAAGCTGTATTATTTTGTACCGCAAAATCTGTCTTTTGCATGTATTGCATGAACATCTCCTCAAGTGTCGGCTTTTTTTCTTATTGTTGAAATTTTTGTTGTGGTCTAGCTCCTCCTTGGTTGTTGCTCCAAGAAAAATTGGGGTGATTTCTCCATCCTTGATTGTATGTGTTTGCATAAGGATTGTTTTGCTTTTGAAAGTTTGACAAAAAATTTGCTTGTTCGGCATTTGATTGAGCAAAAGGGTTCTCCACTTCGCAATCTGCACTTGAGTGATTTCCTGCACAAATATCACAAATCATATTAGTTTGAATAGCATTAACAGTTATATTATCTATTTGTTTTGATAAAATATCAATTTTTGCAGTTAAAGTAGTAATAGGATCAAGTTCAAAAATGCCAGCCACTTTTCTTGGCATTGTTCTCTCTGAAGACCATTGGTAATTGTTGGATGACATCTCCTCTAGAAGTTCATAGTGTAGCACCCCGAATTTCCAATATGATATCTCATAAATACGTGGTACAATTTTCAGCATCAACTTCAATTATAATAGTAAACATAGCCAACAACACAGATAAAATTTTTCAACCTTTATTACATTAGTTCTTTACAAAACAAAGTGAAAAAATAACACCTTGAATTACAATCTTTCTTTACAATACAATCTTTTTACAATTATACATAAGGCATAACATCATTCTATCTCAAGCATCCAAATCCAAAGCTATAGGTTCCTACCTGTAAAACATGAGGCTAGAGATAACCCTAACCCCTAAAACTACAGGGGCCAGCCATAACGGTGTGAGTGACATGAAATAAATGCAACATAAGTAAAACATGAAACATATTATTATAAGCAACATGTATCAACAGCAAGAATAAATGAAATAAGAGATAACAGTAAATGAAACATGAAAACATCAAGTAAAACTAGACTAAGTGTCAAGTGTAGAAAACAGGAAATGACATGCATAAAACCAAGTCAAGAAAACACCAATGCTATATTCTGACTCACTAATGCGTACTTGTCGGATTCTATGCATCCCACTCTACATAGGTCCGGTGCAAGCCCTTAACGTTCTCCACTTGATAGGGTTTAATCCCTCGTTATGCAACTAATCCTACTACGATGACTACTACGAGATATAGATAAACTTTGAGTATTAACCCATGCCCCGATAATTCTGGAGGTCAATCTCTATCCACAGATAATTACAGATAGTATTTCACTCACACCTGGGAATCTTTGAGAATACCCCACACCGCAAGCTATGGCGCCTCATCACACGAATACCACATGAGCGTCGCCTTGACCCCGATAATTCCGGAGATCAATCCCACACCGCAGGTAATTCTGGAGACTATTTCACTCACACCTCGATAATTCTGAGGATTATCTCACACCGCAAGCCATACGGAGGTCCATAACCCATGTTCTCATTTCGTCATATCACTATCTAGTGCATGTCCTTATTTATTTAAGTTAGTTAATTAATTTCGAATCACCTATAGTTGGTGTACCCTACCGGACTTTAACCCAACAACTGATCAACAACATGCCTCAACAGGCCAAAACACAATAACTCAACTGCCGGTGTACTAAGGTTCCACACACCCTCTAGAGACTCACGCTCAACCATCCAAACTCAACTTTCATTAATCAAAACTTTAATAAAACAACCTGAAAACATATATTCTATAGAAAGAATAGTGTTTAGAATAGTAAGTTATAGATCCCAAAATATTTAAAGAATCAACTGTTTAAAAGAACATCAGAATAACTCAGAAAATATCAGTCAGAGCTGTAACAATCGACTATAAACAATAATCGGTCGAATGTCCAGAGCAAAAACCTAACACCTCAAGAAAAATAATTCTAAGTAATGGCAGTCGACTGTAGAAGTCGTCAGTCGACTATCCAGAGCGAAAATCCAAAACTTCAGGAAAAATAATTCTAAGTAATGGCATTCGACTGTAAAAGTCATTGGTCGACCGTCCAGAGTGAAAATCCAAAATTCGAGAAAACACCAATACAGAGCAGAGTCAGTCGGCTATAAAAATGGGTCAGTCGACTGTTCCGCGAGAAATTTTAAAACTTCAAGAAGATACAGCAGCCAGGTAGCAACGGTCGACTGTCGACCTGCAGACTGCAGTTTTTAGTGTGCACATTTCAACCAATACGCGGTTTTACTTTATAAAAACGAATTCTGTGAAAAGTATATTTCTGATATGATAAATATGACTTGTAGGATATAAAGAGTTCATAAAACAATCAAAACCACTTTGAATTAATAAAAATCACAATTTGTTGATTTACTCCAATTAGAACATGAATTTGTGCACATATCCAAAAATAGAGTTTTTAAGAATCGATCATACATCAAATTAACTTCATATTAAGTTCCAAACCATATAAATACAAAAATAAGTTGAGATATAGTCAAATCTTCCGAAAACACACAAAGACTCAATTTCTTCAAAAGTAATGAAATATGATATTCATGTAAAATGTTCGTGCATGCTTGTGCACCCAAGAAACTTCACAAATCCATCAATTAGAAACAACGAAATATGTATATTTAAATCTTAGTATTTGAGAAATCCAAATTCAAGTAAAATCTTTTACAAAATCACAAATTCCCAAATTTATCATATTGCATCAAACCTAATATAATTATCACAAATCCAGTTCTCAAGACATGGTCTCTTAATTCATTAGTCCTTCTCAAAATTTCTCAAACTCAAACACTATTGTTTTCGATAGATAACTCATGAACATAAACAAGTTTAATATTACCATGGCCAAGTTACATTCATCTAGCCCCATTAATAGTCAAGTCTCATCTTTAATCAAATTGTGCATAACATTCACCATACATAATCAAATCAGCAATAATTCAAAAAAATAGTCTACTCATGATTATAGGTTCTTTAACAATCTCAAATCATCCATTTGCAATTTTAATCATAAATAACTAGGTTTCCATGAAAGATCCAATCCATCATATACATTCATATCAATTCCTAGCATACTTTTTAATAGATGAAACACCGCAAACAACAATCAAAGAACGAAGCAAAACAAATTATATCACTCACCTCTTTGAAGAAAATCGAACGAAGACAAATAGAAAATAAGAAATATCTCTCCTTCGCAAGAAATCCAAGATCCACGCTCGAAAATTCCAATAAAATAAGATATAATAAATCCCTTTGTGATGTGCAGCAAAAGACAGTTGCACTTCACCCTAATATAGGCCAGGAATAGGAATCTAGGGTTTTGAGTAGTTTTGCAAAATACCTCTTTTGAAATATACCTTTACATATATGGATCCCCATACTAGGAAATTAGATCAAACCAATTTAACTGACATTAAAAATCAAAATGGCCTCTTCTAATATCAGCAGGCACTGTTTGAAAGACCCAGAATTACGAATTTGCATTTTCACCCCTCTAAAAGGCAATTTTGCAAAAATATCCTCTTTTATCAATACTGGTAGAATAAATCAAATTTATTAAAACAAAAAGTAAACTCTTTTCTCCTAAGTTGACTAGGCATCATACCAAGCCCAAAAATCCGAAAATCTGGAGTTTTCATCCCCAAGTTGTAATTTTGCACAAACGTCTCTCTTTTTGTAATATTTGCAAATAAGTCCAATAATCATCAGAAAATTCTAGAAAATTCACAAATAATATTTAATAATAAATAATTAGTTTCCCCAAAATAAATTTTGACTTTGAACTCCTCAAGAAGATATTTGTACGTGTTTCGCACGTGTAAAAAGATAAATTTTCAAAAAATGTTCATTAAATCCCCAAAATTATTTTAATTAATTTATTAACCTTGAACATTATTTTAAAAATCTGGGGTATTACACATAGGCTGCTTTGTGACTTTTGCTCATTAGTGCACCTCCAGCTGCTGCATCAACCATAGATCGATTTGTAACTCCCAAACCGTTATAGATTATTTAAATTTGCAGCGATTTCGGTAGTTCATGATGATGACACTTTCTCAATAACTCTTTATACCTCTCCCATGCATCATACAAAGACTCAGTCTCAAATTGAATGAAGGTGATAATATCATTTCTTAGCTTCGCTGTCTTTGCCGGCGAAAAATACTTAGCTAGAAACTTTTGTGCAAGTCCCTCCCAAGTAGTAATAACACACAGTGGTAGAAAATTTAGCCAAGCCTTCGCTTTATCTCTTAGTGAAAAATGAAAGAGTCTCAATCGAATTACATCATCTGATACTTCATCGTGCTTAAAAGTGTCACAAATTTCTAGAAAGTTTGCAATGTGAACAAAAGGATCCTCGTCCAATAGTCCTCCAAATTGAACAGTCTGTTGAATCATTTGAAAGATCATCGGTTTAATCTCAAAATTGTTAGCTTCAATAACCAGCCTTTTTATGCTTAAAGTTGCTTCATTAAGTGAGGGCATAGCATAGTCTCTCAAAACCTTGTTTTCCTCATTGTTTGCCATTGTGCACTTCTATGTCCTAAAATATAGCCATTAAAAAAAAATAGAAAAACTAACAATAAAAACTAAAAAAAATAAAAATAATAAGAAAAATAAGAAAAATCCAAATTAGTAACAATCTAACAATTATGAATATCAATAAAAGAATAATTAGTCCCTGGCAATGGCACCAAAAACTTGTGATTTATTTGCAAGTGTACAAAATCGCAACAAGTAGTATAAGTAAGTGAAAGTGTCGAACACACAAGGACTAATTATTTTATCAAGTACCGAAAATACTAGATTAACTACTATTTGGAAGATCAAATTTTTAATAAATAAAGCAACTAAATTAATCTACTAACAAAAGAGAACGAAAATCTGAAATTTGGTTGTTTGTTAATGGCAAAACAAATTATAGGGCTTTCGATTTCACCTAGTTAATCACACACAATTTATAACTCCATGTGAATAAAAATATTATTTTTCCAAGTTGTACAACAAAATCCCCAAATTGTTCAATATTCTCTCTCAAGCAATATCAAAAATATTCTCAACTAATTATTTGTCATAGTTCATACACAAATTCCTAAATGAAAATTCATTAATCTCTATGGATTTCTTAACGGTTACATTAACAGCGGTTCGCTCTTGTAACGGTGTCTAATTTTATTAATTCGAAATCACAAATTACCATTTCGGTCTCTCCATGATTTAATAAATCATACAAAAGTTGGCCAAACAATTGTAAGCATTAAGAACAAAAATTAAACACACAACCATGGAAAAAATAGAAAAATAATATGAAATTAAAATTGTGTTCTCAAAACTACTATATCAAAACCCTAGAAAAATAAAATTAGTTCATTTTAATTTTGCAACTAACAAATATGTTCTTGGATTGCATAATAAAAATTTGAAGAGAAGAAGAAAGAACTCGATTGATGTTGAAGACCGAAATTGAAGCCACAATCTTCCTTCTCTCTCCTCGGGTTTCGCACAGCACCTTCGAAATCAGACCTCCTCGAACTCCGCGCCAAAACACACCAGCCGCTTTCCTTCTCTCTTTCTCTCTCCTCCTCAAACATTGCGCCGCCAACCCACCAGCCAAAAATCCCTTCTTTAATTAATATTTTTTTTTCTTTTTTTTCTCTCTTCAATTCCAGCCCTTTCTTACCCCCACTGTTCACGCCAACTACCTCCTCTTTCTCTCTTCTCTCGTTCTCTCTCCTCTGTCTCTTCTTTTTTATTTTTAAATTTTTTATTTTTTTTATTAGGTCAGCCGTCGCTCTCCCTCTCTCATTAAGCGTGTCCTTCTTTATGCTTTTTGCTGTTGTATTTATAGGGCCCAAACCAGTACTATTAGGGTTTATTTTTGCATGAAACCCCACATCTTCCTTTATTTCTTTCCTTTTTCTGATTTTCTCTTTATTTCTTGCTTCTTTTTTAATTTTCTTCTCTTGAAGCACGTGCTGCACACAAACACAAAAATAAAATTAGATTTTAGGATTTTAAAAAAATAAAATAAAATTAATTAGTTTAAATTAATTAAACTAACTAATAATCACATTAGCTCAATTAAATCCTTTTAAATTTGTTTATTTCATTTTCATCCTCTATTGGCAATTAAAATTTCTATTTTGCTTTTCACATGGCCAAATTGTAAAATTCAAATTTTAACAAATCAATAAAAATTAATCAATTATTCTCCTTGTTTTATTTGTTAATTTTTACTGAAAATATTCACATTTTGCATCAAAAAAAAAACTTATTCCTTCAAAAGTAATTAATTAGCTGAAATCTATGGAAATAAGATAATTTATTAACAAGATAGACGAATACAAGTAATTTTTATGGGTAAATGGGTACAAATATTTATATAAAAATTAGACGCATCACTCATGATCATATAAAACTCATATAATTTCTAATACCTTCCATACCATTGAGCTGCACATACTAACAGAGGGTGTCTTCTTCTTCTTGACCATGTTGACCATGTTGAACTGCCACACTATTTCCAACACACTACTGCTGTTGGGGTATATATAGCCACTGGTGAAGGTTGGAATTGATCAAGCTATAGTACTCAAGTCAGTTAGTCTCATAAATTTTACAGATGTTCATGGATACATATTCCAAAACAAAAAAAAAAATTATAACTCCATTGATACAAGTCTCAATACCATTGATACAAGTCTTAAGACCTCTGCTACAAGACTCCAAAACATATTCAGACCACTGATATAACTCTAAAAAAATATTGCATAAAAAAAAAGTGACCACTGGCACAAGTGTCCATAGTCACAACTCTTCAAAGTAAACAATTGTAAACAGTGTACAATGATACATTTTTCATAGTAAAAATATACAATGGCCATTGATGTGATTCTCAAAACACTCTCTTTTATGTATGTGATGCACTAGTCTTTTTATTTTCTCATCCAGAATGCCCATATTGTGTGTATGTTGAACATGTCATGTCATGTGAGTAATTTATGTTACTATGTTCAATAGCAGGTGATGTCATATAATTGCTTCTCAAGCAAGTGTTGCAGGCCCTGACCCCGAAGCTGATGCATCTCATTCAGAAGGAACAAGAAGAGGAGTTAGCGATCCATAAGCTCATTGACTAGGAGTTCAAAATTTACCAATTTCTCATCCAACGCAACCACCAAATACAGTGAGAGGGAGAGGCAGGACTACCATTGAGAGGCAGGGGTGGAAGAGCTAGGGGTAGAGCAGTATGAATGCCATAGAGGAGCATAGTTGATGGAATTGGTTGTATTAGGTGAAACTTTTCTTGAATCTGATAATCTTCTATATGTTGGCTCCGTACTATTGTTGGAATTTTTTGTATTTGTTAAGAACAATGTCTCTTTGGTTGTAACAGTGTGAACTTTTCTTGAAAAGTTTCACAGATACAGATCATGTTTATATGACAGATTGATATGATATATTAGTTTGGAGTTTATGCATCAGTATGCATCAGGAGTTAATAGCAGCAGCTATATGTATCTGTTTCTGGAAACCCACATTTTTAGAATGAAATAGCAGCTATATGTATATGTTTTGTTAATCTTTTAAGCAGTTGTATGTGTATGTGTTTCTGTATTGGTAGTAGCTATATGTTGCTGTTGTGTTGATGAATAATAGCTGTATGCGTATGTGAGTGTGTTACTGAATCATATAGCAGCTATATGTATCTGTTTTGTTGTTGAATAACAGTTGTATGTGTATGTGTGTGAGTTTCTGTAAAAATAACAACTATATGTATATGTTTTGGGATGAGTTACAGATATATGTGTATGCGTGTGTGTTTCTGTATGGCGGTTCAAGCTGTACATAGACATGATCAAGCTGGTAGTGCACATTGACAATACACAGAAAATTCAAACTGCATCCATGCTAATTTATACACAACCAATTCACATTGATAATACAGATATTGCACCAAAAGTACCGGAAACACATAGTGATAGTGCCCATCGAAAGAATGATTAAGCTGAAGAGACAAAGCTTCATTCTTTCATTCAAATTACTTGAACTTCTAACAATATCCAAATTACATTATCATCGCCTTTCATACATGATTTGCATCACATTAACAATAAGAATACAGAGAACAAGAAGCACAAAGCAAGTATGCAGCACTGATGTAAAACCACTACTAATCTTCTCCAGTTGAACAATCTTTGCGCTTAAATTCACCTCGATCAATTTCATCTTGTTTAACACCTTCAATTCAGACAAAATTGCTTTCAACTCCACCATTTCTTTCTCATCTCTATCATACTTCATTGATATCCCTTTGCAACCATGCTCATCTTTGTCTTTGTAATTGGGGCAAGAGTAAACTACCTACCTTGATTCTTACCTTTCACACACTCGACGATCTTGGCTCTCCCCGGTAGCTCGCAAAACTTGTGGCAAACACTGGTTTGGTGGAAATTCTGATGGAGGTGTTGACATGGAAGCTGAGATGCGGGACACAATTTAAGTGGCGAGATGAGGAATTGAGTGACTAACTGAGTGAGTAATTGAGTGATTTAGTCATGGTGAGAGTTTGGGTTTATACAAGCTTCAATGGAGAAATAGACAGGACTTGGTCGGAGGTTTAAGAAGAAGGAAAGGGCAATTTCGATATTTTCCATGCATCTTAACGGATTTTGACCCTTTCGGACGAATATTTAGGGAATATTCCATTTACTTAGCAAAAAATATTAACTGCAAATACTTTTTCATCCTATTTTAAAAAACTGATTGGTATTTGAATATTATAAAAAATTTGGGTGCGACTTAAAAATTAAATTAGGACAAACTTTAGATATCATTTCATCTCTAACCGTATAATATTATAGCATCAAAGTCGTATAAGAAAAAAGCACAACAAACATTATCCTTTGTTCCTTTGGATTTATCTCCAGTCAAAATATCATATTCGTCTCTAATTCTCTATGTGAGACTGCTGATTACAACAAGCCATCTTTAACCCCCCCCCCCCCCCCCACACATCCAACATGAATTGTATAATATTTTTGATGAGAATGATAATACGACACTGGTTTGCCAAAAAGATCAACAAATTCACGACATTATGTCAATAACCTTGCTATTAATGCATTATTTTATTTCACAGACACGTCTATGACTAGTCAGTCCTTTTACATGTACGTTATATACATAAATTGAGACCCTCAATTATTATAAAACGTCAGAAATTATGCACATCAAGTTGACTTCATTTACAGCTTTAAACAAGCTGAACAACCGCTGCAATCCTGAGGGTACCACCCTGAAGAAGATCTGCAAGCTCATCGAATAATAAAGCAGTTCGCCAACCCCAGCCTTTCGGAGCCTTTGGTAATTGTGTCCCTGCCTGCTTAAAGCTCCCGAACACCATGACTTCTCTTTTTGATGGGCAAATCAGCTATTGATGAAAGGAAATCATAGTATAGTTGGCATATCGTTACGTAAAAAATAACAGGGCAAAAATTGTCAAAATTGTTTTGAGATTATATAGTACCTGATAACGAGCTGTCACCTTCTCGCGGGTATCTACGTACATATGAACCTAACAAAACAAATCTGTATTATTATAACTTTATTTACAACGAGATTGTCCAAGGACAATCAATATCAATTCATTGAGGGAAATAACCAATATTATGAATATGGGACAATTAAGAATTTCATTTGCAAGGTGTGCAAGAAGAACACTGTTTTAATACACATGTTCATTGATCATCAAGTGAAATTAATTTACCTTTCTTGAAGAATCTGCCACCTCTGCTTTGCGCCTGTGAAGAAACAAACCTGAACAAAATAAAAACACAAACGAGCGTGAGTAACACTTTAAACTATTCCCTTTCAATCTCAATAAGATGCTCCAGTGATGCACGAGAAGAGATTTAAGAACTTACCAAGAGTCCGTCTTCCTTGAGGATCCTCATCATTGAAAGCCTGGACACTTACCTGTAAGGGAATCAGACATTTTTCAATCACCGTAAATTATTACAATGAAATAGATTCAAGTTTAAAGATAAAAAAATCAAACTTATCCACCTTCCACAAAGATCCAGCATAGAATACTTCAGGTGAATGCTTCACTTGGCCATCGGTAAGCCTGTACACATCTTCAAACTCCACCCTGAGATTTTAATGAATGGATGAGTTGTCAACAGCAACTAAATTCTCCAACTTTTCAAGGGATTCAGGGGATTCAAGGGAACCTTTAAGTAAATAATGACTGAAAGACCTACAACTGCTAGCAGGGAAACTTTAGCATGAAATCCGTAGTACTCATACCGAGTCAGTCCAAGCAAGTATTATTAGGAATTCGTTTATGGGGCTTCTAATGTCAACTACCTAAATTTATGTTTAACTTATCACCCAAAATCTTTGTAGTACCATATTCACCAAAAAAGTACAACGGGGCACGGCTCTTGTTACTGTGTTGAAATAGGTAGAGTGCTTTCTGGTATAAGTTCAAATATTCTAAATACCATGTGTAAGTGTTCATACTTCGCAGATATTCACACCTGAAATTTTATGTGTTGACAAATCACCATTTTAGTAACTTGATTTTTCAGTTGAACATGTAAGAAGTTTCTCTGAAATAGGTTTTCTTCAAAAATAAATAAATTTCTTTTGACTCCTTTCGCAACAAATCCTGCTCAACCCATCTTTCACCTCGTCTCTAGCATCTCCCCCCCCCCCCCCCCTCTGTTTTTTTTTTTTACATTCGGCTATAGCCGCAAAGCCACCCACATTGGGGAAACAGGGATTTTCCACTATCCCTAAATAGTTTTGTCTAAGGCCGGAACCAAACCTCTGATCTCTAAAGTGAGAATCCATGCCAATTGCACTACAAGTGCTTGGCGCATCGTCCCCTTAATAAACAGTTTTTGACAAAGAGATGGTAGGGTTTTTATAAAAAAAAGGCGAACAAAATAAAGAAAGCGAGAGTAGAGAGAGAATTGCAATCGATTAATCTATACCCCTATAATCATACAAGGGCAATACGACCGTTTTAATTTTAACCCTTCAGTGTTAAGAAACTAATCCCAGTTAATTACCTGGGTCAAGAGCAAATCTGAAACTAACAGATTTCAGGAGCTAACATGTTGTTTTAGACAACTTTAGAGATCAATATTGTAAAATAATCTCATTATTAATAGATACTCTTAACTGGTAAAAAATCTCAATATTAATAAATACTCCAACAGAGGCAACAGGTAGATATCCATGAGAAAAGTAAAATCTTAGCGTTGAATCAGAAAGCATCCTACCTTGAGAGTCAAGACCATATTAGACTATATCAGCTTAAGCACTAGGAAAGTACGGATGTTAGGACATTATCACATTAGTTTAAATCTAGGAAGCATGGATATAGAAACTGGTATGGGATACAGTATGAGACATGCCAAATTTGTAGAAAGCAGGACACATGGACACATCTTAATATTGTATATTATAATATAACTTAATATTAGCTCGATTATGCAAAAAGTCAATCAAAATGAGGTTCAACAATCTAATTTGGAGTTCATAATTAAAATCAAGATACACTGTCCAGAAATAAGTGGTGACACTTGACTATAAACTAAAATCGAATAAGTGTATACTAGTAACCAGAGTTAATTAGTATAGAAATATATGTTTGTTCCAGAAAGTGTTCAAGAGCTGCCTAAAAAGTGGTCCAAAATACAAGATGTATCGTAAAATTTGGGACAAACAGGAGGATTGTCAGCCAAGTCTCCTTGGAGTGTCCATGAAATGTCAGTACATACACTTGTCCAGAACTACTCGTGCAACATAGGTTTAAGTGTTTAAAAAAATTGGAAAAATAAATATGACGAAGAATTTGGAAGAATCAGCCCAGGTAGATGCATTTTAGATTATACGGAAATTCTACACAGACACCATCATGCTGAAATTCTACAGAGACCATCATGCTAAATCTGACAATGTAATTTGATTATACAATTTGATTTGGATAAATAAATGTCCTTAACATTTTTCTTTATAAGTGTACCTGCCATGACACAATCAAACTAGTTAACCATATCCAAAATTAATGGTTAAAAGGCAGAAAGTCCTGTCAGCCAGACCTTTCCAAAATGAAGATATACTAGAAATAGCAAGTAAGAAAGTGATATGATATACGCAGTCTACTGCATGCAACTACAACCAACAACTGATGACATAAACTCCTATGATGACTGACATCTAGCTGAAACCTTTTTAATCTGATTGTGTAACCTGGTTTAGGCATAAAAACATCTATGGAAAACTCTTAGATCTTAGTACATAGAGCAATCACGTACACGTACACATTGTACCTCATTACTTCTGACAGTACAAGAAAGAAAATTTCCAGGCAACCTTTGCACCAGCAGCTCAAAGAGAGTATATCAGAGAATAGCCTAGAATCAGACATTACCCATTATATGATATAATTAAAGGAAGATCACTACCAGTGGCATGACTTTCAACAAAATGACCAGGGTAGGGGTTTCTACTAATGAACTGGCTCAATAGAGTGCAAAAGAATAGCCTAGTTTTGACCAACACGGAAATATCCACCCTCCAAAAAAATGAATACAAGTGTTGATAATTCTAATTTTCAAACAATTATTGAATACATAACCAAATTATGAGAACATTTTGCACCGATCCAAGTCATATGGGCCCTAATGACAATGCTATCTCTTACTATGGTATCAATACTTAGCAACCACTTAAATTATTCCACTCAATGGTCAACCAGTCAGAGATTCATTTCAACTAATAAATCACAAATTATGCTTTTAGTCCCATTCTGCAAATAGATAATCTAATAATGTTGAAAACATATGCAAGAATGTCAAGAAATGAAGAGCAGATGGGCTACTATTATTCAAACTTCCGTTGTACAAATTTCATATATCATGGAAAAGGTAAGGTAGTAAATCATATTTACTGTTGATACAACCTACAGGTAAAGCAATAACAAAAGAAAGATAATATTACCCAAAACGAAATGGAGGAAAATTGCGTAATGGAGTTTTCAAATCCAAGGATATGGAAGAACCGTCGGAACTTCCCCAGTCCACTCCAAGAGCATGCTCTTGTGAGTCCAATATTTGCACTGGAATTCCACTAGCATTTGGAAGTTCATAAACTCTGTCAGTTTGTTCCGTGTTAACATGCCCGGCATTGCTCCCTTGGCTAAGATTAACTAAAGCTGTCAACCCATCTCCTGCAAGATCAACCCGAGCTTCTGGTTCATCATTAGCAAGAGACTGCTGGCCATTTCGATTGCCAAGTTCAAAAGGAACACGAGAGAAAACATAACGTGTTGGAGGCCAAGCTGCACCAGGCACATGTGTATTACCTCGTCCAATGCCAGCAAGACCATCAATGGGCCCCCTTACGTGAACACGTGCGGGCCCAAATGAAGCATTTCCTTCACCAGGAGGATCAGCCAAGTAAATATTTCCAATATTACCACCAACATTGCTTCGATCGTGCTCTTGCCTATTATTTTGAATACAAATTAACTAAACAGATTTTTAGGTTTAAAAAAAAGATTTTAAGAGTTTTCTTGTTCCTGTTTAAGTACTATGTTGAGAGTGAGAATAAGAGAACAAGTTAAGAGATTAATTAACTAAATGAGAGAATTTGTAGAATATATATGGCTACCTCACCCTTATTCATTAATGGGATTAAATAAAAATATAAAATATTTTATACAATAATCAAAAAAGATTATAATATGCTGTAATACCTGTAATAACCAATAGGAACCCCTTGTGGTGGACCACCAAAAGTACTAATAGGACCGCCCCCTTGTATAGAACACCCAAAGGATTGTCTACAGGCACATCGAGTAAGGCAGCAATTTTTGCAGGTCTCAGCTGCTATGGCTTGCACTCTTTGACACAAAAGCTTCTGCAGCAAAACATAAGTGAGTCATCTTACTTCTTACATGAAACAACTAAGGACATCAACAATTCTAGAATGTCAATATAGCAAGGTGATTCCTGACCTGTAGCCAGAGGCCATCATTCACAGCTTTGCAAGGAAAGCCCAATTCTTCCAGCTGCTTTCGAACATTTAACAGTGCTTCAAAGGACATGTTACAATAAAGAAGAGAACCTCCTTCGAAGATGTTCATAAATGTCTCATATTCATCAGCTTGTATACCCCAGTTCCCCTTGGTACTTTTGACCTGTCTCCTACCTACTATCCTGCCACCCCAAAGAGGAGGCACGCTGCATCTTGCCCAATCACTTGAAATTACACCATTAGCAGAAGAGCTCTCAGTAGATCGATCTCTAGGGAGCCAGATATTGTTATTAATTTGGTAACATGTGCTTTCTCCTGATGGCCCCTCCATTGAAGCCTCATTTTCTCCAATTCTGATTTCTTCAATCCCATTGCGTGTTTCAACAAAAGAACAAGAATCTCTACATGCATTTGAATCAATTGTAGGTCGATCCATCTGAGTGGAATAACTTGAATCCAACATCGGATGAAAGAAAGTTGGTTGTGGTAATTCTGACTCCATTAGATGCTTACCATTGTTACTAGTCATGTTCTTTCCAGTTGGTTCAGAAGTCTCTGAAGAAGTCATTCCCATTTCAGAACTAGAGCTTTCATGTTCGGCATGGTCTGCCTCTGCCTCAGATGCGGAACCTTTTGCAAGTAGCGTATACAAGGCCAGTTCAAACCTATAATGAAAGCGTATTGAAAGACTATCAACTTCAAGAAACCATAGCAGAAATTTATGAGTTAATAAGCCAATCATACGAAACATACCGTTTCTCCTCGCTTGGTACCCAAAGTTCATCAGAAGTAAGCAGGACGTGCAAAGTTTGAGATGAAAGTTTAGGCAGGACCTGTTTATAGTCATTGTTAAATATACATTACTCAATTACTATGAAAAGAACAAGGCCAAATGATGTAAACTTAACCCTAAGTGGAGAATTTCCAAGAATATTAAAAGATTAAGTTACCAACATGTAATGCCGATTAAGTTAGAAATTAATACTACTAATTGGTTTGATGGATTTTCAAGAATTTAAATAAGTTTAACAAGCCCAATTAAATATTCACATCTAACAATCAATAATTATATTTAATCGTTCTTAGCATGTAAAATATGCAATAAAGATTCGTACTCTAATTAGCAAATAGAAGCACACACTCATTATTTGTGGATGACAGTAAATGCAGATAATATTCTATCACAAATAATGGACGAGTAGAATGAAATTATTGGGGTCTGATGAACGGGTCATCACCACTGAAGAAAGATGTCAATCGTCGCAATCAATAGCACTGTAATCCTCCAAAGATCGCTCTTGATATGAAGATTAGGGTTAGGGTTTGGATGAGGATTTGGGAATTTAGGGTTTAGAATTTTGAATTGAAAATTGGGGATTTGGAGTTTCGAATTTGAAGGAGAATTGTAGGATGGGGCTGATTTGGGCCGTCAGGTGTTAGAGGGGCAGCGGCAAGGGAGGTCGGAGTGTTAGGGAAGATGGGGTGGCGTCGGGTTTAGGAGGACAGAGGGAGATCGGGATGATCGGGTGAGGGCAGGGACGAAGGCGGTGGGTGTTGTGGACTTCGGGGAGAACGACAAAAGGCAGGGGGCAGTTGGTGAGGGATGAAGAGGGTGATGGCGATGGCAAGGCGATGGGTTCGGTGGAAAAGGAAAAGAGAAGAAGAAGAAGAAAAGGGGATGGCGGCTGTAGAGATAAAGGGGTGGTATGGGTATAAACTAATGTTTATCACAAACCCTAATAAGTTCTTAGGATTTCTCACAAACCCTAATGTTCTTTTATGGTCTCACACAAGAGGGGAATGAAGAGCAACAACTCAACACACAATAATTTTTTTAATTAATCAAAGCATACCTTCTCATTATTCTCAAGGCCTGTATATAGGCTCATAACAAAATCTCAATACAAATCTCCAAAATATTCCAATGCAAAAAATAAATGATGCAAATTGCAAAACTACAACATATGGCTAAAATATCCAAAAACAAATAGATACTGAAATAAAGATAAATAGGCTAATAAAATAGTTGTCCTCGACGACGTCTGCGCTGATAGAAACGCCTGAGTCGTCTGAATCGATATCCCCATCATTCTCTTTGGATGGAGAGAGCTCGACCCAATCGAGTCAAAACCAGTGATCCTGGCATAGTGCTCCAAAAGATCTAGTTTCAAGCGTTGGAGCTCCTCACGATCAATCCAAGTGCTCTAAATCCGGCTTGTTCTTCCATCTCACCAAATACCTAGGAATATCACCATCACTAGTAGAGATTATCTGATCATCTAAAATATTATCCAATTTTTCTGTCGGTGGGTAAATGGTATCAGGTAAAGGAGGAAATGTGAGAATCTCACTATTAGGCTACAGGGTAGGCTCATCTATAAGAGGGTTTTTAGGGTTAAATTATAGGCCTTCATAAGGTACTAGATCCCCAATATTAAAAGTCTTACTTATGCCAAATCCTTCGGGAATGCCAACGACATAGGCATTATCATTGATTTTATGCAAAATTTTAAATGGGCCTGCAACACGTGTTTAATTTCTTAACGGATCCAGCTGAAAATCGTTCCGGACGAATCTGAACCATCACTTCATCACCAACATCAAAAGTTTTAAATTTTCTTCTAGTATCTGCTATTAACTTGTAGTTAAAATTATTCTCATTAATTTTTTTAAAAAATTTTCTATACAAATCATGAATGCGGAATACAAATGTGGATGCAGACTCTAAGACTCTATAATGTTCTAATACAGGGATAAAATCTATGGGCT